>CM057464.1:15000-615000 GCA_030035585.1 Dugong dugon
CTCCCTGCGCCTGCCCAACACCTTCGTGGGGCCAGGCGCGCCCAACCTGGGAGCGGGTCCCCTCACTGGGGTCCCCGTGTCTTCTATCTTTCAGGAAGCACGGCAGGTAGAGCAGCAAGAAGACCCACCTCCGCAAAGCGCCGGCTACCCGCACCAGCAACTCTCAGCGCTTCCGGTGCCGTCATCGCCCAGGGCGGGGTCACCTGGCTGCCGCCCAGCCTGTAGGCACAGGTGAGGGGGCTGGCAGGGCGGGGCAGGGCGGCAGGAGGGGAGGAGAGGGAAAGGTTGAGGAGCCAGGAGAAGGATCTGGTGTGGAGAGTTGAGGAGAAGGATCAGGACAATGCCCAGATGTGGGGAGTGAGGTGAGAGTGGTCAGGAGGGAGGAGGTGGGCGGGGTCAGGAGAAGGCCCAGGTGTGTGTCCTTAAGAACCAGGACGCTATGGACTTGAAGGCACCTAACAACAAGAATCAGAATAGAATGAAATTCATACAGTGGAATGGTAAGAGAAAGGATGAGTACAAAGATAAAGACATGGACTTAACTGTATTTCAAATGAATTTCATAATCACACTGGAGAATGAACTAAAAAAGAATCGATAAAAGTAAATTACAATACAATACCTTGATTACATAATTCTCAAGTTACAGATTGAAATAGCTGCAAAGAATTTTTAAGGCTACTTAGGTATGGGTGTAGCAATTCTAGATTTTTGTGTGTATTATATAACTGAGGAGAACCGGTGGCACAGTAGTTAAGTGCTCAGCAGCCAAATGAAAGCTCAGTGGTTTAAAACCACCAGGAGCTCCACAGGAGAAAGATGTGGCAATCTGCTTCTGTAAAGATTACAGTCTTGGAAACCCTATGGGGCAGTAGGAGTCAGAATCGACTCAAAGTCAACAGGTTTGGTTTTGTTGTGTTTTGTTTTTTTTTTTTTTTGTTATTCTATAACTGAGCACATGATTAAACCTGTTGGTATTATTGAGACCTAGTGTTTCCCCTACTGGAGAAAGGAGATACAGATACTGAAGGTGGAAGGAGAGGACAGTTGTGAGGGTGTTAGTTAGAGTTAGAGTTATTAGCATCAATTCATAACGTGCACATATGTGAAAAAAACAAAAATCATCACAACTGGGCCCATTAACAACATCATGCTAAACGGTGATGAAATTGAAGTTTTCATACTAGCACAGTGGTGAACTTTTTGTGACATATTGAAAAAGTAGTTAGTTTAAATAAGAGAGTATTTTCTATAGCAGGTACACCACCAAGCAGCACAGGCAGGGCCTACGAGAATCTGCCCTGCACTGATTACCAGTCTTCCCTGGTGGCTGTAGTAAGTGCCACAAACAACCCATCCCAGCAACTCCTCTTCAGCTAGACCTGCTTTGCTGTACCATATCTGAGCAACTGACCATACCAATTGGAGAAGGAGGCGAAAAGTATCATGCCCACAGAGGAGCAAACAACAAAGAACACACAGCCCGCCTGCTCAGACATAGCCAAATTAAAAAAAAAAAAGGACAAAACAAATCTACAATCCATAAATGAGAAAAATAACGACTGAATGCCCCGAAGACAGCAGACAATATCAAAACATTTACAAAAACAGAACAGGATGGTTCAAGTAGGCATCCAAAATAAAGCACTAGATGACCTTCCAGTAGAAGAAAAGGCACTAGAACTACGTGATAAGAATTCAAACATCTAATACTAAGAATTATCCAAGAGTTGAAGAAAAAGCAGACAAAAATGATGAAAACATAGACAAATTCATGAAAAAGGCAGACAAATTTATGGAAACTATAGACCAAAAAAAATGGAAGAATTCAGGAAAATAATGCAGGAACAAAATGCCAAAATAAATTCACAACTAGAAATTATACAGAAACAATAATTAGAAATCCAAAAGATAAATAACAAGATTTCAGAAATGCACAGTGTCACAGAAGGGCTGAGGAGATGACTTGAAATGGTGGAAGACAGGATCAGTGAACTTGATGACAAAGACTTGGATACAACTCTGTTTAAGGAAAATTCAGAAAAAAGAACAAAGGAAAATGAAGAGACCCTGAGAATTATGTGGGATACAATCAAAAGCAAAAAATTACGAGTGATCCGACTTCCAGAACAGGAGGAGAAAACAGAAAACACAGAGAGGATCACTGAAGAACTGCTGACAGAAAACTTTCCCAATATCATGAAAGATGAAAAGCTGGCCATTCAAGAAGCTCAACGAACCCCATATAGAAGAGACCCCAAAAGAAAATAACCAAGACATATCATATTCACACTCGCCAAAACTAAAGACAAACAAAGAATCCTGAGAGCAGCTCGTGAAAACCAAGAAGTCACATACAGAGGAGAAACAATAAGGCTAAGCTCAGATTATTCGGCAGAAACCGTGCAGGCAAGAAGGCAGTGGGATGACATATATAAAATCTTGAAGGAAAAAAATTGTCAGCCAAGAATAATATATCCTGCAAAACTCTCGTTCAAATTTGATGGTGAAATTAGGTCATTTCCAGGTAAACAGAAACTAAGGGAATATGTAAAAGTCAAACAAAACTTACAAGAATTAGTAAAGGGAGTTCTTCGATCTGAAGACAAACAGCTTCAACCCTCAGGCAGGACCTAGGACGCAGGATCATACGAACCAGATACCAATCTGGGAAATGAACTCTCGAGGACTATCCAAAACCAAAAGAAACACAACAGGGAATCAGAGGAGTCAATCGATGGATGACAACAACATAAAAACAATGAAAGAGGGAATCAACGGCACAGGTATAGAAACTTCTAATGGAGAGGAAGGCAAGGCGATACCAAGTAAGGGTAGACTGCTTCAAACTTAGAAAGATAAGGGTAAAATACATGGTAACCACAAAGAAAGTTAACAAACAAATGCATAAAAATGAAGATGAAAAACATAAAGTCTCAGCAAAAACAAAACCTACAAAAACAAAAGAAATGAACACAAAATCCACAAACAAAACTAACTCAGCACAAGAGAGTAAGAAGAACAAAGAAAACATCAGCACCACAGAAAAAGCACTACAAAATGACAGCAACAAACTCACATCTATCAATAATTACACTGAATGTAAATGGACTCAATGCACCCATAAAGAGACGGAGAGTCACAGAATGGATAAGAAAACAGGATCCATCAATATGCTGTCTACAAGAGACACACCTTAGAAACAAAGATGTGAATTTATTAAAAAGCAAAGGTTGGAAAAAAATACATCAAGCTAACAACTACCAAAAAAGAGCAGGAGTGGCAATTCTAATCTCAGATAAAATAGACTTTAAAACAAAATCCACCATAAAAGACAAAGAAGGACACTATATAATGATTAAGGGGACGATCCATCATGAAGACATAACCATAATAAACATCTACGCACCCAATGACAGGGCTCCAAAATACATAAAACAAACTCTAACAGCACTGAAAAGAGACATTGACAGTTCCACAATAATAGTAGGAGACTTCAACACACCACTCTCACTAAAGGACAGAACAACTAAGAAGAAACTCAGCAAAGATACAGAAGACCTAAAGGGCACAATCAGCCAACTGGTCCTCATAGACATATATAGAACAATCCATCCAACCGCTGCAAAGTACACATTCTTTTCCAATGCACATGGAACGTTCTCCAGAATAGACCACATCCTAGGCCACAGAGCAATCCTTAACAAGATCCAAAACGTTGAGATAATTCACAGTATCTTCTCTGACCACAATGCCGTCAAGGTAGAAATTAACACTAGAAAGAGCAAGGAAAAAAAAATCAGCTATATGGAAACTGAATAATACTCTGCTTACACATCAATGGGTAATAGAAGGTATCAGAGATGAAATCAAAAAATTCCTAGAATCAAATGTAAATGAAAACACATCATACCAAAACCTTTGGGACACAGCAAAGGCAGTCCTCAGAGGACAATTTATAGCAATAGATGCACGTATCAAAAAAGAAGAAAGGGACAAAATCAAAACATGAACTACAGAACTCAAACAAATAGAAAGAGAACAGCAAAAAAAGCCTACAACCACTGGAAGAAAGGAAATAGTAAAGATCAGAGCAGAAATAAATGAAATAGAGAACAGGAAAACAATAGAAAGAATCAACAAAACCAAAACTTGGTTCTTTGAAAGAATCAACAAAACCGACAAACCACTGGCCAGACTGACAAAAGAAAAACAGCAGAGGACACAAATAACCCAAATAACAAATGAAATAGGGGACATTACAACAGAACCAACCAAAATAAAAAGGATTATAACAGGATATTATGAAAAACTATACTCCAACAAATTTGAAAACCTAGAGGAAATGGATAAATTTCTAGAAACACACGGCCTACCCAAACTACAACAAAGTGATATTGAAAATCTGAACAGACCCATAACAGGAGAAGAGATTGAAAAGGTAATAAAAAAAACTTCCAACCAATAAAAGCCCTGGCCCAGATGGCTTCACTGGAGAATTCTACAAAACATTTACAGAAGAGCTTGTACCAGTTCTACTCAAGCTGTTTCAGAGCAGAGAAGAGGAAGCAACACTTCCAAATTCATTCTATGAAGCCAGCATAACACTGATAACAAAACCAGGCAAAGACATCACAAAAAAAGAAAATTACAGACCAATATCTCTCATGAACATATATGCAAAAATTCTGAACAAAATTCTAGCCAATAGAATTCAGTATCATATCAAAAAAAAATAATACACCACGACCAAGTAGGATTCATACCAGGTATGCAAGGATGGTTCAACATTAAAAAATCAATCAATGCAATCCACCACATAAATAAAAGGAAAGAAAAAACTCACATGATATTCTCAATTGATGCAGAAAAGGCATTTGACAAAGTCCAACACCCATTCCTGATAAGAACGCTCAATCAAATAGGTATAGAAGGGAAATTTCTCAACAAAATAAAGGGCATCTATGCAAAACCAATGGCCAACATCATTCTTAATGGAGAGAGGCTGAAAAAATTCCCCTTGAAAACAGGAACAAGACAAGGATGCCCTTTATCACCACTCCTATTTAACACTGTGCTGGAAGTTCTAGCTAGAGCAATAAGGCAAGAAAAAGAAATAAAGGGCATCCAAATTGGTAATGAAGAAGTTAAACTCTCCCTGTTTGCAGATGATATGATACTATACACAGAAATCCTAAAGACTCCATGAGAAATCTACTGGAACTAAATACAAAGATTCAGCAGAGTAGCAGGATACAAGATAAACATTCAAAAATCAGTTGGATTCCTATACACCAGTAAGGAGAACGATGAAAAGGAAAACAATATCATTTGCAATAGCCCCTAAAAAGATAACATACATAGGAATAAATCTGACCAGGAATGTAAAAGACCTATACAAAGAAAACTACAAAACACTGCTGCATGAAACCCAAAGGGATCTACATAAATGGAAAAACATACCATGCTCATGGATAGGCAGACTCAACATTGTGAAAATGTCAATTCTACCCAAAGCAATTTACAAATACAATGCAATCCCGATCCAAATACCAACAACATTCTTCAGAGAAATGGAAAAACTACTCATTAACTTTCTATGGAAAAGGAAGAAGCCCCGAATAAGTAAAGCACTACTGAAGAAGAAGAATAAAGTTGGAGGAGTCACACTACCTGACTTGAGAACCTACTATACAGCTACAGTAGTCAAAACAGCCTGGTACTGGTACAACGACAGACACATTGACCAATGGAACAGAATTGAGAACCCAGATGTAAATCCATCCACCTACGGTCACCTGATCTTCGACAAGGGCCCAAAGTCCATCAAATGGGGAAAAGACAGTCTTTTTAACAAATGGTGCTGGCAAAACTGGATATCCATTTGCAAAAAAATGAAACAGGACCCATACCTCACACCGTATACAAAAACTACTTCAAAATGGATCAAAGACCTGAATATAAAGCCTAAAACTATAAAGTTCATAGAAGAAAAAATAGGACCAACACTTCAGGCCTTAATATGTGGCATTAACAGGATACAAACCATAACCATCAATGCACAAAACCCAACAGATAAGCTAGATAACTGGGATCTTCTAAAAATCAAACACCTATGCTTTTCAAAAGACTTAACCAAAAGAGTAAAAAGAGAACTTACATAATGGGAAAAAATTTTTGGACGGTACAAGTCAGACAAAGGTCTAATCTCCGTAATCTACAAGAAAATCCAACACCTCTACAACAAAAAGACAAATAATCCTATTAAAAAATGGGCAAAGGAAATGAACAGACACTTCACCAAAGAAGACATTGAAATGGCCAACAGACACATGAGGAAATGCACGCGATCACTAGCCATTAGAGAAATGCAAATTAAAACCACAATGTGATACCATCTCACCCCGGCATTACTGGCATGAATCAAAAACACTGAAAATAACAAATGTTGGAGGGGCTGTGGGGAGATCGGAACTCTTATGCACTGCTGGTGGGAATGCAAAATGATACAACAATTTTGGAAAATGTTATGGCGCTTCCTCAGAAAGCTAGAAATAGACATACCATAAGATCCAGCAATTCCACTCCTAGGAATATATCCTAGAGAAATAAGAGTCGTCACTCCAATAGATATATGCACACCTATGTTCATGGCAGCATTGTTCACAGTAGCAAAATGATGGAAACAACCTAGATGCCCATCAACAGATGAATGGATAAACAAACTATGGTACATACACACAATGGAGTACTATGCAATGAGAAAGAACAACGATGAATCTGTGAAACATCTCATAACGTGGATGAAACTGGAGGACATTTTGCTGAGTGAAATAAGTCAATCACAAAAGGACAAATATTGTATGAGACCTCTATTGTAAAAACCCATGAAAAATTTCACACACAAAATGTAACAATCTTTGTTGGTTACCAGGGATGGGGGTGGGGGGAATACTAAATAGGCAATAGATAAGTGGTATCTTGTGTGAAGGGTGAGACAGTACACAATACAGGGGAAACTAGCACAACCTGTCCAAGTAAAGGTCATGGAAGCCGCATAGACACATCCAAACTCCCTGAGGGACTGACTTGCTGGGCGGAGGGCTCTGGGGACCATGGTCTTGGGGAACATCTAGCTCAATTGGCATGACACAGCTTATAAAGACAATGCTCTACATTCTACCTTGGTGAGTAGTGTCTGGGGTCTTAAAAGCCTGTGAGCAGCCATCTAAGATACTCCACTGGTCTCATCCCTTTGGGAGCAAGGGAGAATGAAGAGAACATGATACAAGGAAAAGATTAGTCCAAAGGACTAATTGTCCACAGCTACCAAGGCCTCCACCGGCCTGAGTTCAGTACAGCTAGATGGTGCCTGGCTACCACCACTGACTGCTCTGACCAGGATCACAACAGAGGGTTCTGGACAGAGCTGGAGAAGGATGTAGAACATAATTCTAATTCACAAAAAAAAAAAAAAAAAAAAAAAAGACCAGATTTACTGGCCTAAAGGAGACTGGAGAAACCTCGAGAGTATGGCCCCCAGACACCCTTTTAGCTCAGTGGTGAAGTTACCTCCGAGGTTCACTGTTCAGCCTGGGAGTGGACAGCCTGGTGAAACAAAATGAGACTAATTAGTTACAGGAATCCAGTGACAAGGGCCAGAAGGCAGAAGGGGACAAGGAACCTGATGATAGGGAACACAAGGTTGAGTAAGGATATTGTTGATGTGTTGTGAGATTTTTAATCATTGTCATAGGGCAACATTTGTAGTAGCTGTTAAATGAGAAACTATTTTGTTCTGCAAGCCTTCATCTTAAGTGAGAATAACAGCACAATCGGAAGAGTGTAGTCAATGTCACTGAACTGTGTATGTAGAAATTTTTGAAATGGTGTATCTTTGGCTATGTGTATTTTCACCAAAAAAAAAAAAGTTTGAGAATTTAGAGGGTTAATATGTTGTGCGGTTGTTAACCAATGTCATAAAACAACATGTGTACTACTGCTTCATGAGAAACCATTTGTTCTGTAAGCTTTCACCTGAAGTACAATAAAAAAAAAAAAAAAGCCCTGGCCCAGATGGCTTCACTGGAGAATTCTACAAAACATTTACAGAAGAGTTTGTACCAGTACTACTCAAGCTATTTCAGAGCATAGAAGAGGAAGCAACACTTCCAAATTCATTCTATGAAGCCAGCATTACCCTGATACAAAAACCAGGCAAAAACACCACAAAAAAAGAAAATTACAGACCAATATCCCTCAAGAATATAGATGCAAAAATTCTAGCCAGTAGAATTCAGCATCATATTAAAAAAATAATACACCACGACCAAGTAGGATTCATACCAGGTATGCAAGGATGGTTCAACATTAGAAAAGCAATCAACATAATCCACCACATAAATAAAAGGAAAGAAAAGAATCACATGATCATCTCAATCGATACAGAAAAGGCATTCGATAAAGTCCAACACTCATTCCTGACAAAAACTCAGTAAAATAAGTATAGAAGGGAAATTTCTCAACATAATAAAGGGCATCTATGCAAAAACAACAGCCTACATCATTCTTAATGGAGAGAAGCTGAAAACATTCCCTTTGAGAACAGTAACAAGACAAGGATGCCCTTTATCACCACTCCTATTTAACATTGTGCCGGAAGTCCTAGCTAGAGCAATGAGGCAAGAAAAAGAAAGAAAAGGCATCCAAGTTGGTAATGAAGAAGTTAAACTGTCCCTGTTTTCACATGATATGATACTATACATAGAAAACCCTAAAGACTCCATGAGAAATCTACTGGAACTAATAGAAAGATTCAGCAGAGTAGCAGCATACAAGATAAACATTCAAAAATCAGCTGGATTCCTATACACCAATAAAGAGAATGATGAAAAGGAACTCAGGAAAACAATACCATTTTTACAGCCCCTAAAAAAATAAAATACTTAGGAACATAGAAAAGGAAGGAATAAACCTAACCAGGGATGTAAAAGACCGATAAAAAGAAAACTATAAAACACTACTGCAAGAAACCCAAATGGATCTACATAAATGGAAAAACATACCATGCTCATGGAGAGGTAGACTCAACATTGTAAAAATGACATTGTGAAATGTGAAAATGACAATTTTACCCAAAGCAATTTACAAATACAATGCAATCCCGATCCAAATACCAACAACATTCTTCAAAGAGATGGAAAAACTAATCATTAACTTTTTATGGAAAGGGAAGAAGTCCCAAATAAGGAAAGCACTAATGAAGAAGAATAAAGTAGGAGGACTCACACTACCTGACCTCAGAATCTCCTATACAGCTACAGTAGTCAAAACAGTCTGGTACTGGCACAATGACAGATACATTGACCAGTGGAACAGAATTGAGAACCCAGATGTAAGTCCATCCACCACAGTCACCTGATCTTCTACAAGGACCCAAAGTCCATCAAATGGGGAAAAGACAGTCATTTTAACAAATGGTGCTGGCAAAACTGGATATCCATCTGCAAAAAAAATGAAACAGGATCTATACCTCACACCATATACAAAAACTAATTCAAAATGGATCAAAGACCTAAATACAAAGCCAAAAACTATAAAGTTCATAGAAAAAAAAAATAGGACCAACACTACGGGCCTTAATACACGGCATTAACAGGATACAAACCATAACTATCATAACTAAATAAGCTAGATAACTAGGATCTTCTAAACATCAAACACCTATGCTCTTCAAAAGAATTTACCAAAAGAGTAAAAAGAGAACCTGTAGACTGGGAAAACATTTTTGGACAGTACAAGTCAGACAAAGTTCTAATCTCCATAATCTACAAGAAAATCCAACACCTCTACAACAAAAAGGCAAATAATCCTATTAAAAAATGGGTAAAGGAAATGAACAAACACTTCACCAAAGAAGACATTCAAGCGGCCAACAGACACATGAGGAAATGCTCACGTTCACTAGCAATTAGAGAAATGTGAATTGAAACCACAATGAGATACCATCTCACCCCAGCATTCCTGGCACGAATCAAAAACTCTGGAAATAACACATGTTGGAGAGGCTGTGGGGAGATCAGAACTCTTATGCACTGCTGGTGGGAATGAATAATGATCTGACCATTTTGGAAAATGATATGGTGCTTCCTTAGAAAGCTAGAAATAGAAATACCATACGATCCAGCAATCCCACTCCTAGAAATATATCCTGGAGAAATAAGATCCGTCACATGAATAGAGACATACACACCCATGTTCATGGCAGCATTGTTCACAACAGCAAAAAGATGGAAACAACCTAGATGCCCATCAACAGAAGAATGGATAAACACACTATGGTATATACGCACAATGGAGTATTATGCAACGATAAAGAACAATGACGAATCTGTGAAGCACCTCATAACATGGATGAAACTGGAGGACATTATGCTGAGTGAAATAAGTCAATCACAAAAGGACAAATATTGTATGAGACCTCTACTGTCAAAACTCATGAAAGAGTTTACACACTAAAAGTCATAATGTTTTTTGGTTACGAGGGATGGGAGGAGTGGCAGGGGGGGAGATACTAATTAGACAATAGACAAGTGGTATCTTTGGTGAAGGGTAAGACAGTACACAAGACTAGGGAAGCCAGCACAACCTGCACAAGCAAAGGTCATGGAAGCTCCATAGACACATCCAAACTCCCTGAGGGACTGAATTGCTGGGCGGAGGTCTGTGGGGACCATGGTCTCCGGGAATATCTAGCTCAACTGGCATAACACAGTTTATAAAGATAATGTTCTACATTCTACCTTGGTGAATAGCGTCTGGGGTCTTAAAAGCCTGTAAGCAGCCATCTAAGATATTCCACTGGTCTCACCCCTTCAGGAGCAAGGGAGAACGAAGAGAACAGGATACAGGGAAAAGATTAGTCCAAAGGACTAATGGACCACAGCTACCAAGGCCTCCACCCGACTGAGTCCAGTACAGATAGATGGTGCCCAGCTACCACCACAGACTGCTCTGACTGGGATCACAATAGGGGGTCCTGGACAGAGATGGAAAAGGATGTAGAACAAAATTCTAACACAAAAAAAAAAGATAAGATTTACTGGCCTGACAGAAAATGGAGAAACCCTGAGAGTATGGCCTCCAGACACCCTTTTAGCTCAGTGGTGAAGTCACTCCCGAGGTTCACCGTTCAGCCGGGAATTGGACAGCCCCATAAAACAAAACAGGACTAATGAGGCACAGCAGTCCAGGGACAAGGACTAGAAGGCAGAAGGGGACAGGAAAGCTGGTGATAGGGATCCCAAGGTTGAATAAGGACAGTGTTGACATGTAGTGGGGTTGTTAACCATTGTCATAGGGCAATATGTGTACTAACTGTTTAATGAGAAACTATTTTGTTCTGTAAACCTTCAGCTAAAGTGAGAATAGCAGCACAACTGGAAGAAAGTAATCGACATCACTGAATTGTACATGTAGAAATTTTTGAAATGGTGTATCTTTGGCTATGTATATTTTCACCAAAAAAGAAGTCCTCCAAGGCCAAGAAGGGAGAGTGTTGACATGCCATGGGGTTGTTAACCAATGTCATAAAACAATATGTGTACTGACTGTTTAATGAGATAATATTTGTTCTGCAAACCTTCACCTAAAGTACAATTTAAAAAAATTTAAAGAAGGGTATGGCAAAGCTTAAATGCAGTATGCATATAAAATGCTTGGCACATGGCAAGTGCTCGATAGATGTTATTAGCAAATGTACTGAAGACTAGAGTGAAGGTAATGAGATTTCGCACATACAAGAAAGCCCTTCCGTGAGGATAATTAATGATATTGACTACATTTATCGAACATTTTCTATTTGTCTGGAACTGTGCTGAGAACTTAACCTACATTATCTCATTTAATTCTCACATTCTGTGAGGTCAAATTAGCAACCTAGACTGATGGTGTCTCTAGGGGTTGAGACTAAAATCGCACGAGAGAGAGTCTGAATGGCCAGCTGGGCTGTGGTAGGCAGAGTACTAGTCCCCTCCCCCCGAAAGATGTCCACGTCCTAATCCCCAGAACTCGTGGATATGATCTGTTACATGGTAAATTGGAATTAAGGTTGATAATAAACTGACTTTAAGAGAGGGAGATTATCCTGAATTATCTGGTGATCCAATGTAATCACAAGGGTCCTTAATGTGAAGAGGGAAGCAGGGGAGTCGGTATCAGAGTGATGTGATGTGAGAACGATGCAAGCAACCATGGCTGGCTTTGGAAGATGGAAGAAATGGCCACTAGCCAAGGAATGCAGGAAGCCTCTAGAAGATGGAAAAGGCAAGGAATAGGATTCTCCCGTACAACCTCCAGAAAGGAGTGCGGCCCTTTCAGCTCAGGGAAGCCCATCTTGGACCGCTGACCCCTGTAACTCTACAATCATAAATTTATGTTGTTTCCAGCTACTGAGTTTGTGGTAATCTGTTACCGCATCAATAAGAAACTCATGCATGGGGTCAAGGCACACTTCTGCACACTGCCGCATTCCCAAGACCTAGAATGGTGCCTGGAGCATTGTGGCTCATGAGTACCCAGTTTATGAAGGCATAGGCTGTCTGCATTCCACAAAAACTAATATTAGCAAAATGAAGAAAGTTAAAAATCACCAGAATCCTGCTTCTCAGAGGTAGTTACTGATATCAATCACTTTGATGAACTTTCTTCCAGACATGTCTCCGGGCATATATGGATCTATAATAAGGTAATATTTTAGCATCACTCTTGTTCCATTTCCTTTTTCTTTCCTGAGTTCAGGACCTTTGCCTAAGTTGGACCTAGATGTTTATCTGCCTTGAAGGAATTTAGGTTTTTTTTAAAGGTCCACAAAGAGAAAGAACAAGGCAATTTCTACCTTCTGCCATACAAAATAGACTATAGAGCAGGACAATAAACAGACCATTGTCTCAGGAGAGAGTTTTCTACTGAAAAGTGAAGATGGCACCAAAGATAAGGACACTGGGCCGAGGCCACTGTCTTAGGCTGGGCTTTCCAGAGCGGCCAAACCAGTAAAGCATATAAATACATATATATAGAGAGAGATTTATATCAAGGAAACAGCTCACATGATTGTAGAGGCTGGAACATCCCAAGTCCGTGGATCAGGATAGAGGCCATGTAGCCACAGGGGCTGGTAAATCCAAGATCGACAGGTCAGCGAGCAGGGCTCTTGCTCACAGGCTGTGAAGAAGGATGAATCCCAAAATCGGCAGGTAAGCTGCTAGCTCAAGTCCCAAGAACCAGAGGTCAGATGAACAAGAGGCAGCTGCAGGATCCAGAGAGGGCAAAATCCAGAAAGTCCACTTATATTTGGATGCAGGCTACACGCCCAAGGAAACTCCCTTTCAACTGATTGGCTACTCACAGCAAATCCATCATGGGGTGATCACATAGAAACACTGAGAATCATGGCCCAGCCAAGCTGACACACAATCTTAACCATCACAGCTTCCTACAAGCTTCAAAGGCCTTCCTTGATCGAACTCCATTTATATTGCAGAGTGAACTATTTTCCAAATATTTTACTGACCATTTGTCTGATTTATTTGTATAATTTTCTCTCACTTAGGTACTAAGTCCTTAGGTGGTGCAAACAGTTAATGTTCTTGGCTTCTAATCTAAAGGTTAGAAATTCGAGTCTACCTAGAGGCACCTCAAAAGAAAGCCCTGGTGATCTACTTTTGAAATATCATAGGCATCGAAAACCCTAAGGAGCACAGTCCAACTCTGACACACATGGGATCACCATAAGTCAGAATCCACTCTACGTCAACTATATTTTTTAGCTTAGAGGACCCTCCTAATCACAAGACTTGTCACTTGTAGGCAAAAGGAGGATACATATATGCAGAGTAGAACTGTGCTCCATAGGGTTTTCAAGGCTGAATCTTTCAGAAGCAGATCAAAAGGCTTTTCTTCGAAGCAGCCTCTGGATGGATTTGAACCATCAACCTGTTGGCTAGTAGTCGAGTGCTTAACTGTTTGTGCCTCCCAGGGACTCATGTTAAATAAGAGACTTCTTTTTTCCCCGGGTAGTGGTGGGAAGGAAATTTAAGGGAGAGAGGAGGAAATAAAGAGTCTGAGGACTTTGTCCTGATCTCCTGGCTCTGGGCCCTGAGAAGGGAGGTGTGTTTTGTAAGGAAGGAGTGATAAGGACAGCTTAGGGAGGCCTTGCCCTGACTCCTCGTTTGGAAAAGAGGCCCCCTTTCAGCACATCCTGACACTAGACAGGGCACTACGGTGTCATCTTAGAGATGGAGGGGCCGAGCTTCATTTCTGATTCTCTCAGGCTCTCATTTGGGTGGATGCTGGATGGCAGCCCAGCGGTCGGCTTTAGGACTTTTCTAGGTGAGACTGAATGACTCTGCAGCAGAGATCAGATGGTCCTCTGTGCCTGCAGACTGGATGGAGAGTGGGACACAGGGGCCTGAGGCCAATGAAGTGGAGGTGAGTCCCAGTCAGCCAGAAGGAGCTCCAGCTCTGGCCAAGCTCAGAAAGAGACCAGCAGCCACAGAAATTTTCTGAGGACCCTGGGGACAAGGGACACTGCTCCAGAGACCAGAGGCCACTCCTGAGGCCTTCAAAGGCCATGGCTCTTCCCTCCACCATACCGGGTACCTTCTCGGCTCAAACACCGGACACCACTGGGGGAAGAGAAGTGGGCAAAGGTAGTCATCTAGAAACTGAGAAATTTTCCTAAAAGATACTGAGTATTAGCTAAGGGAATTGTTAACATGATCAGATTGGACTAAGTTTAATCAAGGTTGGAGATTTAGCTTTTTTTAATTTTTTTATCCCACTAACTACTGAATGGAAGATTATGAAAAGGAATAGAGGAGGTTAAAAAGCAAAAATTAAAAACTAACAAATTACATTATTTTTGCATATTCAGCTACAGATGAGTTGTTCAAACAGAAAAAGGGGATACTGCAAGGTTTAAAATCAGGAAAGGTGTGCGTCAAGGTTGTATCCTTTCACCATACTTACTTAATCTGTATGCTGAGCAAATAATCTGAGAAGCTGGACTCTGTAAAGAAGAATGTGGCATCAGGATTGGAGCGAGACTGATTAACAACTTGTATTATGCAGATGACACAACCTTACTTGCTGAAATTGAAGAGGACTTGAAGCACTTACTGGTGAAGATCAAAGACCACAGCCTTCAGTATGGATTACACCTCAACATAAAACAAAAATTCCCACAACTGGACCAATAAGCAATATCATAATAAATGGAGAAAATATTGACTTTGTCAAGGATTTTACTTGGATCCACAATCAATGCCCATGGAAGTAGCAGTCAAGAAATCAAAAGACGTATTACATTTGTCAACTCTGCTGCAGAAGACCTCTTCAAAGTGTTGAAAAGTGAAGATGTCAGTTTGAGGATTAAGGTGTGCCTGACCCAAGCCATGGTGTTTTCAATTACCTCATATGCATGAGAAAGCTGGACAATGAATAAGGAAGACCAAAAAGAAAGGATGCATTTGAAATATGATGTCAGTGAAGAATATTGACTATACCATGGAATGTCAGAAGAATGAACAAATCTGTCTTCTAAGAAGTACAGCACAGCCAGAGTGCTCCTTAAGAAGTGAGGATTGTGAGACTTCGTCTCACATACTTTGAACATGTTCTTAGGAGGGATCAGCGCCTGCAGAAGGATATTATGCTTGGTAAAATAGTGGGTCAATGAAAAAGAGGAAGACTCTTAACTGTATGGATTGACACAGTGGCTGCAACAATGGGCTCAAACATAGCAAAGATTGTGAGGATGGCTCAGGACCAGGCAGTGTTTCATCCTGTTGCGCATGGGGTCACTGTAAGTCAGAACTGACTCGATAGCACCTAACAACATGTGGGACCACACTATATATCTTCTGTAATCTGCTTCCCCTCCCTCATGCATTATAGATAACTTTCCGTATTAATAAATGATTAAATTAAATAAAATAATTAAAATCATTTTTTAACATTTGTTTAGTATTCTATTGTCAATAAAAATCACAGTGTAGACACCCAGACTCCTGCTGATGGAAATTTAGGTTGTTTACATTTTTCCCTCTAATAGATAATGCTGTGATGAACTTCAGCAAAAAGGATTTCAATGCACACACAGTTCCCCCCAAAAAAAGCTTTCAGCTGTTCCCAGTTACAACTACAGCTTGCCTTTTTGCCCTATTAAGGAGAAAATAGTCTACCCCTGGTGGCACAAATGGTTAAGTGCTCGACTACTAACCAAAAGTTTGATGGTTCAAACCCATCCAGAGGTGCCTCAGAAGAAAGGCCTGTTGATCTACTCCTGAAAAGTCACAGCCATGAAAACCCTATGGAGCACAGTTCTACTCTGAAGCACATGGATTGCCATGAGTTCACTCAACATTAGCTGGTTTGTTTTTCTTCTACGTACATGGGAGTATAGGGAATAAAAAGAAGGGAACAGAAGAATTTCACAAGGGAGTGTCTGGTTGTGGGATACAAGGATGGGGTCTGTGTATTCCCTGTGCACGCCCTGCCACTGGTCCCTGCCCAGCCACAGCCTCAAGGGCAGATAATGGAGCACCGCTCTGATGTTTTCGTCTGCCATTGAGCAGGCTCCCCAAGCATGGTGACCCACGACTCGTGGCGACCTCATGCACGATGGGATGGGACCGTTGTGATCCATAGGGATTTCATTAGCTGATTTTCAGAAGTAGACCACCGGACCTTTCTTCCTAAATGGAGCAGTAGGTGGCGACTATTCACGCCTCGCAGAAAATTCTGCTCACCTCACGCGCTGGGTTTCATAGCAGGCTTCCAAGAGCTCCCCTGGGCTGACAGGAGGCAGGGAAGCTGGACAGAAAGCACGTGTCTGCCTCCCTGTCGAGATAACAAAGTGGAGCAGACAAGAGGAGCTGGGCCACCTGAAGGACGGCCAGCAGCCCTAGATAAACCATCCAGAGCCAGGCTGCCACGGGCGAGCTCTGTTTACCGAGAGCCACATGGTCCCGATTGCAGGCGACTGCATGGCTTCAATTAGACTTTATGACTGATGGCCAGTTTAATGAGCCTATTTACAGAGGGTCATTCAACATGGCAATTACACCTATAAATCTATTTGCAGCAGAACTCAAAGAACTCAACTTCTGCACACAGCCCTGTATAAAACTACTGTCTGATTAATTAACATTAATTTCCCCGCCGTATGGAACCAGCTGCAGTTGGTGTAAACGCTTCCAGCTCCTCTCTGCAGGCCCAGTGTGAATGGCAGGGTTTCTTGGGGTGGGGGGAGCATACGGGGGCTGGGAGGGAGGGGACAGCCTGTAGCCATGGAGTTGCTATTCCAAAGAAGCCCTTAGTTTTTCTTCCACCCCTTGGTTCTTTCTCTGGTCCTGTTTGATTGATGTTTCAGGGCACTGTCATATATAGGGGGCAAAATTCAATTAATTGGATATGAAATATTTATAACCCTGCTGTATGTGTCTATCAGAGAAGAGCCCTTAATAGATCTTCTCATTAGTATGAGCTGGTGACTCATTTCTCTGCTTTCACAGTCATTCAGAATTAAAATCCAATTAATCTAATATCCCTGTGAATGTTATTAAATTATTGGAGAAACTGCATTCAAGAGACAGAGTGAAGGGAAGAAGCCAGCCTCTTGGGTGTTCATTTCCTCTCCGCAAAGCACACAATGCCAGGGGGACCAGCCCCTCTTCCTTCTGGCCCTCGGTCTCCAGCCTCTGGGTTGTGTCTACGCTTGGCAAATAAAGCCCAGGCTTATGAATCATGGTCTCTCGCTGCCAGTGCTGACACAGCCAAAGCTCACAACAACAACAATCAAACCAGAAATCTGGATTCTGAAACCCGCAGAGCATTTGCAAAATGCAAGACTGCAGTTAAGTGCAAAGGTAAGATTTGCACTGTTTCAGCAGCTCCGAACGAGCCTCCTGAAAGTAGAAGGCAGACTGGATTGGGAATTCCCAGGCTCCATGCAGTCCTAGAATGCAGACTGGATTGGGAATTCCCAGGCTCCATGCAGTCCTAGAGTCAAGACTGGATTGGGAATTCCCAGGCTCCATGCAGTCCTAGAATGCTGGGGCTTTGTGAATTCTTAAACTAGGCGCCCTGTGAAAGGGTCAGTGACAGCAGTCTATATAAATGACGAGTAGAACAAAAAGGCAAGGACTCCTCCTTGTATTTGGGAAGAAGGGCACCTTGGTAAAGTTATTAGCAATTTTTTTTTTTTGGTATCACAGGGAATTTTGTTTGTCCAACAGTCTGTAGGGGCACTTGAAATATTTGCATTTTTTGGGAAGAGGAAAAAGATGTTGCATTAATAGAAAGTAATGTTCCGAAGCTTTGCCAGTTGACTGATAGTAAGAGAATTTGGCTCATTATTTAGAGGTCACCAACTCTAAACGTTAGTTATAACTTTCACATAACATTTTAGAAACCATTGACAAGGCTCTCAAATTCCTCCCTTCTTGCAGAATCTAATGTGTCTATTGAGTTATGACTACACGCCAGGCATTGTCCCAGGGGCTATGGGCATTAGTCATACATTTATCCTTTTATAACCTGAAATATTCCCGAAAGGATGTGATGATGAAAAATATTTAGTCCCTGACATTGAGAAGCTTCTGGATATGAAAACAGATGATTGAAAATATGGTGAGTAGGAGGATTTGCTGCAGGTGCACAGCATGGAGACCAGGAGGTCAGTGAGCTTCCTGGAAAAGTGGAGTGCCGCCTTTGCTGGCTCTGAGGGTGTGATGGGGATGTATTCCTGTGTTGGCTTAGACTGTTCCCCTGTTCGTGATATTTCCCCCTTCCTCCCTTACCTTTATGGGAGAAAGATTGGCAGTTTGCTTCCATAAATATTATAGCCTTGGAAACTCTATGGGGCAGTTCTACCTGTCCTATAGGGTTGCTATGAGTTGGAATTCAACTTGACGGCAACAGGTCTAATGGGACCTTACCTTTGAGAGAAGTGGTAGGATCCTCACTTTCCATCTGGGAGTCCCAGGTTCAATTCTTATCCAATACACCTCAAGCACAGCCACCACCAGTCTGTCAGTGGAGGCTTGTATGTTGTCATGATGCTGAACATGTTTCAGCAGAGCTTCCAGACTAAGATGGACTAGGAAGAAAAGCCTGGTGGTCTGCTTCTGAAAATTAGCTAGTGAAAACCCTGTGGATCACAATAATACAATCAGCAACCAATTGAGCAGCATTTTGTTCCATTGTGCATGTGGTTGCTATGAGTTGGAGGAGCCAACTTAAAGGCAGCTAACAACGCCACCTTACCTTTGGAGTCTCTTTCAAGTCCCTTCTCTTTTAGGATGACTTACACTGAACTCCTACATCACTCATCTTTAATATTCATCCTGCCACTAAATCACATAATTGGTTTATATATGTCTTTTGTTTCCCCTTGTATATTATAGGATCCTTGGGTGGTCCAAAGAGCCCTGGTGGCGCAGTGGTTAAGAGCTCCTTTCCTAACTGAAAGGTCAGCAGTTTGAATCCACCAGCTGCTACTTGGAAACCCTATAGGGCAGTTCTACTCTGTCCTATAGGGTCGCTATGAGTCGGAATCGACTTGACGGCAATGGGTTTGGTTTGGGTGGTGCAAAGGGTTAAGCACTCAACTACTAGCTGAAAGGTTTGCAGTTTGAATCCACTCAGAAGCTTCTGGGAAGACAGGCCTGGTGATCACTTTGAAAACCCTATGGACCAGCTTTACTCTGCACACGCAGGACTGCCGTGAGATGAAATCGACTTGACCGCAACTAATAACAAGAAAACTATATTATAAATGACTTGAGGGGCAGGACTGTGTCTTATATTTCTAATTGCGTCTCCTCAGTAGTAAACACTCTGCTAAGAGCATAGCAGATGCTCAGTAAAACTTGTTAAATGACATTCATCCAAGTTGTGAGTAATGCTAGCTCATTCCTTTTTTATTACTGTTAATCCTCGGTATGGATATTCTGCAGTTTTTTTATTCATTGAAGGATATTTGGGTTGTTTTTAGTTTTGGTCAATTATGACTAGAGCTGCTACAAACATTTATGTATAGGTTTCTGTATGAGCATACTTTTCATTTTTATAGGGTAAATACCCATTTAATTTCTATAGTGTATGCTTTTCAAAATGCAATGCAATTTATTCCGTGGTTTTCTGTTTTTTTCTCTTCTTTCTTAGCTCCCAAGAGTGGCTGCTTTGACTGTATACATTGCTGGTGGGAGTGTAAGTGCATGGAATCCCTATGAAGGGTAATTTAGCCATGTCTATTACTATTAAGGAAGCTCTGGTGGCACAGTGATTAATCACTCAGCTGCTAACCAAAAGGTGCGTCGTTCGAACCTACCAGCCACTGCTCAGGAGAAAGACATGGCATCCTGCTTCCATAAAGATTTACAGCCTTGGAAACACTATGGGGAAGTTCTATTCTGTCCTATAGTGTGTGTATGAGTTGGAATTGACTCGACAGGGCAACAGGTATTCTTACTCAGCATGATGCTTTTGAGATTCATCCAAGTTGTGAGTAATGCTAGCTCATTCCTTTTTTATTACTGTTAATCCTCGGTATGGATATTCTGCAGTTTTTTTATTCATTGAAGGATATTTGGGTTGTTTTTAGTTTTGGTCAATTATGACTAGAGCTGCTACAAACATTTATGTATAGGTTTCTGTATGAGCATACTTTTCATTTTTATAGGGTAAATACCCAGAAGTGGATTGCTGGGTTGGGTGGCAAGTGTATCTGTACCTTTCTAAGAAATTGCCCAACTGTTCTCCAAAGGGGCTTACCCTTTAGTATTTCTACCCACAATGTCTGAGAGTTCCAGGTGCTTCACATCCTCAACAGCACTTGGCATTGTCAGTATCTTTTATTTTAGTCATTTTAATAGGTTTTGGTATTTCTTCATGTTTTTACTTTGCATTTCCCTAATGGCTAACAGTACGCTTATTTGCCACCTTATATCCTTTTTTGCTGAAATGTCTCTTTGCACTCGCTCTCTCTTTGTGTATATGTGTGAATATATTACTTATTTGAAAATTACATTTTAAACTGGCTGTCCTGTCCCCAGTGTCCCAAGTCCTATTTTCCCTGTTTAGGGAGGGATTCTGGGCATGGAAAACCACTCTATCATGATTCACCGTCCTCCGTGTTATAAGTTGGAGTGATAATTCTTACTCCATTAACACAGAGATGCCCCTCATGAAAGGTAAGTGACAGGGAGATTACATGACTTGTCCATGGTCCCATAGTGGCTTGTTGAAGAGTTAACACTAGAACTGAAATTTCTGGTTCTCAAAATTGTTAGGACGAAAGGCCTTGTGAACTCCCCACATGCTCCTGGTTGTAGTTCCCAAGCCCTTAGCAAATGAAACTTTTGCACGGATAAAGGTAGCCATTACTGTGTACATGCATATCTGGTTACATATGTTTTGGGGAAAATTTGGCTTAAAAAAGAATATATGGGTTGATCAAGTTTTTGTAAGAATTAGTGACCCAGACTTGGTATGTGATGTATAGTTGATAAGTCCATAAACATAAAATGTTACAGAGGACATCGGACCAAAAGGAACTGTTCCATATAAGGAAAGACTTAAAAGTAATCCTCTGTTTCAGAAGGAGAGCACCGTTCAGCAAGCGTTCACTCTGAACTCTGCAGGAACAGAGTTTTCCCAGGCCTCTAGAGAAGACAGTATGGCATGGCATGGGATTAATAATAATTTCTATCACAGGTAAAAATCAGTGTTATCTTTACATCTAGAAAATGGGGTTATGTTTAGTGGGAAAAGAATCTAAACACACAGTGGGTTGGGCACTTGGTCTTTATGGCAGATGCTTACTGAAGTAGAGGCCTCCTTCAAAGTACTTTTGATAAATATGGCTCTGTTCCAAATATAGTAACTAGAAAAAAGTTTGATAAAACCTTCTCCTGGGATGCATTTCTTTTTTAAAATAAATATTTTCATAACAAATATGCTCTCCACCTTTTTTTTTGACACTGTCATTCATAATCACACTCAAAAACCCCATCAAAGACCAGTGTCCACTGACGAGCGGACTTTTTCTCTTTCCCACGTCATTGCTCTGGCAATGCATGTGGTGGCAGTGGTCAGAGTCCACGTATTGTGGCCTTTGGTGGGATCTCCATGGAGATCAGCTTCTTCCGCTCTCAGTGGACTGGGGACTTGTTGATGATCTGTCTCCTTGATGCCCGGACACCAGGATACCTTCATTCAGAGGTGTTGTTTGGGAGACTTTCTCAAACAACTCTGGCTGACAGACTTTAAGTACCTCTTGTCTCCCAAAAAGTCCATAAAGAGAGACAGAAAGCGAACATTATGCCAAGTGAAGTAAGTCGATCAAAAAAGGACAAATACTATATGATCCCACTCATGTGAATTGTCTAGAATAGGCAAAGGTACAGAGATCAAAGCTTATTAGTGGTGACTAGGAGCAGGAGGGAAGCGAGAGGGGGAGTCATTGTTTAGGAAGTATTGAGTATCTGTTTAGAGTGATGGAAAACTTGGCAAAGGACGCTGGTAATGGTTGCACAATATGATTAGTGGAATTGTCACTGAATTATACATGTAAAAATGTTAAATTGGCAGATGTTGTGTTATATATATTTTCTACAACAAAAAAAAAGAGAGAGAAAGCTTGTATTCCTTAATTTTATAATAGATAT
Source organism: Dugong dugon (assembly GCA_030035585.1). Classification (NCBI taxonomy): domain Eukaryota; kingdom Metazoa; phylum Chordata; class Mammalia; order Sirenia; family Dugongidae; genus Dugong; species Dugong dugon. The sequence goes on from CM057464.1 coordinate 37,731, forward strand.
TAAGTCTTCAATATATGAAAAAATGTATAGAAGAAAAGATGTTAAGATTACATTTAGATACCGAATGTAATTTTAATTAATCAGTCAATGACTAAGGGGCTTTGTGCCCAACCTGGTAGAGAAAGCTAGCAGGCTAACATAGCCCTCTGAGTGACATTGGGAGGCTGGTATGGTGGGCCACCATCAGACCTTGGGGTATCCCTGTGGCCTCTTACATGAGAACTTGTTTTTATACCTACTGGGACTTCTGGTTCTTCTTGCTGAAGTCAGCAGTGAAGGGCTGCCTGTATTCTGTCTCTGGGCATCCTTGAACAGGTCCATTTTTTTTCCTTTGCCAACTGGGTCCCTTCTAAGAAGAAGCTCTTTGGAATGACTTGGCTTTTTCTGGGTGTGTCTTGACCCTGAGGTCACTCAAACCGCCTTGGAAATCATCTGACCTGCCTCAGCTCTTTCGGCCCTGCTCTTCTGGTGACTTCCTTTCCTCTCCCAATGGTAGTTAGACCTTCCACCTACAACTGAGGCCTGCTCTTTAGTTTAAGAACACTCCGAAGAATTAGCCCGTCATTTTAAAATACCTCAGGTGATCTGCTTTTTATGTCCTTTCTGGGCCTTAGTTGACATTATAAGGAGGCTCTGGGTGGCGCAAATGGTCAAGTGCTCAACTACTAGCTGAAAGGCTGGTGGTTCAAATCCACCCAGAGACCCCTCAGAAGACGGGCCTGGTGATCTGCTTCACAGCTTTGAAAACCCTGTGGAGTAGCTCTACTCTGTACACATGGGGTCGCCATAAATCGGAATCGACCTATCAGCAACTAACAACAACAGCAATTGACATTATAATGGAGCTTTAGATTTAAACAAATTACTTTTATAGTTTCTTTGATAGAAATATTAATTAAAAAGAAACTTTATTATTATAAATATATCCTGTTGCTGCAGTTAGCTGCTATTAAGTCAGGCCCACCTTCCTACTCATGGCAACCCCATGCACAATGGGAATGAAACACTGCCCAGTCCTGTGCCATTCTCATAACTGGTGGATTGGACAATTGTGATCCATGGAGTTTTCATTGTCTGATTTTGGGGGGGAAGTAGACAACCAGGCCTTTCTTTCTAGTCTGTCTTAGTCTGGAAGCTCTGCTGAAACTTGTTCAGTATTATAGCAACACGCAAGCCTCCACTGACAAGGGTACATTGGCTGGAAATTGAACTCAGGTCTCCCGCATGGAAGTGGAGAATTTTACCACTGAACAAATGCCCCCAAATACATCATACCAGTCTGTAATGTATAAAAAGTAGGATCATATTAAATATACATTTTCTTTATAACCTGCTCTTTCAAATAGGATTTACATATCTTTTTTCCATGTTATTGGGTGTATAAGCTGTTCGTTTTGTGTAATGAATTATCCCAAAATTTAGCAGCTTAAAACGACAAACGTTTGTTATCTTACACAGTTTCTGAGTGTCAGAAATACAGCTTAGCTGGATGGTTCTGGCTCAGAGCCTCTCATGGGGTTGCTCTCAAGATGTTGGTAAGGATTGCAGTCATCTGAAGATTCAGCACGGCGGGCTGGAGGATTTACTTGCAAGCTCACTCGTGGTTGTTGGCTGGAGGCCTCAGTTCCTTGCCACACAGTCTCTTCGCAGGACAGCCTCAAGATGTGGTAACTGGCTGTCTTAGTTTCTTAGTGCTGCTAGTGACAGAAATACTGCAAGCAGGTGCCTTTAATGGACACAAATTTATTTTCTCACAGTTTAGGAGGCTAGAAGTCTGAATTCAGAGTGCTGGCTCTAGGGGAAGGCTTTCTCTGTCAGCTCTGAGGGAATGTCCTTGTTTCTTTTCAGCTTCTGTTTCTCAGTTTCTTGGCTATCTTCCTGTGGCCTGGCATCCATCTTCCCCTATTTGTGGTTCCTTGTTTCCATTTTCAATCTGCTCTTTTATAGCTCACACACCCTACGCTGATACGGCCTTATTAGCACGACAAAGAAAACCCTATTTGCAAATGGGAGTATGTTCACCGGTGTGTAAGGTATGGTCACACACAAAAACCCTGGTCCAATGCGACACCAGACAAGGATGTGAATACTAGGAGCTGGGTTTCATTGGAGATTGGCTATCCCGTTGTGTGTGTATGTGTGTATGTGTTTCACCTATAATAACTTTGGCCCAAACTTTTCACCTGCTCTTCAACCCCTTTTAGTACACGCAGTATACAGATGAGGTCCAACTCTTGCCATCCCAGCCTCCCCTTTTTCCCATCTCTTCCCATTCCTACCTTCATAAACTTTAGTTATGAATTTTGCAGAATGACTTGTACTCTTGCCTTTAGGCCTCTGCACCTATGTGTCCATACCTCCTTCACCTGTCTCATTCCAGCCCAGGTATCAGTTGCCTTTACACACCTCTCTGGAATTCCCCATCTGGGCTAGGTACCCCACTTAAGTGTTTTCACCACAGCTCTTTCTTCTCTCTGCCAAATACTTTACCATATGGTCTTATAATTATGTGTCAACGTGGCTGTCTCTGCTTCTAGAATGCCAGCTTTTTGAGGATAGGAACTGATGTCTCATTAATTTCTGCTTTCCCATCACTTAGGACAGTGCTAATTCATACTAAGTAGTCAACAAACTTTTGTTGAATGAATAAAAGAAGGAACGAACACACTATGAAAGTGCCTCAGGGGTCTGTGGTCCATGAGGGCTTGACTGAAAGACTTCTTCACCACTGCCACTATCATCATCACCACCATCTTCATCACCACCATCATCATCATCATCACCACCACCACTGCCACTATCAACATCACCACCATCTTTATCATCACCATCATCATCACCATCATCATCATCACCACCACTGCCACCACTATCATCACCACCATCTTCATCACCACCATCATCATCATCACCACCATAGTCTTCATGACCACCATCATCATCACCATCATCATCATCACCACCACCATAGTCTTCATGACCACCATCATCCTCATCACCATCATCATCACCATAGTCTTCATGACCACCATCATCCTCATCACCATCATCATCACCATAGTCTTCATGACCACCATCATCCTCATCACCATCATCCTCATCACCACCATAGTCTTCATGACCACCATCATCCTCATCACCATCATCCTCATCACCACCATAGTCTTCATGACCACCATCATCCTCATCACCATCATCCTCATCACCACCATAGTCTTCATGACCACCATCATCCTCATTACCATCATCATTATCACCACCACCATCATCATCACTATAGTTTTTTTGTTGCTGTTGTGTTTTATTTTCCCAGCAGGCTTCAGCCCATCCAGAGCTCCGCTGCATGAGCTCTTCCAGATCCAGAGTGTGCCAGCCAGCATTTCAATTGAGTTTTGTTTTCATTATGCAGGCTTCCTGTGAAGTTTCAAATTAATTTTAATCCTCTCTTCACTTTTAAGGCCTCTAAAAAGAGCTGTACTGCCGCCTTCCTAGGTACACTGGGGCCCATCTCATCTCCCTAGGATGGCTTTCAGCCTGGCGAGCCCTCCGTGCTTCCACACCCCTGTGCCACTCTGCCAAGGCAGTGGGCTTCCAGACTTCCAAGTCGGGGGATGGCTGTCCCATAGGCTCCAGTAAAGCATGCCCACGACACACCAGCCATGCCAATGCCCACCTAGGTCTGAGGGACTATTGGACTATTTTAAAATTCACCTCAAAACATGCATTATTATTTGTCTCATTCTTTGTTTTGACTCCTGTTAAAAGTAAACAGTATGAAAATAACGATTCTGCTAAGCTTTAATTTTTTTTTTTTTCTGTCTGTCTGGAATATTTGGTCTGGAGCTGACTCTAGAGTACTGAGAAAGATGTATAGTATTTTTTTCTTCTTTCTTGATAACACACTTTTTTTTTTGGCCTGGAATTACTTAGAGGTTATTCACAGACCCACTCAGGAAAACGAATGTGGAGGAATGAAAGCTACTTCTATAATCTCTACCACTTCTTATTACGAAGCCTGCTGTGTTCCAGGCTTTGTGTTAGGTAATACTTGGCTACTGGAACCTCTCTTCAACCCTATATAAGAAATAACCAGTTTCACCAGTTGCCATTGAGTCAATTGTGACGTATGGTGACCACCATAGAACTATGTTCCACAGGGTTTTCTGTGGCTGATTTTTCAGAAGTAAATCTCCAGGCCTTTCTTCCGAGGCAACTCTGGGTGGAGTTGAACCTCCAACCTTTCCGTTAGCAGCCAAGTGTGTTAACCGTTTGCACCACCCAGGGACTCCGTAATAGTTACAATTATCCCCATTTTGCAGAGGTTCAGAGAGTTTAAATAATTTGCAGGTGGTGGCGCTGAGATCTGATCTTTTGTCTTCCGATTCCAAAGCCCTCTCTCTCATCACTGCTCCAGGCTGTCCTCTCCTCAGCTCCTTCCAACTATCAATCTGCAGGAATGTCCTGGTTGCCTGAAGATTCATTCCTGCACTGAGGTTGAAGAGTTTGGTGATTTGAGAAGCTCTGGCAAGTGAATGTGATGGCGAGATATTGTGCTGGTCCTGCTGCCGGGCTTATAAAGGGGAAGGCGGCAGTGGGTGTGCAAAGCAGGTGGGCTGTTTTCCACCTGCAGCCAATCCTTCTTGACCTGGCAAGGGAAGGGCATTGCTAGGTGGTGGGATGAACGGTAGTGAAAGCAAAACTGAGAGACAAGGCCTATGGAGGAGCTGTTTCCAAGCTGCCTCCCTCCTCAGGGCCTCCTCCCTGTAGGGACCATTCTCCTCCCCCATCCACGGGGGCTCTTTCTCTGTATCTTTTTCAACAATATTTCTATCAAGGTTCCTAGAAGGTGCAAATGGTTTGCACTCAACTGCTAATCTCAGGGTTGGCTGTTCGAACCCTCCCAGCAGTACTGCGTAAGATAGGCCTGGCCATCTGGTTCCATTTAGATTACAGTTTAAAAAAAAAACAAAAACACTATGGAGCAGTTCTACTCTGACACACTCGGGGTGGCCATGCGTCGGAATTGAGAGGACAGCACATAACAACAACAACATCTCTAGTATCTGGAGACTGGTAGGTGCCAACTGGCTGATGCTACCAATAACAGACTGTAGGTGGCCTCGGTTTCCCCAGTTAATGGTCAGCAGCCCGTTGTCAAGGATAGGAAGTGGTCTGGTGGTCTCTCCAGCAACCACTGTCAGTTTCTAATTGTCAGAGACACTTACAAGGGGTCTGGATTAATCTCAGGCCTCCCATGTAGCAGCTGAGACATCAGGCTGGCTGTGAAATGCCTTCTTTTATTTTCTGCCTAACATCAGGCTGCAAATGAAAACCCCTTTTCAGCCCTAGTATTATTACCCCTATGGATGGCACCTTTAATGTGCGTTGTTCATTGTTATAATGGCCGCACCTGTGTAGTGCCAGCACATTGGAACTGCAGCAGCTGTGGACTGTAATTGCAAAACATTATTTTCTGTTTCTCCCTAAAAGCTTTTGCGTGTGTGTGTGTGTGTGTGTGTGTGCGTGTGCATGGGTGTGTGTGTGTGTGTGTTTCATCTATAACGACTTCGGTCCAAAGATCTCCCTCCCCCACCCCACATAGTGCTTACTGTAAACTAATTTATTTCAAAATGCATCTTTCTGAGAAAGTCAGCTACAACCCCCTCCCATGCCCGTGCACACCCTGTCTCAGTAACGAGGCTTCAGAGAGCTGCTTCGTAGCATGTGGTCTGTGCAAAGGTTCGCACTATCACTGCTGCTGGGAGTAGTGGTCTTTATGTGACTTGGCACAGAGGCTCTGGCACGATTAATGCATTTGTTCCTTGATGTTCAGCCCCTGGGTGTCTGCAGGACAGTGAATCAATTTCACCCAGATTATCACCAGCACCAGGGACGACCCAGTGCAAAACAAGAAGGTTTCTAAGGAGAACATGTTTTTTCCTACCCCGCTTTCTTTCTCTTTGTGCTCTTCCGTGCAACTACTCCAGCTCCCCCTGCGATGCCGAGCCCACTGAAAGGCTGCTAGTTAGGTTGTGCTTTTAAAGTCAGCAGCAGCCAGTAATTGGAGATTTATAAGGAGGCAGCCGTGGGGGGGTTCCTCTCTGCTCATGCACCAGACCACCGTCCCCCCTAGAGAGCTGTTCCAACACTCAGTCTGTTGATGGTCCTAGCAGGTGGTATTTGGTGTAGTTATCTGAGCGACTGTCTGGTGGATAACACAAAGAGCTGTCTGCAGGTTGTTCAGAGAAAGTTGGCCTCCCTCTCTCCTTGCCTTGCACCCATCTCATTTGCGTAGGTGCCCAGGCCCTCGCTGCTGCTTCTTGCCAGAGGATGAGTGTGGAGGAAAGCGAGTCCCTGTTCTAGCAGAGAATTGGGTGACCATCTTTGGACTGTGCCTCAGGCTTCCTGACCACCTGCCACACAGGTTGGGGCACAGAGGAGGGGTCCATCCAAGCTGAGGCTCACCACAGAATTTTCTCTGTGAATATGGAGGAGGTGGACAGCATTAGCATTCAACATCAACCACATTCTTCCCTAAACAAACTGAGTTTTTCAGAAAAATGGTGCTGTCTGCCCCACCTCTTCTGGTAGGTTCTGATGAAGGAGGCACTGAGCTTACTGCAGAAGCCCACACATTTAAAGAGAGCCGAGGAGAGCAAGTGTTATGGGCCCTTTATATGTTGCTCATTCCTGGGTGGTACAAACGGTTAACGTGCTCAGCTGCCAACCTAAAGTTTGGAGGTTTAAGACCTCCCAGAGGTTCCATGAGTCGGAGGTGACTAGGTGGCAGCTGGTATGTTGTGTTCATCCAGCAGAGAAGTAAACTTTCCGGACTTGCGGACTTCTCCACATTAAATAGACTTTATTTTTTAGAGCGGTTTTAAGTTTAGAGAAAAAAAGTACAGAAAATACAGAGAGTTCTCATATACCCCCTCCTACCCTGCACACAGTCGCTTCTACTGTTAACATCTTATGTTTGTGAGGGACACTTGTGACAATGAGTGAACCAATATTGATACGTTATTATTCACTAAAGTCCGTAGTTGACATGACGTTCCGCTCTTCGTTGTACAGTTCTGAGTTTCGACAAATGCGTAACGTCCTGTGTCCATCATTACAGTATCATGCAGATTAATTTCACTGTCCCCAAATGTCCTGCACTCCACCTGTTCATCCCTCCTCTCTCCCCTGGCAACCACTCATCTGTTTGCTGTCTCTGTAATTTTGCCTTTTCCAGAAAGTCATGTAGTTGGAATCATACAGTGTGTAGCTTTACGGTACGAAGCCAGTCTGAAAAACCTTCTCCACATTGGAGACATAAACATCAGGCATAAACATCATAAAGATGACTTTCATCTTTTTGCTGTGACGCTGTGCGCTGGTTCCTTCTCTGCTGCGTATTTTTCTGCAGAGGGACACAATATATAGCTGTTCAAATAAATCAATGTGCCCACCTTAACTGCCTTATTGATTGAAAACATGTTTGACAAGAGTTGAGTGATGGGAACCAAAAAACCAAACCCAGTGCCATTGAGTAGATTGTGACCCATAGCGACCCTATAGGACAGAGTAGAACTGCCCCATGGGGTTTCCAAGGCTGTAATCTTTACAGAGCAGCCTGTCACATCTTCCTCCCACTGAGCAGCTGGTGGATTTGAACCGCTGAACTTCCAGTGTTAGCAGCTGAGCATTTAACAACTGCACCACCAGGGCTCTTGAGTGATGGGAAGGGGCTTATTAAAAAGTAAAGAGGACACAAGCATTTTACAACTGCTCAGGATATGAGCGCTGGCATCCCAAATTTTATGTTTAAACTACTGCTGGTGACTTTAAAATAGTAAAATATAATGAAAAAAATCAAATTCGTGCCTAGTTAGGCAATCTAGAACCTGTTTTTTCTTTTTCTTTTTCTTTTTAAGGAGGAACCAAGTATTAACAACAACAACAAACTGTAAAGAGAAAACATGGCTGAGAATCTATTCACCCGTCTCCAAGCCCTGTAAAGGTGAAGAAGTCTGCGAATGAGATTTAAAAATCCAGGAAACTTTGTCCGTAGTTATTTATTATTCCTCCCTTGAATCTGCTTAATAGGTGAAATGAGCTTTCTCTTCTATTATGCATATGATTAGTGCTATTATAGTGACTTATTATTTTTTTATTTTTTAGTATATCGATGTCGTGCAGGCATACTGCAGGCATAATAATAGAAAAGAAAAGAAGTCAAAGCAAAATTCTTCTTTACTAACCTGTTTAAATGGGTTTACAAGCAGGCTGTATTTAAACACTGAGTTGGAATTAACTCAACGGCTGTGGGCTTGGTTTGGGGTTTGTACCTAAACATTATGATGACTGCTTATTGCCCCTTTGTCCAGAAGGTGGCAACATTTCCTTAAGAATTTTCAAGAACACGCTCGCCTCAGAAAATGATCATTTATCTCAGGACAGGGTGTTTTCTTCTGTTTCCAAAGACACAGCACAAAACACAGAGTCCCCCATAAAGGAGAGACTATTCTATCTCGCTCTCTCAAATTTAAATTGTCAAGATTTTCAGTCTAGAATGAGTTTATGTTGAAATGACTTTACGTAGCTGACAATTTCAGACCGTTAGACTCCCTACCCACTCCTTTCCCCAGAAAGGGGCGTTATTTTGAAGGAGGGTGTCTATGTGAAGAGATACTTACAGTTCTAGCAGTTAAACTGGATGCCCACCAACAACACTGAAGAGTTCTTACTTTCTGAAAACTCTGGTAAACCTCAAGATAATTCTTTGCAATGATCATTCTTTGCTCCATTTGACTGCCCTCCTGTCCCTCACTGTTTGTCCATGCTGTGGAGATTTAGGGGCAAGATGAAACAGAGTGAAGACACTCGCATGGGCTGAGGTAGTGAAATAAAGCAACAAAACAGGTTGTCCAGATAAGAGCATTCTGAATCCTACATGCAATACATCTCCGTAACAAGTATATTTGGGAAATACCTTTTAAGGAACTGGAAATGTTGACATGTTCATTTCTACCCTACCCTCGTCCCCTACTTCCCTCATTTTGAAATATATTTTAATTTTTGGAAGGCATGGTATAACTGTAAACAACACACACACACATACAAATGGGTCTGGTTTAAAGCAACTTTAATTATTGTGGTTACTTATCCATGACTTTTGCTTCTGACCAGCATTATTCATGTGTAGTACACTTCGATTCTAGTCAGAAAAGAAAGTTTGAGTCAAATGTTATTTAGCTATGGGAATTGTTCTCATATAAAAACGAGATTCACATTTTGAAGTGCGTTTGGTGTTATTCTCTGCATTTATGTGTAACCTCATGAACGTACCTTTCAAGTCGGAAGGATGGACGATATATCCATTCACAAAACATTTGATATTTTTGTTGTGTGCTGTTGAGTTAATTCCGACTCATAGCGACGCTATAGGACAGAGTAGAACTGTAATCTTTATGGAGCAGATCGCCAGGTCTTTTCTTCTGGGGAGCCGCTGGTGGGTTCAAAATATCGACCTTTTGTCAGGCAGCTGGGCATTTAGCTATTGTACCACCAGGGCTCCTTATTTTTTACTAGCCAACATTTCTATTAGTCTCTCTCTCTCTGATACACACACAGGCACACACACACGTGCACACGTGCACACAATTCCTAGTAGGATGCCCAGCATAGCTCCTTACCTCAGGTTCAAGTGTCCCCATTGCAGTCCATAACTCCCCTTGGGCAGGAAATAGTAAGTAGCTTCCTGAATCTATTCAGACGGCCCTACCTACTCCCTGTGCCCACCCAACACAGGAGGCTTCATTCTCCATTCCTGCAGACACCTGTGTGGTAACCGCTTGCTTTGACCGTGGGGGAAGATATTTCATTCTGAGGATGTTCTGTCTCTTCACCTCTCCCCCACAGACCCCTCAGTTCCTCTTTGTGTCTCTGGCCCTGGCCACCACATGGCCAGTTATTCCATCCCAAGTGTTATTCCTGGATGGAGCTGGAGAGCTCTTCTGATCTGTCCTAGAAGGGGTTGCTTGTATAGAATGACCCAAACATGGCATGAAGAAGACAAAACATCCTGTCACATATGTGCATCAACTTGAAAAATTTGAAAAGATAAAAGCTTATAGGTTATACATAAACATACAATTTAGTATAAAACAAATACAATACAAAATACAGTGTTAAAACATGACATTTTACATTCTTTGAAGTCAGTAACATCAACTTCTCCCGAGCCTCAGATTCTTCCATCTATACACGTAGCTGATTTGGACTTTTCTGGGAGCTATTGAACACAAGTTACAAATTTACTTATGCTACACTCATTTACCCAAAGAAATTACGGTCTTTTTATTGTTCTTATCTTTTCACAAGGAGTCACTGGGTTGTGCAAATGGTTAACATGCTCAGCTGCTAACCACAAGGTTGAATATTTAAGTCCACCCAGAGGTACCTCAAAAGAAACTCCTGGCAATCTACTTCCAAAAAATCAGCCAATGAAAACCCTATGGAGTGCACTTCTACTCTGACACATGTGGAGTTGCCATGAGTCAGAATTGACTTGATGGCAACTGGTATCTTTTCATAAACCACTGTCTGCTTGGTAGTGGCTGGGTGGTTAGGGTCAGGGTAGCAACTTTTAGTAAAATTCCATCTATCTAGTTTTATGTATGTCACTGGGGGGCACAAATGGTTAAATGCTCAGCTGCTAACTGAAAGTTTGGAGGTTCGAGTCTACCAAGAGGCAACTTGGAAGGAAGGTTGGGTGATCTACGTCTGAAAAATCAGCCATTTGAAAACCCTGTGGAGCACAGTTCTACTCTGACACACATGGGGTCACCATGAGTCAGAATCGACTTGATAGCAACTGGATGGTTATTGTAATTTGGTGTATAATTTAGCCTCAGTCTCTTTGGGTCTCTGAGTTTCCTCTCCCTGGCTCTGCTGCCCTTTGGATGGCATGTGACCTCCTGGAGGTGAGCTTGTTTGTGTCTTCACTATCTTCTCAGAGTGCCTGACTTTTTCTGCTTCCCAGCCAGGTAAACACTGATGTGTGACTGGTTCTGTCTGACCTTTGGGAGGCTGATGGGCTAGCACCTACCAAGGTTTGGGCCATTTGCCCCTTTTCTTTTTTTTTAATTAATTTATTTATATAGTTGTTAATAATATACACAGCAGGGCAAACACCAATTCAACAATTTCCACCTGTACAATTCAGTGACATTGATTACAGTCTTCAAGTTATGCAACCATTTTCACCCTCCTTTTCCAAATTGTTCTTCCACCATTAACATAAACTCACTGCCCTCTAAGCTTCCTAGCTATCTGAATTTTCAAGTTGCTGTTGTCAATTTGATCCCATAAAAATAGTTATTTAAAAGAGCACAGTGCTCAGGGCTGACATTCTTTACTAATTAAGCTAAACTATTGCTTGGTTTAAAGAAAACTTCGGGGGGATATTTTTGGTTTAAGATTTAAAGTTGATCTCAGGGCAATAATTTTGGGGTTTATTCAACTTCTATGGCACCAGAAAGTCTGGATTTGATGAGAATTTGAAATTCTGTTCAGTATTTTTCCCGTTTTGATCAGGATTCTTCTATAGAATGGGCCATTTACCCCTTTTCTTAAATCCCCCACTTAAGAACTTTCCCATCCTCACCCAGCCTGTACTGGTCCACCTCCACTTCTTGGCACCATGGCACGTGGTTACTCTAGAGCCCCCATGCAAGCCACCAGGAGGGGCATGTGGGAAGAGCTGACTTAGGGTCATCTCTCCCACTGACAATGCTGTGCAGTCCCCTGGGCCAGGGGGAAGTCTTGCCACCACTGCCTGCTATACCTTGGGAACGTGTCACTAGCCCCAAAGTTCTCTGGTGCTCCCATATTTTTCTGGATATTTCAAAAGCTCTACCCCAATGAGATTGGGCACTAGAGAATCACAAGTGGCCATGAAACCCTTGACATTGGAACTTACTTGCTCGTCCTCTCATCTTCTCTTCCCACAATCCTCTACTGTAAGGAGCAGCCTCCAGAATTCTTCGTCTGTGTTAGACCCTCTTTTTGCTTTAAGGCAGCAAACGCCATAGCCTAACCATCATGAGCACAAGGGGAATCTCATCTACCTTATGGAGGAAACTAAGATCCAAGCCCTTAGGCTTGGTTCCCGATATGCTAGATGAAGTTAGAAAAATTTTCCCCTTTCTCCCTCTCTCTGCAAAGTCTGGCTTGCAAGCTGTTGTCTTTCTCAATTTTGAATACAAGAAGCTAAACAGAAACACTTTATTTCCTCCCTCTTCTCTTCAGTGGATACTTCCAAATGAGAGAAGGTTTTCTGTATACAGAAACGAGGGCAAGAGACGCACGTTAATACCTACTGGCCCTCCATACTTGGGCACTTTCTAATCTCACTTGTGCCAGTAAAACAGACCTTCTATACCCCACTTCTTGCTCCCCCCCACCCTGAGTTCTATGAAGAGGAAATGTTTTTCCTTTTTGGTGATCCTGTTGGTATCAGTATCTTAGCTGATTTACCTAAAAGTTGGCTTTTGGAACCTACCCAGTGGCTCCATGAGAGAAAGACTTGACGATCTGCTCTTGTAAAGATTACAGCCTAGAAAATGGCTTGGAATGGTTCTACTCTGTCATGCAGGGTAGCTATGAGTTGAAAATGACTCAATGGTCCCTAAAAACGACTGAAGGTAACTTGTGGCAAAATCTGAGTTTGGGTTTGGGTTTTATTGGTTTTTAAAGTTGCTGCCTGATTTACACTAACTCACAAATAGTATTCTATAACCCATTTCCCTCTGGTAAATTATTACAAAAATTCTTGAAGAGTTTGTGTGTGTGTGTGTGTGTTAAGGGTTAGGGGTGGGCACAAGGAAGTATCTGAAAGAATTCAGTTTCTATATCCATTCAATCTTAACTTTCTGTTGAAAATTAGAAAGGATTGTGGAAGAATGCCTGACAGGGACCAAACTCAGCTCAGCACCTCACTTCTTGCTGACTTCAGCTAAACTTTAGAGAATATATATATATGTGTGTGTGTGTGTGCGTGTGTGTGCATGTGTGTGCGTGTGCATGTGCATGTGCATGTGTGTGCGTGTGTGCATGTGTGTGTGTGTGTGTGTGTCATTCTATGGACAGAATGGTCTTCTCAGGGATGGGCTACCACTCTTTATTTCTAGGGAAATTCCAGTGGGTGGTATTAGGAGTGTCACAGGCCCAATCAGTTTTCTGGAAGCTTTGGCCTCCCATCCTCCTCCTGGTGCTCTGTGGGGGCTGAATCAGGGAGAGAAATTTTGCCACTAGAAATCCTAATAGTCATTGAACGAAGAAAAATATCAAAATTTTCACACAAAATTTCTGCCAAATTAGCCCATACCAAAACCAAGCCCATTGCCATTGAGTCAATTCCAACGCATAGTGACCCTGTAGGACGGAGTAGAACAACACCCATAGGGTTTCCAAGGAGTGGCTGGGGGATTTGAACTACTGACCTTTTGGTTAGCAGCCAAGCTCTTAACCACTTTGCCACCAGGGCTCCCAAATGAGCTCAGATTATCTATAAAACATGAAAAAAAAAATGACTTTAAGATGTATTGATTTAGGATCCTGTCTCTGCTTCCACTGTCAACATGAGCAGTTGTCTGTTTGAGCTGAGGCCCCTTTAATTCAGTTTAGTTCATGACTCTTGGTTAGTAGGAGTTCATAAACTTTATTTTCAATGGTATGTGTAAGACTCAGCCTTAGTCAATAGTTACACATAATGATAGCTCTCATCAAGGCTTAAGGACTGAGATAGTTATGAAATGATTATACATCACAACCATCTATAAACAGGATTTTAATTATCATCAGCAACAGCAATAACAAACATTTATTGAGGAGCTATCCTGTGCTGTAATTGAATTAATGAATTTGTTAATCGTTGCTTCCTGTTTCCATAAACATTTGCTTCAGTTCAATCTCCAAAGCACCAGACCAAGATACCTTGTTATTTAAGAAGATTAGCTGCTTTCTTATAGTATTAAGAGGTTTTTCTTGTGCTGGAGAGTGTAACTAAAGTTTTCTAGGCAATACCCGTTTGGCTGAGTACAGTGAGAAGTCTTGTGTACAGTGACAAATGGCTGTAGATGCAGACTTCACCCTGAACCTCCAGGTGTAGGGCCACAGGAGATGGAAGACCCCAGTTCCATGGCGGTTCTCCTAGTGATGGGCATGTTTTCCTTGTGGTCCTCTTGCTCCATTGCCCTGAGGTCTCCCCTTGTCATTTGTCCTTTGTGTGTTGCTTGCATGGCTCTCAGTGGCCCCTGGGTTAGCAAGATGTCTTCCAGTCCTGCCTGGTCCTCAGAGCCCCTTCAAGCCTGCTCTGGACACTGGCACTGGCCTAAGGCAGTGCTTTCTCTCTTCCCCCTCAGCGCCCCCTGCTGGTATCCAACTGGTCATCCCTTTGGCCACTGATTGGTGACATCTTTCCAAATATCCAGTTGGATTGTAGGCCCAAAGGTCAGATGATCTTGTGTTTGCAGATTCCTGCCATGCTTTTGGTGTTACAACTCAATCATTTCATCTTCCCTATTCCAATTAGAAGGAGTCCTGGTGGCACAGTGGTTAAGTGCTAGGCTCCTAACTGAAAGGGCAGCGGTTCCAACCCGCCAGCTGCTCCACAGGAGAAATATGTGGCAGTCTGCATCCATAAAGACTACAGCCTTTGAAACCCTGTGGGGCAACTCTACTCTGTCTTGTAGTGTTGCTATGAGTCAGAATTCAACTCAACTGCAATGGGTTTGTTTTGTTTTTGGTATTCCTCGTAACGCACTCCTACTTCCAACCCATGTAAGACTCTGCCCAGAAACTGTCCCTATGAGGGCTGGGTGGGAAGGCACACAGGGACACTGCCCTGTGACACCCATAATTGTTGCTTGGTTCTCACACTTAGCCAGTGTCTCTGGAGCTGATGTATCTTGACTGCGACTCCTATTACTTTCCTCTCGAGGGAGATCATCCTACCCAATTCCCAAGCCAAGAAGTCAAGGGAAATCTTGTCTCCTACTTGTTTATGAGACCATTGTGATTGGGAAGTTTTCTGATATTTCAGTTTTGTTTCCTTCTCCAGGTGGTTGCCATCCTTCCCATTTAGAGCAGAAAGCCAGGGTTTGCCATCCCTTACCTCAAGACGGTTTGTAGTGGAAGAGAAAGCCGAAGCTCCTTCTGACTTTTATGAAAGTCTAATTCAGATGATGGTAACCCCAGGTGACAGAAACAGTTAAATACTCGACTACTAGCTGAAAGCTTGTGGGTTTGAATCCACCCAGAGGTACCTCAAAAGATAGGCTTGGCAATCTGCTTCCAGAAGGTCACAGCCTTGAAAATCCTATGGAGCAGTACTACTCTGCACACATGGGATTGCCATGAGTCAGAATAGACTCGACGGCAAATAACAACAACAATAAGCTCAGCTGAGATTAGGTAACCCCAGAGAAGGAAGGGAGAGATGGGAGTGCTTTTGAGAACATTGAGAGGAAAGGGGAAGAGACTTTACCCTGGCTGGGGAACGTTGAGGTTGACAAGTTTCACCAGTAGCAGGGAGCCAGTAACCCCTCAGTGGTAGGTGCCCAATGGGGAGTATGCCTCAGAAGGAATGACTGCCTGATGGACCTTGTAGGCAGGGGCTTTCAGTTTGCCAAAGATTTTCTGAGCCCGAAGAATAGACTTGCCTTGTCACACAGGGCTGGGACTGACTCCAGTGGTGCTCTGTGTCCCAATGTCTCATGACCAGTGGGGCCTCTTTTATGTTTAGAGCTGCTTACGATCCAAGGGAGTCTCTGGGTGGTGCAAACAGTTAACATGCGCGGCTGCTAACTGAAAGGTTGGAGATTCGAGTCCATTCAGAGGCACCTCAGAAGAAAGCCCTGGCAAGTTACTTCTGAAAAAGCATCCATTGAAAACCTGATGGAGCATAGTTCTACTCTCACACACGTGGGTCTCTATGAGCCAGAGTTGACGCAACAGCAACTGGCCTGGTAAGACCTGGGGCTGGGGCTGTCCAATCATGACGGAGGTTGACTTTTCCACTGGTCGGGGGGAATACCAAAAGCCAAACCAAATTCACTGCTGTTGAGTTGATTCTGACTCATAGCAACCCCATAGGGTTTCTAAGGCTGTAAATCTCTACAGAAGCAGACTGCCATGGCTTTCTCCCATGGAGTGGTTGGTGGTTTCGAACTGCTGACCTTTACGGTTAGCAGTTGAACACTTCAACCACTGTGCCACCAAGGCTCCTGGTCAAGGGGATGGAGCTTAGAACTTCACTTAGTTTGATTGAAAGAGAAACGAGGACATGTAACATTTCTTGCAGTCTCTGTCCTGGAAACTAGTCATTAGCTACACTCTGTCCAGTCACTGCACTTCCCAGGAGGGTCCATCACAAATGAAACCACTGTCACTCTGCTTTTCCAGGCTGCAGTTCATATTGTGAGCATGCTCAGATGGACAACTTTGTGGGACCCTCATAATGTAAGAATTGCTGAACATTCAGAATCCACCCTTCAGATTTTGGATACAGAAGTTTTTTTTTTTTTTTTTTTTTTTTTAAGATGACGCTAAGTCTAGGTTGGAGTAAAGTGGCAGGTTGGACTTGTTGTGTGTCGTAGGTTTGCTCAGTGGTTTAGCAGCCTGTGAACAGGAAGGCAGGAAATACAGACAGCAAAAGGCAGAACAAGTGGGTGAACAATGGTTTGGATTGTGAAATCAAGTTTAACTTTCTATTTGGGAGTGAGCGTTTCTCTATTATTCATTAGTATCTACTGGTTTTATGCTGCATCCTAAGGCTGTCCATATAGCCCTGAACTAAATAGAAATTGTTACAATGAGAGCTGTGGTTATTACTTTAAATTGCCTTAGGTTGATCTGGGAACTCAAACAAAATCATGGCAGCTCTCTATTTTCTACCTCAAGGGATTCTGCACATAATAGATGTATATCACTGAAAATGTAAGAGGCCTGGAGACAAGTCTTCCTGTGGAAGTCTTTGATATTGTAGACATGAATGTGGAAATTGTAGTGGCACAGCGAGAGCTTATTAAGGGTTTTTCTTTACTAAGAAAGCCTTGAGTTGGAGTCGACAGCATTGATTATCCTGCCCTGTTACTGTTGGTGTTGTATCATTGGTTTATTTCATTTCCTAGATGGTGGCTCCTTAATTCATGTGGTCAAAGCGCAGTGTAGAAGAGTCCTGTTTGCGTCTTTTGCTGCTAAAAAGGCTAATTAGTAAAAAGCAAAACAAAACAATAAAACCTGATCAACCATGCAAATGTGTTTGGTTGATCACCAAACCAGTTGCCATCGAGTCAACTTCAACTCATGGTGACCCCATGTGTGTCAGAGTAGAGCTGTGCTCCCCAGGCTTTTCAGTGGCTGATTTTTCAGAAGTAGATGGCCAGGCCTTTCTTCTGAGGCACTTCTGGGTGGAATCGAACCACTAACTTTTTGGTTAGCAACCAAGAGTGTTAACTGTTTGTACTACCCAGGGACTCCTACAGAAAAAGGGGGCATGAGAAGTCTAGAACTACAGGGTTTAACAGAATTGGTAAAGACATGAAAAACTAATAGATTCCGACTCATAGTGACCCTATAAGACAGAGTAGAACAGCCCCATAGGGTTTCCAAGGCTGTAAATCTTTACGGAAGCAGACTGCCAACCTTTTGGTTAGCAGCTGTGCCACCTTAACCACTGCACTACCAAGTCTCCTGGTAAAGACATAGAATTTACAAAGTAACCAGACAATTATCTGATCACGTTATGAGACAGAAATCTGACAGCTCATCCCCCAGCGTGTTCTAAATTGTTGGGTGTAGATTAACATGTTTGAGAAATTCACAAGAGGGTTAAAGTATAATCACTTTCTATTGCTTTGTTTAAGTCATAAAAAAGATTAACATGTACCAGGCTTAACTGAAATTACAGGAGCAAAGCTAACAAGAAGTAATTTTGCTTTTGACAGATTCCCTTCCTTGTTCCTCTACTCGCTCCAGATGGAGGGTAATGTAAACTTTATATCATAAGAATAAATGCCTATTGATTGATTAAACATTGATGATGGTGCTCTGTCTCCATCTGTATATGAAAGTGGCTGTTTTCAAAATTAACCCTTCTATGGGTCTGACGCATGCTATCAAGATGCATCCTGAATTTTGGAAGCCAGACTGCCCACAGCTGTGCAATTATGCAAACTAGGCTATTTTCCAGATGTCATTTGCATGCAATGGTAAAAAGCTACTTTTGTAGTTTAGTTTAGATACAACAGACATTGGAATACTGTCATTGACTTCATTTCTTTGGGTGCACGTGGTGCTTTGCAATTATTAGGGACTTTCCTTTTACTTCACAATAAACAGATTTTCCCTGAGTATAAGTTCACCACGAAGGAGTTCCACATATAATCCAAGTACACATTTTTCATTTAAGATGGTTATTTTTTATCTAAGCAGTCTTTTTGGCCTGATGAGAAATACATGTATTCTCTTCCTTGCAGTCAGAGTAGAAATTAAATGAGGGTTTGGTACATATTTTGTTGTCTTTTTCATCCCATTGGCAGCTTTTCTGTAACGCATGATCCTTCCTGTGGTTTGTGGTTTTAGAGCATGAGAATTTCTCTTGGTTTAGACTTGCAACTCCTTCCACCGGTGCTCTGTCCTAGGCGTTAGCTAATGGTAGGTCTGCTTCTGAGGTCATTAGTGGTTCAATGGTAGAATTCTTCCCTTCCATACAGGAGAACTCATGTTCAGCTACCACCCATCTGTTAGTGGAGGCTTGAGTGTTGCTATGATGCTGAACAATTTTTGGCACAGCTTCCAGACTAAGTGGACTAGGAAGAAAGGCCTGGCAATCCACTTCTGAAAATCATCCAGTGAAAACCTTATGCATCGCAATGGTCCAATCTGTTACCGATTATGGGTATGGCACAGGACCAGGCAGTATTGTGTTCCATTGTGCACAAGACTGCCAAGTGTGGGGTCCGACTTGATGGCAGCTAACAACAGGCCTACCTCTACTGAACATCAGCATCAAAGAGCTAGTAACATAATCCAACATATTCATTTTTCATTCAGCATCGACTTATTAGCAGCTACCATGAGCAAGGTACTGTATGCACTGTGGGAAGACACAAGTTTATGAGACACAACCACTGTACTTTGAGTTTAGCATGTTTTGCTGGGTGCCATCGAGTCAATTCCGACTCGTAGTGACCCCATGTGACAGAGTAGAACTGCCCCATAGGGTTTTCTAGGCTATAATCTTTCAGGAAGCAGATCTGGTGGGTTCAAACAACCAGTCTTTCAGCTAACAGCCGAGTTTTTAACTGTTTGCACCACCAGGGCCCATTAAAATGTGCATACACAGATCTAAATACAAGGTAGGCAATAGTAATTGCTACGAGAGCCGATAAATGAAAGTGGAAAGGGGATATTCAGACGACAGTGAGATTTAACATAAGGCCGTGTGTTATGAATTCATTACTCATGAGTTTATCTAACCCCTCCTTGAATATTTTCCTTACCACCTGTTTTCTAAACCAGGGCTTCCTGTTATTGATAAATGGCACATGGGCTGAATAAGTCACCAATTATTTTTAAACACTTTGTCATCAAAGATTTAGGATTTTCTTCTTCAAAAAGTCTCAAGTCCTATCCTCCTTATTCTTGTAATGAAATTATTGAACAGAATCTAATATATCGCTAGGAGCTGATTGATTGTAGATTCCTAGTAGGCTAGCACACAGGACTTCATTAGCCTTAAATCAAAGCAGATTACTGTAGAAAGAGATAAGTCTAGGTTTGCAAGAAGTATGATTTAATAGGTAGGATAAAATATTGGGTGCTATTTCTAATTCTGCTGCTTGTACATTGGGTAGTAACTTAACTACTCTATATTTTAGTTTTTATAGCAATAAAATGCAGATAATATGATTTAGGTACCTATTATGAGAAATTAATGGTATGAAAGATCTTTAGAATCTTTATGCTTAAAAAGCATCATTTGGTCAATGTTCAGGTATAATAAAAAAAAGATAAGTTAAAACACCCTTAAAGTAACATCATGAAAAATTCATAAATATATAAAAATATTTTTTAAAATGTGTAGCTTGGGTTTAGTCATTGCTCCATTCTTTAATTCATGTTATCTTCTTCCTCTCTGAAGAGTTTGATTTTCTTTGGAAGTTATTATTGTTTTAAAGTTTTGTTTTTGTTTTTAACACTTTTGCATGTCCCACCTTTGGTTTACCCCGTCTCTGTTGGCCATTGATGTCATTTGAGCTCAGACTTGCCTTTAAGGCAGAGAGAAGACCCTCCCTGCACCAAAGCTCTATGGCATTCATGATGAACAGATTTCTTTCTGAAGGTGACCTGCTTTCAGCACATCTGGGGACTCCTGAGATGAAATCACTTTCAATAGTCCTCTGGCTTTGAAGTTGGTGTGTGATGCATTTTTTTCCCCAGCTCATACATTTGACACAAAGCATACTTTACGGGCCCAATTAAGTTGGCAGTGAAGAGAAACAAAAATCTACCAAGCAAATGCCTATAACTTGTAGTACCTTGGGGGTCCCAATCAACATTTGCTTGACTGATAAGTTGTGCTATGGCAAGTTAAGCAACATGGTATCAGGATACTATGCTTGGATACTATGTTTCCCAAGAGCTAAGACAGCAAAACTTGCAAGGCAGCTTTGACTCCTCTGAAGGAGTTCCCACCAACTTCAGTCTCAGCAGTTAACTTTACCTTTTTTACGTTTCATCAAGAAAATGGAGGTTACAAGCCTGAACCAATTTTAGGCCCAGGCAAGATGGGCCCCTGACCTGCACCATACGCTTTAGAGAACATTACTCTGGCTCTCTGCCCCGTGGGGCTTCCCTGTGGGACAAGTGGTCTGTGGAGCTAAGGAGACATGCCCACCCAGGGTTCGCATACTCCTTTTTAGACCATGCTATGAGTACACTTCCAGTTGCCATAACGTTGACTCCAACTCATGGAAACTCCCGTGTGGCGCAAGCAGTTAATACACTTGGCTGCTAACCAAAAGGTTGGAGGTTCAAGTCTACCCAGAGGCTCCTCAGAAGAAAGACCTGGCAATCTACTTTTAAAAAATCTACCATTTAAAACCCTGTGGAACATAGTTCTACTCTGACACACATGGGGTCACTATGAGTCAAAGTGGACTCAGCAGCAATGAGTACACCAAACCAGTTAAAGCAGTTGCTGTCAGGTTGATTTTGACTCATAGTGACCCCATCAATGAGGTCATACTAGAGTAGGGTGGGTCCTAAACGTAATCACTTTTGAGTGGTGTCTTATACAAACAGCAGAGTACACACACACACGCATACACAGGAGAAGACACCGTGTGATGACGGAGGCAGAAGCATCTATAAACCCAGGAACACCAAGGATTTCTGGCAGCTACTAAGGGAGAAAAAAGGAACTTCCCCTAGAGCTGACACCTTGATTTGGACTTCTAGCCCCCAAAAATGCAAGGAGACAAGTCTCTGTTCTTTAAAGCCACCTACTTTTGTTGTTGTTACAGCAACACTAGGCAACTAAGAAAGACTCCCTCAAAAACTGATGAGCTCCAGAGTTCCATTTTAAGTTCCCTATTCTTCTTAAACTAGAAAATCTCAACACATGCATTGTCTCCTATGTGATAAGAATGCACATACCTAAATTTTCTAGCTATAGTGTTTACTTTCAACCTTGAATTCATGTAGCCACATGGACACTGACCATCTCCAATCTGAAATGCCACCAGATTCTCCAAATTCAACATGTTAATCTAAACTCATTGTCTTCTCTGCACCTTCTTCTCATTCTTTGTTCCTTTTCCCAAGTCCTGGGAGTCTTTTAGGTTTCTCCTTCTCTTCTAATATCAAATCAATTGCTAAATCCTAATAACCCAACGCCATAAATATTTCTCAAATCCGTACCATATTTTCCATCTCCACTACCATTGTCATAGATCTGACATTATTTCTCTGTACCTCCTGTTACTTCTCCTTGCTTTCAGTCTTGCCCCAATAGTAAGACTTCATATTTCTACCAGAATAGTTTACTAAAACATAAATCCAATCAAGTCATTTTCCTCCTTAAAAACCATTGAGAATTACAGTACAAAGTCTAAGTTCCTTAGTATGGCATAGCCAGCCCTCCATGATCTGCCCACTACTCATCTCTTCCTCTTCATCCCCTGCTACAACCTACATTAAAGTTATAGTCCAGTAAAGCTGCCTTATCACACATCTCCCCGCCTTAAAACATATGTATACCTTGATGCTTCATGCTAGTGAGGCTTCATGCTAGGGTTCTATCTGCTTGAAATACTTTTTCTAACTCCTGTACCTCTTTCTAAATTCAGGCCCCAAATCACTTCCTGCAGGAAGTTTTCCCTGCTTTACCACCCCAAAGGCTGAGGGAGGTTCCTCACTTCTGTAATCCTCCTGTGTCCTGTGAATGCCTTTATCACTACACTTCCAGTCCAGTTGCTGTCAAGTCATTTCTGACTCATGGTGACACCAGCTGTATCAGAACAGAATTGTGCTCCGTATGGTTTTCAATGGCTGGTCAAGGCTTTCTTCCAAGACACCTCTGAGTGGACTCAAACCCCCAACCTTTCAGTTAGCAGCTGAGTGCATCGACCATTTGCACTACCGGGCTCCTCTTTGTCTTCTACTACCCTTCTACCAATATTAAGTCTTCATATTTCTACCAGAATAACTTGTCTAAAATGTAAATCTGATCAAGTCATTTTCCTCCTTAAAGACCATTATATGAAATAAGAGCAAAGGTGAAAAAAGAAGCAAGGCTTTCTTAATGTAGTCAGAGTGAAATCCGAACTCCTTCACCTGGCTAATAAAGCCTTGCAAACTCTCTCCACCACCACCATGTTCCAAAACTCTTCCCTTCCTCCCTCCCTCACCCCTACTCAACTATGCCCCCACCACACTGACTTTTTTCACTCTTTGTAATTCCTCCCACTGAATCTGGGCCTTGTGACTGAATTGACCAATAGAACATGGTGGAAGTGACATTATGCCAGTTCTAGGTTTTGCCTTTAAGATGACTGGCAGCATCCACCTCCTCCCCCTTGAAACTCAGTGGCCATTCTGTAGGAATCCCAAGCAGCCATGCGGAGGCACCGTGTGAAGGAGAATCCAAACCCCTGGCTGACAGTCCAAGCTGAGCTCCCAGTTGACAGCCAGCACCAACTTTCCAGCCATCTGAGTCAGCCATCTGAGTAGTGACTGACTCCTCCAGCTCCAGTCACCCTAGCTGACAGCAAATGGTTTTCCCAAGAAGAGTTGTTCAGCCATGCCGAAATTACAAAATTATGAGCAAATAAATGATTTTTATTGTTTTAATCCAGAGTTTGGGGACAATTGTTCTTCAACAATAACCCAAAACCCACTGCCATCTAGTTGATTCCAACTCATAGTGACCCTGTAGGACAGGGTAGAATCGCCTCATAGGGTTTCCAAAGTTGTAAATCTTTATGGAAGCAGATTGTCACATCTTTCTCCCCCAGAGTGGCTGGTGGGTTTGAACCACAGACCTTTCGGTTCGCAGCTGAGCACTTAACCACTGTGCCACCAGGCTTCCTTCCATCAAAAATAAGTACCCAAAACATCCTCAAACCTCCCAAGCTTTTTTCTGCCTCTGCACCCTTGCACAGGTCCTTTCTCTGATCGGGATGATTCTTCCCTTCTTGCCTGCTCTGACATGCTGATCATTTTAAACTTTGTCACCTCACAGAGGTGTACCCTAAAACAACCTCTCAAAGCTGGTTTTCTGTTTTAATCCCTGACTTGTCACTTGCTGCTTGACCTTGGGCCAGTTACATAACCTCTGTTAGCCTCAGTTTCTTTACTTTTAAAATGGGGACAATGATAATACCTCGTTGGGCTGTGGAGGGGATTAAATGAAACAATGCATGTAAAGTACTTGTGCTGTGTTTACTAGCACATGCTGTTGTTGTTAGTTGCCATGGAGTCAGCCCCGGACTCAAGGTGACCCCATGCACAAAGGAACAAAACGTAGCCCAATCTTGTGCCATCCCCTTGACTGGTTTCAGATTGGACTGTTGTGATGCATACGGTTTGCATTAGCTGATTTTTGAAAGTAGATCACCAGGCCTTTCTTCCAAGTCCACTTTAGTCTGGAAGCTCTGCTAGAATCTGTTCAGCATCATAGCAACACACAAGCCTCCACTGACAGATAAGTGGTGGCTGCACTTAGGTGAATTGGCTGGAATCGAACCTGGGTCTATCAGTTAACCATCACTGCCCCCACTAGCACATACCCATAGCCATGGAGTCGATTCCAAGTCACAGTGGCTTATAGGACATAGTAGAACTGCCCCATAGGGTTTCCAAGATTGTAATCTTTATGGAAGCAGACTGCCACATCTGTTTCCTGCAGAGGAACTGTTGAGTTCAGATGGCCAACCTATTGGTTATCAGCTGAGTGCTTAACCACTGCACCAGGGCTCCTTTGCTAGCACATAGTAGGCACTTAATAAGTAACAGTGTGACTAGTCTCAGCCTGAGAGAGAATCATCTCTGGAATCATCCTCAGCTTCCAGTCCTTAAGCAAATATTTTATGCATATTGAGAGGAAAGAGAGGTGGATGGCTCTGGAAACATCAGTCATCCGATGACGAGGACAGCTAAGTGTCATCTAAATTGATGGTCTTCAGGCTGTCAAGTAGCTTTGGGACTGGAGATGAAAACGGTTCTTCTTATTAAGAGAGCCGTGTCTGGTGTGGGGTTGTAATTCTACCATTACAGCCCTGGTCATTTCCTTCTATTTGCACGTTGCTTGTCCTACACTGAGCAGGAGAGCCCAGGGAAGCTAACGATCCTCATTTGTATCAGTTAGGGTCTCAGCCTGCTCAGAAAGGTTCTTCATTAGGCTTGTAAGCTGTATTTATTCTCATTACTCTTGTACTTGCAGAACTGTTTGCCGCTGCTTTTCTCTGGACATTTCTCCCTTCTGTGCTCTTCTGATTTCTTCCTGTGCCATTACATTCTGTTTTTATAAAACATGTAACTCTCCACAGCACTTACACACACATACCCCTAGAACCCTGCTTGGTCTTAGGGCGTTTGGGCCAGGATGCCTCTAAGGTCCTTTCCATCCCTGAGACTCCCTTGGCTCACCTGTTTCAGTGCACCAGCCTGGCAGTTGATCAGCTACCTTCAAGTCGACTCTGACTGGTGTTGACCCCGTGTGTGTAGAACTGTGCACATCATGTTTTTTATGGCTGGTTTTTGGTAAGTAGATGGCCAGGCCTTTCTTCTGAAGCACCTCTGGGTGGACTCAAACCTCCAACCTTTCAGTTAGCAGCTGAGTGCATTAACCATTTGCACCACACAGGGACTCCAGCCTAGCAGTAATCATTCCATAACTGCACACACAGATTGTTACACAGCCTGGCTCTATGGTGACACTCTGCCTACTGCAGTTGAGTTAAAGAGAAAATATATGATTGGAAGAACACCAGTTTTCCCTTCTTAGAATAATCAGGCAACTAATAAACAAGCAATTATGTCCAATTTTCCATGTTTGTGTGTAGCCTTTGAGGAACGAGACATTAGTTCAACATGCAGAACTGCCTAGAAGCTGTGGGTTTATTTGTAAAGGGAAGGAAGAAATTTAGGTTCCAGACTATACTGTCCCCGGGCCCGGAAGGTTGCTACCCTCCCAGGAATGGGTGGGGAGCAGTTACATTAGTATTTCCCATCTCACTGGAAGGTCTCAGTGTTCCTGATAACCGCCAACGGCCCTGCTGAGCACAGCAGCATCTGTGAGAACTGCTGAGGAGGAAACAAAACTCTCCTTCAAGGTGCCATTGTGAAGTAGAAACATATTTGGTATTTACTACACTACAGCCCTGGCTCCCACGTGGTCCTCTGACAGTAACAAATGTAATTCTGCTAGTAACTATTTTGGTAAATGAGTCATATTGTAGCAATCTTCATGAATTAAAGATAATTATATTTTTACTCAGCTAGCACTGGTTAAGAAAACTCTCTCATTCTTCAATTAGCTGTCTTTTCAATCTGGTCTTTATCTAGAGGGCCTGCCACATAATCTTAACCTCGTTTCTTGCTCATTTTCTCCTATCTGCTCTTTCCTTTTTAAAACACTTTATTTTATTTTTTGTGGTTGAGAGTATACACAGCAGAACATACACTAATTCAACAATTTTTACATATACAATCCAGTGACATTGAGCTAATGCCTTTTTGATTTCCATGTCTTCCCATGTTTTCTTGTGCATATTATTGTCACAGTTCTTCTTTTTACATTTGCAGGAAGCCACTGCGATGGATTAAAGTAGGCTTGTCCAAGGAAAGGTCATGGAAGCTCCGTAGACACATCCAAACTCCCTGAGAGACTGAATTGCTGGGCAGAGGGCTGTGGGGACCATGGTCTCGGGGAACATCTAACTCAATTGGCATAACACAATTTATAAAGACAATGCTCTACATTCTAGCTTAGTGAGTAGTGTCTGGGGTCTTAAAAGCCTGTGAGCAGCCATCTAAGATACTCCACTGGTCTCACCCCTTCGGGAGCAAGGGAGAATGAAGAGAACAGGATACAAGGAAAAGATTAGTCCAAAGGACTAACGGACCACAGCTACCATGGCCTCCAGCAGACTGAGTCCAGTACAGCTAGATGGTGCCCGGCTACCACCACAGACTGCTCTGACTGGGATCAAAATAGCGGGTCCTTGACAGAGATGGAAAAGGATGTAGAACAAAATTCTAACTCACAAAAAAAAAGACCAGATTTACTGACTTGACAGACTGGAGAACCCCAAGAGTATGGCCCCTGGACACCCTTTTAGTTCAGTGGTGAGGTCACTCCCAAAGTTCACTGTTCAGCCTGGGATTGGACAGCCCCATAAAACAAAATGGGACTAATGAGGCACAGCAGTCCAGGGACAAGGACTAGAAGGCAGGAAGGGACAGGAAAGCTGGTGATAGGGAACCCGAGGTTGAGAAGGGACAGTGTTGACATGTCGTGGAGGTGTTAACCATTGTCATAGGGCAATATGTGGACTAATTGTTTAATGAGAAACTATTTGTTCTGCAAACCTTCACCTAAAGTACTGTATGTATATACATATAAAGTAGGCTTGTCCAGAGGGGACAGAGATAGCAGTCTTTGATCACCAGGAGTTATTTATAAACCATGTCATTAATATTTCTTTCTGCAAACATTGATTGTTCACGTCTCACCTGTCTTCCACTACTTGAAGTCTCCCTCAGAATGCCCATGGAGCTGAAATTGAATTACCATCAATTATAGCTACTAGTTTTAAGCGTATGTAACAGACACTCTGTTGACAGCTTTATGCGAATTCAGTTCCTGACAGGTCACAACAACCCCATGAGTTCACTAGTACTTGCTCCATTTTACAGATGAGGAAAGGAGGTATGGATGTTAAATAGTTTGTCTAAGGACATACAGCTGCAATACAACTAGAATTAGAACCAATTTTGATTCTAACGGCTCTTCTGTACTGCCCTTCTCATCTTCTCTTACTTATCCAGTACAGTACCAAAAAAAAACCCAAAAACCCACTGTCATCGAGTTGATTCCGACTCATAAACCAAAAACTCATCGCTGTCGAGTCGATTCCAACTCATAGCAACCTTGTAGGGCAGAGCAGTACTGCCCCATAGGGTTTCCAAGAAGCAACTGGTGGATTCACACTGCTGATGTTTTGGTTAACAGCCATAGCTCTTAACCACTATGTTACCAGGGTTTCCTCTGACTCATAGGGACCCTAAAAAGACAGACTAGAACTGCCCCATAGGGTTTCCAAGGCTGTAAATCATTACCGAAGCAGACCGCCACCATCTTTTTCCTGAGGGGCAGCTGGTAGGTTGAAACGCCAGCCTTTTGGTTAGCAGCCGAACACTTAAACCACTGCGCCACCAGGGCTCTTTCCAGTAGCAACACCCTCCTCCACAAAACCATTGCCATCAAGTCAATTCTGATTCACAGTGATCCCATGTGTTACAGAGTAGGACTGCCCCACAGAGCTTTCTTGGCTGTAATCTTTATGGAAGCAGATCTCCATGTCTTTCTCCCATAACTCTGGGTTGGTTCAAACTGCCAGCCTTTAGGTACAGATGGACTTAAAAGTTATTTCATTGCTCTTGCCCTGTCCAGACAATTCAAAATGAACCTAGAATCATCCCACTTTAGACCTAGGTGAAGGTATAGAGTTCGTGGGACTCAGCTGTGACCTGCTTCAGGTCAGAGAATCGGGAGCCAGACAGGAGCAGAGGCAGAACCAGCACCAGACTTCCTGGGCCTTCTCTTTCTCATCTGAACTTTCTTGTCCTGAAGATGCCTAGGCCTTTGTAACCTTGGAATACAGATCCGTTTGTCTTTGAGGCCTTTGAGCTTATATTTTTGTGCCCTGCTGTCCTCTCCATGGCTGCTAACCAAAAGGTCATCTGTTCGAATCCACCAGCTGCTCCTTGGAAACTCTATGGGGCAGTTCTACTCTGTCCTGGAGGGTCGCAATGAGTTGCAATCCACTCAACAGCAAGGGTTTTTCTTTTTTCTTTTTTGGTCCTCTCCATGGTCCTTGTCTCTCTAAAAACGCCCATGACAGGCTTCATCCTTTGAACACTCTGCTTCATTGGGCCTGGGTATCTGGTGGTTCCCCACATGCAGCAGGGCAACCTTCTTGAACTTAACCCTTCACTCAAATCACATGGGGGCCTTGTTAACATGCAGATTCTGATTCAGCAGGACTGTACGGTGCCTGAGATTCAGCATTTCTAACAAGCTCCCAGGGCATGTGGCTCCTACGATTCAATTAGTCTGGAGCGTGGCCCAGTCAGCGTCATTTTTTAACCCCTCCCCCAAATGATTATAAGAAGCAGCCCAAGTTGGGAACTTCTCTTGCGGGGCTGTAGTGAGTTTGAGGGAGCTGGGGTTGATCAAGAGAAGCAGTAAGACCAGGAGACAGCAGCCAGAAATGTACCAGCTGTTTATTGGGATTGAGGCATTGACAGCCACGTGCAGGGGGCAGTCCCCCCACAGCAGGAGGTCTGCCAGAAGCAAGAGATGCAGGGATCTACCAAAGGGGTAGAGCGCATGAAAAACCATTGGGAAAAGGAATGGGGGGAGGCTTAGGTGCCCATTAGGTGAGGTCCTCCTGCAGCAGTGGGCAGTCTCTGGGTCAGAAAACTCGAAAGGCATTAGCACCTTGTTGTTAGGTGCCCTTGAGTCAGTTCTGACTCATAAGGACCCTATGTACAACAGAACGAAACACTGCCTGATCCTGCGCCATCCTCACAATCGTTATACTTGTTATACATTGTTGCAGCCACTGTGTCAATCCATCTTGTTGAAGGTCTTCTTTTTCACTGACCCACTAATTTACCAGGCATGATGTCCTTCTCCAGGGACTGGTCCCTCCTGATAACAGGTCCAAAGTATGTGAGACAAAGTCTCACCATCCTTGCTTCTAAGGAGCATTCTGGTTGTACTTCTTCCAAGACAGATTTGTTCGCTCTTCTGGCAGTCCATGGCATATTCAATTTTCTTCGCCAACACAATAATTCAAATGCATCAATTCTTTTTGATATTCCTTATTCATTGTCCAACTTTCACATGCATATGAGGCAATTGAAAACACCATGGCTTGGGTCAAGAGCACCTTAGTCTTCAGGGTGACATCTTTGCTTTCTAACACTTTAAAGAAGTCTTTTGCAGCAGATTTGCCCAGTGTAATGTGTCTTTTGATTTCTTGACTTCTGCTTCCATGGGTGTTGATTGTGTATTCAAGTAAAATGAAATCCTTGACAACTTCAATCTCTTCTCCATTTATCATGATGTTGCTTATTGGTCCAGTCGTGAGGATTTTTGTTTTCTTTATGTTGGGGTGTAATCCATACTGAAGGCTGTGGTCTTTGATCTTCTCAGTAAGTGCTTCAAGTCCTCTTCACTTTCAGCAAGCAAGGTTGTATCATCTGCATAACGTAGGTTGTTAATGAGTCTTCCTTCAATCCTGATTCCCCGTTCTTCTTCATATAGCTCAGCTTCTCGGATTATTTGCTCAACATACCGACTGAATAGATATGGTGAAAGGATTCAACCCTGACGCACACCTTAGGATCTTAGGATCCTTATAACTACAGGATTTTATTTTATCTGTGACTACCAGATGTTGGGTGCAGTTTTGAAGGGCTATGTAAAGCAGGCAGGCTTTAAGTGGCTAAAAATCTGCTTATTGGGGCTATTTTTTAAATAAATGGGTGTGTACAGGTTTGAGTTTGGCACCTGCAGGCTTTTCTGGGCAAATGGGCCTCAGCTTGCTATGAAGAAGTAAACTTCTTGGAGCCAATACACAGAGACCATTTCTGACTCATTTATGTAACAGAGGTTCTCTTACTAGAAGGAGCCCAGGTGGTGCAATAATTAAACACTTGGCTACTAACTGAAAGGTTGGTGGTTCAAACCCACCAGTGACTTCAAGGGAGAAAGACCTGGTGATCTGCTCCTGTAAAGATGTCTAGAAAACCCTATGGGGCAGTTCTGCTCTGGGGTGGCTATGAGATGGAATAGACTCAACGGCACCTAACAATAATAACTACTGCATTTCTCCAGATCAAAACCTGATCTCAGAGGTGTATGGCTCCAGGGCTTGAGTCTGAAAGACTTCTGGGTGTCCCTCCTTTTTAGATCTGCCCAAACACTACACCTGCCCTAAGGCTTTCCCTTCTGCCAGGCCTAGGTTCCTGCCTGGACACAAAGGCTCAGCAGTTTACCCCAGTACATGGGTGGATCTCGTCACATACTCTGGGCCTCAGTTTCCTCACATCATTAATATGAAAGGCCGAACAAAACGCTCACGAAGTTCTGGATTCTCCAAGACAGTCTTTGTTATACCAGAACAGAGGAGCACCGTACTGCTCCTATGGAAAGTGTGCGGTTGTTGATGTGAGGGGAGGCTGGTGTGGGGCTGATGGTGTCTGTTGAGAGGGAGGGCAGGGTAGAGGAGGGGGAGGTGAGGGCTACTGGCCGGGGCTCCCTTCTTGATAGAAATCCTTGGAAAGGAAACCTTCCTTAGCCAATCACATGGGCCTCAAGGAATGTCCACCATGGAATATTAAAACAGAAAAATATCTGTAGTCGCTCCGTCATTTTCCAAGGTGGAATTAACTTGGGGGACTCTCTGGGTGGTGCAAAGGTGCTCTGCTGCGAACCAAAAGCTAGTGGTTTGAGACTACCCAGAGGTGCCTTGGAGGAAAGGGCTGGTGAGATTGGTGATCTACCTCTGAAAAATCAGCCACTGAAAACCCTATAGAGTGCAGTTCTACGCTGACACGCATCCCCCAGGAGCCCAAGTTGACCCGATGGCAACTGGATATTAACACAGGGGTGCCTGCAAAGATGCTTCTTGACTCGATGCTCCACCTGGGAACAGCCCCGTTTGCATCAACTCCTCCCCTTGAAACAAAGGAGCCCTAAAATGGATGTGGCTGTGCGGATTTCAGGGGAATTCACTCAGTATGTTTCATGTTAGTGATATCTGTGAAAAACAGGGAACTGTTTTCCCATCTCATTCACATAACAGATAACATGAGAAATTAGCTGCTGGATGAGCAACCTGGGGGCTGTTCATTTTGTCACAATAAATAAGGCTCTGCTGAGGCTGGCGCTGCATACTAGTGAGCGCGTATGAGAGGGTGCTCGCACACGGTACGCGATGTTTTCTCTCATTTGTGAGCCCCCAGCCTCATCCCTGCGGATGCTTCCTTTTCCGTTTTTCTCTCAGACTCCGCTGAAGTTTCTCCCAGTCCAGAGACATCTGAATCTGCGGGTTTCTGTGGTCATTTAAAGCTTTGCTTGGCTACCACAGAGCAGCCCCTCCCTCAAGCCACCCTCCCCACCTCTAACCCTCAATGGAAAACCCCTCAAGGTGTGGTCCAGGCGCCCACTGGCAGCGTCAGCATCACCCGGGTGCTTGTTAGATGCGCAGCATCTGCAGCCCTATTCCAGACCTCTGGAATCAGAATGTACATTTTGCAAGCTCTCCAGATGATTCCTGTGCACATTACAGTTTGAGGAATGCTGATCTAAAAGAGCTAAAATGCCTGTTGTAAACCCAGGAGAGGAGGAGACGGGGAAGGAGCATTCTGTTTGACATTCAGGGCTATAGGTGCAGCATTTCGCCTGCAAGCCGTTTTCTCAGTATAAACGATGATCTGCACTGGGTTGGGAGTCCCTAGGCATCACAGTTAATGCACCTGCTGATAACCGAAAGGCTGGAGGTTCAAGTCAATCCAGAGATGCTCTAGAAGAAAGGTCTGGAAATCTACTTCCGAAAAACCACCCATTGAAAACCCTATGGAACACATTTCTACTCTGACACACTTGGGGTCTCCATGGGTCAGAGTTGACGCTACAGCAACTGGTTTGGGGCACTAGGTTACTGCTCTGTACACACCAGACACCAGGGAGGGAAAATGGCTCAAGTCGGCTGATGCGGTAAGAAAATTGCTACAAGAATCCTTGGCTATAAAATTCCCTGACATCCATGGAGAGAGGGCGGTAGCTCTGATCACCTCACACATGGAAGGAGTATAAATGCCTCAAGCTTTTCCTTCTCCTTGGCTACCTTCTTTGCTTGTTGCTGTTAGCTGCCGCTGAGTCAGCCCTTGACTCATGGTGACCCCATGCACAACGGAACAAAATGCTGCCCAGTCCTTGTACATAGGACCGTTATGATCCACAGGGTTTTCATTGGCTGATATTCAGACATAGATTGCCAGGCCTTTCCTCCTAGCCCATCTTAGTCTGGAAGCACCACTGAAACTTGTTTAGCATCATAGCAACATGCCATCCTCCACTGACAGATGGTTGGTGGCTGCGTGTGAGATGCATAGACTGGGAGCCGAACCTGGGACTCCTGCATGGAAGGCAAGAATTCTATCGCCGAACAACCACCGCCTTCTTTAGTATCCTGCTTAATGCTTTAAGAGACTAATGGGGGTGAAAGTATACAGAAAATGAGGAGAACTTGGATGACTGTGGCGTTCAAGTTAGATGTGAGGGTTGCTTGCTGCACGCATGTTTTAGAGACAGATGGAAATTTAAAGATTTCGTGTAAACTGAGCCTAATGTTGCAGAAAGAGGGGAGCTTTTCTTCCTCACGCCTCCCCTCCTTTGGGAAGCTTCTGGAATGAAGAAGTGGGGCCTGGTCAAGAGGATAGGACTGACCGTCCAGCTGGAAGAAAGAAAGTGTCGTCAAAGCAGGGTGCTTTTTCTTCTTGTTGGCGTTTAATGTTTAGAAAACTAAAGAAAAGGAAATCAATTATGGGGCTTACCTGAATTTTATTTCCTCACCAAAAACCAGATTACTCAGCAAACTTATCGCTTGCTATTGTAGGCTTCAGTATTAAAGAAAACAATCAGGCAGGCAGGATTAATCTCTGACAGCTGCCTTATCTTTAACTTGCACCTTTGTTATTTTCTGATGAGCTTCTCCTTTTCTGCTGCCACGTTGTACCATACCTCACTGGTTCCTTTCATTTTATCATCAGGCAAGAGCGGAGGACCTTTCAGTTTATTAAAAAACCTTTATTTGTGAAGAACAAAGAGGGGGGTAAAGGCAAACAATGAGGTCAGACAATCTTCTTCCTGCCAGGAGTCACTCACCTGTTATTTAGAGTGTTATCAGTTCGAGGAGACTCGCCTCGTGGAGAGGCGGGCTCTGACTCGGTTACACAAACACACACATACACACGCACACACACACCCAAAGCTGACTGACGCACATCAACGTCTACACAAAGTCCTTGCTGGCTAGCAAAGCTGCAACATTTTCTTTTGTTTCCAAGCTGCTAAAAATAAAAGCCTAACAAATCTGCCCCTCTCTCTGCCTCATGGCTCTCCCCACTTTCTCCTGCAGTGTTGTCCAGGCTTGCTGCACAGGATAAAGTCCTGGCCATTTTAGTGGCTCTGTAACTCTGCCCCGTGTGGGCTGGGGACAGTGTGGTTGGCTATCAGAGGTGCTCTCCTATCTCTGATGCAGGAAAAATAAGACATAGCAAAAAAACAACAGTCGAGTTGACTCTGACTCATGGCAACCCCTTGTATGTCCATAGTTATCAGTGGCTGATTTTTCAGAAGTAGATCACCAGGCCTTTCTTGCAAGGCATCTCTGGTTGGACTTGAACCTCCAAATTTTTGGTTAGCAGCAGAGTGTGTTAACCGTTGCACCCCCAGGGACTCTTCTTGTTTATTATTCTCAAGTCTCAAAGGGAGGACAGCAGTTTGGGGCGCATGCTGATTTCTGCTTCAAAGAGCAGTTGCATGCATGCATGTGGTTTTTTGTTGTACCTGCTGCTTTGACCTGATTTTGTTAATTGGAAAGAGCACTGCAAATTCCCTTATCTCTCTGTGCCTCAGTTTCTTCATGTCTAAAATGGGAGACTTCATTCAACAAGATGATGTTTAGGACTCCTGCAGTTTCTAATACTCTGTATCCTTGATTCATTTTGAGGTGGAACTACTCCCAGATATGGGCGTGTTTAAGTTTGACCACCGTATTTGCCACTGATTGGCAGTGAGGTCTTCAGCACATCATTGAAACCTCTCTGAGGGTTGAATGAGATGTTCTCTAATGTCTCTTTTGGATCTACAATTCTATGACATAGAATGACAGAGTATAGATCACGTAGAGCAAATCAAAGAAGTTCGGGGTTCTGGTTAAACCTATGTCCTCCATCAGGGAGACAATGTCTATTAGTTTTTTATTGCTGTGTAACAGATTACCACAAATATAGCAGCTTAACAGAATGAAAATTTATTATCTCTAAGTTTTCATAGATCAGAAGTCTGGATATGGGTTAGCTGGATCTGGGTGTGGGTTAGCTGGGTCCAGGCATGAGTTAGTTGGGTCTGGGTGCAGGTTAGCTGGGTCTGGGCATGGGTTAGTTGGGTCTGGATGCAGGTTAGCTGGGTCTGGGTGTGAGTTAGCTGGGTCTGGGTATGGATTACCTGGGTCTGAGTAGAGGTTAGCTGCATCTGGGCATGAGTTAGTTGGGTCTGGGTGTGAGTTAGTTGGGTCAGGGCGTGGGTTAGTTGGGTCTGGGTGTGGGTTAGTTGGGTCTGGGCATGAGTTAGTTGGGTCAGGGCGTGGGTTAGTTGGGTCAGGGCATGGGTTAGTTGGGTCAGGGTGTGAGTTAGTTGGGTAAGGGCATGGGTTAGTTGGGTCAGGGCATGGGTTAGTTGGGTCAGGGCATGGGTTAGTTGGGTCAGGGTGTGAGTTAGTTGGGTAAGGGCATGGGTTAGTTGGGTCAGGGCATGGGTTAGTTGGGTCAGGGCATGGGTTAGTTGGGTCAGGGTGTGAGTTAGTTGGGTCAGGGCATGGGTTAGTTGGGTCTGGGTGTGAGTTAGTTGGGTCTGGGTGCAAGTTAGCTGGATCTGGGGGTGGGTTAGTTGGGTCTGGGTGTAAGTTAGCTGGGTCTGGGCATGGGTTAGCTGGGTCTGGGTATGGATTACCTGGGTCTGAGTAGAGGTTAGCTGCGTCTGGGCATGAGTTATTTGGGTCTGGGTGTGAGTTAGTTGGGTCTGGGTGTGAGTTAGTTGGGTCTGAGTACAGGTTAGCTGGGTCTGGGCATCAGTTAGTTGGGTCTGGGTGCAGGTTAGCTGTGTCTGGGTGTGAGTTAACTGGGTCTGGGCATGGATTAGCTGGGTCTGGGTGTGGATTAGCTGGGTCTGGCCATAGGTTAGTTGAGTCTAGATGCAGGTTAGCTGGGTCTGGGCATCAGTTAGTTGGGTCTGGGTGCAGGTTAGCTGGGTCTGGCTGTGTGTTAACTAGGTCTGGGCATGGGTTAGCTGGATCTGGGTGTGGATTAGCTGGGTCTGAGTACAGGTTAGCTGGGTCTGGGTGTGAGTTAGCTGGGTCCAGGTGCAAGTTAGCTGGGTCCAGGCATGGGTTAGTTGGGTCTGGGTGTGGATTAGCTGGGTCTGGCCTTGGGTTAGTTGGGTCTGAGTGCAAGTTAGCTGGGTCTGGGCATCAGTTAGTTGGGTCTGGGTACAGGTTAGCTGGGTCTGGCTGTGGGTTAGCTGGGTCTGGGCACGGTTTATTTGGGTTGGGAGCAGGTAGGCTGGGTCTGGGTGTAAGTTAGCTGGGTTTGGGAGGGGGTTAGCTAGACCCTTTGCTCGGGGTCTCACTAGGCTGAAGCCAAGGTGTCTGCTGGTTCTGTGATTTCATCTGAGTCTCATCGTCCTCTTCCAAGCTCATTCAGATTGTTGGCAGAATTCAGTTCCTTTCAGTTGTAAGACTGAGGTCCGTAGTTGGCTGGGGACAACTGTCAGCTCTTTGCCGCCAGCAGTTCCTCGCCATTTGGCCTCCACAGGCATTTCTCAACAAGGCTGTTTGGTTTCTTCTGACCGGTGGGAGAGTGTCTCTCTGACACTTCATCTTTTTAAAAGTTCCTCTGATTAGATCAGGCCCACCTAGGCTGATCTCCCTTTTGATGAACTCAGAGTCAACTGATTAGTAACCTAATCACAGCAGTAAAATTCCATCCTATTCACAGGTCCCACCCACACTCCAGGGGAGGAGGTTACGTAGGGCATGCACAGCAGGGGGTGAGACTCTTGGGAGCCATTTTAGAATCCAGAGGTCTTGGTCTCCTAGTGCTGCTGTAACAGAAATACCACAAGTGGGTGTCTTTAAAGAAGACAAACTTATTTTCTCACAGTCCTAGAAGCTAAAAGTCCAAACCAGGGTCTTGGCCATGCCAACTTCTTCCTTGTCATTAGCCCTGGTGTTCCTTGGTATTCCTTTGCTTGCAAACAATCCTCACATGGCCTCTGTCTTCCCCCATGTGGGTGTCTGTGTCTATTCCAGTCTTTTTATAGCTTGGAAGTAATTAGGTTTAAGATCCGTCCTATACTGGTACCACCTCATCAGCATACCAAAGGAAATTATATCCACAGGTACAAGTGCCAAGAATTCAACACATATTTTGGGGGACAAAATTCAATCCATAGCACTCACCTACCAAACAATATCTCTAAATCCTCTACTTATTAACTTCTATTTATAGTCCATCAACCCTCACAACCTGTCTTAACACTTATCTCCTGTTGGTTTGGGGTTAGGGGCAGATCCATCTGGGGTGGAAAGTTCTAACTTTTCTGCTTACTTTGCTTTCTGCATTGAAGAAGTGGGGGATGAATATTATTATTTGTAGAACAGCCACTTGGAAAGACCTGAAGGGTATTATAATCTTCTGGGGAGAGAGTGGCTAAACATGTGGAAATGGCCTTCAGTTAAGTGGCAGAAGACATACCACTGGGCACAGCCAGGGGTTTTGGAGACCCCAAATATAGTGGTGATGCCCTGTTTCTCTGCACTCAAGAGACCTTAGACTGTGACCTGGAAGCTTAGTGCATTTCCCATTTCTCCTGCCTCTAGTTTCCTGTATAACTGATCCCTATTTAGAAGGCTAAATCAGGCCTTCTTTTTTTTTTTTTTTTTTTTTTTAACCTCCTTTCCTGTTATTTTGCCTCTTCTTTGCTCCTGATCCTAACCTCTGTGGTTCTGACCTCACTGGTAATCTTACCCAGATTCCGGATTTCTCCTTTGTTAGTATTTGATTCTCTCTTCTTTGAGTCTGGGCTGGGCGCTGATTGTTGTATAATTTGCTTTGGCAGGTCAGTGAGAAGAGCCCAGTCCCTTCCCCTCACCAAAGTCCCTCTTCTTGGCCATACTTGGCTCTGATGTGCACCCTAATTCTCCTCTCTCCTCTTCCCTTCCTCCCTTTCTCCCTCCCTCCAAGGTTCTGAAGAAACTTTAGGAAGTGAGTTTAAAAAGGCATGGAATGATGCCAGCTTCACAGTATAACATGGTCTGTAAACTCTTTTAAACTTGCTCATGGCCTGTGGGCTGAGATCCAGGGTTATATCCTCTCTCTGGGGACTGGTGTCCTGGCTTACTGAGAGGCCCAGACTCCGGATCTAATAGCAGAGGTCTTTTCCATCCCCGAGAGAGTCAGCTTCTCTCTTTCTAGCTCTATCTTTAGCTATGTATGCACACATTCAAAAACATGCACGCGTTTGTGTGTGTGGTTTGAAAGCTCACAATATGCAGACTATGTAATGTCTATTAGAGAATGCATACACGAGCAAGCTGGACAATGAAAAAGGAGCACAGGAGAGTTGATGCATTCGAATTGTGGTGTTGACGAAGAATACTGAATATGCCGTGGAATGCCAGAAGAACAAACAGATCAATATTAGCAGTAATACAACCAGAATGCTCCTTAGAACTAAAACTTTGGCTTGCTTACTTGGGACATGTCATCAGGAGAAACCGATTGCTAGAAAAAGACATCATGGCTGGTAAAGCAGAGGGTCAGCAAAAATGAAGGAAACCCTCAATGGGATGAATTGACACATAGCTGTAACTATGAACTCAAACATACCAATGATCATGATGACGGTGCAGGACCGGCAACATTTTGTTCTGTTCTAAGTAATGTCTCCATGACTAGGAGCATGCTTGACAGCAACTAACAACAACAATGTTGTAGAGATATAGAGTTCTTTCCTGGAAAAATGCTACGTTTTAACTCATGACACTGTGTCAAAAGGAGAAAAATCGATGGGGAAACATCAGAGTGTGCTACGAGTTCTTTCTAGCTCAATGGCCCAGTACGTAGCTGTTTTTATTTCATACTGAATAATCAAATACAAAAGCAGCCTTCTCAATGAACACAACACCTTGTCTTTTTATAACCAACTTTCTGAAAGTGAGAAACGTTCATTTTCAATGCCAAGATTTGCCTAGTCTGCTCGTCTATTACAGAAGATGTCGAGAGGGATATAAAAATGACACTGGAAGGAAAGAGGAAATAAATTGGAGTCCTGAGTTCAGAGAAGAAAAGGCTGTGGTCTTCTGGGCAGTGTAGGTGAAAGTACCCTGAGGGAGACGCAGATTTGGGCTTTGGTCATACACACCAACTAGTTTTATGACTTTTTAACAAGGTGTTTAACTTTTGGGGGGCTCTGTTTCCTGTTACATAAAATGAGGGCAGATTGTGCAGTCATTCATTCATCCCACAAGTATTGACTGAGTACAATGGGCTGTGGATGTTGCCAGGGTCTAAGTCCCTATTGGGGAGCAATAGGAAGACCTGGTCCTTACCATTCTGGAGCTTACAATCTAAAATATCTTCTGATATGTTCTCTGGGAGCTCTCTCTGGCCTCTAGGTTTCTCCTCTCTATTTTGTAGTGTTTGCTGTCTTTATTAGTCTCCTAGAGCTGCTGTAACGAACTACCACAAACTGGGTGGCTTACCACCACAAGGATTTATTCTCTCTCAGTTCTGGAGGCCAGAAGTCCAAAATCCGGGTATTGGTGAGGCCATGTTCTCTCTGAAGGCTCTAGGGGAAGATCCTTCCTCCTGGGGCTTCTGGTAGCCCCAGGCGTTCCTTGTGGGTCTTGGTTTGTAGATGCTCCAATCTCTGCCTCCATCTTCACATGACCGTCTTCCCTCTACATCTCTCTGTGTCTCTTCTCCTCTTTTTATAAGGACATCACTTAGATTAGGGCCCACCCTACTCCAGTCTGATCTCATGTTAACTGAACTGATGAAGTCTTTAAAGACCTATTTCCAAACAAGGTCATGTTCTCAGGTATTGACGGTTAGGACGTCGTCACTTCTTTGGGGAACACAATTCACTCCACACTATTAAAAAAAAAAAAATTGCTGTTGAGTCGATTCCAACTCACAGCAACTCTATAGGATAGAGTAGAACTGCCCCCATAGGGTTTCCAAGGAACAGCTGGTGGATTCAAACTTCCAACCTTTTGGTTAGCAGCTGAGCTCTTAACCACTGCACCACCCAAGCTCCAATAGGCATAGCTTAATTCCCTTCTGCAGGCGCTCGTGACACGATGCTCACATAACAGTGCGTGTGCTTGTTTTACCACCCCCACTAACTGTGCAACCCCAGAAGGGGCAAGGGGCCGTATCTTGGACCATCTTTGTACCCTTTCTAGTGTCTGACAGCATGTGGTACACATAACGTATGCTCACTAAATGCTTTTATGCTAATCATGAAAGTGATACAGAGAAACCGTGGATAACAGGAAACCTCAGGCCTGTGAGAAGGCTGTGGCAATAGTCCAAGAAATCCTGGGGCCTGAACCAAGCATGTGACAGTGGCAGAAGAGGGGAGCTGGGGGAGAGACATTTAGCAGACAGAACTGGCATGACTTGGAGCCCCAAGTCTTTAGAGATGCCAGATCAGGACTCAGCAGGCTCAGGTGCTGCCACACCCACTAGTGCCAGGCTGTGGGCAGCATCTGGGCAGGTAGGTGGGGCCTGGTGTGCAGGAGGATGGAGGCAGCTGGTATGTGGAAGCACAGGCAGGTGGCGGGCGTCAGGGAGATGCAGGGCCAGGACAGGCTGAAGCGCAGGAAACCAGGGCAGGCAAAGTGTGTGAATTAGCTCCCTGGAAGACTGGCAGCAGATGGGAGGGCCTTCTAGGGTGGGACAGGATGGAATTCAAGAGTGGGTCTGGCAGGATGAGGCAAGGACCAGGCTTGGGAGAATGGGGTATAGGGTGAATTTGTAGGGCAGAGACCCAGTCACTGAGGCATCAGATAAGACATTGGGTCCAGGGTGGGGACTTGGTTACAGAGAAAAAACAGAGGCCTAATTGCAAAAAGTCATACAGGGTTTGATGTTTATTCAATCATTCACTCATTCTGTAAATGTTTACTGTGTATCTATTATGTGCCAGCTTCCCCGAGTGGTGTAAACAGTTAACGCACTCGGCTAGTAACTGAAATGTTGGAGGTTCAAGTCCACCCAGAGGCACCCTGGAAGAAAGACCTGGTGACCTACTTCTGAAAAATCAGCTGTTGAATACCCTATGGAGCACAGTTGTACTCTGACACACACGGGGTCACCATGAGTTAGAATTGACTGGACAGCAACTGGTTTGGTGGTATTATATGCCAGGCACACAACTGGACTGGGCAGTGGTGATGAGGAGAGGTGGGAAGATAAGCAAGTTCCCTGACTTCAAAGACCCCCCACATTCTAACAAGAAGGGGCACATGATAGACACCTAAGTAAATGAATAAGAAAATATCAGATGGTGGTTTGTGCTGTTAAGAAAATAAGACCGGGTAAAGAGATAGACCATCAGGAGGTGGACAAGGAAGCCTAGTTTAAGCAGTAATCTTTGTGCTGGGACTGGAAGGGTGGGATGTGGCCAAGGTCCCGGCAGGGGAAAGAACGCGGGCCACAG
This sequence comes from Dugong dugon, assembly GCA_030035585.1. Lineage (NCBI taxonomy): Eukaryota > Metazoa > Chordata > Mammalia > Sirenia > Dugongidae > Dugong > Dugong dugon. The sequence goes on from CM057464.1 coordinate 79,093, forward strand.
CCCAGAGGCCAGCGAGGAATAGAAAGGAGTTAGGAAGTGTGGGGGGAGGCATGAGGGGACAGTGCTACAAACTGGACAGGGAGGCAAGGCCAGGTCACATAGAGCCTCATAGAACGTGACCGGGGTTTGAGTTTTATTCTAAGAAAGAAGGAAAGTCACTGAAGATTTTAGGAAGGTTTTAGAAATATCTTTCTGGCCACAGTGTGTAAATGGAGAGAGAGAAGATGTATGTGTGCACCCATGCAAACGGGCACATGATGTGTGTTTACCTGTGGGGCAGGGTGAGAGGGGATCTTAAGGGTGTGAGATTCTAAGTTACTCCAGTTTCCACAATAAATTGTTCTTACTAAGGACAAGAAAAATTTCCAAAGCCTGGGTTTGGCAAATTAGAGTTATGAGCAAATAGGCTCAGTTGTGGTTACCGGGAGCAGGTGGGTCATTATGGTGAGTGGCTGCAAGAAATGAGCGTGTGTGCGTGTGTGTGTCTGTGTGTGGTGTGTGTGTGTATGTGTGGTGTGTATGTGTAGGGGGGATGGGAAAGGAGGGATAGAGGGAGAGACAAAAGCAGAGAGTGACTTCCGGATCTTAGTGTAAAATCACCGCAATCATACCAGAGGAACTGGGCAGTTTTAAATCTCAACCGTGTTTTCACAGGGGCTGAATGAAAAAATTTAAACTTTTTATTGGAGCATGATATACATACAGAAAGGTGCACCTATTCAGCATGTACACCTGAATGAGTTTTCAGAAAGTGAGCACACCTGGGTACCCAGGACCCAGATCAAGAAAGAGAACATTCCCAGCCCCCTTCATGTTGCCTCTGGTCAGCTCCCCCAAGAGTAACCACTGTCCCCACTTCCAACAGTGGAAATTAGTTTTGCCTGTTTGTGTACTTAAAGTAAATGGAATCTCTGAATGCTGTTTTAAAGTGGTTTCCAAAGCTGATCACATAGCTCGAAGACGTCTAGGTCATTTTCCTGGTTCTAAAATCCGCAGTGTCTCTATCATCCACGCTGCCTCTAGCTATATCAAGATACCTCGGTATCACTCTCCCTTTCCTTTTACCAATTATGATTTTTAAAATACAGAAAATAATAATATATATTCCATTAATTTATTCATTCAACAGATGAACATGGTTAATGTCACTGAGTATCTCTATGTTCTGGGCAGTTACCCAGGTATTGGGGAAACAACTTTATGCTCTTGTGGAACTTAGAATTTAGTGAGGGAGATTTATATTCATAAAATAATTACACAAACAGATGTAAAATAGAAGCCATGAAAAGTGCAGAGGAGAGAGATACCTGTGTGAAACCATACGCCATTGAGTCAGCGCCAGCTCATGTGCGTCAGAGAAGAACTGGGCTCCAGAGCGTTTTCAATGGCTGTGATTTTGGAAGTAGATCACTAAGCCTCTGGGTGGACTCGAACCACCAATCTTTCAGTTAGCAGCCAAACATGTTAACCATTTGCCCCACCCAGGGACTCTGATGTAAGTGTTAGGAAGGGCTGTAACAGGGGGATTTGACTGCACCAGGGATTTCAGAGAAAGCTTCCTGTGAAATTAAGGTTTTTGAGCTGAATTCTCAAGGATAAGCAGGAGCTTACGGGGTGAAATGGGGGAAGGAGGAGCCTGCTACAAAAAGTAAAGTGCATGCACAAAGGCCCTGGGGTAGGAAGGAGCAATGTGAGCATGAGGGGATGAAAGAAGAACAGTGTGGCTAGAACGCAGAGGGCAAGGCAGGGAATGCGAGGAGAGACCAACAGGGGCTGACCATGCGGGGCTTTATGAGCCCCGGAGAAGAGTCTGGAGCATATCTCACAATGGCTTTTTACAGAGCGGCAAGAAAAAAAGAAAACCAATTTTGAGCTTCCTTTATCATCCCTTGTGTTCTAGAGAATTCTTTGCAGCTAAGTGTGAAGTCCCTTGGAATTAACATTATTTGTTTCTTCTTGGGAAGTATGTTCATCTCATAGTGCTATGCAGAACAAAATAAAAATAAACATTTAAACCAAATTAGGCTGCCTAGGAATACTAATAATATGAGCCAAATTGAAACCAAGTTGTGATGTTGAGTTCGTATCAAGTTAACATCCCTGTGAATCTACTGATAATTTACCATATTTAATTTTTTTGTTTGTTTCAAAAGCTCACCATGTCCATTAATTAAGAAGGCTTGCATTACTTGCATTACGCAGGAAGCACGTCAGCAGCATCAGCTCAGTGGATCCAGCACATTATCATTAAGGACTTGGTTTCCTGAAGATGGAGCACAGTTGTTCTGACCACATAATTTCTGACAAGTTCATGTCTATTGATATTGCACGGTTTTGTTGCTTTTGTGTGTGTGTGTATGTGGTAAATAGTCATGTAACCACACATTTGCCATGTCACCATTCTTCACACGAACAGTTTGGGGACATTAATCATGTTCATCATGTTGTTCAACCATCACCATTATCTGTTCCAAGTTTTTCCATCGCCCTAAACAGAAGCTCAATGTCCCCTAAGCAATGTGTTCCCCTTTTCCCCTCCATCCTGCCCACGGCTGTTGCTGTTATTGTTAGTTGCCTTTGAGTCAGCCCCAACTCTTGGCAACCAATGCACAATCCTTGGCCCTGCACCAACCCCATGATCAGACCGCTGTGATCCATACAGTTTTCACTGGCTAATTTTCAGAAGTGGATTGCCAGGTATTTCTTCCTAGTCTATCTTAGTCCAGAAGCTCTGCTGAAATCTGTTCAGCATCATAGCAACATGCAAATCTTCCACTGACAGATGGGTGGTGGCTACACATGGGGTGCATTTGCCGGGCGTTGAACCCAGCCCTCTCACATGGAAGGTGAGAATTCTACCACTGAACTGCCAATGCCACTCCGCCCCTAGTAACCACTAATAAACTTTGGTTTCTATGTACTCGCCTATTCTAGATATTTCATATAATCACATTGTATTTTTGCTTTTGATGCACAGAGCAGGCAGCCGCCCATAATTACACGTAGGCTATATTAACCAGGCCTTTGAACTGGTTGGGAACAGTTCAGTAATTGCTGATGTAAACAAGGTCAGCATACACATTGCATAACAACCAAATCTGTTACACGTTGGATTTTGACTTGAGTAGGAAACAAGCATTGGTGCCTGCTCAGAGGTGGTGGCTCACCATGCTGCTCTGAATGTGTCATTCTCCACAATCCCGCCAATAATCCAATCTCCCACATCAGACTCCTGAAACTTTCGGGATCCATGCAGGAGATTGGATTATTGGCAGGACTGTGGAGAATGACACCCATTCAAAGCCGCGCAGTGGGCCGCCATCTTTGAGTGGGGCACCACTGTTTGTCTCCTACTTGGGTCAAAATCTGACAGGCGATGGATTTGGCTGCCATGCAATGCGTATGCTGCCTAGTTTATGTCGGCAGTTACTGAACCATTCCAAACCAGTTCGAAGCCTTCATATTAACAGTTCTCAGACTGTGTGTGGCAGACCTCTAAGACGGCTCGGAATTACTCCAAGGGAGTCTGAGACCCCACGTGCACCGTGTGCGTTGCGTACAGACTGAATACAGACCAAGCCCTCTCTGCCCCGTTCGTAAAATGTGCAGAGATGCTTTAGGGAGCATGTGAACGTGCTCTATATCCACGTGTCGTGTGCCGTGTTTACTCTTCATCGACAGAGAGTGAAAGTATAACGGCTCTGCTGGAGGTGTTCCTTGAAAGTTGTTGACATTTGGAAGCCGACCTCACGCTCTGAAAGTATGTGAAGCTCTCACTCCATCAAGGAATCGGTATAATCAGATTTGACGAACACTTAGTGAGCATCTAGATTACTTATCAACTTCACAAGATTCTAGAAAACTGTGAGGGACCAGAAAACTGATTCCAAGTGCAGCTATGAAGGGCAGTGGTAGATGTGAAATAATTACTTATAGAGATCAGGCGTTATGGATTGAATGGTGTCTGCTAAAAATATGTATTGAAATCCTAAGCCCTGGACCTGTAAATATGATCCCCCGTTTGGAAATAGGGGTTTTCTTTTGTTATGTTAATGAGGCCATCTCAGAGTAGAGTGGGTCCTAAAGGTAGTCACTTCTGAGTTATAAAAAGAGCAGATCAGACACAGAGACAACAAGGGAAGATGTACACCACGTGAGGATCCTTCTACAAGCAAAGGAATGCCAAGGATCACCAACAGACAGCAAAAACTAGAAGAGAGGCTCATAGGAGGAATTCCATGGCTGAGACCCTGGTTTGGACTTTTAGCCTCCAGAACTGTGAGAAAATACATTTCTGTTCTTTAAAGCCACACAATCGTAGTATTTCTGTTACGGCAGCACTAGGTAACTAAGGCTGATATCAGGTAAGGGAAATGCTCATGCAATTCAGTCATTGCTAAGCTATTCCTGTGAAAGATCAGTAAGAGGAGTGACCACACCCATGACAAATGCCCCAGCATTGTATGCAGGTTGAAGGCTGAAGTTGGGCAGCTTTACAGAGCACCCAGGGGTAAGTTGAAATAAACTTCTAAACTCCTTTTCTGCCAAACACCTCAGGTATCCCTGTAGGCAGCTAGGATCTGTGTGATGTCACCCTCCTGCTGGTGAGGGAAATGGGTAGCTTTGTTGCTAGTGGGTCCCCACCCTCAAAATGGAAAGTATTTTTAATAACCAACCTTTGAGTCACTACTACTTTGCATAAACCATTGCATTTTGTAAGAAAGACTGATTTTTTTCCCCCTCCCTCATTGCTTTGCAAAGCAGGACCCAGCTATTTTATTCCCACTTTTAAGCGGCAAATGGAAACCCTAGGGCCATGAGAACACAGTCGTCAGCTGAGACATTCCTCATACCAGAGTGACTTCAGTGGTGACTTAAGAGAGGTTGGGAAGGGGAGAGGGAAGGTTCAGAGCACAGTTTTGCTTTGACACACACGGGGTTGCCATGAGTCTGAATCGACTCAGTGGCAACTAACAACAACAAGTGCAGAAAAAGCTTGGCATGTGGAGGGAACTCTACTGCTCTCCCAAAAGATATAGGGAATTCCTAATCCCAGGACATGTGAAGGTGACCTTGTTTGCAAATGGGGTCTCTGCAGATGTTGTCTGTTAACATAAGGTCATACTGGAGTAGGGAGGTACTGATCCAATCTGAGTGGCATTCTTATAAAAAAAAAAAAAAAGACTGTTTGCTTCCTATGGCTGTCATAAAAGAGTACCACAAACTATGTGGCTTATCACAACAGAAATTTATTCTCTCACAGTGCTGGAGTCTAGAAGTCCAATTTCAGGTTGTCAGCACAACTGCACTTTCTGTGAAGGCCCTAGGGGAAGATCCTTTCTTATCTCCCCAGCTTCAGGTAACCCCAGGTGTTCAGGTGGCCCCAGGTGGTGTTCAGGTAGCCCCAGGTGCTGTTCCAGTAGCCCCAGGTGTTCAGGTGGCCCCAGGTGGTGTTCAGGTAGCCCCAGGTGCTGTTCCAGTAGCCCCAGGTATTCAGGTAGCCCCAGGTGTTCAGGTGGCCCCAGGTGTTCAGGTGGTAGCCCCAGGTGTTCAGGTAGCCCGAGGTGCTGTTCAGTTAGCCCCAGGTGCTATTCCAGTAGCCCCAGGTGTTCAGGTAGCCCCAGGTGTTGTTCCGGTGGCCCCAGGTGTTCAGGTAGCCCCAGGTGTTCAGGTGGCCCCAGGTGTTCAGATGGTAGCCCCAGGTGCTGTTCAGGTAGCCCCAGGTGTTCAGGTAACCCCAGGTGTTCAGGTGGTAGCCCCAGGTGTTGTTCAGGTAGCCCCAGGTGTTCAGGTGGTAGCCCCAGGTGTTCAGGTAGCCCGAGGTGCTGTTCAGTTAGCCCCAGGTGCTGTTCCAGTAGCCCCAGGTGTTCAGGTAGCCCCAGGTGTTGTTCCGGTGGCCCCAGGTGTTGAGGTGGTAGCCCCAGGTGTTCAGGTAGCCCCAGGTGTTCCGGTGGCCCCAGGTGTTCAGGTGGCCCCAGGTGTTCAGGTGGCCCCAGGTGTTCAGGTAACCCCAGGTGTTCAGGTGGTAGCCCCAGGTGTTGTTCAGGTAGCCCCAGGTGTTCAGGTGGTAGCCCCAGGTGTTCAGGTAGCCCGAGGTGCTGTTCAGTTAGCCCCAGGTGCTGTTCCAGTAGCCCCAGGTGTTCAGGTAGCCCCAGGTGTTGTTCCGGTGGCCCCAGGTGTTCAGGTAGCCCCAGGTGTTCAGGTGGCCCCAGGTGTTCAGATGGTAGCCCCAGGTGCTGTTCAAGTAGCCCCAGGTGTTCAGGTAACCCCAGGTGTTCAGGTGGTAGCCCCAGGTGTTGTTCAGGTAACCCCAGGTGTTCAGGTGGTAGCCCCAGGTGTTCAGGTAGCCCGAGGTGCTGTTCAGTTAGCCCCAGGTGCTGTTCCAGTAGCCCCAGGTGTTCAGGTAGCCCCAGGTGTTGTTCCGGTGGCCCCAGGTGTTGAGGTGGTAGCCCCAGGTGTTCAGGTAGCCCCAGGTGTTCCGGTGGCCCCAGGTGTTCCGGTGGCCCCAGGTGTTCAGGTGGCCCCAGGTGTTCAGGTAGCCCCAGGTGTTCAGGTGGCCCCAGGTGTTCAGGTAACCCCAGGTGTTCAGGTGGTAGCCCCAGGTGTTCAGGTAGCCCCAGGTGTTGTTCAGGTAGCCCCAGGTGTTCAGGTAGCCCCAGGTGTTCAGGTGGCCCCAGGTGTTCAGGTGGTAGCCCCAGGTGCTGTTCAGGTAGCCCCAGGTGTTCAGGTAACCCCAGGTGTTCAGGTGGTAGCCCCAGGTGTTGTTCAGGTAGCCCCAGGTGTTCAGGTGGTAGCCCCAGGTGTTCAGGTAGCCCGAGGTGCTGTTCAGTTAGCCCCAGGTGCTGTTCCAGTAGCCCCAGGTGTTCAGGTAGCCCCAGGTGTTGTTCCGGTGGCCCCAGGTGTTGAGGTGGTAGCCCCAGGTGTTCAGGTAGCCCCAGGTGTTCCGGTGGCCCCAGGTGTTCAGGTGGCCCCAGGTGTTCAGGTAGCCCCAGGTGTTCAGGTGGCCCCAGGTGTTCAGGTAACCCCAGGTGTTCAGGTGGTAGCCCCAGGTGTTCAGGTAGCCCCAGGTGTTGTTCAGGTAGCCCCAGGTGTTCAGGTGGTAGCCCCAGGTGTTCAGGTAGCCCCAGGTGTTCAGGTAGCCCCAGGTGTTGTTCAGGTAGCCCCAGGTGTTCAGGTAGCCCCAGGTGTTCCTTGGTGTGTGGCAGCATCACTCAAATCTTTGCCTCCATCTTCACGTGGCTGCTTTCCCTCTGCCTCTTCTTTTTATAAGACACCACTCACACTGGATGAGGACCCACCCTACTCCAGTAAGACCTCACGTTAACTTAACTGATAACATCTGCAAAGACCCTATTTCCAAACAAGGCCACCTTCACAGGTACTGGGGATTAGTGGTGCAGTGGTTAAGCATTCGGCTGCTAACTAAAAGATCTGCAGTTCAAAACCACCAGCTGCTCCTTGGAAACCCTATGGGGCAGTTCTACTCTGTCCTACAGGGTTGCTATGAGTTGGAATCGACTTCAAGGTCATGGGTTTGGTTTTGGTTTACATCTTTTGGGGGACACAATTCAACTCCTACCAGTAGCTAATGTTTGAGTTCCCTCCACACGCCAGGCTTTTATGCGCTTGTTGTTGTTAGTTGCCGTTGAGTCAATTCAGACTCATGGCGACCCCACGTGTGTAAGAGCAAAACTGTGCTCCATAGGGTTTTCAAGGCTGTGACCTTTCAGAAGCAGATCACCAGACCTGTCTTTCAAGTCACCTCTGGGTGGGTTACAACTGCCAACCTTTTGGCTAGTGGTCAAGCACTTAACTGTTGGCACCACTCAGGGACTCCACTTTATTTGCTTGGTTTTATGTAATTTTCAGAATTCAATAAACCAAAAAAAAAGAACAAACTCATTGCCACTGAGTTGCTTCTGACTCACAGCAACCGCATGGATGGAGTAGAACTGCCCCACAGGGTTTCCAAGGCTGAAACCTTTACAAGAGCAGATTGTCACATCTTTCTCCTGTGGAGAGACTGGTGGATCTGAACTGCTGACCTTTCAATTCGCAGCCGAGAGCTTAACCACTGCACCACCAGGGCTCCCGGTGGTATTATTTTTGCCATTTTACACTTGAGGAAACTCAGGCTCAGAGAAGCTCCATAACTCATTCAAGGTCACACAGCTAAGAGGAAGAGCAGGGATCTGAATCTGGATTTGCCCAATTTTGGACTACACTGTTTCCTATACACCTTGCTACCTCCCAGGCACATTCAAGCAGTGGAAAAATCTCCTATTTTCACAGAGTATCTACTTCACAGTGAAGTTTTGTTTTACTAGAAGGGCAGGTACTAGATCCTCGAAAAAGTGGGAGCTGGGGGAACAATGACTATTGGGTTGAAGAGGAGAATGTCTATAAACCCCCAAATGGGTTAGCTCAGGGACAAAAATGTGTCAGGATGTCTTTATCTCAAACGTCCCTCCCCACAAAGTCCTCCTACCCCATCAGCCGGAGTATGACATGAAAACCTCGGCTGGATCATCATCAACAAAATGGATTTTAATTCACATTGATTTTAATGCGTGTGTAAATATGTCACCCAGTCTCCTTTTCCTTTGGGTGATTTTCAAAACTCTGTCATAAAAACAAACAAAAACAAGAAGGACAAGCTCAAAAAAAGGTTGAGAATCACTGGGGTACTGATCAAATTAGGTTTTCTTATCGGCAATCTTAATGCCTCCTGCTTTGGGACAAATTTATTTTCTTTCTTTCTCTCTCTCTTTTTTTTCCCTAACAGAGTCAATGGACAATATGTTATCGCCTTGGGTACCTGAAGACTATTATTATACCACTTCCCTGCCTTTTCTTCTCTAAATACAATAATCCACTTAATCTGTCCTTCAGGGTCCGGTTTTTTACCACTTTAATCCACATCAGGAAAGCTCTGTTGATTCACGTAAATCTTCTGGCAGACGATAGTCTTTAGATATTTGGCTGCCATGCTTGAGCTGGCCTTTTCCATTTGTACTTCTTCCCACCAGCTTTAAGGAGCCCTGGTGGCCCAGGTTAAGCGTTCAGCTGCTAATGAGAAGGTCAGCAGTTCGGATCCATCAGCTGCTCCTTGGAAACCCTACGGGGTAGTTCTACTCTGTCCTATAGTGTTGATGTGAGTCAGTCAACTCAACGGCAATGGGATTTTTTTTTAATTTGGTGTCACTTAACTGCTAATGGAGAAGTTGGCAGTTCTAACCCACCCAGTCAGTAGCTCTGCAGGAGAAAAGACCTGGTGATCTGCTCCCATAAAGATTATAGCCTAGAAAATTCTATGGGGCAGCTCTACTTCATCACTTTGGGTTGCTATGAGTCGAAAATCGACTCGATGACACCTAACAACAAGGATAACCACTGGCTTTTCCCCTGAGGTCTTTTCTTTACTGCCTCCTTAACCAGTAATGGTTGCCATTGAATTAACTTTGACTCAAGGCGACCCCAGGTATGTCACAGTAGAACTGCACTCCATAGGGTTTTCAATGGCTAATTTTGCAGGCGTTTTTTTTCAAGGTGCCTGAGGTGGACTTGAACCTCCAACCTATGGTGTTAACCATTTGCACCACCCAGGGACTCCTTAACTTCCTCCCAAATGGTCTTAGATGTTAGAAAGATGTCATAAAAACCCCAGCAGGGACTTTGCTCATTGCTGGACTTGAGCTTGGCCTCAGAGAGCCATGAAGGTCAATACGCTGAAGCCACACTGGGTTTTGGAGGCAGCAAGGACGATGGTGAGAACCATCAGCTTCTCTCTTGAGGATATTCACAGAACACAACAGCCCCAGTAATAGGTCCATTACCCACCACGACTATCTGCCACTGATATTAATTTTCATTATACAGAGGATTAGGAATGGGAGGAACTGAATTCACTTGGGGTTTGGCATTTTGACTCAAGGTAGTCACATGTGTCCCTAGTTTCTAACTAGTTATGTGCCCTTCGGCAAGATGTTAAACTGCTTTGACTATGTTTCTTCATTGACAAAATGGAGATAAAATACCTCCTCGAGGGCTTGTGAGTATTAAATAACACAATTATTATGTAGTGACTATGTAGTCCAAGGAGCCCTGGTGGCGCAGTGGTTAAGAGCATGGCTGCTAACCAAACATGTCCGTAGTTCAAATCCACCAGCTGCTACTTAGAAACCTTATGGGACAGTTGTGCTCTGTTCTGTGGGGTTGCTATGAGTTGGCATTGACTCGACTGCGGTGTTTTTTTTTTTTTTTTCTTCTTTGGTTTATGTAGTCCAAGCACTGTGAGAGGGGTTGAATTTGCAGACTTGGTATAGCCCCACCTGGAGCGCTCAGGCTCTAGAGGATACTAGCTGGCTGGTATCTGGTGGGGTAGATGCTTCACAAGTGCTTTCTTTTCTTTTCTTTTTCTATTGTGGTAAAACGTGCATAAAAAAATAGTTTCCATTTTAACCATTTTTAAGGGTCAATCCATTGACATTAATTACATTAACCATGTTCTGCCACTGTCATCACTACCCATTTCCTTTTTTTATTTGTCACCCTTAACAGAAAGTCGCTACCTCTTAAGCAGTAACTTCCCATTTCTCCCTCCCACCTGCCTCTGGTAACCGCTAATGGACTTCTTTCTCTACATATTTACTTATTCTAGATATTTCACGTAAGTGGGGTCATACCGTGTTCTTCCTTTTGGGCTTGACTTATTTCACTCAGCACAATGTTTTCAAGGTTCGTCGATGTCGTCACACGTATCAGGGCTTCATTTCTCTTTATGGCTGAGTGATATTCCATGACATGTAGCTACCACATTGTATTCATCCATTCATCTATGGATGGACACTTGGGTTGTTTTCACCGTTTGGTTATCATAAATAATGCTGCAGTGAACACTGGTGTACAAGTATCTGTTTGAGTCCCTGATTTCAAGTCTTTTGGGTATACATCTAGGAGTGGAATTGCTGGGTCATATGGTAATTCTATGTTTAACTTTTTGAGGAACCATCGAACTTTTCCACAGTGGCTTCACCATTTTACATTCCTCCACATCCTCACCAACACATGTTATTTTCTGCTTTTCTGATATTAACCATCTTAGTGGGTGTGAAGTGGTATCTCATTGTGGGTTTGATTTCCATTTCCCTAATGACAAATGACATAGAGCATCTTTTCATGTGATTATTGGCCATGTGCATATCTTCTTTGGTGAAATATCTATTCAAGTCATTTTTTGGCTGGGTTGTTTGTCTTTTGTTGTTGAGTTGTATATAAGTGCTTTTAAAAACAGGTATTACTGTCCTACAGTGTAACCAATAACAAACTCTGTAAAATAAAAATGAATGTGGATTCCCAAAGTATCTACATTGTCAGACAGTTGTAAATCTACACATACGACACATATTTAGTTTTGTTATCCTTTTAGGCTAACTAAAATATTATAAAATGTTTTTATCTTCTGTTTTTAGAATTATGTTGTTGTTGTTAGTCGCCGTTGAGTCATTCTGACTCATGGTGACCCCATGTACGCAGAGTAGAATTGTGCTCCATCGGGTTTTCAAGGCTGTGACCTTCTGGAAGCACATCACCAGGACTGCTTTCTGAGGCACCCCCAGGTGGGTTTGAATCTCCAATCTTTATGGCTAGTAGTTGAGTGCTTAACCATTTGTACTACCCAGGGACTCCTTTTAGAATTATAAAGAGTATTACTGCGTTCTGCAGATTTGCAAAAAATGTCTAGTTCTGAGCAACACTAAACCTTCTGACACACACAGACACACACCATCCTTCTTACCAACAATAACAACAACAAACAAAACCACCACTGTGATAGCAGTAAGAAGTGCCTGTCAGCTGTGAGTGAAGGCTTATATAGCACCCGCTGATGCTATTTCAGAGTTTGAACTCAACCAAGTTGCGTAGATCTGCAAAATGAATGCCTCGTGCATTTCATGTTCTAAGTGGTGGGGAGGGCGGGGCCTCAGGAAAGATGCCCTGGCTCTGCTGCTCATCCGGCTGCTGGCCAGGCCTTCTGGGGTCTACAGAGCTATCTCCTTAGTTGGAGCCGGGGACCAGATAGCTGGAAAATAGGTATTTTATTTCATTTATGATTTATTCCAAACTTCCTGGAAGGCTTGGTTGGGGCTTCCGTGCTTTCTCCTGGTCCTGTTCTGCCTGTGAGTCTCAGAGACGCAGAGAATCTTTTGTTCTCATTTACTTTATGTGCTCGGCAGAGTCTACAACCTGTAAATTCCTCATCAAAGCCTGCTATCAAACAGCTTATGTTCTCTGCTTTGCAAATCCTATTTTTTTGGTTGTTGTTTGAGAAACCCTAGTTTTAATTCTATTAACCTCAATCCATGTTAGATATTTCCGTTTTCTTACTCTGCTTCAAACCCCAGCCCCAGAAGAATAAATATGATCTTGATTTGGATACTGAAGACAGTTTTGAGGCAACATTGTTTCTCTCGTGAGTTACAGAGGTGGGTGTAAGTTCTGGTGCATGCCTTATAAAAATGTAACATATTCCAACTAATAAACCTATGAAAGTCAGTAACCACGTGTGTATTTTACATCCTGTGCAGCACATCGATTTATACTCTTGTATTATGACAAAGGGAAAGTGGTAGTCTTATATTTTAAAACTTTAGTAAATAAACAAATGAATAATGAATAAGCATGCCATTTATTTCTGTTAAAAAACTAATGAATTGTTTCAGTGACAATTTCTAAATGTATATATCTGATAAATGCACTTTGAAAATACTGCATTGATATACTGTGAGCTGGGCTCCTATAAACATAAGGGCATGGTAGTTATCAAATTTTTTTTTTTATTAACTTTGAAAGAAGACCAGGAAAACAGAAAAAAAAAAGTATGATTTACTCATTTTACTCCTACTTGGTATTTATAGGAGTTCTCTTGTCTGATAAATTCAAAGCCCAGCAGAGGGACCCCATTATTAACTCACACAATGCCCTCAGGTGACTGTCAGGCCATAGGCACAAGGGATAGGGGAATCCAGGTCACCAGACAGGGGTTCCAGGCATTGCAGTCCATTGCTGGCTCCTCCTCCTACAAAAAGGAGCAAAGGAAGGTCAATTCAGCTGTCCTTTCCTCTAAAAACTCCCTCACCCCACCCCACACCTTGACCGTTCCCTCTTGGGGCCCCTATTATTGCTCCTGTAGCACCTGTAACACTTAACTTTACCAGCTTGTTTACCTGTTCCTTTACTGGACTTATGGGAACTGCTTGGTGGTGCAAATAGTTAAGCACTCGGCTACTAACCAAAAATTTGGCAGTTTGAATCCACCCAGAGGCACCTTGGAGCCCTGGTGGTGCAGTGGTTAAGCACTATAGCAAGCTAGGGCTGCTAACCAAAACGCTGGCAGTTCAAATCCACCAGCTGCTCCTTGGAAACCCTATGGGGGCGGTTCTACTCTGTCCTATAGGGTTGCTATGAGCTGGAATTGACTCGATGGCAATGGGTTTGGTTTTGGTTTTTCAGAGGCACCTGGGAAGAAATCCCTGGCCATCTACAGTCATTGAAAATCCTATGGAGCACAGTTCCACTCTGACACACATGGGGTTGCATTGAGTTGGAATTGATTCTATAGCAACTGAGTTTTTTGTTTTACTTCACTCACGTACTTCCTGAGGACAGGGGTTCTGTCTTAGTCATCTTTGTGTCACAAGCACCTAGCACAGTACCTGGCACATGGCAGGTACTGAATAATAGTCTGTTGAATGAATACATTCAACCCATTGAATTGGATGAATCTATATCCTATAAATTCTGCGTCGAAGTCCACTATCAACCATGCACTACATTAGACAATGCCTGACTGCTTTCTAGGCAACTGTGAAAGTATTTCTTCCACTGAGGAAATATTTATCCAGCTGTAATATATTTTACCTAGACAAATATTTTGGCAAAAATAAAATAAGACTAGCATATTTTGGTGTCATGGAAATAATAGATTCTTCTTTTTAACTCTAATTCCAAAAGCTACATGTTACATAAAATCAGAAATCATACTAGAAGGAGGGAATTGTTTTCTTTTGGGTGTTTCATACCTAGAGAAGAAAAATTCTGCATGGTTACATAGTAAAGACACAGCTTCATTTAATATTTTTTATTTACTTTCTTGATCAGGTAATACATTTACAGTGCAAACCTTCATACCCATTCTTCTCCCCATCTCCTTAGTTCTCCATCTGACTCCTGTTGTTAGCTTGCAGTGAGATATTTCTGGAGTTTCTTTATGCAACTGCAAGCAAATGCAAATGTATGCTTTTATTTTTCACTCTTTAAAAATCTAATTTTTAGGGTAAAGAAGATGTGAGTTTCACACATACATTAAGATCAGACTATGTGAACTTTGGAGCCCTGGTGGTGCAGTAGTTAAGAGTTTGGCTCTAAACGAAAGGTTGGCAGTTCAAATCCACGAGCCACTCTTTGGAAACCCGAGGGGCAGTTCTACTCTGTCCTATATGGTCGCTATGAGTTGGAATTGACTCGATGGCAACAGGTTTGGTTTGGTTTCTGATGTGAATGTTACTCACTAAGCACAGTAAATTAGAATTAAGATTGAATTTAAAATGTTAGTTGCCTGAAACGTTCCAGAAGGAGGAGAAGAAGAAAGAGAGAATACAGTGGAGACAGAGACTGATTTGCTGGAAAAATAAAGAGACATGAAAAGAGATGGCCAGACACACAGAAGCAATACTAGAGGCTGAATCCATATCCAACACAGAGCAAAGCAAACCGGAAGAACCACATTCTGTTACCAATAAAGTTTTCCTGGACTTTCCTGGACCTTCACTAATGGCCTCACATGCTGGTCTTCTAAGATATTACCACAAAGTAACTTGAAAACAAGCCCCTTGAAATTTTTTCAACAGTAGATAGAAATGCTGCCATCCTATTGTAGTACCACTTGTGCAGGCGTCTCAGTGAAAAGAGGATTACATACATGTTTTAGCCTTGGGTTGGGGTTACAGGAAGTTAAACGTCAGCTCGTTAAAACTATGGCAAAATGATGAGGTAGTAAATTCTCAGTCACTAGCAGAATTCAAGCCCAGGCTGGACCACCTCTTAGAAGTTCCGTAGAGGGGATATCAGGATTGGAAAGGAGTATGCAGACTGAATTCTGTCAAGAAATCATTCATTCATCTTGGCGCCTGGCATGAAATGTAATACTTAAATTTCAAACGTATGAAATGCAAACACAATATCGTTTTCAAAAGGGCTGTAATTAAGAATAAATTAAGAAGCCTCCAATAAGTCATCATTTGGCTAATTGCAAGATTCAATATATATGAAGAAATAATAGACTACAAAGAAAAGAGGAATGTCTGTGCCAAATGTATGGAGCAGGCCTGGCCAACACTGAGTTTACTTCTCAAGTTCACGGACAAACCAGACGTGCCCCACTCTATCCAGCACCAGATGGAAAATACACAGCCATCATTCAGTGGAGTGGGAACATTTTTTTTTTTGGTGAGGTGTCTAAGGGAGTCCAAGGAGCCCTGGTGGCACAGAAGTTAAGCGCTCAGCTGCTAACCAAAAGGTTGGTGGTTCGACCCTACCAGCCGCTCCAAGGGAGAAAGATATGGCTGTCTGCTTCTGCAAAGATTTATAGCCTCAGAAACCCTACAGGGCAGTACTGCCCTATAGGGTTGCTATGAGTTGGAATCGACTCGACGGCAACGTGTTTGTCTTTTTTTTTGGTAAGGGAATCCACCTTAAGTGTAGAGAATGTGGAGACAAAGGTTTCTGTTTTAATTAATATCAGTCTCATAGCTCAGAATTGTTGGAATTTGTTGGGAACAGTTGAACATTTAGAGGTGAGAAGGCGGCTTTGCATGTGTGTAAACTCCATTTTGTTAAAGTTCTCAGCTTACAACCATTGCATGTGTTTCTGTTGAGAACTTCCAAATATTCGTCTATGCATTTTCATGTAAGACTATATGAAATCATTAAGACAAAAGGATTTATTAAGGACAGTAAGTAATAAAAAGATGCACAAGCTCTTCCGTTTGTATTTATGCCATGAGATTTTAAAAACTGAATGCATGGTGATCGAGTGCATCTATAGGACTCACTCAGCGTGACTTACTATTTCAGAAGGACAACATCTTGGATGACCCACTAGGGTAATTTTTTATGAAAAAGCATCTAGATGAGACAAGCATGAAGGAAAGCCAAGATTACGGATTAATGGCTTTTACTTAATATGTCTCGTCCAGGTAAGAATACCCCCCTAGATCTGCTTCTTGAGACATAAAATGTTTTCCAGAAATCATAGATGGGAAAAGACAGTAGAATACATTTACCTAAGTAGCCACCAGGGAAAGAAATAAATCTTAGTTGTACAGCACAACCATTATCAAAAAACGTTTCTCAGGTTACTACACGAAGACGTAGCTTCTGACAGTACAGGTTAGATGCTCCCAGCTCTTGGACTAAAGCTTTAGCTCAGTGGGAAGAAAGGAAGGAAGACGTTGTTGCTGTTTCATGGCAGGTTGGCTGTTGTGACTGGGAGACACTGAAGGGTGGGAAGTCCAAGAGGAGTCCAAGGTTTCTTGCTTGGGAGACAGATAAAGGTTCAGTGCTGCTCTTTTGGGTGAAGAAGCTGGTTGAAAGGAGGTGCTTAGCTCCATCTATGCAAAGTTTCATTTAGATGGTACTCAGAGTGTTCTGCAGGTCTGTACATGGGGGGAGTTTAGAGTGGTAGTTCAGAACACAGTCTTTGGAATCAGATTGGCTTAGGTTTGAATCCTACTCTGCTACTTATTAGCTGTATGACTTTGGATACTTCTTTAATTTCTTTCAGCCTTTGGTTTCTTAGCTGAAAAATGGAGATAACAGTGCTTACTTCATAGTGTTGTTGTGAGGTCAAGGGATAACGCATGTAAAGTGTGTAAATGGTGCCTGACTCAAGCAAGGCACATGGTCAGTCCTCAGTAAATAGCAGAAGTAAGTCAGGAACATCAGAGTGTCACACAGGTACAGGAAAAGCTGTCCACCTGGTGATGCCAGCTGCAGCCCATCGAGAAGGTTGGAAGAGCAACACTATTCACAGTGGCACTGTTTATACTGGAAGCAACCTCAATGACCATTAGTGGAGAAATGGCTGAATATGTTAAGGTACACCTAACCATGGAACATAAAGCATCTATCAAAAAGAGTGAGTTAGAACTATATCTATTATGTAGGATGAATGTTCACGATGCATTAAGTGAGAAAACAAGTGGCAAAGAAATATATATAGTAAGAACCCAGTTTTGTAAAAACAAAACAGAAAATCCCTCTATATGCTTATAAATATTTGTGTATGTTTATATGACTGTGAATGAGGATGCTTAACACTGAAAACTGGGAGACAGATGGTGAGGATGAGAGGGGGTGAAAGGAGATATAAATAAGTTAAAAAGAGGAAGTCAGCCAAAATACAAACAAATGAATAACAAGTCAATGCTACACAGTCCTTAACTATACGTATGTGAGACTAGGTGGTAAAAACAGTTTACCTTCAGGTTGTAGGCAGAAGATCCCTTTAGAAGAGATGCCTGCCTGGTGGTACCTGGTGGTTGGAATCCTTCATCTGCACAAGGTTTCTGGACGTTGCTGTTTGGAAATCCTGCCACGACTCACAATTCCCACTCTCTTTATCCTGATTCTCCCAGTACTCAGCATAGTACTGTGCACAGGTGGATGCTCAATAAATTGGCCACTATTGTGGCCCAGAACAAGGAAACAAAGTAGAAGTGCTGAATGCAGAAGAGGGGGTGTCCCCTTGGGGTCCTGTCCTCCCATGGCGGGGGCTCTGCTAACAAAACAGAACCCGCTGGGCCCTCTGCCTGTCGGCATCCGAGAAGGGAGAAGGAAAGGCCATTCCTGGACACCCTCTCAATAGGTGTATTGATTCTTTGGACAAAAAGTGAATTTGGAGCTGGCAAAAGCTGTGTCCAGTGGCCTGAACACAATGAGAGGGCCTGACCGGGCAGCATTTTTTCTGTCTATGCTTTTGCCACAGGATGCAACGGCTTTAGACTTGTTTCCAGGACGGGGAATCCTTGCATCCTGGCATGCCTTTTATGTGCTCTCTGGTGTTCAGCCCCAGGCCGGAGATGGAGGCCAGACAAAAATGACTCTCGGGGGAAGCAAAACCATCCTTGTGAGGCCAGTAAACTGTATGGGGTACTATGCCTATGGCCACAACGTTGGAGCCCAGACCTTCTCTTTCTATAGCATCCTCTCTACACAGCCCCCTCATCTCACGCCTCCCTCGGCCTCCCCTCCTTTGTATAGCGGTCTGAGCTCATTTGCTTGGATTCTTTTCATTGCAGCTCTAAACTCAGCCATCAAACTGAATGTTCCCTGAAGAGATGAGGAAGGAGGAGTTCTACAAAAAAAGAAAAAGAAAATGAGGAAAGCGTGACATGACATAACATGGAATTCCTTTAAAGAGCTACTATGTTAAGGAGCCCTGGTGGTGCAGTGGTTAAGCGCTCACCTGGTAACTGAAAGGCTGGCAGTTTGAACCCACCAGCCACTCTGTGGGAAAAAGATACGGCAGTCTGCTTCTGTAAAGATTCACAGCCTTGAAAACCCTACGGGGCAGTTCTACTCTGTCCTACAGGGTCACTATGAGTTGGAATCACTCAATGGCAGTGGGTTTTATGTTGGTGAGACACTAACTGTTGGTGAATCACCTCTCTTGCTGAGTTTTGGCTCAGTCCTATGTCCTCTCTCCTTTGTTCTGGTCCATTTACCTCCTTTTACCTACTGAAGCTACCACCCAGCTGTCAGTTGGTCCTACTATCTGTATAGGGTTGCACGTTGTTGTGGTACTGGAACCTGTGCCACTGGTATTTCAAACACCAGGAGGGTCATTCATGGTGGACAGGTTACCGTGGAGCTTAAAGACTAAGACAGGCTAGGAAGAAAGGCCTGGCCATCTATTTCTGAAATTAACCAGTGAAAACCCCATGGACAACAGAGTATTGTCTGATACAGTGCTTCAAAATGAGGCCCGCAGGTCGGAAGGCGCTCAGAATACAAAGTGGCCGCAACAGTGGACTTGAGCACACCGACTGTCATGGGCATGGTGCAGGACTGGGCAGTGTTTCCTTTTGTGGTTCATGGGGCTCTTGTGAGGCCAGAGCTATCTCGATGGCAGCTAGCAAAAACAACAAGCCGAGTGCTGGGCAACCCTCTCTAGTGGCAGAAGTGAATGAAAGTGCTGGTCTAGTCCCTTCAAGCTCTCCCAAAACATACACACACACACATACAAACACAGACACACATACCCACACATACTCACGCCTGTACACACACACACATGCTCACACACATGCATAAACAACACTCACAAACACTCATGATGATATTTTTGTCAGTGTTCCAAGAGAAAAATCAGCTCCCCCGCAACAATTGTTCAGTAGTATAAAAAAAACCATTGCCATTGAGTCGATCCTGACTTCTAATGACCCTGTAGTATAGAGTAGATCTGCCCCTTAAGGTTTCCAAGGAGCGGCTGGTGGATTCAAACGGCTGACCCTCTGGTTAGCAGCTGAGCTCTTAACCACTGAGCCACCTTGGCTCCGTCCGGTAGTATGGCACAGGGCAAATGATGGATTAAAAGTTTTTCACTCTGGGTACGATTTGAGATACTGCTAAGCTTTGGGAAGATCTTTTAAATACTCTCAGTTCTAACCTCCTGTGGTTGAATCCTGAATTGCTTGCACAAATCTCCAAGCCATCAGCACTCTGAGGTAGTTCTACAGAAGCCACCCATTCGTATGGATGTCTGTATTAGTTTCCTGTGGCTACAGTAACAAATTACCACAAACTGGGTGGCTTAAAACAACAGAATGTATTGTCTCACAGTTCTGGAGGCTAGAAAATCACAATCATGGTGTCTGCAGGGCTATGCTCTCTGTGAAGGCTCTGGGGGGATCTGTCTTTGCCTCTTCCAGCTCTGGTAGCTCCAGGCATTCCTTGACTTATGGCTGCATAACTTCAATCTCTGCCTCCGCCTTCACCAGCCTCCTTCTCTTCTTCGTCTCTTATAATCCTCATAGGATTTAGGGCCACACCCTGGTTAATCCAGGGTGATTTCATCTCAAGATTCTTAATTTAACCACATCTACAAAGACCCTTTTCCCAAATAAGGTCACATTCACAGTTTCTGGGGCTAAGACTAGGACATGTCATTTTGGAGGATGCCATTCAACCCACTGCAATGTCCAAAAGAAAGAGATGGTAGTCGCCTGCTCAAAATCCAGCCCTGGTTTACCATTGCACTAAGAATTACAAATTCTTCACTATGATTTACCAGACCCTGCACAATCTGGCCTTGGTAGTGCAGAGGTCAAGCTGCTAACCAAAAGGTTGGCAGTTTGAAACCACCAGCCACTCTATGGGAGAAAGACCTGGCAATCTGCTTCCATAAAGATAACATCCTTGGAAACCCTATGGAGGCAGTTCTACTACGTCTGATGGGGTCACTATACATTGGAATGGACTTGACCATAACGGGTTTGGGTTTTTTGTTTTTTGTCTTGAACAATCTAGTCTTCTCCGTAACTCCTCAGCATCAACCCTGCACTGCACTCACACAGCCTCCCTTTGGCTTCTCAAGCCAGCCATGTGCTTGTCTTCCCCAGAGTTTGATCCTTGCTAGAGTCCTTGGGTGGTGCAAACATTAACGCTCTTGCTGCTAACTGAGAGGCTGGGGTTTTTTTTTTTTTTATTGTACTTCAGGTGAAGGCTTACAGAACAAATAGTTTCTCATGAAACAGTAGTACACATGTTGTTTTATGACATTGGTTAACAACCCCACAACGTATCAACCCTCTAACTTCTCAACGTTTTTTTTTTTGGGGGGGGGGAATACACATAGCCAAAGATACACCATTTCAAAAATTTCTACATGGAAGGTTCAGTGACATTGACTACGCTCTTCCAATTGTGCTGTTATTCTCACTTAAGATGAAGGCTTACAGAACAAAATAGTTTCTCATTTAACAGCTACTACAAATGTTGCCCTATGACAATGGTTAACAATCTCACAACACGTCAACAATATCCTTACTCAACCTTGTGTTCCCTATCACCAGCTTCCTTGTCCCCTTCTGCCTTCTGGCCCTTGTCACTGGACTCCTGTACCTCGTTAGTCTCATTTGGTTTTACGGGGCTGTCCACTCCCAGGCTGAAGAGTGAACCTCGGAGGTAACTTCACCACTGAGCTAAAAGGGTGTCTGGGGGCCATACTCTCGGGGTTTCTCCAGTCTCCCTTAGGCGGGTAAATCTGGCCCTTTTTTTTTTTTTTTTGTGAGTTAGAGTTATGCTCTACATCCTTCTCCAGCTCTGTCCAGAACCCTCTGTTGTGATCCTGGTCAGAGCAGTCAGTGGTGGTAGCTTGGCACCATCTAGCTGTACTGGACTCAGTCTGGTGGAGGCCTTGGTAGCTGTGGACAATTAGTCCTTCGGACTAATCTTTTCCTTCTATCCTGTTCTCTTCATTGAGGCTGGAGATTTGAGACCACCCAGAGGTGCCTCGGAAGAAAAGCTGACAGTCTACGTCTGAAAAACCAGCTATTGAAAACCTTGTGGAGAATAGTCCTACTCTGATACATTTGAGGTTGCCTTGAGTTGGAATCAGTTGGATAACAACTGGTTTGGTTTTTTGGATCGTCTATAAGCCAAGGAACTAAGGAATGCCTGGGGCTACTGACGAGGAATCAATATGGCTGAGACCGTGATTTGGACTTTCAGCCTCTAGAACAGTGAGAAAATTTCTGTTCCGTAAAGCCACCCACTTGTGGTATTTCTGTTATGGCAGCACTAGGTAACTAAGGCACACACTAAGCGTATTTAAACAAAATCGTAGAATCCATTGCAGAGGGTGAGGGAGGAGTGGGTTGTCAGCCTGCCGGGGAGTGCAGGGGCCAAGTGAGGGGGGCCCCAAGGAGAATCCCACATAGGGATTGGGCTGCCCACCAGAAGAGCAAGGCAGGGGAAGGAAGGCACCTCAAACCCATCCTCAGTGCAGGTTCCTGAGCCCAGGGTCCGGCCTCGGCTAGCGAGGGAGGAGCAGGGAAGGAGGGGCTCAAAGTGGATGAGGATTAGAAAATAAAAGGAAAAGAAAATAAAGCCACCTCCTGTTTGTTCCCCCATGGATTTTAGTCTTTTCAGTAAACCAATTAGGCATGTGAATAATAAGGTTTGAAAATGTTTAATTTTGTATATACAACAGTGATTAATCTTTGCTGAGCATTGATATCAGGCACTGTGCTAAGTTGTCTCTGTACCTTATGTGTGTGTCCTAAACTCTCATGACAACTGTGATGCTTAATTTTATGTATCAATCTGGTTAGGCTGTGATGCCCAGTTGCATGGTCAAGCACTAGTTTAGATGGTATTACAAAGTAGTTACATGTGATTAAATCAGTTGACCTTAAGTAAAGCAGATTAGCCTCCAGGATGTAGGTTGGCCTCATCCAATCGGTTAAAGGCCTTAATAGCAAAAAAGAGTTATTCCCTAGGGTGTATTCTGCCTCCTGATTATAAATAAACATTTTTCCAGAACTCCCTTACTCTTCGCTCTTCCTGTCACCTGATCTACAGATTTTTGGGACATAAGCCTGTGGGAATCTCCAGCCTAACCTACAGAATTGGGACTTGACAGCCTCCCACAATTGCATAAGCCAATTTCTTAAAATAAATCTCTATCTACCTACCTACCTACCTACCTATCCATCTATCTTACTGGTTCGGTTTCTTTAGTGCACCCTGATTAAGACAACAACCTAATGAAATACATATTGCTATCATTATCTCGTGGAGCCTTGGTGGTGCAGTGGTTAAGAACTCAGCTGCTAACCAAAAGGCTGGCAGTTTGAATCCACCAGCGGCTCCTTGGAAACCCTGTGGGGCAGTTCTACTCTGTTCTATAGGGTTGCTATGAGTTGGAATCGACTCAATGGCAATGGGTTTGGGGTTTGGATTATTATCTCAATAAAGAGCCCTGGTGGTACAGTGGTTAAAGGACTAGGCTGCTAACCAGAAGGTTGGCAGGTTGGATCTACCAGCTGTTCCATGGAAGAGAGATGTGGCAGTCAGCTTCCATAAAGATTTACAGCCTTGGAAACCCCATAGGGCATTTTTACTCCGTCCTATAGGGTCGCTGTATGTTGGAATCCACTCCACTGCACACAACAGCAACATTATCATCTCATTATAGATGAGTTAACAGAAGCATAAGAAGTAAAATAATTTGTCTAAGGTTTTCCAACTAGTAAATGGCAAAGCTAGAATTTGAACTCTGGTCTGTCTTTCTCCAGAGTCCCAAGATTTTAGCCACTCTGCTATGCCATCACTGTATAAAAATAAATTCATTCTATGGGACTCCCTGGGTGGTGCCAACGGTTACGTGCTTGACTACTAGCCTAAAGTCTGGCGGTTCGAACCCACCCAGAGGCACCCCAAAAGACAGGCCTGGTGATCTGCTTCCAAAAGGTCACAGCTTTGAAAACCCTGTGGACAGTTCTACTCTGCACACATGGGGTCTCCATGAGTCAGAACTGACTTGACAGCAATTAACAACAACAATATATTCTGTTTGCTTGGAAGGGAAGGTTAGGAGGGAAAAATATTCTGGGCTCTTGAAGAACTATGCAAACATTTCATTGGGTTCTATGCAAAATCCATGAAAGGACTGGGTCCCCGCTTGTCCTTCAGTTTCTTACAGTCTGACTGGGAAGGTGAGACTTGTACACAGAAACACAAAACTGTCCAAAGAGCACTTGTAAGTTTTGGGGCCAAACAGGCTAGGAGCCTGCGGGTGCAAGGTTGAGAGGGTTTCTGGGGACTGTCCAAGGTGGAGAAGCATATTCCATCACAGCATACAAGCGCATGTTCCTGTGATGTCTGAAGGATGCCAAAGTCCTGAGGGAATGCAGGGGAGCTGTGGTGGTCTGCAGGTAGCCTGGACGGATGGCAATGGCGTTCTGGTTGGGAATCTGTCACTCTCTAAAAGAGTGATCTTAGGCAACTCATTCCACCTCCCTGGGCTTCAATTTCCTATCTATAAAATGAAGTGGTTGGGACATATGCTTTGCAAAGTCCTTTCCAATTCTAAATTTCATGAATTTATGATTTTGTGAAATTTGTGAAATAGTTTGAGTAAGAAAGGAGTGGAGGCAAGAAATGAGTGAGGCATGTAAAGCAAAATCAGAAAACCAGTTGCCGTCAATTCAGTTCCAACTCATGGTTTTCAACAGCTGATTTTTCAGATGTAGATTGCCAGGCCTTTCTTCTGCAGTGCCTGTGGGTGAACTCGAACTTCTAACCTTTTGGTTAGCAGCTGAGTGCATTAACCATTTGTACCACCCAGGAAGCTAAAAAAAAAAAGAAAAAATTAATTACTGAGTCTCTTGCCCTGTTACCATTCCTTCCCAAAGAAATAGCCTCAAAGAAAGAGCAGACCTGTTCCTGTTTGGACAACTTATAGCAGCAGATAGAGAAGCAAAAGCAACTTAAACTGATCTTGTCATGAAGCACAAGAGTTGGGGATATCCAGGAGCTCTTATGCTTGTTGTAGCTTCAGGGGGAGCCAGCATGCTTGGAAAGTTGCCTGATGAAGATGCCACATCGCTGTGCACAGGTCCAGATACATCCCCAAGCATGTCAGCATTTTAATGCTTCCTGGGGTCTTTCTCTTTTTCATTAGCATTTTTAGAAGGTTACAGGACTTAGAGGTAGTAGTACCTCTCCTCCCCAATTTGTGTGAGGTTAGAGAGAAGGAAGACAGGACAATGAACATGGAGGAAACTCATACCTTAGTCCTACATTCTTCTGGGAACTGGAAAAGTCTGTGTGTTCCTTGGTGAAGGATTGGGTTATGACCCCTTCAGATGTGGTCTCTGGAGAGGTGGAGTTCACGGGCTGCAGGGCAGGGGCACTAATGCTGAAGGACCCTTGCTGCCAACTCCATCTCTGCCCTTGCAGGGACTTGGTTGCCTCTCTAGACACTTGCAGGCACCCTGGTGAGTTGACCCCAGAGACTCACATCTTATTCTGAGACCAGCTCATCAGCTCTCACAGCCACCTCAGTGTAACCCCTCCCTTCATGAGAATGACCTAGAAGTGACCCTCCAAAGGAGACAGCGTGTCTCTGATGTTTGGCAGAACAAATAACTATAGTCTCTTCTCGAGAATAATGAGAGGAGATGGTAAAGAAACAGGAACAAGGCTGCCTCTCTCTAGCTATTCAGAAGATGCTGAACTAAAAAACACGTTACTGCCTTAAGAAAACAGTAACTCAGAGCAGAATGAGGCTTCCACGCTGTCGAGCAAAACCAAAACCAGTTGCCATCATTCTGACTCATGGCAACCACAGTGTATCAGAGAACTGTGGTCCATGAGGGTTTTCAATGGCTAATTTTTCAGATGTAGATCACCAGGCCTTTCTTCCAAGGTGCCTCTGGTTGACTTGAACTTCCAACTTTTTAGTTAGCAGCTGAGCTCATTAACCATTTGTACCACACAGGGACTTCTGTTGAGAGGAAAGTGATTAGGAAAGAAAAGGATTTTAAGTCAGGAGCAAATTTGAGTTGATGAGAACTGATAACTCCTTTGGACCAATAAATAAGTAGATTTGTAAACAAAGACAGGGTTTTTGAGAAATCTGCTTAAAGTAACCCCAAGAGTAGAATAGCCTGGGCTTGTGTCTTTATTAGAGATATACAGAGGAAACTGAGTGATCACCATCTGCTAACCTGCACAAGGTAGACAGTATACTGATTCTCTGTATAGGCAAATAAATGCAGGGTCATCAGCTTGAACTCCTTTATGCTGTCTGCAGGCAAGTCTTCTCTTTTATACGTAAGGGGATTCAAAACAGATTTTAGGATGAGGAATCTGGGCCTGCCAAGCAGGAGGGAGAGGTGATGAGGAGACCCTGAGAAAGCTCTTGATGTAATTTAATATTAAGGTAATAAGAGCCTGGACCGGAGGTAGGGTCACGGGGTCTGGAGAAGAATTTGCTACAGATCAAAAAAGTGTGGAAGCATTGATCTTTCAGGAAGTTCTCAATGAAATAAAAAAAATAGGCAAAATGTGGGAAAAAATACTTGCCATAAACATGATAGACAAAAGTTAATATTCTAAATACCTAAAAAGTGTATTCAAATGGGCAAAAAAGACACAATTTCAAGAGCAAAATGGGCAGACAAAATGGATGGAAATTTCACACAGGGAAAATACAAATGGGTTAATAATCCTGTGAAAATGTTAACCCTTAATAAACTAAAAATTATAACAATGAGTTTTCAGCAATCACATTATCAATGTTAAAAGTAATAATACTCATATATTGATTGTGTGCATCTTAATTGGCATATTTCTGGAAAGGAATTCTCTAATATTGTATATATCAAAAGATTTAAAAAGGTTTCCACCCTTTGATTTACATTCTACTTTTCAGTGACTATCCTAAAGAAATAACAACAGAGATGTTAACATAGATTTATTCATCAAAATGGTATTTGTTGTTGTTAGGTGCTATTGAGTTGGTTCCAACTCATAGCGAACTCATGTACAACAGAACAAAACACTGCCTGATCCTGTGTCATCCTCACAATCCTTATTATGCTTGAGCCCATTGTTGCAGCCATTGTGCCAATCCATCCATTGAGGGTCTTCCTCTTTTTTACTGACCCTCTACCTTACCAAGCATGCTGTTCGTCTCCAGGGACTGGTCTCTCCTGATAACATGTCCAAAGTATGTGAGATGAAGGCTCACCATCCTTGCTTCTAATGATCTTCCTGGCTGTACTTCTTCCAAGACAGAGATGTTCATTCTTCTGGCAGTCCATAGTATATTCAATATTCTTTGCCAACATTATAATTCAAATGCATAAATTATTTTTGGTCTTCTTTATACATTGTCCACTTTCTCATGCATACGAGGCGATTGAAAATACCATGGCTTGGGTCAGGCACACCTTAGTCCTCAAAGTGACATCTTTGCTTTTTGACACTTTAAAGAGGTCCTTTGCGGCATATTTGCCAAGGTAATGTGTCCTTTGATTTCCTGACTGCTGCTTCCATGGGCGGTGATTTTGTATCCAGGTAAAACGAAATCCTTGACAACTTCAACCTTTTCTCCCTTTATCATGATGTTGCTTATTGGTCCAGTTGTGAGGATTTTTGTTTTCTTTATGATGAGGTACAATCCATACTGAAGGCTATGGTCTTTGATCTTCAACACTACGTGTTTCAAACCCTCTGCATTTTCAGCAAGAAGGTTGTGTCATCTGCATAACGCAGGTTGTTGATCAGTCTTCCTCCACCCTGATGCCCCTTTCTTCTTCATAGAGTCCATCTTCTCGGATTATTTGCTCAGCATACAGACTAAGTATGGTGAAAGCATGCAACACTGGTGCACACCTTTCCTGTTTTTAAACCATGCAGTATTTCTTTGATCTGCTTGAACGACTGCCCCATGGTCTATGTACAGGTTTCTCATGAGCACAATTAAGTGTTCTGGAATTCCCATTCTTCCCAATGTTATCCGTAATTTGTTATGATCCACACAGTCGAATGCCTTTGCGTAGTCAATAAAACACAAGTGAACATCTTTCTGGTATTTTCTGCTTTCAGTCAAGATCCATCTGGCGTCAGCAATGATGCCCCTTGTTGCATGTCCCCTTCTGAATCCAGCTTGAATTTCTGGCAGTTCCCTGCCAATATACTGCTTCAACTGTTTTGAATGATCTTCAGCAAAATTTTACTTGTGTGTGACATTACGATATTGCTCAATAATTTCCGTATTCTGTTGAGTCACCTTTGGAATGGGCACAAATTTGGATCTCTTCCAGTCAGTTGGCCAGGTAGCTATCTTCCAAATTTCTTGGCATAGACAAGTGAGCACCTCCAGTGCTGCGTCTGTTTGTCAAAACATCTCAGTTAGTATTCCAACAATTCCTGGAGCCTTATTTTTTGCCAATGCTTTCAGTGCAGCTTGGATTTCTTCCCTCAGTACCATCCGTTCTTGATCATATGCTACCTCCCGAAATGGTTGAAGTCGACCAATTCTTTTTGGTACAGTGACTGTGTATTCTTTCCATCTTCTTTTGATGCTTCTTGCATCATTCCATATTTTCCCTGTAGAATCCTAGAATTGCAACTCGAAGCTTGCATTTTTTCTTCAGTTCTTTCAACTTGAGAAATGCTGAGCATGTTCTTTCCTTTGGGTTTTCTACCTCCTGATCTTTGCACATTTTATTATAATAGTTTGCTTTGTCTTCTCGAGCCACCCTTTGAAATCTTCTGTTCAGTTCTTTTACTTCATCATTTTCTTTTGCTTTAGCTACTCTGTCTTCAAGAGCAAGTTTCAGAGTTTCTCCTGACATCCGTTTTGGTCTTTTCTTTCTATTCTGTCTTTTTAATGACCCTTTGCTTTCTTCATGTATGATGTCCTTGATGTCATCCCACAACTCGTCTCTTCTTTGGTCATTAGTGTTCAATGTGTCAAATCTATTCTTGAGATGGTCTCCAGATTCAGGTAGAATATACTCAAGGTCCTATTTTGGCTCTCATGGACTTGTTTTAATTTTCTTCAGCTTCAACTTGAACTTGCATAGGACCAATTGATGGTTTATTCTGCAATAGGCCCCTGATCTTGATCTTGTTCTGACTGATGATATTGAGCTGTAGTCAATGTTTTCTTTTCTTTTTCTTTCTTTTTTTTTTTTTTTAAATATAAATGGACTGAGGGGAAGCAAAGTAGCATCGTGGCAAGAGTGCTCACTTTGTAGACAGAAGTTGTGGATTTCAGCACATTCTCTGTGACATGTAGTTTAGGTCACTTAAGCTCTCCAAGTCCAGTTCTCTTATCTATAAAGTGGGAGGGATGCAGTCCACATACTGTGAGGATAGAATGAGATTCCATAATGTAGAAGTACTTTTTTTTTTTTTTTTTTTTTTTTACTCTAGAAAGACTTGAAGCAAAAGTAGAAGCTGGGTAGCTATAGGGACTTTAGATGTGTTCAGGCATATCTGGAGGCTTAACAGCAAGTGGGCTGGATTTGGGCTTACCCAAGAAGCCTCAGGGGAGGTACAATGATTGGTTTTATTGAATCTGACAATTGGCCCCCAAGAGTAACTATTGGTACTGCATCTGATTGAGACCTAGAACGAAGGTGCTTAAGCTGAGGCCAGGAATGCTGTTTGGGAGGAAGCACAGATGAGAAGGTGCCTCCATATTGTCTTCAGGTCGAGCCTCAGAGAACCTGCAGCACAACCTTGAGAGAGAGGAGTTGGTATTAGGAGGGCGTCAAGAGAAAGAAGGTGTCCTGGTGGTGCAACAGTTGATTGCTTGGCTGCTAACCAGAAGGTTGGTGATTCAAACTCACTCAGTGGCTCCGTGGGAGAAAGATCTGTCCTATAGGGTTGCTGTAAGTTGAAAGTTTACACGTCGGCACCCAACAACAAGGCAAAGAGGCCTATCGCTGGAGATGCCCTCAAGTACTGAGAAGGGGAGCAGTTCCCCTATGAGACCTGGTAACTCCAGGTAGTGAAGAAGGAGGTATATTAGTTAGGGTGATGCTAGCTACTCTCATCAGAGGTCGACTTAGGCTTAGTGGGGTCTGAAGATGATTAAATGCTGGTGTCTCTTTAGGAAAAGAATACACAATTACAAATAAAAAATTTAGTATGAAAGGGGCTATTTCTTTAGAATGATAAAATTTATCATGATAAATAACTTTTTAAAAAAATCTGAACAATATTACAAAGTCCAGGAAAAAAATGCATTTTTACCAATTATCTGACACATCACTTTAATATATATAATATTATTTATATATATATATATATATATATATATATATATATATAAAATGCTACTGAAGGTAGTATATATAAATATATATATATGCATTTTACAATCTTTGGTGGCATAATCTTTGATCATTTCTTAATATGACAAGGATTTTGTAGTATCACTTTCCATAAAGAGAATGAAAACATCAATGGTCTTTCTTCAATTAGTTAGCAAAATCAGTTTTCAATGATTGATTGTTAGGATACATGTGGATTTTATCTTATAGTAAGTAGAGAAATGCTCAAGTTTCTCTTGCATAAACTCGTTCAGTTTATTGCAAGGTAGTCATGGCAAGTCACACGGGGAAGACCATAGACATTCAATTATGACTGGAGAATCAGGGTTAGCAATGACAATGTTTTCCAAAGGTTAGAGTCCAGGTCTTTAGACTCCAGGCTTTTACCTTTAATGAGAGCTCTCGGGAGGCAAACTTAACTAGTGATGTGTCCCTCCACGGAGCCCCCTCGGCGCTAGGGTTCAAGGTCAGCAGGGTGAGGCAAGGCTGTCTGGGGAAGCACCTCCAGCAGCACTGGGTCTTTGGAGAGCTCAAGAGACAGATCGACATGGAGACCAGTTGCCTCTGACTTGCTCTCAGTAAAGTGGTGAAGGCCTGGGGTTTTATGTGATTTAGTCCCTCTAGTCTTGCCTGATAAGGTCTGTCAGGGGGTGCCTGGCCCACATGGCATCAGGGGAATAGGGCATCTGTCATAAGTCCATAATCAGGGGTGTCTTAACACAGAGAAACTAAAGGCTAGGTCATATCTTATCAGAGCAAAGAAGACATCTTACAACGAGGTTGGTGATGCTGTCAAGTCAATTTCGACTCATAGCAACCCCATCTGACAGAATAGAATTCCCTTATAGCATTTTCCAGGGTGTAATCTTTATGGGAGAAGATTGCCAGATCTTTCTTCTGTGGAGTGGCTGGGTGGGTTAGAACTGCTGACCTTTCTGTTAGCAGTTGAGCACTTAATCACTGCACCACCAGGACTCTTTTACAATGAGGTAGCTGGTTACAGTATTGGAACTTACACAAAACAGAGCAGTTTTAAAACTTAACCTGAATGTCTAAGTCACATTTCATGTTTCACACGTGTGATTTGGGATCATTACATGATACGCATAGATAATAACTCATAAAACAATGTCAACAATGCAAACGATGTACTCTTTGTAGTATTTTTACAGCTTGTGCTCAACAAACACAGGAATTCTGACAAATTCTATTTTCAGTGATTCCTGTAATAATAGGAAAAAAATGTATAGTGCATCTATAATTGAGTATACTGACAATAAACAATCTGTTTTGAGTACGCGTTGATGAGAACCAAATTGTCTACTTACACATTAATATGTCTACTAATTAGAGGAAATTTCCCTAAGAAGCCTTTGACATGGTACATTTCAAATCTTATTCTCCTCTACTACCTACCTACCTCCTTCTAATCCCGGGTGCCACAGGACCTATACATGCTGGGCTTCAGAGCTCATTGAGCAGAGAGGAGGGTCCCCAACTTGGCCAATAGGAGAGGGGAGGAGCTGCAGGGAGGCTTGCTGGGCGGGGCTGGGATGGGTGGGGCTGCACGGAGCATGGTGCTTGGCCCTGGGTGGGGTGGGTGGAGGGGCTGTGAGGCTGTGATGCTCCGCCCACCAGGGGAGGTTCACTGGCTGGTCCTGCTGATGGGGGTGGGGGATGGGTTGTGACACCATGAGTTACCACACTAGGTGACATCAACTCTGGTAACCACTGCTTGGAAATGACTCTGAACCAGATAAATATATCCCATTAAACCCAAAATAAACTTCCCTTAACCAGATTTTTAAAAAGTCCCCAACCTGAGACTACTGCCCTGAGATTCTCTTCAAACCTAGAGCCAAAACTAACCTCTGAAGTCACCTTTTAACTAAATTACAAAATAACAAATTGGCTCAAAAAATAATGAATATCACCCATAAGCTTATATGAGACAAAATGGTCAAGAATTACCTTAAAACAAAGATGGGAACGTATGGGGGCAGGAAAATTAGATGACTGGAAACTGAACAACCAGAACAAAAACAATGCGGATGTTCACACATTGTGAAGAATGTACTCAGAGTCACCAAACAACTTGTGTAGGAACTGTTGAACGGGAACCCAAATTGCTGTGTAAACCTGCACTGAAAACACAATAAAACATTATTTAAAAAAAAAATGTCCCTGGCTGCTCCAAAGCTGCTGAGACAAGTGAAGTGTGTTGTTGTTGTTGGCTCCTGTTGAGTCAACCCCTGGTTCATGGGAACGCCATGCACAATGAGATCGGACCATTGTGGATCCATTGAGTTTTCACTGACTGATTTTTGGAAGTAGATTGCCAGGCCTTTCTCCCAACTCTGTCTTCGTTTGGAAGCTTTGCTGAAACCTGTTCAGCATCACAGCAACATTCAAGCCTCCACTGACAGACGGGTGATGGCTGCACATGGAGTGCATTGGCCAGGAATTGAACCTGGGTCTCCTGTATGGAAGGCAAGAATTGTACCACTGAAGCACCACTGCCCTCCTATGTTGTTGTTGTTGTGGTTAGCGAGCCAGTTCCAACTCAGCGACGCTATAGGACAGAGCAGAACTGCCCCATAGGGCTTCTGGTGGATTTGAACTGCCGAGGTTTTAGTTAGTCGCCAAGCTCTTCACCACTAGGCCGCCAGAGCTCCCAAGGAAGTATAATGGAGGGGAAATTAAAAAGGAAAGAGAAAGTAGTTGTGACCACTTGTGGCTAAGGTATTCTCCTTTTGCAAATGTTAGAAAAATATATGACTGTATGAACTCATTGCCAGAAACTTTTCCAGGTTTTTGGAACGGGATCATGAAAGTGAGGGCTGCTGTGATTTCAGCTTCCCAGTGTGGTGCAGTGTTTAAACGTTTGGCTGATAACCAAAAGGTCGGCAGTTCGAATCTACCAGCACTCCTTGGAAACCGTATGGGGCAGTTCTACCCTGTCCTATAGGTTCGCTATGAGTTGGAATCAACTTGACGGTAATAGGCTTTGTAATCTTTCCAGGATGGAGCCCTGGAGGTGTAGTGGTTAAGCACTCAGCTGCTAACTGAAAGGTCAGAGGTTAGAATCCACCAGCCACTCCATGGGAGGAAGATATGGCAGTTTGCTTCCTTAACGATTACAGCCTTGGAAACCGCATGGGGCAGTTCCACTCTGTCCTATAGGGTTGCTGTGAGTTGGAGTCCACTTGATGGCACGCAACAACAACTTCCTAGGAAATATACCTATAGCTGTAATAGACACACTTCCAAATTTCGGTAGCTTTACAGAAGAATTTACTTATTTTTTTGTTCACATAAACACCAACAGGTGGGTGGTAACAGTGGGCTTGAATGGGGGTGGAGAATGGGGGAGAGATTTTACTCCATGCAGACATTCAGGGACCTAGGCTGACAGAGGCTCTGGCATCTTCAACATGTGATTTCCAAGAATTCCCTGGGCATTGACAACCAGCTGCCAGACAGAGGGAAGAAAGAGCAGAGGATCATGTGGGAAATGTTATGGGCCAGACTAGCATTTCTGCCCACAGTCTATGGGCTGGAACGCAGTCATACGGCCATGTGAGCGCAAAGAAGACTGGGAAGTGTAGTATAGCTGTGTACCTAGAAGAAAGGGGACATGGGTTTGGGCGAGTCGTAGTAGTCTTCAACACAGGAGGGGGCTTGACTTCCTCTCATTTGGGATGGGAGTGACTCAAGTATGGCACAGGTAGAGGGCTTTATCATGGCACACTGCTGGAGCCACAGGAGGCACACTGAAAGACCCCATAAGCTCATAAGGGACCTCCAGTATCCTCTGGAACCAGGGAAGATATTCAGAGCTGGGGTATGAGAGATGTAGGTGTTGACATGAGACCATTGTTTTGTTAGAGGTATTTTTATTCTCTTTGTACTCCTACATTACTGTACTGTGATTTCAGGAAAAACCTGCCTAAGGAATGATTGTAATGAATGAAACAGATTTTTAGGGGGAAGTTTGGAAGTCAGATCACTAAATTCTATCTACTGCCATTCACTGACAGGATTTCTGATGGGTTTTTTTTATTTTATTTTTTTTTTTTGGTTAGACTGTGAGCGCCAGGGGAGAGAGTGTCTTGTTTACTTTTGGGTCCCCAGTACCTAGCACAGTGCTATACTGAACTGTTGGAAAGAAATTTCCGTTTATTCTCCTAAATATGTAAGTATTTTATAAGCATGTAAGCATTTCTTTATATGGAATATTGTTTAGAAGCTTGACAGAATGGATTTCAAGGCCCACTTTTAATGTTCATTTTGATCCTGTATTCCCAGATATCCCATAATTAATTGAACTTCAAATTATGTTTTAAGATTAATTCTTTTCATTAGCCCTTTTCTACGACAATTAAGAAAAGACGAAAGGCTTATACACATGCATGTATGTAATTTTGGCTTTTCTTGGAATATGGAAATTCTCTAAATCTGTTGAAATGGGTAAGTTCTTCCTTTCTTTCTTCTGGCAAATGGAAAATTACTTTGGCCTTGAAGGTTTCTCTCCACAAAGTTAAAAATCCATTAGTAAATTAGACTTTGCTGGGTCCATTCATTGATATCTGATCCTTGGAACCTCTCAAGAAAAATCAATGTGTGACTTTTCCATTAATTAACATAATGTTAATACAATGTAGAATGTCAGCATGTCTGGAATCCTCATACTCAGTGTTTTGGTGAGGCTAAGTGAGCAGAAAAGGCCAATCGACATTTTTCAGAAGAGAGCATCTGAGAGCTACTCAAGAGAAGACAAATCTCGGGGGACTCTTAGGTTAAAATAGTACCTGTCTGTCCCTTCCTATGCAGGCTTGCCTGATGAGGTTTGCTAAGCCAGGAAGGAAAGAAGCTAGAATAAATTTAAAATGAGAAGATGGGGGAATGAAATTTAGTCCACGTGAGGGCAGTTAGTGGCAGCAGTGGGACATGATCCAACTCATCAACAGATTCAAATTCAACCCCAGAGATGTGCAGTCTGAAAAGGGATTTGATGAGGAAGCGGGGGCCATTGAATGAATGACTTGTCTGGTTCTGTCTGGTTAGGGATGTGACCACGAAAGCAGCCTTCCAACATATGAAGATCCCAGGATATACAGACATTCTTCCTCCTTTCCCATTTTTAAGATGTTGCATTCTGTCTGGCTCTGGTCTTCTCTTCAGTCAATCTTGTTCAAGGCATTGAAGCTTGCCATTGGATCTCAGTAATTTTTGGAGCAGTAATTTTTTTTAAATCATGATTTATATATATATATATATATATATATATATAGCAAAAATTGCCATTCATTTTAAGCATACAATTCAGTGGCATTAATTATTCGTTTCAAAAAGTTTTTCCTCACCCCAAAAGGAAACTCTTTTCCCATTAAGCATTAACTCTCCTATCTTCCTCCTTCCAGACCCTGGAAACTACTAATCTACTTTCTATCTCTATGCATTTGCCTGTTCTCGATATTTCATAGAAGTGGTCTTTTTGTGCCTGATTTATTTCACTTAGCAGCTTTCATCTGTGTTGTAGTATGTATCAGGACTTAACTTCTCTCTATACCTGAGTACTATTCCATTGTATGGATATGCCACATTGTCTTCATTCATTCATCACTTGATGGACACGGGTTGTTTCCATCTTTTGGCTGTTGTGAATAGGGCTGCAATGAACACGGGTGTACAAGTATCTCCTTGAGTCTCTGCTTTCAATTCTTTTGAGTGTATATTTAGGAGTGAAATTGCTGGATCTTACAGTAGTTTTATGTTTAACTTTTTGAGGAACCAACAATCCGTTTTCCACAGTGACTGCATCATTTTCCATTCCCACCAGTATGGATAAGGGTGCCAATTGCTCTGCATCCTTACCAGCTCTAGTTGTTTTCACTTTAGTTTGTTTGTCTGTCTTGTTATTATAGCCATCCCAGTGGGTGTGAAGTGTGCAGCAGTGCGAGGAGGGAAGGCATGGGATGGTGGTGGAGTGGGAATAAGCTAAGGCCCCCTCTTGCTTCTCCCAAAATAGCTCAATTTTTACCTGGACTGCATGTTGGGACTTCCACCTAAGAAGGTAGTTGAAGATGTCTCCTCTGTCAGAAAAAATTTTCCAAAAACAACTGTTGTAGAAATAAATTTGCCCACAATTACCTCTCTCAGCTGCACCTTGTTTGAAAACAAGACCCCCCACTGTGTGGTTTGAATTGTTTCCCCAGAAGAGAGTTGAGGGAAAGCATCCATTCTGTTTACTTCAGTAAATAATTGTGGAACACACATGTTGTACCAGGCACTGTCTCCATTCTTGTGGAACTGATCACGTATGAGAAACCTGCTGGCCTGGGGGTGCAATCTGCGTCCTTGGAAATGACCAGGTTAATGGATTGGGGATGGAACGCTATCTTAGGCTCACGTACCTCATGTGCTGTGACCACCTACACCTGACCAGGCACAGTTCTCTCAGAGGGACTAGTGGGCTCCTTCGTGCCCACCCACTGGTCCTAAAGGTCACCTGGACAGTCAAGGACAGAGACTAGGCCCAGATGCTGTCTGCTGACACCATTTCCTCTCTCCACTAGCTCTGTGCCAAACCCTTTCTCTCTCCCATACCTTGCAACCTCCCTTCCCTCGTCCCCAGTCTCCAAACCTCATGCACCATCTGCTGTCAGTAGTGTTCTCACTCATCTTTTCCTGCTTATCTCCTCTTCAGCAGGAAAGTGCTTTGGAGGCTGACAGCCTAATCTCTCCGCTGATCCCATGTTTCTGAATTCATCATCCCGCCCCTCAGGCTGCTGCCGCTGCAGCCTCCCCAGCAGTCGCTGCCCAGGCTGGGCAGGAGGTGGAGGGAGGAGGCTGCACGGGCGGTGAGTCGTCCAGGCCATCCTGGGAGGTGAGGCTGTGGACCTTGAGTGTCCGTGGTTCTGACAGAGGCTGCAAGAAGGGCTTCTCTCAGCCAGCACAACTTGTCCAAGGAAAGGTCACGGAAGCTCCATAGACACATCCAAACTCCCTGAGGGACTGAATTGCTGGGCGGAGGGCTCTGGGGACCATGGTCTCGGGGAACATCTAGCTCAATTGGCATGACACAGCTTATAAAGACAATGCTCTACATTCTACCTTGGTGAGTAGTGTCTGGGGTCTTAAAAGCCTGTGAGCGGCCATCTAAGATATTCCACTGGTCTCATCCCTTTGGGAGCAAGAGAGAATGAAGAGAA
Source organism: Dugong dugon (assembly GCA_030035585.1). Lineage (NCBI taxonomy): Eukaryota > Metazoa > Chordata > Mammalia > Sirenia > Dugongidae > Dugong > Dugong dugon. The sequence continues at coordinate 116,228 of CM057464.1, forward strand.
GAGGATAGAAGGAAAAGATTAGTCCGAAGGACTAATTGTCCACAGCTACCAAGGCCTCCACCGGCCTGAGTCCAGTACAGCTAGATGGTGCCCGGCTACCACCACTGACTGCTCTGACAGGGATCACAACAGAGGGTCCCAGACAGAGCTGGAGGAAAATGTAGAACAAAATTCTAACTCACAAAAAAAGACCAGACTTACTGGCCTGACAAAGACTGGAGAAACCCCGAGAGTATGGCCCCCAGACACCATTTTAGCTCAGTAATGAAGTCACTCCCGAGGCTCACCGTTCAGCCAAAGATTACACAGGCCCATAAGACAAAATGAGACTAATGGGGCACAACAGTCCAGGGACAAGGACTAGAAGGCAGGAGGGGACAGGAAGCTGGTAATAGGGAGCCCAAGGTTGAGAAGGGACAGTGTTGACATGTCGTGGGATTGTTAACCATTGTCATAAAACAACATGTGTACTAACTGTTTAATGAGAAACTATTTGTTCTGTAAACCTTCAGCTAAAGTACAATACAAATTTTTTTTTTTTTTAATTTTAAAAAAATTTAAAAAGACGGGCTTCTCTCTGCTGCCTCTGGGAAGGGAGTTGCTGGTGGTGTCTCAGCTCCAAGATCTGCCCTTTTCTGATCTCCATTTAGCATCCTGAGCAAGGACACATGCTATTCAGATGGTAGCTACAAATTAGTTTTCCATGTTCTGTTTTATCCTATTTTAATTATGTTTTAATTGCGAGAAGCTGAGGTTTATCACCTGGGCTTTGTTGTGGTCGTTGGCTACCGTGCACAAAGCAAGGAAACGGGCTGCCTGATCCTGTGCCATCCCCATGATTGGTTGTGGGACCACTGTGATCCATCAGGTTTTCATTGACTGGTTTTCAGAAGTAGATTGCCAGACCTTTCTTGCTAGTTCATCTTAGTCTGGAAGCTCCACTGAAACCTGTTCAGCATTGTAGCTGCATGCAAGCCTCCACTGACAGAGGGGTGGTGGTTGATGCATGAGGTATTCTGCCTAGAAGGTGGGAATTCTTTCACAGAACCACCAAGCAGAAGGCAGGAAACTCAGTTGCAAAAAAGGCACCTTAACACATAGACCATTACTTACAAAGTGAAGCCATCAAAAGTATATGGTGCTACCAAGGACTCGCTTTAAATGCACACATTTCATTTCTAGTCTACCTCAAATAATGCCCCTTCTCACGATGGACGATAGAGGTTCTGTTTCGTATACTACCATTAGTAACACCTCATGCTTACCAGACCCTTTAACATTTCCAGAACATTCCCTTTATCTCTTTCACTGGTATGCATGAACTGTCTCTAAATGCTCCTTCCCTTCTTAACTCAGCAGATGGGCTGGGCACATTATTGGCTCATTTTAGTATGCTGTAGTATAAAATAAGTATGATCCACGTACAGTACTGAAGTGCTGAGGAGTGCACTTTGGGGAAATGAAACTCAGGAAACGTGTCCACTCTCTGGAAAGATGGAATTACGATAAAGTGCTAGAGTTCTGTCACCGTTACTCTGCACTAGCATGTCTTGAAGGAAGTGAATTGTCATTATTGCAGCTGTTCTCTTCTTGCTCCTCTGTCCCCCACCCGAATGCATGTCACGCCATAAAATGTATTTCTGGAACAAATGGAAAGGAATTGTGGTCAGTGGATGAGAGATGAAGGATACAAGAGTGAAATTAGGCCCAGACTGTGTTATCCTTTCTAAAGCTATTTCCTAGGGAAACTATATATCACTTGTTCCAGTTCACTTTGCTGAGCTCTAGAAATCTCACTTCACAGGGGTGTTGTCCACCGTTACGGTGAGTGGTCACATCTAGCTGGTCCACCAAGAGCATAAGCCAGTTTTAGAACACTGGTGCTTTGAGGATTTTTCACAGTTTTCTTCTTGTGACCATGTAAACTTCATTCATGAGGAAACTGCAGCTTTAGGGAAGGGACTTGAAAAATCTTGCACGTAAGTGTGATTAGCAAATGGCTATCTCGTAGCTACAAGTGGGAGGGTCCCAATTTTTCTCGACTTCTCTCCTGGGAAGAAGCAATAGTAAAGCAATCTTTGGCCAAAGGAAATCTGTAAAGCCCACACAACAGGTCAAAAGTCAGTAGCAAGAAGTCTAACACTTTCATAGAAAGTTAAACATATACCTACCCTAAGTTCCAGCGAATCCACTCCTAGGTATTTACTCAAGATAAACAAAAACATATGTCCACAAGATACTTTATAATAATGCCCATAGAAGCATTATTTATAATAACCCAAGACTGGAAATATCCAAATGTCTATTAACAGAAGAATGGATAAACCAATTCTGGCCTATTTAGATAATAGAATACTACTCAACAATAAAAAGAAGTGAACTATGTTGCTGTTGTTGTTAGCTATTCTCGAGCCGACAGCCCTGACTCATGGTGACCCCATGTGTTACGAAGTAGAAATTGACTCCATAGGGTTTGCTTGGCCGTACTCTTTACAGAAGCATTTCACCAGGATTTTCTTCTGTGGGCCACTGAGTGGGTTCAAATCACCAACCTTTAGGTTAGCAGACTATCCCAAACTACTTATGCCATCCAGGCTCAAGGAAACTATAGATATGCGTAATAACGTGGATGACTCCTATAGACATTATGTTGTATGAAAGAAATCTGACCAAAAAGAGTATATATTGCATGCCTCCGTTTATGTGAAATTCTAAAGCAGGCAAAACTAATCATTGGTGATAGATATACAAACTGTTTTCCTCTCAGGCGCAGGTGGTAGAGACTGACTCAGAAGCAGAAGGAGGGAAGTTTCTAGGTTGATGGAAACGTTCCATATCTTGATGGGGTGTGGGTAATATGGTGTTTACATTTGTCAAAACTCACTGAATTGTTATCTTAAAATGTATGCATTTCATAAGATATAAATTTTACCTGAAAATAAAAAAAAAGAACAATAAACAAATATTTTTTTAAAAAATTAGTAGCTAATGTTAGTGCAATACCCTACAACTGGAGGATCTTTTATGAATCCCCAGTGCTGTATCTGTGATTCTTAAACCTGCCTGCACCTTATCGTTATCTGAGGAGCTTTTATTCTGCCAGATGCCTGGAATTTACCAGAGTTTCTGACTCTGGAGGTCTGTGCGGAGGTTCATGACTTTGGGTTTCTAAGTAATTTCCAGAGCTTCTCGAAGTTCACCATGGAAGGGGGAGGATTCTAGGGTATAGATAGTAGTAGACAGATAGCAGTAGAATTTTTTTTTTTTTTAAGTCTAGTATAATATTTGAGGGCAGCTTGTGGTTCAGTGATAGATTTCTTGGCTTTCATGTGGGAGACTGGGGTTGATTCCTGGCCAACACACTTCAAGCACAGCTACCACCCATTTGTCAGCGGAAGCTTGTGGATTGCTGTGATGCTGAACAGGTTTCAATGGAGCTTTCAGGCTAAGACAAAGTAGGAAGAAAGGTCTGGCAATCTACTTCCAAAAATTTGCCACGAGAACCCTATGGATCACAACATTCATATCTCGTTGTGCATGGGGTCCCTATGAGTCAGGGGCCGACTTGATGGCAGCTATATTAACTCTAATATCTGATCAAAATCACACTACCACTTATGAATTGTGACACTCGGGAATAAAACTGTAAACGCTTTTATTCAAACCTGTGTGTATTGTCCATAAAAGAAGTACTGGTAGTTGTGAAGTGAAGATGTAGGAAAGGAGCTAACATACGTTGAGGTTCTAGGATGTGCCTGACATGGTGTTAGGCATATGATGATCATATTTTCCTTTAAATTCTCTAAGAAGCGCGTTTATCGTTTATTATCTATTTCCACAGCAGTCATCCAAGTCCAGGTCCTTGATTATTGCCAGTCTTGCCTCTTAAGCTCCAGAAAAACCTAAACGTCTTGCAAATCTCTTAACAGGCCAGCTGTCTGAGGCCCAAGGGCCTTTGTAATGCCTGAAATACATTTTCTCCTAGTCTGCCGGGTATATTTCTACTTACCTTTTGTGATCCAGCTCAAGTCCTGTATTATGTACAGTCCTTCCCTCTCCTTGTTGGAGGAATCTCATTCCTCTTGAAGTAGAAATTGTTATGGCTGTTCTTCTAGAATTGGTACAAAAGGGTGACCTGAAATTCTCGTACATGATTTAGAAATGCTCACTGATAACTGCTTTAATGCTGAATGTACTTGAATATTGCAAGTACTACAAATACAAAAACAGTATAAATAAATCTCGTGGCAGTCAAGTGTAGATTTGCATTCGACTGCATTCGACTTTCAGTATTACATTTATCACATGACATCATCACTTTTTATGTACATTTCCCTATCACCTTCTAGACAGAGATCTCCTTGAAGACAGAACCATGTCCTATTTATCTTTGTGATCCCCAGACCCAGCACGAAGCTTAGCGCTTGCTTCCTCAGTGCCCAATAAATTACTGTCGAATCAATGAATGGATGAATGAAAGATTGCCTTGCTTCTCCTTAAATCTAGCTCACATCCAGATAAGTAGTAAATTTTCAGTAACTACTGACTTCAGGACAAAATGTAAACCTTCAAAACGGGTTTCAAGGGTTTCCATCACTGTCATCTGTCTCACCCCAGCTCCAACTCATCTTGTGGAGTAATGACTATTAAATTAAATCTCCTGGTTAAGACATATTGGCTCATTCCTTGAGTATTATAACTCATTTTTTTTCTCCATGCCCTTGGTTAAATTACCCCTCTTCTCCATGATATCATGGAAGGAGCATGTGATGTTGCCTAAACGGTTAAGTGTGAGTCTTGGTTCCCACCAGCTTAGCCATGTGACTTTGGTCAAATGACTTCACGTCTCTAAGCCTTGTTTTTTTCCCATTTATGAAATGGAATAATATCTGAGATAACATATATAGATTAATCTGGAAGGTGAAAAGAGCTGTACAAATTTTATTATTATTATTGTTATTATTGGCGTGCTGGTTAATTGCTTGGCTGCTAACCAAAAGGTCGGCAGTTCAAATCTACCAGCCGCTCCTTGGAAACCCTATGGGGCAGTTTCTACTCTGTCGTATAGGGTCACCATGAGTCAAAACTGACTCAATGGCACCTAACAAGAACAACAACAACATTATTATATGATGTATCCTTCAAGGGGCCCTGGTTGCACAATGGTTAAGCACTCAGCTGCTAACCAAAAGGACAGCAGTTAGAACCCACCAGCTGCTCTGAAGGAGAAAGATGTGGCAATCTGCTTCTGTAAAGATTACAGCCTTGGAAACCCTATGGGGCAGTTCTGCCCTGTCACATGGAGTCACTATGAGTTGGAATCGACTTGACAACACACAGCAGGACACATCATTCAGTGTGAAGCTTAAGCCCCAACTCTTCTATGAAGCTGGTGGAACCCACATTTTTTCTGAACTTCTGTGTAGCTTACTGTCTGAACCACTGACTATACTGCTTCATTATATACTACCTTTATTTTTAGTTTTATTTTTCATTGCACATAGTCTTTCTTCTACAACCAGACTGGGAGTTTCTCAAGGACAAGGGACTTGTATTACCCATCTTTTACCCTGAACACTTAGCAGAGCATCCCAAACCCACTGTTGTCAAGTTGATTCCAATTCATAGTGACCCTATAGGACAGAGTAGAACTGCCCCACAGGGTTTCCAGGGGTGTGATCTCTGTGGAACAGGCTGCCACATCTTTCTCCTACAGAGCGGCTGGAGCAGCTGGAGAGTCTGGAGCAGCTGGAGCCGCTGGAGCGGCTGGTGTGTTCGAACCACAGACCTTTTGGTTGGCAGTTGAGGTTTAACAGCTGTGCCACCAGGGCTCCTTTAGCAGAGCATAACAGGTACTAAATTGTATTAATAGTAAATTGTCTCAAAAAAGGATGGATACTATATTTAGCTTCATAGAATTTTTGAGTGATAAATCCTTCTTTTTTTACGGAAACTGTAACTTATATTTGTTATGTGTCTTTCCTAAGGTCACAGATAATAATAATACTAGCTAATGTTTCTTGAGAACTTCCAGGCACTGTGCAAAGTAATTTAAATGAATGATCTGATTTAATGAGGTTGGAGTTACTACCTCCACTTTACAGATGAAAATACAGATGCTTAGAAGCTGGGATTCAAACTTGGGTACCTTTCTCCAGAGCTTCTACCCTTAAACCTGCCTTTGACATTCAGGGTTCCTGATTCCCACACCGGTGTTCCTCCTGCTATCTGGGTGACCAGCTACACTGATAACCATCATCTTCTCTCTATTGCACTGGTTCTTCAAATGTGGGCCAGGACCACAGCATCAGCATCACTTCGCAAATTGTTAGAAATGAGAATTCTTGCGCCCTGCCCAGACCTATTGTATCAGAAGCTCTGGGTGTGGAACCCAGCGATCTGTGTTGCAGCAAGCCCTCCGGCTGATTCCCGTCAAGGCTGAGAACAAGGGCTGTAGGACCAATATCGTGCAGGAGTTGTTTTTTTTTTTTTTTTTTTCTTTTCTGTTACATTGGTGATTTCATTGCTTAACAGATTTTTATATTCTACATATAACCCACTGCTGTCGAGTCAATTTCAACTCATAGCGACCCGTAGGACAGAGTAGAAGGACAGAATAGAACTGCCTCATAGGATTTCCAAGGCTGTAAATCTTTATGGAAGCAGACTGCCACACAGGGGTGGATTAACCATTAAGCATGGTATGCACTGGTTTACGTAGGCAAGATATGCATGGGCTTAACCGTGTTCACTTACTAATCTGAGGTGCACAATTTCACATGGGTTTCACTATATCTTTGATGTGGTGAAAACCAGGTGAAATTGTGCACTACAGCTTAGTAAGTAAGCACAATCAAGCCCCTGTGTACCTTGCTTATTGGGTAATCCATCCCTGCTAGTGCTACATCTTTCTACCTCGGAGAAGCTGGTTGATTCGAACCGCCAACATTTTGGTTAGCAGCCAAGCCCTTTAACCACTGTGTCACCAGGGTTTCTTATTATATATATACTTATATATGGTTTAGTTATATAATGAGGGTACGACAGTCTTATTTCCCTCAATAATGAATGATTTCTGTATTTATGAAAATCCACTTCAAGCAAAGATAACAAACCTGAAATTTGCCCTTACGCATCTTATAATTTTAAGAATCTTAACTTGGTTTTGTTACTTGTTTTTATATTTACTGTATATTTTTACTTAATTATAAGGAACAATAGCACAGTGGCTGGAATTTTTAACAAAAATTACATCCTTCACCTCTTGCCAGAAAGTCTATTCTGCTTGGAACTCTTAACAAGACATTAAAGCATCTGAAGTACTAGTAAAAATGTTTTTATTAAAATTTGGTCCATATTTTATCATGAATATGATATATACAATATATAGTAATTAGGGAGGTAACCCAGACTTGTTTTTTACATAATTCGACATATAACCAGTTGCCATCTAGTCAAATCCAACTCATGGTGACCCCATGTGTGTCAGAGTAGAACTGTCCTGCATAGGGTTCTCAGTGACTGACTTTTCAGACGTAGATTACCAGGCCTTTCTTCTGAGGTACCTCTGGATGGACTCAAACTACCAAACTTTTGGTTAGCAGCTGAGCCTGTTAACTGTTTGCATCACGTAGAGACTCCATACTGACATGCAGACTGGGGAAATGAACAAGTTACCGTAGCCAATATTCACATGCTGTGTTCATGTATCAAGAACAAAGATTAAACGAGAGTGTAATTTTTTCAGAAAAGCCTTTAAATAATCCTGGCAATGATTTTTCTAGAATATAGTAAAGTACAAATCAAAGCTGATAACTATCATGAGACTTGTATATGTTGTTTGGTCTTTCAAGCGCTTTTAATATTAAAATAATTTCCATTTATTTAAAGTGAATAATTTAAGGAGAAGTCTAACTTAGATTTCGGTAATAATCTTAGAAGGGCAGCAGTTTCATGCCCCACTAATGACAATTTTAATCCAGTTCAAAGACTGCACAAAGGACTCCACGTCCAATGGGACATGTTAAACAGTCAACATTTTTGACTTTTGGGCTCTAGAGAATAGGAGGTTGCTGACTCCATTTCCCATACAAGGGCAAGATGTTAAAGAAAAGGAAAAATCTGGTGGTTGTTGGAATGTCACCTTTAAGATTTCAAGTCACATGAAGACCCAAGTATAATGAGATTTCCTTGATTTAAGGAGAGGACAGCTACTATTTTGAACAATCAAAGATATTAGCTGGGTGGGATTTCTGTAGAAACGGTGGAAAAAATAAACAAGTCTCTACTAGATCATCATTATGCCCTGAACAACTTGCTCTGTACTTGTAAGGAATGACGTTAATGCAAATATTGTTCTTCTTAAATAAAGGGACTATTTGCTGATGTAATGAGGAATTGGGAGTAATAAACATGTTTTTGTCTTTTAAAGAGAAAACATTCATGATTGGTTATCAGAGACCCAAAAAACTCATTGCTGCCGAGTCAATTCCAACTCATAACGACCCTGTAGGACAGAGTAGAACTGCCCCATAAGGTTTCCAAAGAGCGACTGGTGGATTTGAACTGCTGCCCTTTTTGTTAGCAGCCAAAAATCTTAACCACTACACCACCAGGGCTCCACTTAGCAGAGAGTACCTTGAATTCCTTTCTGAAAAGTAATCATTATAAAGGAATCAACTTGATGGCACAGAACAACAGTGGGAATGAAGTATGACAAATAAATGTGACGTTTGATAAATCTCACAGAATTTTGGAGTCGTAAGAGATGTTAGATGACGTCTAGTCTAACCTCGCATCTAACCCCACATCTCTGTAGAATGTTTTCCAGCTTCTGTTTGAACATCTTCGCTCAGGGGGAAAAGAAGGAAACCCATTCTATTCTTGGATAACTCACCCCCAACCTCTGCTCACTTCTACTCATTGGCACCAGTTCTGCCCTCTAGAGCCACACTTAAAGGTCTAGGCCTTTAGTTCTCGTCACCAACAGCTGGATTATCTCTAGCTTATGGATATTCCTCTTTAAATGAAGTTTTCAGAGCAAACACAATGAATTCCCATGGTGTCTTAGAGCAGTGCAGCATGTGGGCAGGACTACCTGGGATCCACACTGAAAAGCTAGTTGTCAAGCATGTATTTCTCTCTTCTATGCCACCTTTTACTTTTTTCATTAAGTTTTATTGAGGTATAATTTACATAGACTATAATTCATGCTTTATAATATACAGTCCTATGAGTTTTGATGAATGCATACAGTTAGGTAACCACCACCACCATCAAGATACAGAAAACGTCTGTCACCTCCTTGTGCCCCTTTTTAGTCAACCCTACCACTTAGGCTCTGTGAACCACTGATCCACGTTCTGTCTCTATACTTTTGCCTTTTCTTCTTCCATGATATTTTGATTACTCAAGTGCAATATCATTTTAGTCATGAGGGCTGTCAGCAGGACTCTACAATGTGCACATCAGCCTATGGAGGGAAGAGATAAAAACAGGACGAGAAAAACATAAGTAACCGTCTTAGTTACCTAGTGCTGCTTTAACAAGAATACCGCAAGTGGATGGCTTTAACAAACAGTAACTTATTCTCTCATAGTTCAGGAGGCTGGAAGTCCAAATTCAGGGTGCCAGCTCCAGGGGAAGGCTTTCTCTCTCCATCGGCTCTGGAGGAAGGTCCCTGCCATCAATCTTCCCCTGGTCTAGGAGAGTCTCAGCACAGGGACCGTGAGTCCAAAGGGCACTGGCTCCTGACTTTTCTTACTTGGTGGTAATGAGGTCCCTCTATCTCTCTGCTCACTTCTCTCTTTTACATCTCAAAAGAGATTGGCTCAAGACACAACCTAATCTTGTACATTGAGTCCTGCATCATTAACATAACTGTCTCTAATCCTGACTCATTAACATCACAGAGGTAGGATTTACAACACGTAGGAAAATCACACCAGATGACAAAATAGTGGACAATCACACGATACTGGGAATCACGGCCTAGCCAAGTTGACACACATTTTGAGGGGACACAATTCGATTCATAACAGTAACTGAAAGAGAATTTGCAAAGGGGAGGGGCAGTCTAGAGAAAGACCAAAAGAAGGGTCTAGCGTGCCTTGGATGTTGGTGTCAACATCTGTTTGGAAACCTTGATCCGCCACAGTGGTGAGCTGACCCTTTACACCAGTAGGAAACCTGAGAGAACACACAGCTAGTTGCACAGAGACAGAAGCAAATCTCCAAAGCCACAGTACTTAATAGTGAGAATGAAGGGGGGTGCCCTCTACCCCTATACTTGATTACCATCCATGGTGTAAATCTCCTTCAGATGTTTGCTGTTGTTGAGTGCCATCAAGTCGTTTTCAATTCACAAAGACCCATATGACAGAGTAGAACTGACCCTTAGAGTTTTCTTGGCTCTAATCTTTATGGAAGCAGAAAGCCAGGTCTTTTCTCTCGTGGAGCCTGGGTGGGTTAGAATTCCCAACCTTTCCGTTAGCAGCCAAGCACTTAACCGTCAGCACCAACAGGGCTCCTTATTGCGTGTTTACACATATTTATTTCTCTTAACTTGGGCTTCTGGCGACTTCTAGGCAACCTCTCCCAGAAACTCAGACCTAGATGAGGAACAAGGTTCTGGTGAAGAACATCTAGGGTGACTGACTGACTTTTGCAGAGAAACTTTCAGAAAATAAAAGAGGGTTTTGTTTTTAAATAATTTTCAAATGATGGAAGTTGTCTTTAAAAACTTTTTTTCCTGAGCAGTTGGGAGGATACATTCCCTTCACTGCTCCCCCTGCCCCACTTGTTTTTTGTGATTAATGATTTTCTTCTCAGATTGGGTTCACTGGAACTTTCCTCCTCGGTTTGCGGCTCAGTCTGTGGCAGGGGCTAAGTGTCTTGAGATTTGAGTTCTGATCTCAGCTGTGCCACAACTAGCTGGCTAATCACCCTACTGCCCTCAGGGCTTACTGTAAAAATTGTCAGATTTAGAAAAATGAAAACATAGGATGTTCAGTTAAATTTGAATTCTCATAAACAGTGAAGACTTTTTTAGTAATATGCCCCATGCTGACGTACTGAGATAAGTTGTTAAAATGCAATTGCAATGAAATGTTAAGTAGTCACATTGTTTAAAACGTGTTATTGACTTGTGGGTGCCTCCTAGTGATTTGGGAGAACAAAAAGTACATACACCTTGTCAGACAGGTGGTTTTTAAATTCCAAATATTGGAGGTAGCTAGCCTCAACCTGTGAAATCACCAGGTGATACTGGTCCTTGCAGTTCAAGGGTGGGTCCACGAAAGAAAGTATCTACATGGATATGTGGTGAGGGCACTTCTGGGCTATTTGTATCTAAGGTGATGTCACTGTTCCTTTGTTATTGTTTGTTGCCATCGAGTCAGCTCTGACTCATGACCACCTTATGTACAACAGAACGAAATGTTGCCTAGTCCTGTACCATCTTCATGGTCATTGGTGTGATGGTGTTGTGGGTTGAATTGTGTCCCCCAGAAATATGTGTATCAACTTGGCTAGTCCATGATTCCCAGTATTGTGTGATTGTCCACTATTTTGTCATCTGACGTGATTTTCCTGTGTTGTAAATCCTACCACTATGATGTTAATGAGGTGGGATTAGCGGCAGTTATGTTACTGAAGCAGGACTCCATCTACAGGATTAGGTGGTGTCATAAATCAATCTCTTTTGAGATATAAGAGAGAGAAGACAGAGGGGACCTCATACCACCAAGAAATCAATGCTGGGAGCGGAGCTCATCCTTTGGACCCCAGGTTCCTGTGTGGAGAAGCTTCTAGTCCAGGGGAAGACTGATGACAAGAACCTTCCTCCAGAGCCAGCAGAGAGAGGAAAGCCTTCCCCTCAAGCTGATGCCCTGAATTTGGACTTCTAGACTGTGAGAAAATAAACTTATGTTTGTTGAAGCCATCCACTTGTGGTATTTCTGTTATAGCAACACTAGATGACTAAGACGGATGGTTAAGGTTATGTGTCAGCTTGGCTGGGCCGTGATATTCAGTGGTCTGGCAGTTATAATATAGTCTGGCAGCTATGTTATGATGCAACCACTTCCATAATGAGATTTGATATAATGTAATCACCTCCATGATGAGGTCTACTATGAGCAGCCAATCAGTCAGAAGAGATTTTCCTTGCAGATATGGCCTGCATCCAATGGACTTTCTGGCAAAGCTCACAGGCTTTTGCTTGCTCTGGATCCTGCAGCTGGCTCCTGTTTGTCTGGCCTCCCATTCTTGGAACTTGAGCTAACAGTTTACTTGCTGATCTTGGGATTTGTCAGTCTCCGCAGCCTGTGAGCCAGAGGCCTGCTGTCTGAGTGCAGATCTTGGGTTCACTAGCCCCTGCAGCTACGTGAGTCAGGAGAAGCCTCCAGCTTGACCCACGGACTTGGGACTTTCCAGCCTCTACAACCACATAAGCCATTTCCTTGATATAAATCTCTTTCTCTATGTATATATACATATATACATATATATGCTTTACCAATTTTGCTTCTCTAGAGAACCCAGCCTAAGACAATTGTTATGTTTCACCCCATCATTACAGCTACTGCGTCGCTCTGTCTCTGAAGGTTTCGCTTATTTTCTCTGACTCTCTATTTACCAAACACAAAGGCCTTTTCTAGCAATTGGTCTTTCCTAATGATGTATTCAAAGTAAGCTTTTCCTAGCTTAGGTGAATTATATTTCCTGCGATCCTTCAAATGCCTTTTCTTATTTTTCTTTTTCTGTTTGCTCATCAGCTAACTTTGGTCTCCCATTTGTGTTTGAAATCTTAGCTGTTTGTTTTAATTTAGAACGTCATCCGACGAAAAATAGACTTTTTATTCTGTGCCCTGGATGCAGCATTGCAGATTTTTATTTATTTATCCATCTTTATCCTGCTTGAGGAAAAACAAGTATTTAAAATGCATTGTTGTCTGCATCTGTGAGTTGGTAAATTTAGTGCTGATTTGTGATAGTGCCATAATGTGCTTTCTTAGTCCTAATTTTGCCTCAGCAATTATTTGGCCATGGTCTTGAGCACATTGTCTATATTCTGGGGTGTCTTACTAGGTATTCAGCCATAGTAAGATAAGTAAGAGTAGAATGAACAATGGAAATGGACATTGGGTAATTATGGTTAATTCTTACCACAGAGTATATGTAGCTGCAAGTTGTAACTTGTAGAAAACAGCTGTATTAAAATTTTTATAAGTTCATCTGTCCGTCAAAAATCTAGTGAGTGCAGATCAGAATTACAGATTAATGTTAAACGTGATTTCTGAGTGACAGGAAATTTTGTTCTAGGTGGAGCTGATGTCTCACACACGTATGACTGGCAGGTTCATAGTACATTTCACAGTACATTTCCTCTCCCACTCCTCTCCCATGTAGATTAAAAAAACTTTCTGATGGCTTATTGTTAGCTCATCATTTTATGGTAAGTTCTCCCAATGAGTATTCAAGCAATATCTTTTACATTGATTTTCTCTTGGTGATGCCTCTGGTTCCCCCAAATCATCAGGTACTATCTAAAAGAGGTAGGTCACAAAAAAGATTCTAATTTTCTGAGCATGGTTGCCTTAGTTACCTAGTGCTGCTGTAAAAGAAATACCACAAGTGAATGACTTTAACAAACAGAAATTTATTTTCTCACACTTTAGGAGGCTAGAAGTCCAAATGCAGGGTGCATGCTCTAGGGGAAGGCTTTCTGTCTCTGTCGGCTCTGGGAGAAAGTCTTTGTTTCTTGGCTCCTTGGTGAGCTTCATTTGGTGTGGCATCTGTCTTTCCCCATCTCTGCTTGCTTCTCTGTCCCAATCTGCTCTTTTTATATCTCAGAGGTGAATGGCTTAAAACACACCCTTCATTGATATGGCCTCTTAACATAACAAAAAAAAAGTTCCAAAATGGGATTATAAACACAGGTATAGGGATTAGGATTTACAACACATATTTTTAGGTGATGCAATTCAATCCATAACATTGGGTATTCAAATACTTCAGTGAACAGAACTGGCTATACAATCTGCCTTTTAAATGTCACCTCACATCTAGAATCCCCAGGCCTGCGTATTGCTGGCTCTGTGAAGGTCATAGGAGGTGACTATTCCTCAGGTGGAAGCTCAAAGGCAGAACAAAGATGTCCCACACTCCTCCCTGAACTGGTAGTAAGGGAAACAAGAACTGCACGTGATGATCAGCACAATAGTAGTGGACTGAGTCTGCGGCTAAGACACAGAAAGTTTTCTTGATTATGCCCTTAACTACCTAAATAACTTCAGTTACGTAGTTTTGACTCCATTTTATAAAATTTAGATGGTTTCCTATTAGCATCAGAAAAAAATTTGAGCTAAGAGAGAACTTTGTGATCCTCCAACCCAATCATCTTCTTGTAGCCAGGAAGAAATATAAGATTCAGATGGCTTAACTGAGCGATTCAGCGGCACAGGAAATTTTGGGTAGAGCTAGAACAGGATTCAGCTCTGCACCTTCTTACATTAACGCCGTTGCAAACGTGGTTGAGAGGAATGTGTTTGGAGTCTAGGTGTGAGTGTCAGCAGTATCACATCTGACCAAAACGACATTTTCAAGTAACAAAGTTCTTGAGCTCAACTTCTTCATCTGTAAAGTGTGGGTCGTGATGCTTGCCCCATCTACCTCTCAAAGATATTATGGTTGTCTAATGAGATAATATGAAAATGCATTATAAACTATGAAGTGCTAGAAAAGTGTATTGTATTAATTTTTTATTGCGGTGTAATAAATTCCCTCTACACTTAGCAGATTGAAACAACAAACACTTATTATCTCATAGATCCTGTGGATCAGGACTCCATGCCTCTGGTTCAAGGGGTCTTATGAGGGTGCAGTCAAGCAGTCAGCCATGGTTGTGGTCTCAGCCGAAGGCTCGACTAGGGGTTGGGGTTGGGAGGCTTCCAAGCTGACTCAAGAGAGTGTTGGCAGGATTCAGTTTCTTGCAAACTGTTGGCCAGAAGCTTCCCTCAGTTCCTTGTCATGTGGACCTTTCTATAGGACCTGTCACAATATGGCATCTGGCTTCCCTCAGAGCAAGTAAGCTGGGAAGAGAGGGAGAGAGAGAAGCAAGATAGAAGTCAGTCTTTTGTAACCTAATCTCCGAAGTTACATCCCAGTGCTTTTGCCATTTTCTATTCATTAGAAGCAATCCACTAGGTCCAGTCCACACTCAAGGGGAGGAGACTAAACAATGGCATGGATTCCAGGAAGTGGGGATCATTGAGGGCCGTCCTAGAGGCTCCTACCACAAGTATTACTCTCGTTTTTACAGGTAATTGTAAAAAAAGCATTCGCTATTAGATGTGTACCTGCTATAATAAATGAAAAGATTATGCAAAAAGGAAAGTGGTATTAATATTTTCACTTTTAATTATCAGTTGACTCTCTGCCTCTAAAAGACATTTAAAATGACATCCTCATCTACTTACTTTGCATATGCTCTTCCTTCTGTTTAGAACTCCCTTCTTCTCAGCCCTTGTTCACCTGAGAACTGCTAAAACATCCTTTGCAACTCTACCCAAATGTTACCTTCTGGATATATTACTGTGGTTCAACTATTCTACTTTTTAATGCTAATTTGGCCAAAGAACAGCGCACAACCTGAAATACAGTTGCGTTTTCTACTTGTGTCAGAGTCAATTGTTATTTCCAGCAATTACAAAATGTATCTTCCTGCAGGAACAGTGAATCCCTGAGTGGTACAAACAGTGAACATGCTTGACTGCTAACCCAGAGGTTGGTGGTTCAAGTCCACGAAAAAGCACCTTGGAAGAAAAGCCTGGAGATCTACTTCTGAAAAATCAGCCATTGAAAACCCTGTGGAGCAGTTCTACTCCTATACACACAAGGTTTCCATGAGTCAGAATCGGCTCCACAGCAACTGGTTTTAATTAGTGTATAATGAAGGACAAAAGGATCGTTACCTAGTGGTTACAATGGGGATGCGGTGGGGGGGTGGTGGTGAAAGAAATTGGTGAAGGTCTGAGGCTACACCCTTCTGTGGAACTGACGGCAGATGAATGAGCAGCTGTTTCTTTGGAAGCAGGAACTAATAGCAGGTGTGAGGCGGTCTGTACTGGCTGGCTCACACTAAGGACTACTTCAGGGATAACAACCAAGCCCCAGGAGCCTATGCAAGTCTCCTCTTCTTGGCCCAGCACAGCATGCAGGACAGTTCCTTCTCCTAAACATCTATTTGCAAAGATCAGCCACAGAAAACTCAAATGTAATTGCAAGTGGCTGACGCCTCGATCAAAAAGAAATGGCGATGGTGGGGAGAACTTCAGGTCTCTTAGGGAAGCAGTCTTTCAGAATCGGTCTCTATACCAGACGTCTGGTTTCCATTTCTGCGAACATTCTCTGGGTTTGAATTCCCTGTTTACTTCTGGGCTTGCCCCTGCTGTTTGCCTTCTTCTAAACGAAACCTAATACCCTGAATCATCAATGTCATTTTGAGATGGATTCTTTACGATCCTTAATGTGACAAACTGGATTGATCCCCTGCCCACTACCCACCAGCAACCTGCAATTTCTCCTTAAATCACTTCTTCCCCCTCCCTCCTGCTTTCTAAGATGCAGGGGCTAAAGCAAAGGTGCTCGCTGGAACGCCCGCCAGAATTGCAATTGCCCAGTGTGATTAGGCGAGATGATTCGATTCTTAGTCCACCCTCCCCCTCATTTTCCTTTTCAGGCTAATTTGACGACGTGATGGAATTCTCCAGCCTCGTCAGCTCCCTAAACGCACTTCAATCTTTATTTTGGGAGAATTTCGTACGAAATTGAATCAATCAAGGTGTCATCTGGCAGTCTGAAACACACCATACTGTAAAAATGTTTATTGTTGAGCAGCAATTTGAATAAACCGCCCCCAACAAAGCCCCTTAACATAGAAGGAGAGAGGATCAGTTGTCCCAGGGAGATTTAAAATAAAAGGTACTCTTCATGTTAAAAATGGAACTCAGGATGTTGTTTAACTAAGAGTGCTGTGCATTCAGTATTCTGAGGGTAAAACATAAAAGCAATAACATGGATTTTTTTTTTAAGATATTATTCTTCTACTGCATGCTGCTTCTATTAGACCACCTGAAAGGTGATTTGAGAAGGGTATTTTAGAATAAAGACATTGTTCTGACAGCAAACACAAATGAAATAAAATTGGTTCAAGGCTTTGATGCCGAACCCTCGTGGAGAACTGAGACCTAGCAGCGTTCCCGTTTAATGCGCTAGAGGAACAGAATCAGAATGGTTTGTAGTAGCATGTGAAGCAAAGATGAAAGGGGGAAATACTAAAAGAAAAAACCCGCACAGAGATTAAAGTAGACTTTTCAGATTGCATTAATTCCTTTATTGCTGACAACTTTCCCGTAAACATAGCTAAAGTACAGAAGTTAAGCTACGCTCTTTTTGTCAAGTACGTGAATGGGAAGAACCAGCTGTGTTCTTCGAAGTTTTAAGGAAAGTGGGCAAAAGAGGCGAGACGACAGAAGACTCCTTCTGAGCTTTAATGAGATTCTTTCTGGATTCTGGCGCAAGATTACACCATACTTTGAAACAAACCCTCAACATCCTTTGAGTGGCTGATACGGATCTTACAAACTCATGCGGCTTTGCACTAAAAGTGAGGAAGGTGCTCAAAATGGCCCCTAGTCCTGTATAACACAAACCGAGGAGTAATTACAACAATAACAACAACAACAGAGCTATGTCAGCCTTCCCGAGTGACCCTATGGCCATGAGTTGTTTCTGATGAAGCCATGTGAGAGAAGTTGAAGAAGAAATAGGAACTCAGTCATTTAACCCAGCCTTGAAGACTGTCAAAATCCCTGAGTGGTGCAGATGGTTAATGTGCCTGTGGGCTGCTAACAGAAAGGCTGACGGTTTGCGTCCACCCAAAGGCACCTTGCAAGAAAGGCCTGGCTGATTCCAAAACACCAGCCATTGCAAACCCTATGGACTACACACATAGGGTTTGCCATGAGTCGGAGTCAACTCGACGGCAACTAGGTGAGGACTGTCATTTGCCTCCATCTCTTTAGATCAACAACACATCCAACTCCTCACTTACTGATATGGCTAGGTTGCAAAGACCAGGTCAGTATGTGAAAATCAGTGTTATGCAAAATGGAAGATGACCACATTAGATCACAAAATATTATGTGGGGCACATAATGTCCCTCTGGACATGAGAGGCAGAAAATGTAGGTGGGTACTTCATGTCCCACTGGTCCTGAAAGGCTTACTGCCAGGTGTACTTTGTTAATGCACAAAATAGTCGGGGAGCAGATTTTTTTACTATTGTAATTGCAAGATGTGGAATAATAAGTTAGTTGATAAGTGAGCAGTAGGAGTATACTGCAGCAAAGGCCTTAGGGAAGATTCTGCGTGACTTTGTTGTATTATTAGTGAAGATCACACTGTGCTGCCAGAGGTAGTATGGCCAGATTGTTGTTGTTAGTTGCTGTTAAGCCAATTCTGACTCATGGCAACCCCATGTGTGCAGAGTAGAGCTGTGCTCCATAGGGTTTTCAAGGCTGTGACCTTCGGGAAGCAGATTTACAGGCCTAACTTCTGAAGTGCCTCTGGGTAGGTAGGTTTGAACCACCAATCTTTCAGTTAGCAGTCCAGTGTCATTTGAACCACACAGGGACATAACCAGATTAGGGATATTAAAGAAAAAAAAAAAAAAGGAAAAATATGGTTGATAATGTTCCTACAGTTTGCTAATTGTTTTGCTCTCGTTTGAAAAGCTAAAACAATGCTGGCTGATCTTAGGAAGGGCATTTCGTGAAGTCCTTTCCTGCTCTTTAAATCTCTAAACAAACAAAAGCAATGCAGAGGCGGAAATTAAAATGTGGATCTTAAGCTCATTCCTTAAATAATTAAATTCTTAATTTATTTTTCTTCTTAATAATTTATTTAGCTTGGAGGGGAGGTCATTTTATCGAGTCTACATGGGTGTGTCTAGCACTGATAGTAATGTGGAAATAATATGGTGTTTAAAGACAGCCCCAGTACTCATAAACCATATGACCTTGGACAAATTGCTTATACTATTTGGGCCTTGAGTTCTTCATCCATAAAAACAGGACTAATATCTACTCTTCAGAGTTACTATACGGATGAAATGAGGTAATATATGTCCAATTGCTTAGCATAGTGTTCGATATATACTAGACACAAATGATATCCCTTCTAAGGATTAAATATTAAGATAGATTCCATTTATAACAGAAGGCCTAAAAAAGGAAAAGTTGAAAGTCCCAGATTTACAACTTTTTTAAACTTGTAATTTTTTCCAACTGCAAAAGTAATACATTCTAATAAAAAATTAAAATAAAAAAATATAGAAAGAAAAAAGATTATCAATAATCTCACCACCTTTAAGAGTTGCCTGTTAATATTTTACTGGATTTTAGAGGCAATTTTTACATTATTTTGATTGTATGTACATATAATTAAAGAAGGAAAGACCCTCAAGAAGCATCTTTTTAAAAATGTGCTAGTTTTTCAAATGAGAGCAAAGCCAATACAATAGTGTATCCTATGTTTCTTTCTCTGCATATATCATTACCTCGTTGCTGTCTAGTTGGTTCTGGCTGATGGTGACCCCATGTGCTGCAGAACAGAACTCTGCTAAAAAGAATGGACTGTGCTCCATAGGGTTTTCAAGGCTGTGGCCTTTCAGAAGCGGATCGTCAGGCCTTTTTTCCGAGGTGCCTCTGGGTGGGTTCAAACTGCCTACCTTTTGGTTAGTAGTCTAATGCTTAGCCATGTTTGCCACCCAGAGATTCCCATGGTACCGTTAGCACTTCCTTGTATTATCAGACACTTTTGGCATATGTAATTTTATTAGTTGTATACTCCATTTATATACTTATATGTGCCACACAATCTGCTTTGTTGTTGTTGTTGCTAGGTGCCATCGAGTGGGAACGCTGCCTGGTCCTTCGCCATCCTCAAAATTGTTGCTGTGTTTGAGCCCATTGTTGCAGCTACTGTGTCAGTCCCTCTTGTTGAGGATCTTCTTCTTTTTCACTGACCCTCTACTTAACCAGTCTACTTAACCAGTCCCTAATTTTGGGTAGTTGGGATATTTTCAATATTTTGCTATTGAAATTCACGTTGAGATAAAAATATTCACATTAAAAAGTACTATGTTTCTAAGTTTTTTTCCATAAAGGAATTTCAGAGTGAGTATGAACCTTTTTAAGACTTTTGAAACATTGTCAAATTGTTTTTCTATAGAATTGGGTCAATTTGTATACTACCCAGAATGCGAGTCCTAGTTTTACCTCAGCTTCATTAACGGTGAGTGTTATAATTCAACAAAGTTTTGTTAAAGTGAAAAATGGTATTTTTCTGTTTTAATTTGCATTTCTTTATTACTGTGGTTGAATGCTCTCCTGTTTTGTGAGTTGTTTGTTCATACCCTTTGCCCGTTTGGCTCTTGGGACTTTCGTATTTTCTCATTCGTTAAGATGTATTCTCTCCATTGAAAACACAAGCACTTTGTCATATTTACTGTGAATATTTTTTTCTAGTTTATCTTCTACATTTTTTATACATGCAAAAGTCATCTTAAAATTTTAAACTTGTATTTATTCTTCTTTTCTTATATATGTTTCTTTTTCCTTAAGATTACCCTAAAAGAGGCGGTTTGGGGATTATTATTTATTTTTCTTTTGAGAATTTTGCCACCCAAAGGGTTTCTACACTGTACCAAAAAAGTATCCACTCTTTCTTTTTTTTGTGACCCAATTTGGGGGAACCAAAGAATAGAAGGGGAGAAAAAGATCACAAATACAAACCTCAATCATGATGAAAAGGACTTGTGAATTTTTTTTTTTTTTTTTAATCTAAATGCCAGTGAAATTTCATTGTGTGATTTCAAGGTTTGGAGAGAAGAGAAAGAGTTGCTGACAACAAAGCAGAATACTAATCCCAGCAGATTTCTCAACAGATGGCAGAGGCAGTTATATAAGGAACTATTTGAGACAAGAAGACAGTATACTAAGTGGTAGAATCTACCCAGGACTTGGTTACTCTGATACTTCAAGTAGTTGTGTTTGTCTGAACCTGCTGGTGACAGCTCTACCAGAATTTGGCTCCAGGAATCTGTAAATGGAAAGAGAGTGGAATGATTTCAGAATGGAAGGAAATTCCATTTATTACTTTTTATAGTTAATAATTTTTCATCCTAAAAAATCTTGGTGTGTCCTGAGATTGCAAAGAGTTTCACCTACATTTCCTCCTAGAAATTTTACCGCTTTGGCTTTTAGGTTTCATTCTATGATCCACTTTGAGTTGATTTTTATGGATTGTGTGTTAAGGGGTAAGATTCTTTTGGGTTTTTTTTCTTCCACATACAATATCCGGTTGTTTCAACACTACTTCTTGACAAAACTGTTTTTTTCCCATTGAATTACATTGGCATCATCTGCTGTAAATAAATTGGCCATATATGTGATATGTGTTGTCAATTTTTAGATTCTCTTTTCAGCTCCATTGATCTGGATCCAAGGCCCATGTAATTTTTTCAGCTTTACTGAGGCAAAATTTACATACAGTAAAATGCACCCATTTTAAGTATACAATTTGATATAGCTATCCTTTTACCAATATCACACTGTCTTGATTACTGTAGCTTTATGATAAGTCTTGAAATCAGGTAGTTATTCAAAATTTAAAACAATACGTTTTGGTTATACACCTTCTCCTCACTTATGGACTATCTTGTTGTCCAACATTTCATATTTATGACAAGAGTTAAAAATTTACTATCCAACTATTTTGCCCATTAACGACATATGTCTGACAGTAACGAACACTGAGGTGTGAGGCAAGAGTAATGCTGGCTGTGATGGTTAAAGTTTTGTGTCAGCTTGGCTGGGCCATCATTCTCAGTGGTTTGGCAGTTATGTAATGATGTAACTTGGCAGTTATGAAAAGATATGATTTGGCAGTTATGTAATGATGTAGTCATCTTCCATTTGTGATCTGATGTGGTCATCCTCCATTTTCACATAACACCAGTTTCACATGACGACCCGGTCTTTGGAAACTAACCATGTCCATAAGTCAGGAGAGGGTGTATTAGGTCTTTTGCATTTCCATGTACGTTTTAGAATCAGCCCGTCAATTTCTACAAAAAGATCTTCTGGGATTTGAGTATATAGATGAATTTAGGAAGACTCAATCAACATCTCAACAATATTGCATTTTTTAGATCCATGAACAAAGCATATATCGCCACTTATGTAGGTCTTAATTTCTTTCAGCATTGTTATCTAGTTTTCAGTATGTAGGTCTTGCAGATATTTTGTTAGTTACCCCTACGTATTTCATGTTTTTTTGATGCTGTTGAGAATAACATTTTTTAAATTTCATATTCTAATTTTTTGTTGCTAGTATGTAGAAATACAATTAATTTTTATATCTTGATCTTGTATCCTGTGACCTTGCTGAATTCTCTTATTAGTTCCAGTAGCAACTCTTCAGATTGTGTAGGATAGTCTCCATACATGATCTTAAGTATGATGTTAGCTGTACAGTTTTTTGTAGATGCCCTTTATTAGGCTGAAGAATTTTCCCTCTATTTCACCTTGCTGAGAGAGTTTTGTTTTTCTTTTTTTAAATTCATGGTTGGGTTTTTAATATTGTCAAGTGCTCTTGCTGCTTCTGTCTCTGTGTTTTGTTTGTTTGCTTGTTTTTTTATTGTGCTTTAGGTGAAAGTTTACAGCTCAAATTAATTTCTCATACAAAAATTTATACACATATTGTGATGTGACACTAGTTGCAATCCCTAAAATGTGACAGCACACTTCTCTTTTCTACCTTGCGTCTCTCGTGTCCATTCAACCAGCTCGTATCGCTTTCTGCCTTCTCATCCTGCCTCTGGACGGGAGCTGCCTATTTATTCTCTTGTATCTACTTGAACTAAGAAGCACACTCTTCACGAGTATTATTTTATGTTTTACAGTCCAGTCTAATCTTTGTCTGAAGAGTTGACTTTGGGAATGGTTTTAGTTCTGGGTTAACAGAGAGTCTGGAGGCCATGTCTCCTGGGGTACCTCTAGTTTCAGTCAGACCATTAAGTCTGGTCTTTTTACTAGAATTTGAGTTCTGCACCCTACTTTTCTCCTGCTCTGTCAGGGACTCTCTGTTGTGTTCCCTGTTAGGGCGGTCCGTGGTGGTAGCTGGGCACCATCTACTTCTTCTGGTCTCAGGCTGAGAGAGTCTCTGGTTTATGTGGCTCCTTTGTCTCTTGGGCTAATATTTTCCTTGTGTCTTTGGTGTTCTTCATTATCCTTTGCTCCGGGTGGGTTGGAACCAATTGATGCATCTTAGATGGTCGCTTCCTAGCTGTTAAGACCCCAGACGCCACTCACCAAAGTGGGATGCGGAACCTTTTCTTAACAAACTTTGTTATTCCCATCAACCTAGATGTCCCCCAAAATCATGGTCCCCAGACCTCTGCCCCTGCTACTCTGTCCCTCAAAGTGTTTGGTTGTTTTCAGGAAACATCTTAGCTTTTGTTTAGTCCAGTTGTGCTGACTTCCCCTGTAGTGTATGTTGTCCTTCCCTTCACCTAAGATAATTCTTGTCTACTATCTAGTTAATGAATTTCCCTCTCTCTCCCTCCCACCCTTGTAACCACCAAAGAATGTTTTCTTCTGTATTTAAACTTTTCTTGAGTTCTTATAATAGTGGTCTCATACAATATTTGTCCTTTTGTGACTGACTAATTTCACTCAGCATAATGCCTTCCAGATTCATCCGTGTTATGAGACGTTTCACAGATTCATTGCTTTTCTTTATCGTTGCATAGTATTCCATTGTGTGTATGTACCATAATTTGTTTATCCATTCATCCATTGATGGGCACCTAGGTTGTTTCCATCTTTTTGCAATAGTGAACAGTGGTGCAATGAACATGGGTGTGCATATATCTATTCGTGTGACTGCTCTTATTTCTCTAGGATATATTCCAATGAGTGGGATTGCCGGTTCATATGATACTTCTATTTCTAGCTTTTTAAGGAAGTGCCAAATCGATTTCCAAAGTGGTTGTGCCATTTTATATTGCCACAAGCAGTGTATAAGTGTTCCAGTCTCTCCACAACCTCTCCAGCATTTATTACTTTGTGTTTTTGGATTAATGCTAGCCTTGTTGGAGTGAGATGGTATCTCATTGTAGTTTTGATCTGCATTTCTCTAATGGCTAATGATCATGAGCATTTCCTCATGTATCTGGTAGCTGCCTGAATGTCTTCTTTGGTGAAGTGTCTGTTCATATCCTTTGCCCATTTTTTAATTGGGTTATTTTGTTGTTGTTGCTGAGATTTTGCAGTATCTTGTAGATTTTAGAGATTAGACCCTGATTGCATTTGTTGTAGCCAAAAATTTTTTCCCAGTCGGTAGGTTGTCTTTTTACTCTTTAGGTAAAGTCTTTTGATGGGCATTAAGTGTTTTATTTTTAGGAGCTCCCAGTTATCTAGTTTCTCTTCTGGTGTTTGTGCATTGTTAGTTATGTTTTGTATTCTGTTTATGCCATGTATTATGGCTTCTAGCATTGTCCCTATTTTTTCTTCCAAGATATTTATCATTTTAGATTTTATATTTAGGTCTTTGATCCATTTTGAGTTTGTTTCTGTACATGGTTTGAGGTATGGGTCTTGTTTTCATTTTTTTGCAGATGGATATCCAGTTTTGCAGCACCATTTGTTAGAGACTGTTTTTTCCCCCATTTAACATACTTTAGGCATTTGTCAAATATCAGCTGCTCATTGGTGGATGAATTTACATCTGTCTATGTGGTTTTTGGAAACCCTGGTGGCGTAGTGGTTAAGAGCTACAGCTGCTAACCAAGAGGTCGGAAATTCAAATCCACCAGGTACTCTTTGGAAACCCTATAAGGATGCTATGAGTTGGAATCGACTTGGCGGCAATGGGTTTGGTTTTTTGGATTTATGTGGTTTTTATCCTTTATTTTGTTAATGTCAGAAATTACGTTTGTCAGTTTAAAAATGTTAAATCGACCTTACATTCCTATGAAAAACCTACTTGGCCATGATGAATTATCCCTTTTATATAATGCTATAATGCTAGATTTGATTTGCTAATATTTTTAAATGTTTTTCTTTTTTTTTTTTTTTTTTTAGTCTATATTCAAGAAGGATATTGGTCTCTAGCAGGGGTTGGCAAGTGATAGCAAAGGGGTCAATTGTGGCCCTCAGCCTGTTTTTGTAAATGTTTTTTGAAGCACAGCCACACCCATTCATTTATATATGGTCTATGACTGTTTTCCTGCTACAAGGACAGAGGCGAGTAGTTGCAACAGAAACCCTATGGAACAAAAAGCCTAAAATATTTACTATTGGTCCCTTTACAGAAAAAATTTGTAGACACCTGGAATATAGTTTTCTTTTCTTGTGATGCCTTTGTCTGGTTTTGGAATTAAGATAATGCTGACCTCATAAAAAGAGTTGGGAAGTGTTTTCTTTTCTATTTTCTTAAAGAGTTTGTGTAAAATTGTTATATTATTTTTCTTAACTGTTTGTTAGAATTTAGCAATGTAGTCATCTGGGCCAATGCCCATGCATTTTACCCGCTGTGATATTCCATCTCCTTCATTTTTGTCATTGATTCAACAGCAGGTCTCTAGTCCCCAGGAGATCCCTTAATCTAGGTCAATTGTGTCTTCTGTAAGTTCCCACCTTGAGTACCTAGACCAGAAAACAAAATAGAAAAAGCTAATGACAGAAACAGGGCACAAGGTGGGAAGAGAGACTTGGAACATAGTCAGAGCCAGTACTGAGAGACTGGATGTTGAGTCTCAGAGTGCTGTATGTAGTCTCTAAAGAGTTGCTATCAAGTCGATTCTGACTCATGGTAATCCGATGTGTGTCAGAGTAGAACTGTGCTCCAAAGGGTTTTCAATGACCGACTTTTCAGAAGTAGATCACCAAGCCTTTCTTCCGTGGCATTTCTGAGTGGACTGGACTTGAACCTCTAACCTTTGGTAGCCTCCAAAACTTCTTAAATCTCCCCTGGGACTAGGGTGGGGGTTACATCTTCAAGAAAGGAATGTCATGTGACTCCTGCTTTAGGCAGAAGAAGGCTATGGAGACTGGGAATCAGCCCAACTAGACCAAATCTACTATTAGAAAGCTGAAGACCTTTTCTCAAGGAACAGTTTGACTCAACTCAACAAAGAGCTAACAATTAAAGAGCCTTGACAAGAGGGGATATTTGTGGAGCCCTGGAGAGATTCTGAAATGGGGCATGTTTGTAGTTAGACCTTCCACACTTCCTTTTCTAGGCCCTTGCTCCTTCAGGCACCCAAAATGTTAATTACTCGTGTAGTTTTCGAAAAATAGATTTGACCCTATATTGATTTTCTAGAGTTGCCATAACAAAGTACCACAAACTGGGTGGCTTAAAAGAACAGAAGTTTATTGTCTCACAGTTCTGGAGGCTAGTAGTCTGAATTCAGGGTGTCCTCAGGGCCATGCTCTCTCCAAAGGCTCTAGGGGAAGATCTTCTTGTCTCTCTTTCAGCTCTGGTGGCCCCAGGTGTTCCTCAGCTTGTAGCTGAGGTGTAACTCCACCATCACATGGCCACCTCCGTCTGTCTGTCTGTGTCTTTTTTCCTCTTTTATGAAGACGTCACTCAGATTGGATGAGGACTCACCCTACTCCAGGATGACCTCATGTGAACTTAGATAATAGCATCTTTAAAGACCCTGTTTCCAAACAAGTTCACCTTCACAGATACTGAAGGTTAAAATTTCAACGTATCTTTTTTAGGGGGCAAAGTCAATCCATAACAGCTCCCTCTCTGGTAGGAATGGGAAAGACATTAGGGATGGTTATACAGAGGTGGCATTCTTGACATGAATTTTAAGGAATCAGTACAAATGAATATAGGAGAGAACAAAAGACTTCACAGAGGACATAGCATCTGCAGAAGGTAGTGTGAGAGCACACGCTGTGTTCAGAGACCAGCACATGGGCTTGTGTAGGATGGAAGCACAGGCACCAACAGTGGACTGAGGGAGAAGGTCAGTCAGGTTGTTGTACCCATGCCAAAGACTTTGGAATGCACTTTCTAAGTGATGGGAGCCATCAAGTACTTATGGACTGAGGAGTGAACAGCCCCATTCTCATTTGAGAAAGCTGAGTGAAGAAAGATTTGAAGAGTTTAAGATGAGGGTAAAGAGACCAATTAGAGGGATTTTGCAATAGTTCAAATGAGAAATGATAAGGGGCTGAAAATGATAGGTGGATGGAGAGCCAAGGGTGGATTTGAGGCTCATTAAAGAGGCAGAAATATCAGAACTGGATAGATAGGGGAGTGAGGGATAAAGGAGTCAAGGATGATACTCAAAGTGTCTAGCCATGGTTCAAACCCAGAAGTGCATTAGTGCTTCAGACCAAACCAAACCAGTTGCCGTTGAGTCAGTTCCAACTTGTGGTGACCCCATGTGTGTCCAAGCAGAACTGTGCTCCATACAGTTTTCAACGGCTGATTTATCGGAAGTAGATCAGCAGGACTTTCCCCTGAGGTACCTCTGGGGGTGGATTCGAGCTGCCAACCTTTGGGTTAGTAGTCAAGCACTTAGCTGTTTGTGTCACTGAGGGAATTATATATCAATGCTTAGAATTGTTTAAAAACACCAGAAGAGGAGAATGACATTTCACATTAGGAAAAATAATAAAAATCTGAAGTATATATTTTCTAAATGAGGTAAAATACACTGCATTTTATGATCCAAGCACATTGGCTGGGATTATACTTTGCCAGTTGTTTGTACTAAGTAATTGTTTTTATGATTTTGAGTTTTGACCTCGTCTTTTGGTGGGGATTTGTAGAGTTTTTGGTACCCACATCAAAATTGATTTTGAGTTTGAAAGATTGCATTCTATGAAGATCTGCTAACCAGTGATGATAATGGTTTCTTTTCCTCGGTCTCTGAGAAGGGACTGTAAGTTATAATGAATGGTGACTTAGTACTGGAAATATTCATTAGTTGCTGCCCAGTCAACACTGACTCATGGTGACCCTGTGTGTCAGAGTAGAACTGTGCTCCATTGGGTTGTCCATGGATGATTTTTTGGAAGTAGATCATCAGGCTGTTCTTCCAAGTTGCCTCTGAGTGGACATAAACCTCCAGCTCTTCAGTTAGCACCCGAGCACATTAACTGTTTGTTCAACCCATGCACTCCACTGGAACTATTACTAATTTCTAAACATTAAGATTCATAATCACTTAAAGTCTGAACATAATTAGTTTTGTATTATGACTTTTTTTTTCCTTCATGTCTTCAATTCCATGATGCCAAGTATGAAATATCAGCAGTGTAGGAAGAGACTTTTGGGTGAAAAAAAATGCCTTTGCTTCTAGGAAAGCTTGCTGTTTTTCCTTTTCATTTCTGTTCCTTTGGAAGTAGATATTAGCCCTTCTTGTTCTGTGGCTATTATTTGAGGGGGGAAAATGCAACTAGAAGCCAAGAGTATATTTTAAAAATTGAAGAGCATCAAGACATCACAGCCTGAGTTGGCCATAAAGATTTACAATTACATTTCCATCACAAAGACCCTGGCCCATCATATTTAGCCATTACCATTTATGTTTTGATTTCTGTTTCTTTGGCGGGACAACACCCCAATTAGACAGATGAGCTTTCCATTCTGATTTTGGAGCACGTCCTTGCTGGGCTAGATTACTCTGAGGCTCCTATGGCTATTCTCCTCTTAACTGTGCCATGGTAGTTATAACCCTGCTACTCATGGATCCTTAGCACACAAAAAACTATCCAGGTTTATACACTCACAGTAATTTAATTGAAAAGTCAGAATCAACTGGATAGCAACCGGCTGGTTCTTTGCTTGCTTGTATGCTTGTCTTGGTTATCTAGTGCTGCTATAACAGAAATACCACAAGTGGGTGGCTTTAACAAACAGAAATTTATTTTCTCATGGTTTAGGAGGCTAGAAGTCTGAATTCAGGGTGCCAGCTGTAGGGGAAGGCTTTCTCTCTGTTGGCACTGGAGGAAGGTCCTTGTCTCTTCTGATCTTCTGCTCCTGGGTGATCTTCATGTGGCTTGGCATCTCTCTTCCCCCGTCTCTGCTGGCTCACTTGTTTGTTTAATCTCTTTTATGTCTTGAGATATTGACTCAAGATACACCCTACACTAATTCTGCCTCATTAACATAACAAAGACAACCTTTTCCCAAATGGGATTATAACCACAGGCATAGAAATTAGGATTTACAACACATATTCTGGGGAGACAGAATTCAATCCATAATACGCCACCCTTTGGCCCCCCAAAATTCATGTTCCTCCCACATGCAAAACACATTCACCCCATCACGTCATCCCAAAAGTCTTAAATCAACTCCAAGTCCAAAATCTCATCTTCCGAATCATCGAAATCAGACATGGGTGAGACTTTAGGTGTATTCCATCCTGGGAAAAAAATTCCCCTTCATCTGTGAACCTGTGAAATCCAGACTACAAGCTATCTGTTTCCAAAGCACAATGGTGGAACAGGCACAAGGTAGACATTTCTATTACAAATGGGAGACATTGGAGGGAAAGAAGGGATAATGGGCACCAAGCAAGTCCAAAATCCAACAGAACAGTCTACATTAGCTCTCAAGGCTGCTCTCTGAGGCCATGTGGGCGATGGCCCTGCCCTCCAGACTCTGGGTGTTAGCTACATCCTCAGGATTCTAAGTGGAGACCCATTGGCCCTGGGCTTCAGCTCTGCCTTCTAGGCCACTGGGATGGCAACACTGCTCCCTCGACTTTGGGCAGCCCCATTCTCCTAGCCCATCTTAGTGGTGACCCCACCCACTTGGCCCCGGCAGGCCCTGTTCTTCTGTCCCTTGGGCATGGAGGCCCCACCCCCTCAGCTTTGGGAGGTAGCCCCATCCCTCTGGCACAACCTAATGGTAGCCCCACACTCCAGAACCGAGTTGTTGAAGATCCAGCTCTTTGAAACCTAGGAGGCTGTGGCTCCACAGTTTGAGATCCAGGATACCATGGGCCCACCCTTTGAAACCAGGGCTTCAAACTAGTTCATTCTGGTTCGAATTCCTAGGAAGTTATACATAAGAATCACCTGGGGATTTTGTTAAAATGTGGATTGTGATTCAGTATATATGGGGTAGAAATGCAAATTTTCTGCAGGGAACTTTTAGAAGTTCAGTTTCTCAGCAGGGGTTTGAACCAGAATGAACCAGTTCAAAGTCCTGTTTGAAACCAAGAAGGACCGTGCTCCTCCCTACAGTTCTGCTGCACTCCCGGCTACTCCAAGGATGATCCTTTTCTTTTCTTGGAGGACAACAGATGTTGCTCCTTTGGCCTGTTTCCTGCCTGTATGATTCTAAGAGAAAGTGTCCCTTCCTTTCACTCTTTTGCTGTCCCCTTCAGCCTAAGCTAACGGGTTTTCTGCTGTGGTAGTTGGTTAGATCCATCAGTCAAGGTTTAATCTCTTTAACAAAAGATTGTGTAGCCATGTCTTTGGTAAACATTCTAGGACATGTGGTTGTAGTTTGTACAACAGAATTTTCCAAATTTTTAAGTTCTGTTTTCATTTTGCACAGTTCATTTTTAAGTCCATCTCTTTCCTCTCGCATGTTACTTACTATAAGTGGCAAGGAGAAACCAGGTGGCCCCTTTCAGATCTTGCTTAGAAATCTCCTCAGCCAGATATCCAAGTTCATCACTTACAAGTTCTACCTTCCACCAAACATTGGAACATAATTCAGACAAGCTTTTTGACAGTGCATAAAAGGAGCGCCCTTCCTCCATCGTTCATTCACATGTTCATCACTTTCTTTTACAGCCTCACCAGAGCACAGTTAGCATCCTCATTTCTACAACATTCTATGGCTGGCACCATATGTATCCTCTAAGACGATAGGGACTTTCTCTACAGCTCAACTCACTTCCTTCTGAGCCCTCACCAGAATCACCTTTGACGTCCATAATTCTACCAACAGTCTCTTCGAGGCAATCTAGCTTTTACTGTTAAAAAAAAAAAAAAAACAAAACACGCTGTTACAACTGAGTCGATTCCAACTCATAGCAACCCTATCGGGCAGAGCACCACTGCCCCCAGAAAGTTCCCAAGAAGCGGCTGATGGATTTGAACTGCTGACCTTCTGGTTAGCAGCTGCAGCTCTCAACCACTAGGCCACCAGGGTTTCCAACACCTTAAAACTTTTCCAGCCTCTACCCATTACCCAATTCCAAAACCACTTCCACAACCTAGGTATCTGTTTGAGCAGCACTCCATTCTTCCGGTACCAGATTTGGTCTTGGTTACCTAGCGCTGCTGTACCAGAAATACTACAAGTGGGTGACTTGAACAAAGAGAAATTCATTTTCCCACAGTTTAGGAGGCTGGAAGTGCAAGTTCAGGGTGCCGGCTCTAGGGGAAGAGGCTTTCTTTCTCTTGGGCTCTTGCGGAAGGTCCTCGTCTCTTCTGAGCTTTTGCTCCTAGGAAAATTTCATGTGACTTGGCATGTCTCTTCCCCATCTCTGCTCTCTTGCTTGTTTTAATCTCTTTTATATCTCAGAAGAGATTGACTCAAGACACACCTTACACTAACCTTGCCTCATTAACATAACAGAGAAAACCCATTCCCAAATGGGATTATAACCACAGGCATAGGGGTTAGGATTCACAACACGTTTTTTGGGGACACAATTCAATCCATAACAATGCCTTAATCACCTGGATACTTGAGAAGAATTTTCTCTGAATTTTCTAGGTTCTTGCCTCTAAATCCATTTTACTTTGTTGTAGGTATACTGCATATGGGGAGCAGGCAGAAATTCACTCTTCTCTTCCTTAAGCGCAGCAAACGGGTCAGACTGTCTGCTTTAGGCTCCCAGTAGCAAACAGCATTCTTCTTTAAAATATCACATCAAAGCCATAAATGGAGAATTATTATCTGAAAAGCTGAGTTGTTACTGCAGATTCTGAGTTGCGTGAAAAAAGAACCATTTTCATTTATAACTCGTATATTGCTAACACAATATACACCTCACCCTCTCACAATTATATACCATTCTGTATATAAGCTCACTATATATCTTCTGCAGAGGAAATATGAAAGGAGAAATAAACAGATCTCTACTGCTTGCAAGAAATGAAACCCGCAGTTACAGGGTTTCACCAGTATTTCAAACCATTTCTATAAGGGAAAAAAAAAAAATTAAATGTGACTCGGAGGACAGATTTCCCTTTTATCACGGTAAAAGCCGCATTTCATTTCCATTTAAACAACGTTAAATGATTCTGGTCTGGATATATAAAATCATTGGATGGCCACTGCCGGCCATTCATCTGAGACCCTGATATGCCACAGTCGATTTTTAAGAACTGTTCTGCCACTTAATGTGACAAACACCCAGCCTGGCAGTTTAAGGGATCTTTGAGAAAGGCCATCCCCACATGAAATGAATTTAACAGCAGCAATTTGTCATTTTGCCCTTCCTTTGCTGGGGAAAAAAAATGCTAGTGATTTCTTTTGACTTAAACTGGGCATTCAAAAAGCTGTTTTTATTAATGAATCATATTAAGCCACTAGTGAAAGGCTCCCCGACTCTGTTTAAATAACAGGCTATGATTCCTCTCCCCTCAAGCTCCCCCCCACCCCCATTTGGCTCCACTGCTGTTAATTGAGGAGTTTCTTTGTTTCCTTCCTAATGAAGCTAACAGAACACATCTGTCAGGTGTTCGTATTCTTTGCCTGTCTATAGTATGTAATAGACCAGCTGGAGGCTATAATGCTACACAATACCCCTGGCCGTTACAGCAACTATTTATTCCTGGGCTTTTCCTCCAAAAGGGATTTGAAAAAAAAAAAGTCTGAAATTTGGGCCTAATTGCTATTTACCCAGCGATAGACACCTGTTCTAGCTGAGACATTGGCTCATGAATCCCACACCTGAGACCTTAGGGAGAGTAGAGGGGAAATTTCAAGCAGCTGCCAGTCCATTTAGATATAGAGTGCTTTAACTTGTGGGGATCGTGTGTTTACATGTATATGCATATATTTTAAAATACTGTATGTTTTGTATGCACACCCATAACGAGAGGGTATATATTAAAAGCTGTGTACTGTTATTTCACGGTCAATTGCTTATCTGAAGGCTATACACATCCTGGCGTACAGCTACTACTGTGGCCGCTTGAAAAAATAATGCACTGAGGCTGAATTCAATATCAGTATCAGGCACAAGTCCTTCAGAAAGTCCATTCTAGGCCTTAGGGGGGAAATAATTTTATAGGATGAATCAGAGGAAAAAATTTAATCAAACATAACTTTTATTGGAGAGAGTCGAGTTTGTTTTCACCATTTCATTTGCCAAATAGCTATTACTTCCCTCTTTTGACATATTGAACTTACTTTGTCCCTTCTATCTTGATCAGAGCAGCATAATCTTCTGATTCTTTGTTGGCTTGTTTATTTCTTGAAGTCGGTTATGACATTTATTTTTCCTTTCTTGATTCATCTTCATAATGCCTCTTTGGCCCATAAATACTAAAGAGAAAGAGTCCCTAGTCATAATGACAACACTGTCTTGTGAAAAAAAACAAGGACAAAACCCAGACATTTATTAATAATGGAGACTCTGCGCAACCTAAATTAATCTACTACCTACTGTTACGTTTAGGAGTAGTTAGAAATTCAAATTCATTAAGATGATATTAGGTCACAAAAACTACTGCCTTGCATTTATTAAAGAATGAAAACTGTAGGAACAGCTAAACGTGTGTGCGTGTGTGTGTGATGTATCTTTGGGAGAAATAACAGATAATTCTCTAGTTTGGTAACAAGTTAGGTGTCATTTGGAAGCATGATTTGATTCCCTCAGAAAGGCCAAATTTCTCAAAACACTAAGTAAATAGGAGTCTGTCTGTCTATCTATCTATTTCCTGCCTTCACCCACACTCCAATCCCACTGCCCCTTTTTTGCTTATGGTATGTATATGTGAAGAGAGGGGATTGGGAACAGACAGATTTAGAACAAGCTTGTTGACAACAGAACAGAAATAAAATGTTATTGCCGCTCTATTTTATCTGGCATCCGATCAGAGGGCATCCCTGCTGCAGAGGGTCGTAGGGGTAGAAGGTAGGTGGGGAAGAAGAAAGGAGAAGCAGTTTTTTATGTTTTCCTTGTTTTCATATCTTCCAGTTGATAGGACTGCTGAGCTTTTTGATGGATACTCCATTGATATCCCCCGTTTACTCAGGGTTTTGAGAAATTCGACCTTTCTGAGTGAATCATATCATGCTGCCAAATGACACCTAATTTGTTACCAAACTAGAGAATTATTTATCATTTCTCCCAAAGATACCTGAGATAGATTAAATACGGTGGGAAAATTAACAAAAGAGTACTAAAAGGGCCGAACGGGAATTAAATAAAATGCAGAAATACAAGTCATAAAGGGAATAACAATTATCTGAGCAATCTCTCTCTCTTTCACACACACACACACACTAGTTACGACAGTCCCCTTGGTCACATCTGAAGCCAAGATGACCGGAGAGTTGGAGCCTTAGGAGGTAGCTGGCGGTAACGGGAGAGATGGACAGCGCTCACATACTAATGAGTGCTTTGCCTCAGGGCTCTCGCAGTTGGATAGAGAGCTGATGCCAAGACAGAAATACATTTCCCAAGAGGAAGGAGAGAAGTGTGCAGGGAGCGCTGGGTCACACCAGAACAGGTGATAATGAAATTAGAGTTGATGAAGGCTGGAAGAAACCAAGGCCAGATGGGTTGGTGAAATTGTTATCTGAGATGCACACTAAAACCAAATGTGGTATCTCACTACGGGAGAAAACAATTGTTGAAAGCACACATTTAAAAAAGTCCTGGGAAATACAAGCATCCTACTCTCATCACTAGGAGCCCTCGTGGCACAGTTGTTAAGCGCTTGGCTGCTAACTGAAAGGTCGGCGGTTTGAACCCACCAGCCACTCTGTGGGAGAAAGATGTGGCAGTCTGCTTCTGTTAAGATTTACAGGCTTGGAAACCCTGTGGTACAGTTCTACTCTGTCCTACAGGGTCACTATGAGTCAAGATCAACTTGATGGCAGTGAGTTTGGTGTTTTGATTTACCCTTATCTGTGAAGCAGGTCATCTTTGGGTTTCCATGTTACAGGATTTTGAAAGAGCAATGAGTGAGGGCAGATTCTGTGGCTGAGGGTAAGACATTAATCATCTGAGCCTTATTTTCCTTGATGATAAAATGTGAGTAACAGTATCTACCTATTTCCTGGGAAGATTACAACGAGGTATTATTTGTAGAACTCCTAACACAGGTACACATAGTTGGTGTCAAATGGTGACATTACTATATTTCTTTATAAGCATTTGTTGTTGTTACTGTGAGCTGCCGTTGAGTAGGCACCCGACTCATGGGGACCCCACACACAATGGAATAAAACGCTTCCTGGCCCTGTGCCATCCCCCTGATCAGTTCCAGATCAGATTATTGTGATCATAGTGTTTTCGATGGCTGATTTTTCAGAAGTAGATCGCCAGGCCTTTCTTCCTAGTTTGTCTTAGTCTGGATGCTCTGCTGAAGCCTGTTCAGCATCATAGCAACACTCAAGCCTCTACTGACAGACGGGTGGTGGCTACGCATGAGGTGCATTTGCTGGGAATCGAACCCTGGTCTCCTTCAGGGGAGGGGAGAGTTCTACCACTGAACCACCAATGCCTCAAAACGTCAGTAAATACAATGCCAGTTGTCTACTCTCTGGAACCCTAGTGGTGAACACACCAAATCAGAAAAGATAAATGAACCTTCATGTATTTTGCTGTTTTTAGTACATTTTTATATCTGCAGTTTATTATAAAAGATAAGGATTTTGTCAGAAGGAACCAAGAAGCTAAGCGATGCAGACATAATACACAGGACGGTTGTTCAAATAAAACAGCACCTATGTCATGGCACAAATCAGTGTTGGTCCTATGCTGAACTGGATTTTGAGCCTGATAGAGGTGTAGATTGAGATAGCTTTTCCTGTCAAAGCACCTTGTTCATAATTCCACTTAATTAACTGCTGGGTGAGGCCTATTTGCTAAACAAACCCTTCTCTCTCTCTAGGTTGTGATTCATTCCTGTCCTGGAGTATATTTTCTTGTACCCCCAGGAGCAGGAAATGGGATTGCACACTGTAGTATCATTTGTGGGTGCTCAAAATCTTCTGGCTATTCTTTGTATTTCTCTATCACTTCTCACAGTGAATCCTACTGTCCTCAGTAGACTCCAGACACCCCGTCACCATACTCCCTATTAGGGTTCTATTAGGGTTCAGGCCTAAGACCTGGGCTCTGCCCACCAGACATAACTTTATGAGATTTGGATGGGCATGTAAGCTTCATAAGGAGACTGATCTCTTGGCAAGCAGTGTGGCAGAGGTAATAGTTTTACAGTAGAGTTTCTGGCATCTAGTTCTGAGTCCCATATTGCCAAATTGTGTCGACAATGGTCTTTCACTAGAGAAGGACTTGGTGTGATTGCATAGTTCTGCAATCTAGTTCCCTGACTCTTTGGAGATTCTGGGAGCTACCTATCCACATTAGGTTCTAGGTCTGTTTCCACTAGGCAGAGTGGGTTCTATTACTTGCAGTGAAGAAGCTTTATCTGTGCACATATAATATTTCTTTTTTTTTTTTTTTTTGAACATTTTATTGTGGTTTGAGTGAAAGTTTACTGAGCAAACTAGTTTCCCATTCAACAATTTATACACATTTTGTTTTGTGACATTAGTTGGAACCCTCTTGATGCGACAGCATTCTACTCCTTTCCTCCCTGGGTTCCCCGTTTCCATTCACCCATCTTTCCTGCCCCTTCCTGTTCTTCTGAACTTTGTTTTTGGGAAAATGCTGCCCTTTTGGTCTCCTGTGGTTGATTGTTCTGAGGAGCACATTCCTCACGGTGTTATTGTTCACTTTATAGGCCTGTCTATTATTTGGCTGAAAGGTAATTTCCAGGAGTGTGTTCAGTTCCAAATCTGAAGGGTGTCTAAGGGCCATAGTCTCAGGGGTCCCACCAGTCTCTGTCAGACCAGTAAGTCTGGTCTTTTTTATGAATTTGAATTTTGTTCTACATTTTTCTTCCACTCTGTTCAGAACCTTATACTGCAATCTCAATCAGAGCGATTGGTAGTAGAAGCCTGGCACCATCTAGTTCTTCTGGTCTCAGGCTAGTGGAGGCTGTGATTCATGTGGTCCATTAGTCCTTTGGACTAATTGTTTCCTTGAGTCTTTTATTTTCTTCACTCTTCTTTGCTCTGTATGGGAAGAGACCAATAGTTGTATCTTAGGTGGCCACTTGCAAGGTTTTAAGACTCAGATGCTACTCACCAAGTGGGATGTAGAACATTGTTTTTATGGACTATGTTGTGCCAATCAACCTAGATGTTCCCCAACATTATGGTCCTAAGCCCTTGTCTTAGTTATCTAGGGCTGCTATAACAGAAATACCACAAGTGGATGGCTTTAACAAAGAGAAATTTATTTTTTCACAGTCTAGTAGGCTAGAAGTCCAAATTCAGGGCATCAGCTCCAGGGGAAGGCTTTCTCTCTATCGGCTCTGGAGGAAGGTCTTGTCATCAGTCTTCCCTTGGTCTGGGAGCATCTCAGCGCAGAAACCCCAAGTCCAAAGGACGCACTCTGCTCCCGGCACTGCTTTCTTGGTGGTATGAGGTTCCCATGTGTCTCTGATCACTTCTCTCTTTTATATCTCAAAAGATATTGGCTTAAGACACAATCTAAACTTATAGACTGAGTCCTGCCTCATTAACATAACTGCTACCAATCCCACCTCATCAATATCACAGAGATAGGATTTACAATACACAGGAAAATCATGTCAGATGACAAAATTGTGAACAATCACACAGTATTGGGAATCATGGCCTAGCCAAGTTGACAGACATTTTGCAGGGATACAATTCAATCCATGATAGCCCTCAAGCCCGGTGACCTAGTCCCTCAAAGTGTTTGGTTATGGCTAAGAATTTTTTATAACTTTAATCCCTGTGTGCTCTACTATACACATGGATATATTTGCAGCACATACAAATACATATATAGAAAATCCTCTGCCTAACCTATATATGCTAATGGGTGTACTCCCATTTGCCATTCCATACCTGTTCAGTTTACATATCTACCTATGTATTTACTCGTAGCTTTTTATTGTTATTGCAGGATTGTGTATGTAATAGTATTTACTATTGTTACCTTTCACTCTTGTATACCTCCCAGTGTCTTCCTTTGCCTTGGTAATGTGTATTGTGTATTGCCTTTCCCTTCACCCAAGTTAATACGTGTCTACTATCTAGTTAGAGATTTTCCCTCACTTCCCCTCCCATCCCTGGTAACCATCAAATAATATTTCTTACTTGCACAAACATTTTCTTGACCTTTTATAATAGTGGTCTCGTACAATATTTGTCCTTTTGTGATTGGCTTATTTCACTTAACATAATGTCCTCCAGTTTCATCCATGTTGTGAGATGTTTTGGGAATTCATTGATATCCTTTAACATTATGTAGTATTCCATTGTGTGTATGGACCATGGTTTGTTTATCCATTCAGCCATTGATGGGCACTTAGCCTGTTTCTGTCTTTCTGCTATTGTAAATAATCCTGCGATGAACATGAGTGTGCATATATCTATTTGTGCCACAGCTCTTATTTCTCTAGGATATATACCAAAGAATGGGATTGCTGGATCATAAGGTATCTCTATTGCTAACTTTTTAAGGAAGAGTCTTACCATTTTCCACAGTGGTTGTACCATTTTACAACCCTACCAGGAGTGTATGAGAGTTCCAATTTCCCCACACCCTCACCAGCATTTGTTGTTTTCTGTTTTTTTGATCATTACCATTATTGACGGAGTGAGATGGTATCACATGGTTGTTTTGATACGTATCTCTCTAATGGCTAGTGATCATGAGTATCTCTTCATATATTTGTTGGCTGACTGGATGTCTTCTTTGATAAAGTGTCTGTTCACATCCTTTGCCCATTTTTCAATTGGGTTGTTTGTCTTTTAGTTGTTGAGGTGTTGAAGTTTTCTATAAATTTTAGAGATTAGTCCGTTGTCAGATATGTCGTTGCCAAAATTTTTTTCCCAGTCTGTAGGCTCTCTTTTTACTTGTTTGGAGAACTCTTTTGATGTGCATAAATGTTTAATTTTTAGGAGATCCCAGTTGTCTAGTTTATCTTCAGCCGTTTACACATTAAAAATTTTTTATTGTGTTTTAAATGAGAGTTTACAGTTCAGATTACTTTTTCATTCAAAAAAATTTATACACAAATTGTTTTGTGACATTGGTTGCAATCCCCCCAATATGTCAGCACTCTTCTCTTTCTCTTTCCACTCTGAGGTCTCCAGCTCCATTTGTCCAGTTTTCCTGTCCCTTCCTGCCTTCTTAATCTTTGCTTTTGGGCAGGTGTTGCCCATTTGGTCTTGTTTACTTGACTGAATTAAGAAGCAAGTTCCTCACATGTGTCAGTGTTTGTTTCATATGATTGTGAATTTTTAGTTATGTTTGATAATCTATTTGTGCCATAAATTAGGGCCGTAGGTTTGCCCCTATTTTTTCTTCCATGATCTTTATAGATTCTACATCTAGGTCTTAGATCCATCTTGATTTAGTTTTTGTATACGGTGTGAGGTATGGATCCTGTTTCATTTTTCTGCAAATGGATAGCCAGTTGTGCTAGCATCATTTGTTAAAGAGACTGTCTCTTCCCCATTTAATGGATTTTGGCCCTTTGTTGAAGATCAGCTGTCCATAGGTGGATGGATTTACTTGTGAGTTTTCAATTCTGTTCCATTGGTCTATGTGTCTGTCGTTGTACCAGTACCAGGCTGTTTTGACTACTGTGGCTGTATAGTATAATCTTTGCTTTCTAATGTAATTAAAGTAAGAGTAATAGAGAACTTTTAGTTAACTAGTGTTGTGGGGGAAGGAGCCCGGTGGTGCAGTGGTTAAGTGCTTGGCTGCTAACTGAAAGGTCAGCAGTTCGAACCCACCAGTGGCTGCAAAGATGAAAAGACCTGGTGATCTGCTCCCATAAAGATTGCAGCCTAGGAAATCCTATGGGGAAGTTCTACTCTAATCAAACTCCACGGCACACAACAACAGTTTGTGGGGGCAGCATCTCCAATGAGGTACATGGGTGAGCATGAAAAATGCAGATGAAAAGAAAATGGCAATTCAAAACCTACTTTTGTTACTTAAAAGGAGGAAGGAAAGACAGCAGAGTTGGAGACTGATGTTTTCCTTGCCTACGTGGGGCTTTAGAGAGCTCTCCCCATAGGTTCTGATCAGTTGATCTCCAAGCAGAACTTTAGCTTCCCAAGTCACCGTAAGGCTAGACTGGTCATGGACTCAAGTTATGATTCCTATTGCTTCCTAGGTCAAGACAATTCTTTTATCCCTAGTTCAATTGCTCATCATATTAAGAACCTTGTTTTCTGCTAGGAACTCGTGGCGTGCTCCCTGCCCAGGCTGTCTAGCTCTCACTCCGTCTCCTGGTCTAACCACACCACCAGTCCTTCCTCTCTCAGTGCTACCTACAGTGTGGCATGGTTCACACTGGCAACTTCTTGTTCAATTTCCATCTTCCATTTTAGTTTATAAATTCCATGAGGGACCTGTGTCTCTCTTTTTCTGGAATGTGGATAGTCATGTTTAAAGGAGTGCAAACAGATGGAAACAATCTAAGCATCCATCAACAGATGAATGGGTACATAAAAATGTAGTATACATGTAAAACGGAATATTATTCAGCCATAAAGAGAAATGAAGTTCTGATACATGCTAGGACATAGATGAACCTTGAAAACATTATGCTGAGTGAAATAAATCAGACACAAAACGACAAACACTGTATAATCTATGAAATATTTAGAATAGGCAAATGCATAGAGATAGAAAGTAGATTAGTGGTTGCCAGGGGTGGGAGAAGGGAGTGGGGAGTTACTGTTTCACGGATACAGAGTTTCTATTTGGGGTGATGGCTGTGCAACATAGTGACTATAACTAAAGTCACTGAATCGTATACTTAAAACATGGTTAAAATGGCAAATATTTTGTTATGTATTTTCCCACAATTAAAAAAAAAATAAACCAAGCCCGCTGCTGTCTAGATTCTGACTCATAGTGGCCCTATGCGTTACGGAGTAGAACTGACCTCCATAGGGTAATCTTCTTGACTGTAATCTTTACAGAAGGGGATCACCGGGCCTTTTTCTCATGGCACCACTGGATGGCTTTGCAGCGTCAACATGTAAGCTAGTATCTGAACTCAAACCGTTTGTGCAACCGAGGGACCTTTTACCACAATAAAATGAAAAAAACAAAGAAGCTCAAGTAATCCGCACCATGATATATAAATTTACTAATATGTAAAAATACAATCACTAGATTATCTATTTTTTTTTATTGTACTTCAGGTGAAGGCTTACAGAACAAATAGTTTCTCATGGAACAGTAGTACACATATTGTTTTATGACATTGGTTAACAACCCCACAACAGGTCAACTCTCTCCCTCTCGACCTTTTTTTTTTTTTGGTGAAAATACACATAGCCAAAGATACACCATTTCAAAAATTTCTACATGCACAGTTCAGTGACATCGACTACGCTCTTCCAATTGTGCTGCTATTCTCACTTTAGATGAAGGCTTACAGAACAAAATAGTTTCCCATTTAACAGTTAGTACACATGTTGCCCTATGACAGTGGTTAACAACCTCACAACACATCAACACTACCCTTACTCGACCTTGGGTTCCCTATTACCAGCTTTCCTGTCCCCTTCTGCCTTCTGGCCCTTGTCCCTGGACTGCTGTACCTCATTAATCCCATTTGGTTTTATGGGGCTGTCCACTCCCCGGCTGAACGGTGAACCTCGGAAATGACTTCACCACTGAGCTAAAAGTGTGTCTGCAGGCCATACTCTCGGGGTTTCTCCAGTCTCCTTTAGGCCAGTAAATCTGGTCTTTTATTTTTTTTTTTTTTGTGAGTTAGAGTTATGCTCTACATCCTTCTCCAGCTCTGTCCAGAACCCTCTGTTGTGATCCTGGTCAGAGCAGTCAGTGGTGGTAGCCGGGCACCATCTAGCTGTCTGGTGGAGGCCTTGGTAGCTGTGGTCCATTAGTCCTTTGGACTAATCTTTTCCTTGTATCCTGTTCTCTTCATTTTCCCTTGCTCCCGAAGGGATGAGACCAGTGGAATATCTTAGATGGCCGCTTACAGGCTTTTAAGACCCCAGATACTACTCACCAAGGTAGAATGTAGAGCATTGTCTTTATAAGCTGTGTCATGCCAACTGAGCCAGAAGTTCCCCGAGACCATGGTCCCCACAGCCCTCAGCCCAGCAATTCAGTCCCTCAGGGAATTTGGATGTGTCTATGGAGCTTCCATGACCTTTCCTTGTACAAGTTGTGCTGCTTTCCCCTGTATTGTGTACTGTCTCACCCTTCACCCAAGATACCTCTTATCTATTGCCCCACCCCTCCCATCCCTGGTAACCAACAAAGATTGTTACATTTGGTGTGTGAACTTTTTCATGGGTTTTTACAATAAAGGTCTCATACAATATTTGTCCTTTTGTGATTGACTTATGTCACTCAGCATAATGTCCTCCAGTTTCATCCATGTTATGAGATGCTTCACAGAGTCATCGTTGTTCTTTCTCGTTGCATAGTACTCCATTGTGTGTATGTACCATAGTTTGTTTATCCATTCATCTGTCAATGGGCATCTAGGTTGTTTCCATCGTTTTGCTATTGTGAACAATGCTGCCATGAACATAGGTGTGCATGTATCTATTCAGTGACGACTCTTATCTATTTTGACACAATATTATTTGCATGTCATTTGTCAGAGCTGCAATTAAAGTTTAATTAAGAAGTTTAACATGGGAAAGGCCTTTCCATTTGTTTTTTAACTTGTTCAATTCATGCTGTTTCTTGTGCCTTCCTATGTCCTAATTATAGTGTCATAAAATGGAATGAAATGATTCCCAGTATTGATCTGATGCTTTTGACATCTACTTGACACTATTCCACATTTGGAAAGGTTTTCCTTACGAATGCCCTTTGTCTGGGATCCTAAGCTCATATTTACCTACTTAGTATTCTCCCTAAAAACTTGACCTATGCTAAAATAGCCGAAAGCTGACGTTTTATATTAGTTTTTTAATGGCACTAGATCAAAAGCTTTCTTGATGCCCAGTTGAATTAAATTCATACCACCTTCCTTATGGTACCTTATTGGAAAAAATAAACTATCTATTTTGTATAATGCTACTTTAAGAATCTATATCATCTGCAATTAAATACTTTCTCTATATTTTCTCAGCTCAAGTTGGAATATGCATGTTTCTTATTTCCAAAAAATTTTAAATGAACAGATAGGAATATTACTTGTTTTAAACTTTCAGCAGTTTGGAGAAAAAAACAAAAAGCGTTGCCGTCCAGTGGGTTCTGACTCATAGTGACCCTATAGGACAGAGTAGAACTGCCCCATAGGGTTTCCAAGGAAGAGCTGGTGGGCTCCTCTAGCAGTTTAGTACACCTTTATCCAATGCTTTTAATAACACCAGTAATTGAAATGTTCATTTCCTGGTAGTGGTAAACTGGATAATAGGCAAATATCATCCCAAATTAGAGTCCAGTAGTAAAACACAAAAAGAGCCCTGGTGGTGCAGTGGTTAAAGCGCTCATCTGCTAACTGAAAGGTCGGCAGTTTGAACCCACCAGTTGTTCCCTGGAAGAAAGATGTGGCAATTTGCTTCTATAAAGATTTACAGCCTTCGATAACCTGATGGTATAGTTCTCCTCTGTCCTATGGGGTTGCTATGAATCAGAATCGACTTGAAGGCAGTGGATAGTGCAACAGGGTGCCAGGGTGACACCAACAGTTTGCACTTGGTATGGTGGTTAAGAGCTATGGCTGCTAACCAAAAGGTCGGCAGTTTGAATCCACCAGGCACTCCTTGGAAACTCTATGGGGGCGGTTCTACTCTGTCCTATAGGGTCACTATGAGTTGGAATCGACTTCACAGCAATGGGCCTACTAACCTAAAGGTTGGCAGTTCAAAACCAACCAGCAATGCTGCGGAAGAAAAGCCTGGTGATCTGCTTCTGGAAAGATTACAGCCCAGAAAACCCTGTGGAGCAGTTCTACTCTGTAACACATGGAGTCACCATGAGTCGGAATCAACTCGACAGTAACAAGTTTGGTTTAGGGGAATCCAGATTTGCTCTATGTATGTAATATATTTCTCTCTGTCTCTTTTACAATTTCATTGACATTGGCACTCCTGGGTTGATTGCAGGCAAATGGTAAAATCTAGCATTAGGAGAAAGAGAATCTAATGATGGCTAACTTTTTTTAAAATTA
The DNA here is from genome assembly GCA_030035585.1 of Dugong dugon. Lineage (NCBI taxonomy): Eukaryota > Metazoa > Chordata > Mammalia > Sirenia > Dugongidae > Dugong > Dugong dugon. Next base: position 160,759 of record CM057464.1, read on the forward strand.
TTGACTAAAAGAGTTGGTCACTTGACTCTGTATAAACATTCTAAGCCTCTTACACTTTGCTCCCCTGAGTACTTGTGGAGGTATTCACTAGTCAAGATGTGAATTACCCAGAATTGAATAAAAGCTCAGGAAACTAGGAAAAATAGCTGCGTGAAACCTACTTGGTAATTGTCTTTGTTTCCTAGTGCTGTTGTAACGATAAATACAATAAATGAATGGCTTTAAAGAACAGAAATTTATTTTCTTACAGTGCTGGGGTCTAAAAGTCCAAATCAGAGTCTCAGCCATGTTGATTCCCTCCTTGTAGGTAGTCTTGCCCATTCCTTGGTTCTTAGACAATCCTCACAGGGCGTCTGTCTTCCCCTGTGTGTACGAGTCTGTATCTAATCTGCTCTTTTTATAACTGAGAAGTGATTCGATTTAGAACCCACTATACTTGGGTATGACCTCATTAACACAACAAAGAAAACACAATTTCCAAACAGGGTTACATCCACAGGTATTGGGGTTATAATTCCAACACATATTTTGAGGGGAACACAATTTAATCTGTAACAGTAATTATTTATAATAGCTCCTTCACTTCCTCTTCCCCTTTCTCCTTGGTTATTCTTATTTCATCTCAGCTTAACCTGTTCTCAGATCAATTTTAAGTGAGTGATGACTTGGGTGTGGATAGAGGAAGAATATTCCGAGTAGAGACAAGATGTGTAAAAAGAGATAGTTAAAAACAAACAAAAAAAAAAACTGTAATACCAAACAACTACTTTCTAACAGATTCATGTTATTAGGTTACATGTATGTGTCGAGACACAAAAGTGCTCAGATAAAATAAGACTTTCTGCAAATTAGCAAAAAGGTTGTTAAGATCTTTCATTGTTCAACAAATGTTTATTGAGCACCTTCTCTGTGTTCAGGCACATGGAGGCTCTCCTAAACGTTACAGCCTTATGCAGCCCACACAAAGCCTCTGGCTTGGTCATACTGCTCAAGGAGTCTGAAGCAATCACCTACCTACAGAGGAGCAGCTTGTAATGTGCCCAAGAAATGTGTCCCAGGGAATCCCAGGGAAGTCCCAAAGACAACTGCACGTGCGTTTATGGTGATATTACAGAGGTCCTAAGTTTATGATGATATTGTAGGTAGAGAGGCCAACACTGTGGTATATCACTCTGTCACATTCATCACCAGGATTGGAGGGTGTGTCCCTACCCATGATTTCCGGGACCAACGTCTGCCAAGGGGTCTGTCTGGAACTGATAATCCTGACGTTTACCGCTGTTGCTTTTCTTCCTATCTCTAATCAGTGGGGGAAGTGGCATGGATTCAAGTTCCTGGGGGCGCCTTTGTTGATTTGGTGTAACCCAACAAAGGGCAAACTGTGATAGACCTTGCTCCCACTTCCCACGATTTCATAGTCAATATGCAAACAGAAGTTGTAACGGGGAAGAAGGAGGGGCTGTGGAAGCGTGCAGCAGGACTCTCTAACTCAGCCTTAGGATGCAGGGAAAGCTTCCAGAGGAAGGCCAGACTAAGTGTGGATCTAAAGAATGAGTAGATGTTTCCTTGGCTGTGGGTGGAAGGGCAGTATGAGTTCTCCTGGTGGACAGGTGAGTCAGTTAGAGGAACTGAAAAAGGCACAGGGGGTGTCATCCCAGAGTTTGAGGTCAGGAAGCACAAGGTAGGCTGGACTGGCAATAGGGTTCAGATCGCATCATATTTTTAGCCTTATGTGAGGGGTTTGCACTTTCTCTCAAGAGCAATGGGACAGCTTTGAAGAGTTCTAAAGAGGGGATAACAGGTGCAGCTAACTCATTTCCAAACCTTGCAGATCAGATTTGCAGTTAGAGACTTCTGGGGGTGCTGGGGAACCCAAATTAAAAAATAATAATAATAAAATAAGACCCCAGGTAACTTTTCTGAGGCTTGGGAATTAAGCTTAGTCACTTTACAACTCAACATCAAGGAGAGATTTAAACAACTGATTTGCGGCTATATACACATAAGAGAAAATAGTGTATATTATCATTACACAAGTTATGGAGTCAATTAAGAGTTAAAAATTTAAGTCACATGTATTGAGTTTAACAGTTAACTATGCAGTCATACAGCTGATGAGCATAATAAAGTGTATTTTATTTTTTCTTTGGATTTGCAGACTCAACAAAGCAGGGATTTTGTTGTATTTATTTTTGAAATTAACCGTATTGTATCTCAACTCAGTAAAAGTAAATTTGGGGGTTTAACTGTTCATAAAATTTTCTGTCAAACTTTCTGTGCCCTGGATATATTAATTTGTAGGTGGGCAAACTACATGCAGATTAGTTTGAATTTTTAGAATTTACCATTTCTCCAACAAGTCCCATATTTCAGATGCTATGAGCTCCCCCTCTCTATGAGCTCTGCATTAGTTTGCCAGGCTGTTGAAACAAATTGTCATGAGCTTAAACCAACAGAAATCTAACAGTTCTGGAGGTCAGAAATCCAAAATGAGTTGGCAGAGTTGGTTTCTTCTGGAGGTTCTAGGGGAGAATCTGTTTTCTTGCCTTTCCCAGATTTGAGAGGCTGCCTGCATTTCTCTGTGGGAGGCCCCCTTCCACCTTCACTGAGCATCACTCCGACCTCTGCTTCTGTCATCCCATCTCCTTTTCCTGCCTTTGACCCTTTGTCTCCTTCTTAAAAGGATCCTCATGATTACACTGGGCCCACCTGGATAACCCACGCTAATCTTCTCAAGATCCTTAATTTAATCACATCTGCAAAGTCTCATTTGCCATGTAAGGTAACCTGTTCACAGATTTGGGATTAGTATGTGGACATCTTTGAGGAGCCATTATTCAGTCTGCCATAAGCCCTGAATAAACTAGAAATTTATTAACCATGCTATGTAAAGCTTACAAATAAAGCAAAAGGTGGGAGGCATGTCCTTTTAATGTCATATTGAGGCTTTCTTTTTCTTTTTTGAACAAGCTCACCCAAAGATTATTTAATTATTTAGGTAGTGTACCTCTGTTTGACTTTGCTATTACTATTAACTATAAACTCCAACTCTGTGCATTCTATGTTAATGTATAGATCTTTACAAGGAGAGATGCCCAGTAGAAAAGATAACCGTAAAGGTTATAGTTGTATTGTCCTATAGGACATTAACCAGTTTTGCTTCTAATTCATCAAACTTATTTTAGAATTTCCTCCTAGTATAATCTTTATTTGTCTTATTCTCATTTTAATCAGCTTTTCCACTTAATGATTCCCTCATTAGTATCTTGAATACATTTTAACATAAACTCATTCTGTGTTTGTATGAGAGTCATGGTTTTAACGTTTTGATAATTATACTTTGACAATGAACTTATCCGGTAACCTATATAAGTGGCACAGTGATGAACTATATTGACTTAGTAGATGATCAGTATCTCTTCCAACTCTTAGAGTCTGAGAAAATCTTCATTTGTGATCTGTACTCCCAAACCAATGTTATACTCTCAGGGAAGCCAATATAGATTGACTTTTTGGTCTGAATGTTAAAGCCTAAGGTTTTTTCTTTTTCCCCTTTGATTCAGCTGCTATTAATTTTCTATACTTCACCATTTTTCCAACTGATCTATGGAATTGATGGCAAGAGTGACGAATAGCTGATGCAGAATGCTATAAAATTTACATAATAATAACTTGCATAATGGAGATTGACAAATAGTGCAGTTCCAAGGTGGAAAGGGAAGAGAAATCTAGAGGGCTGGGAGTTTAGGAAGTTGGCATACTGGGTTTGAGTATGAGTACCCAAGGGAAACTGACCTGATTTTTAAGAGGTAGTGAAATCAGCTTGCAAGGTGAGAGGTTCAAAATGAGCTCAAATCATAAACAGCTGAAAAAAAAATTAACTACTCTTGGCTTAAAACTAAAAAGAGAAGACGTCACTACTGATGACTTTCCTTTTAAAATTAATTAGAAACAAGCATTTAAAATAGTCCCATAAATACATTTTTGAAAAAATAATAAGGGTATGTAAATAACTGTGCAGAAAGACATAAAAGGGTGTTGTGTTAGGATTATGTGAGCAAATTTGCACCCCATCAGCTACAGAGACAAAAATTAACATGTTCCTAAAGCAACAGAATGTAGTAATACATAATTAAGAAGGTATCGGGGCTAAGCGTCTCCATGCTAGCACAGTCTGATACTATTTACCAGAGAGTATTCTTAACTGATAAGAAAGAAACACTGAGGTTCAGCAAATGCTAGAAGGCTATAAGCATTTCACCCTCTCTGTATAATATTTTCTCTTTTAGTTTAATTTGGTAAGAAACATAAAGAAAGGAGATTAATGCATCAGTACGGAAAAAGGGTGGATAATGTAAGCGACATCAAAAGAATTGGATGTAAACAGTACTGGGTCTGTTTTCCTTGTCTGCAAATGGTACGACCTTTTCTCACTTCAATTTTCATTCAATTCCTTCCGTCATTTCAAATTCTCACATCTACATTTTAACAAAAACTAGTATTTTACTCAGTTTTTGGTGAAAGTTTGCACAGCAAGTTAGGCTCCGATTTGACAATTTTGACACAAATAGCTCAGTGGCATCAGTTACGTTTATTTACAATGTGTCCACATTCTCTTTAATTGTGTTCTCTCTGTTCCCTTTCCAGGACTCTAGTTTCCCTGCCCCCTTTATCTTCTTATCTCCCCTTAGGAGTAATTGTTGACCTTTTGGTCCCATAATGATGGTTTTTAAGTAGGGCGCTGATCTTACGTGTAATGTCCTTTGTTTTTTGTGCCACTCAGCTACTTAGCGAAAAGGTGATCTTGGGATAGGCTTGGTTTTAGGTTTAAAGAGTGTCTCAGGGCATTAGTCTCAGGGAGTCTTCTGTTCTCTGCTGTTCCAGTTTGTCTGGCTTTTTTTTTTTTTTTTTTAAATAATAATTTGAGTTCTGCTCCATATTTTTCTCCGATTCTATATGGGACGAAATATTGTGACCCTGCTCAGAATGGTCAGTGGTGGTAGCTGGGCACCATCTAGTTCTGATCTGAGGTTAGATGAGGTTGTGGCTCGTATAGACTTGTTTCTTCTCTGAACTTTTGGTTACTTTCTTACTGTTTTGCTCCTGGTGAATAGAGACCCATAGTTGTGTTTTAGATGGCCACTCGCCAGCTTTTATTACTTCAGATGCTACATCATGATTTTTGTGAACTATGTTATGCCAATTGACTGAGTCGCCCCCATGAGACTATGGTCCTAAGCCTTCAAACCCAGAAAACCAATCTTGGAAGGTGTTTGGTTATGTCTGGGGCGTATGCATATTTTTGTCTTCAATAAATATATGTGCCTTCACCCATATATTTGTTGTGGAAACCCCCATGGCGTACTGGTTAAGAGCTACAGCTGCTAACTAAAAGGTCAGCAGTTTGAATCCACCAGGGGCTCCTTGGAAACATTATGGGACAGTTCTACTCTGTCCTATGGGGTTGCTATGAGTCGGAATTGACTCGACGGCAACAGGTTTGGTTTCTTTTTATATATATATTATAGATACTTGTATTGGTTCTTACCTATGTACACACCTATACCTACCCATACACCAATTTGCCTGTATCCATCCATATGTGCCAACCGCTCGTTTTTATCAGGGCTTCAGACCAGTTTGTTCTGGCTTGACCCCCTGCTGAGAATTTGAATTTCCACTCCAGATACAACGAATCAGAATCTACATTTTTCTTTTTTACAAGAACCACATCCATTTATTTATATTTTACAGAAGAACGCTTTAAATTGAATACATTTGAGCTCAGTAGACGTTTGACATGAAAAGTAGTTGTATCAGAAAAATAGCAACTCATCTTACACATAATAACTAGAAAATATTTCTCTGATCACTTAAGTGTTACAAATCCTGAGAACGTTATCCACTGAACAAACTAGGAACTACCTGACAATTAAATCTTGCTTGGAAATAATCCTCTAAAAAAATCTTCTGAGGTACAAATCACCTAGGTATTAAACATGAGTCTTTTACATTTTACAAAGAGTTTAAACAAATATATAAATAACTGCAGTTCAATGGCTGTTTAAACAGCTATATATTAATCCAGTTCAAGAATGTACTGTTCCACGATTTTTCGTTAAGTTGGGGTTCTCCACTGCAGCTGCCACTTGCTCTTTGTCATTTATCTGCTTGTTGATGTCTTCTTCTGCTGAGTAGCTTCCTTCAGAAATGTAGACTTCCAGCTCATGTTTAAATGGTAAACACCACTGAAGTTTTACTATTAAGCACAGCCCAGTAAAGAGTTGCTGTTGATGTGAACCTGACAATATACCAGCTAGTCTTCTTCATTTACCTCCTGAACCTCCACACAACTTTTTGTTACCACTTCCAGCTCTTCTAAAGTATTGGGCTTCTCTGGGTCCTGGATAGTTTGAATCAAATCATAAACCTCTAGTGCCTTCTCTTTCATGATCTGGAGCTGCCAGGTAGTTCCATGCTCAGAGAGGCCCAAGAGCCACAGGACTCTGCCCAGTCTCCAGGGGAGCAGCCTGAACAACTGCTCCATCCTCATGCTTCAATATCCCTGAGAATCTACATTTTAATAAGATCCTCAGGGGATTCTTATGGATCCCCAGGTGACTCTTATGTATACATAAGAATCACCCAGGAGTCTTATTAAAATGTAGATTCTGATTCAGTATATCTACAGTGGCAATGCAAATTCTCAGCAGGGGGTCAAACCAGTTTGAAGCTTTGGGTTTTCCTTTGGTTGTGCTGTGCTCACTACTTTCATGTTTGGTGCCACTTTTCCCATCACCAGAAATAACAAGTCTCTGTGGTCTAACGTATACTTTCCCCTCCTCCCTCCTTTCCCTGGTAACCACCAATGAACATTGATCTCTCTATATCTATCTATTCTTGTCTTCTTATAAAAAAGGGATCATACAATATTTGTCCTTATATACTTGACTTATTTCACTTAGTACTATGCTCTCCAGATCCACCCATGTTATAATATGTTGTGCAGACTCATCATTGTTCTTTATGTTTGCGTAGTATTCCATTGTATGTATGTGCCACAATTTCCGTATCCATTCATTCGTTGATGGGCACTTTGATTGTTTCCACTGTATTTGCTGTTGTGAATAAAGCAGCAGTGAACATAGGTATGCATATGTCTGCCTGTTTGCGTCATTATTTTTAGGTCTCTAGGGTATAGTTAAGATCTTGCTGCTAACCAGAAGGTTAACAGTTTGAATCCTGCAGCTCCTTGGAAACCCTATGAGGCAGTTCTACTCTGCTATGAGTCAGAATTGACTCAAAAGAAATGGGTTTGATTTGGGTTTAGGGTATATACCTAGGAGCAGGATTGCTGGATCATAGGGTAGTTCTATTTCTAGTTTTGTAAGAAAGTGCCATACCATTTTCCATAGTGGTTGTACCATTTTACAGTTCCATCAGCAATTATCCTTATCCTTATCCTCACGTTTGCATTTGCTTTACATTGCAAACATTTATTTTCTTACAGAGCAATTCAGTCTTTTTTTAAAATTTTGTACTAAAAGAGAAATAAAAAGTGTTGTTTTTCTAAGAATGCTTATGTTAGGTAAACAGTTGTCACTACCTGTCGCCGTACACAGAAGGCATGCAGTCATAAACCCTGATCTTGTAGAGCTATTGAGGAAGTGGGACCTAACTAAATAAGTCATCTCACATATCTTCAGTGGGAAGAAATCTTACTGCCTCCCTGTCACCTTAAGGCAAGTGTCTAAAAGAAAAAATGTTAATTCTGGAAATAGGCAGAACATTTAGGGGACTACAGTGGTAGGTATTTTTTGCCAGAGAAAGCAAAATCCAGTAGAGATATTTAAGAGACTCCCTTGAGATGATGGTGCTAGAAAATGATTTCTGAGCACTAAGAAGAATTTTACAGGGACACTGATGGCTCAGTGGTAGAATTATCACCCTCCATGTGGGAGACCCGAGTTAGACTCCCAGCCAGTGAACCTCAGGCGCAGCCACCATCCATCTGCCAGTGGAGGCTTTCTGTTGCTAAGATGCTAAACAAGGAGCCCTGGAGGCGCAATGGTTAAGCATTCGGCTACTAACCAAAAGGTCAGTGGTTCTGCAGCAGAAAAGACCTGGTGATGTGCTTCTGTAAAGATTATAGCCTAGGAAACTCCGTGGGGCAGTTCTGCTCTGTTATACAGGGTCTCTATGAGTTGGAACAGACTCGATGGCACACAACAACAACAAACTTGATGCTAAAGATGTTTCATTGAAGCTTCCAGACTAAGATAGACAAGGAAGAAAGTTCTGGTGATCTACCTCTAAAAATCAGTGAATAAAAACCCCATGGATCACAACGATCTGACCCCTAATCGATCATAGGGATGGCACAAGATCAGGGCGATGTTTTGTTCCATTGTGCAAGAAGTTGCCATGAGTCGAGGGCCAACTCAAGGCCAGCTAACAAGAAGAATTTTAATTAGACCACTACATCTATGTTGTTAGGTGCTGCTGAGTTGGTTCCAACTCTTGGCGACCCTATGTACAACAGAACGAAACACTGCCCAGTCCTGCACCATCCTCACAATCATTGCGATCCTTGAGCCCATTGTTGCAGCCACTGTGTCAGTCCATCTCCTTGAGGGTCTTCCTCTTTTTTGCTGACCATCTACTTTACCAAGCATGATATCCTTCTCCAGGAACTGGTCCCTCCTGATAACATGTCCAACGTATGTGAGACAAAGTCTTGCCATCCTTGCTTCTAAGGAATATTCTAGCTGTACTTCTTCCAAGACAGATTTCTTGTTCTTCTAAAATCCATGGTATATTCAATAATCTTCACCTTCACCATAATTCAAAGGCATCAATTCTTCTTCAGTTTTCCATATGCATTGTCCAGCTTTTGCATGCATATGAGGTGATGGAAAACCCCATGACTTGAGTCAGGCACACCTTAGTCCTTAAGGTGACATCTTTGCTTTTCAGCATTTAAAGAGGTCTTTTGCTGCATATTTGCCCAATTGCAATGTGCCATTTGATTTTTTGACTGCTGTTTCCATGGGCTTTGATTGTGGATCTGAGTAAAATGAAATCTTTAACAACTTCATTCTTTTCTCCATTTATCATGATGTTGCTTCTTGGTCCAGCTGTGAGGATTTTTGTTTTCTTTGTGTTGAGGTGTAATCCACACTGAAGGCTGTGGTCTTTGATCATCATCAGTAAGCGCTTCAAGTCCTTTTCACTTTCAGCAAGCATGGTTGTGTCATCTGCATATGGCTGGTTGTTGATGAGTCTTCCTCCAATCCTGATGCTGATTTCATCTTCATATAGCCCAGCTTCTTGGGTTATTTCCTCAGCATACAGATTGAATAGGTATGGCGAAAGGGTACAAACCTGACACACACCTTTCCCGACTTCAAACCATGCAGTATCCCCTTGTTCTTTTGGAACGACTGCCTCTTGGTCTGAGTACAAGTTATTCAGGAGCACAGTTAAGTCTTCTGGAATTCCCATTCTTTGCAATGTTATCCATAACCTGTTATGATCCGCACAGTTGAAAGCCTTTGTATAGTCAATAAAACACAGGTAAACATCTTCCTGGTATTCTCTGCTTTGAACCAAGATCTATCTGACATCAGCAATGATATCCCTTGTTCCAGAGATACCTATAAATAGCTTCAAACAACTTTCATTTAGCTGACTAGGTAAGGACTGATGGCACCTGGATGTGATTAAAGCTCCCCACCCCAAGTTCTCAAGGTTCCCCCAAGAAACAAGCCCATCATAGCTCATTTAGATACTGCTCAGTGTTTGGCAGGGCACAAGAATTGCTCTTCCTCCCAGTGCTTAACCTCTTTTCCCCGAAGATACAAATGTCAATATTGGATTTAGCCTGGCTGAATGATCATGTCACAGGGGAGATTAGTGACTGGCAGCCACAGAAGGGTTTTTCAATTGGCAAAAGTAAATTTCTCACAAAATGAATCAAAACAGTTTGAGATGGAAAAGAAACAGGGAAAAAAGCCCTTGCCAAATTTAGTCATGATGCCTCATTAAATGGATTTGAAAACTTCAGCACGGGCATTTTATCTAGAGGCTCCTGGATTCACCCAACAGGAAGCTCAAGGAGTGAGGGAAAGAGAACATACTTTAACAGGTCAACAGCATGTTTTCTGTAAAACATTGCAGTATATTGTCCCTTTTTCTAGCATAAAACCATCCACAGCCTAGCTTCAGATGAGCATAGTGCCCAGTTCATTACAATAATCCTTCAGCCCTTTAATTCAATAAATTAAAATAGTGGAAGTTTTTTTTCACTAATGGTTACATTCATGCTTTTTAAAATTGGTCGTGCTGCTTTTTTGTTTATTTGTTGGCTTCGAATGCTTTTAATAGTCATACATCCCTGCTTTGACTTGTTGAGAATAAATGTAGGTGGTTTCCCACCACAGAATGCCTTTCTGGAAAAATTCACACTTGTGGCATAATTACTCTGCATCGTTTCCATGATCTCATTAATGTTCACAGTCATTTTAAATATTTATGGATATGTCTATTTCAGGGAACCATGTTCTGTGGCATGAGGAAAGGGGAAATCAGCCTTTGAGGTGTAGGAATTGGTTTAGTAACTGAAAGCAGACCTGAATTATCCTTTTCAGGTTTAGCAAAACACATTAACAGTCATAAACTGAGAAGTCCCAAGAAAGGAATTTAATGGTTATGGGAGAAGGGTTGTGGAAGTGCCCTCTCATCTCCTAGTCAATTCTGTAGATTCACTGAGAGCTGCTGGTAGAATATTTAGAAGTTGTTGGGTGCTGTCAAGTCAACTCATAGTGACTCCATGTGACAGAGTATAACTTCCCCATAGAGTTTTCTAGGCTTTGACCTTTACTTATGGAAGCAGATAGCCAGATCTTTCTCCTTCAGAGTCGCTGGGTGGGTTTAGTTAGCAGCTGAGCGCCTAACTGTTGCACTACCAGGGCTCCTTAAAGGTTTAGAAGAGAGGCCTCTAAATACTCAGAAAATATCATTTACATACAATACCCACTTCAGTTACATTTTTAAACTGACAACTTTTGCCAAATGGCTAAAGAAAGCGATCAGTCAATGTGCTGAAGTCGAAACTAGTGTGCAGGCAGTGATGGTTCCATGGTGGAACTCTCAGCTCCCATGTGGGACACCCGGGTTTGATTGGCTTGCATGTTGCTTTCAGCAGAGCTTCTAGACAAAGATGGACTAGGAAGAAAGGCCAGGTGATCTACTTCCGAAAATCAGCTAGTGAAAATCCTGTGAAGTACAACGTTCCCTTGTACATGGGGTCACCCCAAGTCAGGGCTGACTTGACAGCAGCTAACAGCAAACTACTGTCAGAGCCTGTGACTGGCCCTCGCTGACTCATGAATGTTTTATATCAAAAGATAAACAACATCCAATACATCTCTACAGAAAGCAGTATAAAGTCTTCTATTTTTCCAATAATAAACAGTAAGGGAGCTGTATAAGTCAGAATTAGATTTGTTCACATATAACCCACCAATACTAACAATATCTTAACTACACACAAGAAGCCCTGGTGGTGCAATGGTTAAGCACTTAGCTGCTAACCAAAAGGTTGACTGTTCAAACCTACCCAGTGGCTCTGTGGGAGAAAGACCTGGTGATCTGCTTCCATAAAGATTACAGCCAAGAAAACCCTACGGGGCAGTTCTACTCTGTCACATTGGATTACTATCAGTCAGAATTTACTTGATGGCACCTAACACCAACAACAACCACCACAACCACACCATCTTCATTCCGTCAAGTGAAAGAAGTTCAGGAGTTTGGCAGTGGAAGATTGGTAGGGTGGCTTGGCATTTTTTGGGACTTCTCTATTGCTGTTCTGCCAGCCTTAGCCCGCCACCTTAACAAGCTGCAAAAATCCACTGCTGTCCATTCGACCCTATAGGACAGAGTAGAGCTGTCCCCATAGGGTTTCCAAGACTATAAAGGTTTATGGAAGCAGACTGCCACAGCTTTCTCCAACAGAGAGGTTGGTGGGTTTGAACCATCAACCTTTTGTTTAGCAGCCAAGCACTTTAACCACTGCACCACCAGTGCTCCTTAACAAACTGCAAGGTACTTACAATTATAAATGCTTTAAGAAGCTCACAATTTAGGAGACAGGTACATAGAAATTTAACTATAATGAATAAAGAAAATAATATAAATAAAAGACAAAGAAATAGGAGGGATTTTTTTTCCTTCCTAAGAAAATTTAGGAAGAATAATTAGCATGGGGAGCCCTTGTGGTGAAGTGGTTAAGAGCTACAGCGAGCTATGGTGAGCTACGGCTGCACCAGCCACTCCTTAGAAACCCTATGGAGCAATTCTACTCTATCCTATAGTGTTGCTGTGAGTCGCAATTGACTTGACGGCAATGGGTAATTAGCATGAAGCAGAGAAAAAATTATTGTTTGAGGAAAGGAGAATAACATTTTTTTCCACTCCTCTTTTTCTCTTATTTATTTCTTGTAATTAACCAGTTGGTTAACTGTAGTTAACTAGTAGAAAGCCCTGGCGATTCATTCTTCAAAGTGTCATTCCAATCCTTTCCTCCTTTCACAGCCCCACTGCCACTGCCCCAGACCTAACCCCTTCTGAACTACTGCAGGATACTTTGAAATGGTGCCCTCCTCCAGTTCTCCCTAAAATATTGTCCTCCTCTAGCCATTTTCCATTAGAAACATTCAGGAGTTCTCACTTCCTACAGGATGAATTTGGAGATCTTTAGTCTGGCATCTACAGCCCTTCCTAATCTTTTCAGTGTTTTCTGCAAATACTTCTCTCTGCTCCTAGCTAAACTATCCCCTTTGCATCCCTTGGGCTTCCCGCCTCTATGTCTGCGCACATACTCTTCCACCTCGTTAGAATGCCTTATAAATTCATATTAAGAATTTGCCATGAGACCAGAGTAACTGGATGGTGCCTGGCTACCATTATTGAACATTTTGATTAAGGAGTCTATAGAATAATCCTAATCAAAAGGGGAAAAATGTAAAACAGAATTTCAAACTCCCATGGACTCCAGACTTTCTGGAGCTACTGAGGCTGGATGAACCCTTGAAATGATTGCCCTGAGATAATCTTTTAAACCTTAAACCAAAAATATTCCCTGAAGTCTTCTTAAAATCAAAAAATAATTTCTCTTACCTCATAAAAAACATCTGCCTTGAGCATTATGCTTTTTTAAGAACTATCTGTATGGGATCAAATTGACACCAGCAACTCAAAAGATAAGCTAGGAACCTTAGGGGCCAGTGAGTTTATGTTAATGGGGGAGGAACAACTCAGAAAAGTAGGGTGAGAATGGTTACTCAACAATGATTACATAAATATAATCAATGTCACTAAATTGTACATGTAGAGATTGTTGAACTGGTGTATATTTTGCTGTGTATATTCTCAACAACAACAAATAATAATTTTTTTAAAAAAGAAAAGAGTGGATCTGTTCCTATGACAACAAAGGCAAGAGCAGCAAAAGATGAAACACATAAATGGGACCTCATAAAAATTAAATACCTTTACTCATCAAAGGACTTATCAACAAAGTGAAAAGACCATCTACAGATTGCTGATGGAGAAATATTGCAGATTAAGGTGAGAGTCCTCTGGAGGCCTCCAGCTTTCTATCACACACAAATCCTCCTTACAGAGTGTGGTGTTCCAGCAGCCCCTTCCTTCAAATTATTGGCATTCCAAATGCCCATTGATAACAAGGAGAGTGACCTTGCCTGGGCAGTTGCACCATGATGGATCACAAAAGGGAAGGGTCAGGGACCCACGTTCTAAAACATTGGCAGCAAATTGGCAGCTCACAAGCCAAATCTGACTTGCAGATATGAGGTTTTGGTCAGCTTTTTTTTTTTTTTTTTTTTTCTTTTAATTTGAATTTGTTGCCAGCATTTAAAAACTGAGAGAACAACTGGACCTCTGGCGCTTCTTATAGGATTAAATTCACCTTGGGTCTCTGTAGAAGGGAATACTCCTTTGAAGCCAATCAATTGCAGCCCCCTTTAGATATGAGCACTCTTTCCAATTTCCCAATGATCCAATCTCTCTAGTGCTTTTACATTACCTACCTGAGCCTGCAGGCACTTATATTGGCAACTTCTGTTCAAAAACATTTTGGTGTCCCCTACAGACACATCCTAAGGCTGGAATGTTCTTTCAGAGCTGAAGTGTTGTGCCAGTTTCCTGCCAGCTATGGGACACCCCTCTTCATACTCATTACAGTAGTATTGTTTGGGAGCCCTCTACCTTGGGGATGGGTCCTCACCGCCATAGTAAAGATTAGATATACTAGGTCAAGGGAAGAAGGCACAGAGCACAGAATTGGCCTGCCCCCTGTGTTTACCAAACAAGGGTCATTGTGGAGACTTGGGTCATTTGGAAATTCTCATACCTTATCCTATACCATAGCTGAAAGCTCAGGGAGATTCTCACAGAAACTCTCAAACTGTCTCAGTAACCAAACAGGGTTATGGACCCAGAGTGGCAACCACCAGGCATCGCTTATTATCACTCCAGAAAAAGCTGATTGGGGCTTCCTAACACTTCTCTCCTGTTTTGCTGAGGCATATTCCATGATGGAAAATGGCAGTATTATGGACTCAGCTATGATGAAATGTCAGATTCTCTGAGAAACCTCCTGCAATGAAATAATGAGGAATATCTCAGCTAAATGTCTTACACAATTCTCATTAACTATGGCCATGTTGCCCTCTGTCATTACAAATCTACTGAGGTGGCCACTACCCAGTTATTGCTAAACATCTCCATTATCTAGTAGTTTTTGTTGTTGTTGCTGTTATATGCTGTTAAGTCAATTCCAACTCCTAGTGACCCTATAGGACAGGGTAGAACTGCCCCATAGGGTTTCCTAAGCAGATCACCAGGTTTGTTCTCCTGCGAAGTCGCTGCTGGATTTGAACCCTGACCTTTCAGTTAGCAGCCAAGCTCTTAACCACTGCTCCACCAGGGCTCCTTAATTTTCATTAGGAGAAATGAAAATATTTAAGACTTGGTAGTTATTTCCTTTGCTCTTTGCAGTCTTTAAAGGTTTCCAACTTGTGGCTTGTGAACTGCCAATTTGCTACACATGATTATCTCATTTGTGGAGGATCCAGAACTAATGTTGGCTACACCAATCTCTTTGTTTACTTGACTCATTTTCATATGTCAAAATTATTTGCACAATTCATAATATTTTGCCCTGATTTGGTGTAACTGGCTGTGTGTAAGAGAGTACAGAGGCCAAGGAAAAAAAAAAAAATCTCAATAGCTAACAGTTATGTGGTGCTTAGCATGTGCTAAGGACTGCTATAAGCACTTTAATCCTTTTGACAACTCTAGGAGGTAGGTGCTATTATTTCCCTCATTTCACAGATGAAGACACTAAGGCACAGAAAGGTGAGGGGACAGGCTTAGGTTCACAAAGCCAGAAAGTGGTGCACTGGGATTTGAACTGAGGTAGTCTGGTTTCAGAGTCCACACTATCAAGCACAATGTGGTTCCTCTCCCTTATAGCGCAGGATGGTTCTGAATGGTGAAGGTGGCCTGTGTCCCAATTCAGCCTCACTTTATGGCATCTCAGGGCCCTGGTGGCACAGTGGTTAAGAGCTCAGGCTGCTAACCAAAAGGTAGGCAGTTCGAATTCACCACCTGCCCCTTGGAAACCCTATGGGACAGTTCTACTCTGTCCTATAGGGTCGCTATGAGTCGGAATCAACTCGAAGGTGATGGGTTTGTTTTGTTTTGTTTTTTTATGTATCTTACTTTCACAAAAATTAACTTTCCGTAAAAGTGGTAATGAGAACAAAGCAATAATAAGAGCATAATAAGAGTTAGTTGACAATGTAGTAGTACACTCTTAAATATATGCTGCTTTCTGTGACTTATTATGAGCTTTAGTACTTTCTTTTTCTTTATTGTACTTTAGATGGAGGTTTACAGAACAAACTGGCTTCTCACTACACAATTACTACACATATTGTTTTGTGACATTGGTTATCAACCCCACAACATGCCAACACTCCTGCGTCTCTACCTTGGGTTCCCTATTACCAGCTTCCCTGTCCTCTCCTGCCTTCTAGTCCTTGCGCCTGGGCTAGTATGCCTCTTTAGTCCCGTTTTGTTTTATGGGCCTGTCTAATCTTTTGCTGAAGGGTGAACCTCAGGAGTGACTTCATTATTGAGGTAAAAGGGTGTCAGGGGGCCATACTCTTGGGGTTTTCTCCAGTCTCTGTCAAGTCAGTAAGTCTGGTCTTTTTTGTGAGTTAGAATTTTGTTCTACATTTTTCTCTAGCTCTGTCTGGGACCCTCTATTGTGATCCCTGTCAGAGCAGTTGGTGGTGGTAGCCAGGTACCATCTAGTTGTGCTGGACTCAGTCTGGTGGAGGCCTTGGTAGTGTATCTGTGGTCCATTAGTCCTTTGGACTAATCTTTCCCTTGTGTCTTTGGTTTTCTTCATTTTCCCTTGCTCCTAAAGGGGTGAGACCAGTGGAGTATCTTAGATGGCCACTCACAAGCTTTTAAGACCCCAGACACTACTCACCAAAGCAGAATGTAGAACATTTTCTTTATAAACTATGTTATGCCAATTGAGCTGGATGTTACCTGAAACCATGGTTCCCACAGCCCTCAGCCCAGTAATTCAGTCCCTCAGGGAGTTTCGATGTGTCTATGGAGCTTCCATGACCTTGGAGCTTTAGCACTTTCTTATTAATAACTATATATGAACTCAACAAAAGGCCCCAAGAGGAGGCTGAACTTAAGTGTCACTGCCAGTTACCAAAAAGAATCTTTTCCTTTTGTCCAAATACCCATAAGCTGGGTCAGTCAGCCTAGTGCAGTTTCATGAAAGCTAAGCAATTAGGACAGTGAGTTTAACAAAGCGCAAATCAGTCTTGTGCTAGAGAGGAGAGTCTGAATAGCTTTCCAAAGCTAAGAGGGCTCAGGACTGATATTACAAGCTGGGATCATGAGATCCATTTAAGACAGCAACTTGGGCACAGGTAGATAGTGCTTCCCATTCTATATTCCAACTGAAATAGTCTATAGAACTTAACAGTATGGGGAAAATACAGCAGTATAGAAAAGAGGGAAAGGTGACATCAACATAACATAAGACAAGGAATTTTGGTTAGATATAGTAAGGATGGAGCCAATCTGAAGGCAGACATTTTGGGCTGACTCCCAACTGCCGTTCTTGAAAATGTAGTGCAGTAGCATAGGATGTAAGGAGAAGAAATTACTGCAATGCACAACTTCATCCTTCCTGATTCTAGGAGTGAGACCTGAATATTAGAGTAAGCCATAGGCTAGAGAAGGAGCACTCTGACTGAAATAGCTTTGGCATTGGTGGTTTGAAGTATTAGAAATCTTTCTAACGCAAATCTGGCTTTCCCAAGCGGAAATGCATTGACTGAGATGGCTAATCTATGGTGTTGGGGAGGTCATTTTCACCAGTGTGGTGTATTGCAGCATCAGGAAGGATAGACAGATCATACAATGTATGTGGAGATGGAACACTAGGTCCTCACACAGCAGCTTTAGAACTCCCAGTAAAGAAATGACTCAAAAAATATCAGGTATATTTGAAAAAGAAACAAAAAGAACTTCTAGATGTGAAAAATATAATCTTTGAAATTAAAAACCAAATGAATAGATTTAAAAGCAGATTAGAACTGAAGAGATAACAGTGAACTAGAAAATATAACATTTAAAAAGCTTCTACACAGAGAATTAAACAAATAGAAAATGTTAAGAGACCTGAAGAGATATTGAGAATAGAATGATAAGCTCTATCATGTGTCTAAATAAAGTTCCAGAAGAGAATAGGACAGGGGCAATATTTAAAAATATAAAAGGCTAAGACTTTTCTAGAATTGAAGATAGATGTAAATCATCAGATTCAGAAAGCACAAGGAATCACAAGTAGGAAAATACAGATGAAAACACAGATTCATTGTTGTCAAACTGTAGAACACCAGAGACAAAGAGATCTTAAAAGTAATTAGAGAGAAAAGAGAAAGCATCCATAATTGGACTATAAAATTGGCAGTAGCAAAAATGGAAGCCAGAAGACAATAGAATGATATTTGAAAAGTGCTGAGAGGATATTATTCTTGAACTAGAATCATATCTCTTTTAAAATATCATTCAGGAATATAAAGGGCAATATAAAAACATTTTCAGACAAAGAAAATTGAGCATACCACCAGTGGAGCCCCACCAAGGGAACGTCTAAAAGATGCCCTACAACAAGGAGCCCTGGTAGCACAATGGTTAAATGCCTGGATGCTACCCAAAAGGTCAGTGGTTCAAACTCACTCAGAGGCTCTGAGGGAGAAATGACCTCGCGATCTGCTCCTGTACAGAATTACAGGCTAAGAAACACTATGGGGGCAGTTCTACTCTGTCATCTAGGACAGCTAGGAGTTGGAATTGACTAAACAGCACACACAACAAACACAACAGCAAGAAGGAAGATGATCCCAGAGGGGTATGCCATGTTAGAAGAAATAATAAGCAAAAAAAAAATATTTATCATACCTAAGTGTTAACCGAATTGACTCAACAGCACACAACAACAACAAGTGTTAACTAAACTTGATTATACAAAGCAATAATGACTATTGTAATTTGGGAGGTTAAGAAAACAAGATGGATTTTAAATGCTTGGCAAAACACCTGTAAGGTGGGAAGTGGAGATTGAAATGAAAGTGTACCAAAGTTCTAGTATCATTCAAGAGGTGATTAGAGGTATTGATTAGTTTTAGATTTTGTAAATGTGCATGTTAAATTATTAATGTTGACCAGTGAAGGAATACAAGTTAAGTGTGTAACTTCCAAACTAGTGGAAGGTAAAATAATTGAGTGAAAAACATGATCAAACAAAAGAAGCACAGGAAAAATAAACTAAAAGCAAAAGATGAAATGGTAGTAATAAAAATATATGAGTATGTTCATACAATGTAATACTACTCAGCAATGAAAATGATGAACTTCTGATACATG
Organism: Dugong dugon; assembly: GCA_030035585.1. Taxonomy (NCBI): domain Eukaryota; kingdom Metazoa; phylum Chordata; class Mammalia; order Sirenia; family Dugongidae; genus Dugong; species Dugong dugon. The sequence goes on from CM057464.1 coordinate 179,812, forward strand.
TAGTAATGGGGATGAATCTCAAAAACCTTATGTTGAGCATTTAAAGAAGCCAGACACAAAGAGACACAAATTATCTAATTTATATAAAGTTCAAAAATACAGGATAGAAATCAGAATAGTGCTTGTCTTTGTGAAGGAGGGCAATTGGCTGGAATGGGGCATAAAAGAAATTTTAGAGTAACTGATATGATCTGTATCTTGATTTTGTGTTGATTGCAGAAGTGTATATATTTTTTCAAAGCTCATACAGCTTGTACATTTCCCTTAATGTAATTATACCCCAATATGTATGGGTATGTATTATCACAATAAATATAAATGTACAAAACTAGATAGTTTAAAAACAGAGATTGCCAGATTGAATAAAAAAACAAAATCTAGTTTGATGATATCAACAAGAGATATATCTAAAACAAAAGAACACAAAAATGTTCAAAGGGAAAAAATGGATAAAGATACATTAAGCAAGTACTAATAATAACAATTTTTAAAGATCATAACCCTAAACTAGATTAAGATCCCTAAAAATACTCTTAGGGAAAAATTATTCACTATGCAGTGATAAAAGCTAAAATTCCCAGAAAGTTTTAAAAATTCTAATCAAGTATCCAAATAATATTAAGCCCTCAAAATATATAAAGTGAAAGCTGATAGAATTACAAGGAAAAATTTAAAAATTCACAGTCACATTGGGAGATTTTATATCTTAATAAAGATACAGAAAATTTTAACAACATAATTTAAAATATTGAGCTAATGTGTATATATAGAATGTTGCAACAGAGCATATGCATTCTTCTTGAGCATGCATTTGTGAAATTTGCCACATAGAATATCATAAATGACCACATATCAACAAATTTAAGAAACAGACCACATTCTCTGACCACCATGTAATTGGCAGAAATCAGTTACAAAAAGATAAGTTAGAAGAACTTCTATGTTTGGAAATTTAAAGTTTACTTCTGAATACCTAATGGGTCAAATAAGTATTAAAGTGAAAATTTTACAATACGGACAAAAGAACAATAGTAAAAACATTTCATACTAAAACTTGTGAGATGATATTAGAAGGCAATGGCTGTGCGTTTTTATACTAAGGAAAAAAAATGTTTCCTTCTCTCTCTCTCTAGCTCTTGCTATAGCTTAACATCGTTAGGCATCTGGGAAATGCAAAGTAAAACTATAATGAGATATCACAACACATCTTTGACAATGAGTAAAATTAAAAAGACTGCTAATACCAAGTGTTGGTGAAGATATGGAGAAATTAGAAATCTCAAACATCGCTGGTGTTTTCCAAAGTGTTTGTAAAATGATGTAATTACTCTAGAAAAGTAATTTCCACTTTCTTATAAAGTTAAACACATGTTTAACATTTGGCTCAGAAATTCTATTTCTTGGATTTACCCAAGAGAAACAAAAACCTGCATCCACAAAACAATCTGTGTGTAAAAGTTTATAAGAGCTTTATTCATAATACCCCCAAACTGGAAACAACCCAAATATCCATTGACATGTGAATGAAACAATTTGTAACCCATAATTCATACAATGGAATACTAAGCAGTAATAAAAAAGGAAGAAACTACTGATACATGTAACAACATGAATAAAGCTCGAAAACATCATACTGAGCAAGAGAAGCCAGACACAGAAGAGATTGTATTATATGGCTCCATTCATATTACATTTTAGAAAAGACAAACTTCTTTATATTGACAGAAGGTAGATTAGTCAGTCCCACAGGCCAAGACAGGAGGGTGTTGGTGGGATGGGGGGAAGGTTAATGCAAAGAAGCATGAGGGAATTTTGGCATATTGGAAATGACCTATATCTTAATTATAGTGGTAGTTACACATTTGTCAAAACTCACTGAAATGTAGAATTGGTGATTTTGTTGCATGCAATTTATACCTTTATGAAGTTGTTTAAGATTAAAAAAGAAGAATGAGTGAAATAATGATCTATACATTCAGTGTAAGAAAACAGAAGGAAGGAAATTGTATAGAGTAGAAATTAATAAATAAAAAATAAAGAATCAGAAAACCTGAAAAGACTTGTAACCAATTAAAAAAAATTTAATCAGGTCTCTTCCACAAATGGTGCTGGCAAAACTGGATTCCACATGCAGAAAAATGAAACAAGATCCATACCTCACACCATACATAAAAAGTAATTCAAAATGGATCAAAAATCTAAATGTTAAATATAAAACCATAAATTTCTTGGAAGAAAATATAGGAGCAAAGCTTTTGAACCTAATTTTCCTCAATGATAGATTACTAAATACAACAAAGAATGAATGAGCAACAGAAAACAAAATACATTGAAATCTGCGAGAGCTGGAACTCAATGGGTCTACCTTGTTTTTCTGGGTCTCGCAAGTTTTCCTCCATTGATAAAGTGCAGTCCTACCACTTTTCTATCGTTCATTTTAATGGGAAACATTTGAGTTTTCCTCCCCTGACAGGTTTCTGGCTTACAGGTGCCAGCTTTCACAAGTTTTACTGTAGATAACTGGGACCTCATAAGAGGCAAATACTTACGTTCAAAAAAAGAAGTCTTTCAAAAGAGTACAGAGACAGCCTACAAACTGGGAAAAAACTTTGGAAATGACATAACTGAGAAGGATCTAATACCTAAAATACACAGAAAACTTCTACAACTTAGCAACAAAAAGACAAATAACCCAATCAAAAGGTGTGCAAAGGACAGGAACAGACACTTCACCAAAGCGGATATTCAAAGGGCCAACAGACACATGAAAAGATGCTCAATGTCATTAGCCATCAGAGAAATGCAAATCAAAACCACAATGATATTCCATTTCACTCCCAACAGAATGGGAAAGATAAAAAAGGAAAATAGCAAGTGTTGGAGGGGAAGTGGAGAAATTGGAACACTCATCCATTTCTGGTGGGAATGCAAAATGGTACAGCTATTGTGAAAAAACAGTCTGGTTGTTCTTCAAAAACTAGCAGTAGAGCTGCCATGTGTCCCAGCAATTCCACTCCTAGGTATATACCCTAGGGATCCAGTAGAAGTGACACAAACACATGCACAGCTGTGTCCATCGCAGCACTATTCACAATAGCCAAAGATGGAAATAACCTAAGTGCCCATCAGTGGATGAACGGATAAGTAAAATGTGGTACATAAGTACAATGGAATATCACTCAGCAGTAAAGACAAATGAGTTCCCATAACATCTTGGAACATGATGAACCTGGAGGACATTATGTTGAGTAAAATAGGCCAATCACAAATAAAACAAATATTATATGTTCTCACTTTTATGAAATGACATGAACAGGCAAATAAACTAATGTTCATTAGTGATTACCAGGGATGCGGGGAGATGGAGATTCATTTTCTAGATAGTAGGCACTTGTTATTTTTGGTGATGGGAAAGGTAACACTTAATGGGAGTGAAGTGTGCATAGCTTGACGAAGGTAAACGATGTCACTAAAACTACACAAGAAAAAAGGACCTTTTGGTAATTGATGGCATAGATGGAGCCCTGGTGGCACAGTGGTTAAGAGCTCAGCTGCTCACCAAAAGGTCAGCAGTTTAAACCCATCAGCTGCTCCTTGGAAACACTGTAGGGCAGTTCTACTCTGTCCTACAGGGTCACTATAGTTGGAATTGACTCAACAGCAACAGGTTTGGTTTGGGTTATATAGATGTATGCATACGTATATGCATGTATATGACTGTATGGTTATATTCATATATATAATAAAGCACATAGGGGACACAGTTACAGATACTTATTAGACGTAACCAAACACCTCTCAGGATTGGACTTCTACATTTGAAGGATTAGGTCCATAGTCTCATGGGATATCTTGGTGAATTGGCATAATATAGTTCATAAAGTTTGTGTTCTACGTCCTAGTTTGGTGAGTAGTGTCTGAGGTCTTAAAAGCTTGCGAGCAGCTGTCTAAGATTTAACTATTGGTCTCTACTCATCCAGAACAAACGAGAAAGAAGGAAACAAAATACTCAAAGAAGAAACTAGCCTACAGGACTAATAGTCTACACAAACCATGACGTCATCTACCCTGATACTAGAACTCGATGCTTCCCAGCTATTACTAGCACCAACTGTTCTGATCAGGGCCACAATACATCAGGGCCCTAATAGACTGGGAGAAAAATGTGGAACAAAACCTCAAATTCCTAAAAAAAAAACACAAAACACAGACTTACCGGACCATTGGGACTGGAGGACTCCCCAAGACTATTGCCCTGAGATATTCTTTGAATCTTGAAGTGAAACTAGCCTCTGAGGTCACCTTTTAGCTAAATAACTGATTGGCTCACAAAATAAAGAATATCACAGGTGAGTACTGTGCTCCTTTAAAAAATCATCTATATGAGACCAAACAGTCAACAATTACTTTAAAACAAAGCTGAGAATGTAAAGGGGCAGGGAAACTAGATTAATGGAAACAGAACAACTAGAACAGAAATATTGAGCGTGTTCACGCATTGTGAAGAATGTAACCAATGTCACTAAACAACTGGTGTAGAAATTGTTGAATTCACTGAAAGCACAATAAAATCTTATTTAAAAAAAATTAAATTAGTATTTAAATATCTACCTTCTCACTAAACCTATATACTAAAAATCAGTCCTAGATGTTTTTAGAGGAGCCCCGGTGGCACAACTGTTATGTCCTCGGTTGCTAACTGAAAAGTTGGTGGGTTGAACCTACCCAGTGGTTCCGTGAGAGACAGATCTGGCAATCTGCTTCCATAAAGACTAAAGCCTAGAAAATCCTTTGAGGCAGTTCTGCTTTGTCACATGGCGTCAATATAAGTCAAAATCAACTCGACAGCACCTAACAGCAACAACAAGATGTTCTTAACTGGAAAGTTCTACAATACGTCCAATGATCACAAAATTTGATCACAAACTGTTCCTAGAGAATAATAAAAATATAAAGCATACTCCCAAACTCCCTTAAAGATTAAAGTTGTTTAGACTTCTGGGCAACATGGCGCTATAGTCAGAAGCACCACGCCGTCCCTCTGCAGCAAAGATCAGAAAAACTAAGTCAAACAGAGTCATATGTCAATCCTGAAACCCTAAGCATCAAATGAAGAGATAAAGAACTCAGCCAAGCACTGAATGGAATAAGAAACTGACTGAGAATGGAGAGTGAGGAGCGGTACATGCAGAGGTCCCCTATCAGCTACCGCAGCACTGATCCACCATCTTGGATTCCTATCAGAGATCAGCAAACAGGGGGTATGAGAAAGCAGCTTCACGGAGCTTCCAGCAGGAGACAGAACAACAGGTAACCAGAGATATAGGCTTTCACAACCCCCAACCTTCTTCATTCCTACTTAGCCTCCTCTGCTTCCTGCAGCCACAGTCTCTTGGCCAGGAAGCACAAGCTTCACCTCGGTGTCACTTGGATTCCACCCACCTGCACCGGCCAGCTTCCTGAGTGCCTTTTGTTGGCTGCTGGTGTTGCTTTTTTCTGCTTCTTTAGATTTCTTCCTTACCTCTCACTACCTCACCCTCCTTTCTCTCAAATACCTGGCTCCATGTGCCATCTTTGCTTCTTCCTGAAAGGCTGAGAAACATCACTCCACTGTGAAACTGCTTCCCAGCCCATGCCACCACGCTGATGGGACCCCCGGGCTTTTTGTTTGTTTGTTTGTTTGCTCTGATTTGTTCTGTTTTGATTTGTTTGTTTGTTTTCTTTTTCTTGTCATGGCCTGGGAGCCCCTTCTAGCCAGGCAGTACTGTGCAGCTTGGAAGCCACTCCCTTACTCTGCACAGATGCACAGGGACATCCCTGGGGGCATTTCTTTTTTCTTGTTTTTCTTTTTTTTGTTTTGTTTTGGTTTTTGTTTTTGTTTGTTTGTTTGTTTTGTTCTCTCATTCCTTTTGGTCTTTCTTCATTTCCAGTTTCTCGATTTATTCATTTTTTCATTTACCCTTTTTATTTTTTTCATTTTTGTTTTTCCCCATTTCTCAGTCTCTCATCTCTCCACTCCAATAGCAAGCTACCTTAGCACTCTTTTTTGTTTGTGTGTATGTTTTTGTCTCCTGTTCCTCTCTCCTCTCTCTCATCTTTCCCACGCCCATCTTAGCTCCACACATCACAATCTACCCCCTCCTTCCTGCCTCCCTGCACTATATGCTGAACATCATACTCCCAAGCAGCACAGGCACAGCTGGAACCTACCCTGCACTGATTCCCGGTCCACACTGTCAGCCCTGGTACATGCCACAAACAACCCATCCCAGCAACTCCCCTTCAGCTGGACCTGCCCTGCTGTACCATACCTTAGTGACTGACCCTGCCCTTTGGAGAAAGAGGTGAAAAATATCGTGCCCACAGAGGAGCAAACAACAAAGAACGCACATCCTGCATGCTTAGATGTAACCAAATAAAACAAAAAAGCAGGACAAAACAAACAAATCTACAGTCAATAAACGAGGAAAATAATGACTGAATGCCCCGAAGACAGCAGACAATATCAAAACATTTAAAAAACAGGACAGGATGGTTCCAGAAGGCATCCAAAATAAAACACCAGATGGCCTTCCAGTAGAAGAAAAGGCACTAGACCTAACTGATAAGGAATTCAAATCTCTAACATTCAGAATTATCTGAGAGTTGAAGCAAAAAACAGACAAAAATGAGGACAAAATAGACAAATTCATGGAAAAGGCAGATAAATTCATGGAAAATACACACAAAAAATGGAAGAATTCAAGAAAATAATACAGGAACAAAACGCTAAAATAAATCCACAACTAGAAATCATACAAAAACAACAATTAGAAATCCAAAAGATACACAACAAGATTTCAGAAATGTACAGTGTCATAGAAGGGCTAAGGAGCAGGTTTGAAATGATGGAAGATAGGATCAATGAAATTGAAGACAAACACTTGGATACAACTCTGTTTGAGGAAAAATCTGAAAAAAGAACACAGAAAAATGAAAAGACCCTGAGAATTATGTGGGATACAATCAAAAGCAAAAATTTTTGAGTGATCAGAGTTCCAGAACAGGGGGAGAAAACAGAAAACACAAAGAGGATCACTGAAGAATTGCTGACAGAAAACTTCCCCAATATCATGAAAGATGAAAAGCTGGCCATCCAAGAAGCTCAATGAACCACATATAGGGTAGACTCCAAAAGCAAATCACCAAGGCATATCATAATCACACTCGCTAAAACCAAAGACAAACAAAGAATCCTGAGAGCAGCTCAAGAAAACAAAAAATCACATACAGAGGAGAAACAATAAGACTAAGCTTGGATTATCTGGCAGAAACCATGCAGGCAAGAAGGCAATGGGATGACATATATAAAATCCTGAATGAAAAAAATTGCCAGCCAACAATAATATACCCTGTAAAACTCTCATTCAGATATGATGGTGAAATTAGGTCATTTCCAGATAAACAGAAATTAAGGGACTATGTAAAAACCAAACCAAACTTACAAGACTTGTTAAAGAGAGCCCTTCAATCTTAGAACAAACAATATCAGACCACAGGCTGAATATAGGACCCAGGATTGTACTAGCCAGATACCAACCTAGGAAATGAACTCTTAAGGACTATGCAAAACCAAAAGAATTACAACAGGGAAACAGAGAGGTTCATCTGTAAATGTCAACAGCATCAGAACAATAAAAGAGGGAATAAACAGTGTAAGTATAGAACCTTCTAATGGAGAGGAAGGCAAGCCGATACCAAGTAATAATAGACTGGTTCAAATCTAGGAAGATAAAGGTAAATTTCAAGGTAATCACAAAGAAAGTTAACAAACCTACTCATCAAAATAAAGAAGAAAAACATAAAGTCTCAGTAAAAACAAACCCTACAAAAACAAAAGAAATAAAAAAAAATCCACAAACAGAAGGAACGCAGGACAGGAGAGTAAGAAGAACAAAGAAAATGTCAGCACCACCAAAAAAAAAAAAAAAAAAAAAGCACTACAAAGTGCAATCCCAGTCCTAGGAATATATCCTAGATAAATAAGAGCTGTCACAGGAATAGACATATGCACACCCTTATTTATTGCAGCACTGTTCACAATAGCAAAAAGATGGAAACAACCTAGATATCCATCAACAGACGAATGGATAAACAAACCATGGTACATACACACAGTGGAATATTATGCAAAGATAAAGAACAATAATGAATCTGTGAAGCATCTCATAACATGGATGAAACTGGAGAACATTATGCTGAGTGAAATAAGTCAATCACAAAAGGACAAATATTGTATGAGACCTCTACTGTAAAAACTCATGTAAAAGTTTACACACAAAAAGAAACAATCTTCGTTCGTTACAAGGGATGGGAGGTGTGCAGGGGAACTAAATAGACGACAGATAAGTGGTAACTTTGGTGAAAGGTAAGACAGTACGCAATACTGGGGAAGCCAGCACAACTTCCAAACTCCCTGAGGGACTGAACTGCCGGGCAGAGGGCTGTGGGGACCATGGTCTCGGGGAACATCTAGCTCAACTGGCATAACACAGTTTATAAAGACAATGTTCTACTTCTACTTTGGTGAGTAGCATCTGGGGTCTTAAAAGCCTGTGAGCGCCATCTAAGATACTCCACTGGTCTCAGCCATTTGGGAGCAAGGGAGAATGAACAGAACAAGATACAAAGAAAAGATTAGTCCAAAGGACTAATGGACCACAGCTACCACAGCCTCCACAAGACTGAGTCCAGTACAGCTAGATGGTGCCCTGCTATCATCACTGACTGCTCTGACTGGGATCACAACAGAGGGTCCTGGACAGAGCTGGAAAAGGATGTAAAACAAAATTACAACTCACAAAAAAATGATCAGATTTACTGGCCTGACAGACCAGCGAAACACTGAGAGAATGGCCCCTGGACACCCTTTTAGCTCAGTGGTGAAGTCACTCCCAAAGTTCACCATTCAGCCAGGGATTATACAGCCCCAAAAAACAAAATGGGACTAATGAGGCACAGCAGTCCAGGGACAAGGACTAGAAAGCAGGAGGGGACAGGAAAGCTGGTGATAGGGAATCCAAGGTTGAGAAGGGACAGCGTTGACATGTCGTGGGGTTGTTAACCATTGTCATAGGGCAATATGTGTACTAACTGTTTAATGAGAAACTATTTGTTCTGCAAACCTTCATGTAAGGTACAAAAAAAAAAAGAGTTATCTATGTGAGATCAAATTGACAACAGCAACTCAAATGGTTTGATGAGAAGCCTAGGGGACAGTGAGTTGAAGATAATAGTGACGGAATAATTTGGAAAAGGATAGTGGGAATAGCAGCACAACTGGAATAATGTAATCGATGTCACTGAGTTGTACATGTAGAAACTTCTGAAATGGTGTAACTTTGGCTATGTATATTTTCACCAAAAAAGGTCCTCCAAGGTCAAGAAGGGAGAGTGTTGACAGGTGTTGGGGTTGTTAACCAATGTCATAAAACAATATGTGTACTGACTGTTCGATGAGACACTATTTGTTCTGTAAACCTTCATCTAAAGTACAAGAAAAAAATTAAAGTTGTTTAAATTAGGCAATGATGGTGTAAGTATGGAAAATTATAGGACAATTTCTCATATGAACATAGATGCTAAAATCAACAGATTATTGAAAGGCAAAATCCAGCAGTGCATTAAGTGGACTGTATATAATTTGTGCCTTTTGTCTTTTGATTTACCTGAGGTTCTAATGGATGGCCTAATATTAAAAAAATATTAATATAACTCACCATTCACTCCATTAACAAATTTAAGGAGAGATACTTCTTGGTAGGTGCTATAAAAGTATTTGATAAAATTCAACACACATTCAAATATATCCTAGGTAACTAGAAGTAGAAAGGGGCATCTTTTTTTGATAAGGGAATTTATATATATCATACTTCATGGTAGAAGTTAGGAGTATTTTCTTTAAGTCAGGAATTATTGCAGAGAGCCTGATACCACAGTTTAACCTTTTCTTGGATATCCCAGTCAGTGTAGTTAGTCAAGAAAAAGAAAAAAGATACAAGAAATAGTAAGGAAGAAACAAAGTTGTCATTATTGATAGTGAATACAATTATCTCCATGGAAAAATTCAAGAGAATGTACAGACAAAACATTAGAGCAAATGATAGAGTTCAGCAAAGTTGCCATATATACAGAAGATTGACTGATACTCACAAAAATCAATATATAAGACCAGAAAACTATCAGAAAAATATAATTTTATTAAGATAATGAACTTTACACAGTGCTATCTATCTACCGTACCATCAGTCTGTTAGTTTGTTGTACTGTTGAGACTTGCATGTTGCTGTGAGGCTGGAAGCGATGACACTGGTAATTCAAATACCAGCAGGGTTACTCGTGGTGAACAGATTTCAGTGCAGCTTTCAGACTGAGAAAGAGTAGGAAAAAAGGCCTGGTGATCTACTTCCACAAATTAGCCAGTGAACACCCTGTGGATCACAAAATACTGTCTGAGACTTCAACTCGCTTACTTTGGACACATCATCAGGAGGGACCAATTGCTGCAGAAGGACATTATATTTGGTGAAGTTAATGCCACGGAAGGCAAAGGAAACCTTTAATGAGATGAACTGTATGGCTGCAACCATGGACTTGGACACACTGACATTCGTAAAGTTGGTGCAGGACTGGGCAGTGTTTAGTTCTGTTGTACATGGGGTCAACGTGAGTCAGAGCTGACTCGCCAAGTTGGGAAATATGTTAATACAGTATAGCTGCCGCTAACATGACTTAGAACTGCCTTTCATACTGGAGATGAGATTAAAGAGTTTTGCTATGAGTTTTTGAAGAAGTGCAACTCCAATGATGCCTTGGTAAGTACTTTTGGGAAGGAAAAGAGCAAGAAGTACAGATTCTTTCTCCTATCTTCCTCAACTCTGACACTGAGTGTTGGTTTACCCTGGGTCAGTTTCTCTTCTCCAAAAGACAGAGAAAACAGGGAAAGGTTCTCATTAGTGGATGCTGGCTCTGATTCTTCAGCTTATGAGTAAATGAGCCAGTACTATTTACCTAGGAGGTTTGTAATGATTATTTCATGTTTTAAATTCAATGCTAATTTTTCTGCAAATGCGGCATTCAGAGCAAAAGAAAGAACTCAGCTGTCTGTACAAACATATGGAAATCAATGATAAATGGACGAGACTGCACAGTATATTTATTAACCAAGCTTGTATAAATCATGATTTTTCAACCATTTATTAAACTAATAGGATTGTTTTGGGAACATCAAAGAATTCCTTATTAAGTAAATAATCATGTTTATCCACTTAGTTATGAGGAAAAGCAAATCATTCACACTGCATTTATGATGCCTCATCAGATTTCATTTCTCTTAAATGTCAGCTGTTGATAATTTTTACCAAATGACCTGGGGAAAATATCCAAATTTCTATAGGCTTCAGCCAGCTCACCAGTCCAGGAAAAATACTGCTGCTTGCTCCTCAGATTTTCATTTTTTTTCTTCTCCAAATGGGTAAACTCCCCCCATGAGGCTTAAAATGGCCTTCTCAATTGTTGTTACTGCCTTTGGTAGACTCCGACTCATGGCAACTTTACGTACAACAGGATAAAATGTTCCCTGGTCCTGTGTCATCCTCCCATCGCTGGGATGTTTGAGTCCATCATGTCGGCTATTGTACCAGTCCATCTCATTGAGGCCTCCATCACCCTTGCTGGCCCTCTACTTCACCAAACATGATGGCCCCCTCCAGCGATTGATCCCTCCTGATGAGGTATCCAAAGCAAGCGGGCTTTCCCAATACCGAACTCAAATTTGGGTAGTTGGCCTTCTTCATCTCATCTCTTTCTTGAATCATTCAATGCCAGTCTCTATTATCTGACCACCTGGGCACAGCTCAGAGGTCTGCTCTGTTGATTGGGCATGAGCCAGATCCCCTTAGCACCGGGGAAATTTTCTCTCTTTCTACTCTTGTTCTCCATTACACACCCAGCCTGTGCGTGTCCAGAGTGCACTGACTTCTCCCAGTGCTCATCTGAAGCAAACACAATTAGGGGGTTAAATTTGCTGCTTGACAGGGAGGATGTACTCAAGTATTTGCTATTTTGATTTGTGATATCAATATGGTCCTGAAAATTTTTTTTTAATAAATCAGAATTTTATAAATCAAAATGTATTTTGGCCATATTTAGCATGTACTAGGGAGTATCATATTGCAGTCATTTAGTAAATAGTTATTGATTCTCACAAGGCAAATCATTGGGCTAGGCATAGTGGGAAATATGAAGGTTTATTGATTTATTCAATAAACATTAACTGAGTATTAGCTCTGGGCCAGGTACTGTTTAAGACATTGGGGATACAGAGGTGAACAAGAAACACAAAACTTCTGATCTCAGGGAGCTGATGTTCTAGTAGGAAACACAGATAATAAAGAAGTAAACAAGCAAATAAAAATGATCATCAGGTAGCGGCAAGTGCTATAAAGAAAAGGGAACAGAATAACATGAGAGCGATAGCAGTGAGAAGCACACTAATTTAGACAGAGTGGTCAATGAATCTGGAAGGCAGCATTGATGATGAGAAGAGTAGGGTACACTCCTTCTGGAAGAGTTTACAGTCAAGAGAGATTCTAAGACTGCACTCAATTTAGTATGTAACCCCAAACACATGTCTACAAATTTTATAACATTGCACAACAATAGACAACTCAAAGAAGACAATAAATTTCAATGAGTCCAAGGAGCCCTGGTGGTGCAATGGTTAAGCACTTGGCCGCTAACCAAAAGTTCAGTGGTTCAAACCCACCAGTGGCTCTATAGGAAAGAAGACCTGGTGATCTGCTTCCGTAAAGATTTAAAAAAAAGAAAAAGAAAAAAAACCAAACCCATTGACACTGAGTCAATTCTGATTCATAGTGACTGTCTTGGATTGAATTGTGTCCTCCAAAAATATCTGTCAACTTGGTTAGGTCATGATTACCAGTACTGTGTGATTGTCTACCATTTTGTAATCTGATGTGATTTCCCTAGGTTTTGTAAAACCTATCACTATGATGTAATAAAATGGATTAGTGGCAGTTATATTGATGAGGTCTACAATATTAGATAGTGTCTTAAGTCAATATCTTTTGAGATATAAAAAAGAGAAGTGAGCAGAGAGACTGGGAGACCTCATATCACCAAGAAAGCAGTACTGGGAGCAGAGCGTGTCCTTTGGACCTAAGGTTCCTGCTCTGAGATGCTCCCAGACCAAGGGAAGACTGATGTATCACAAGGACCTTCCTCCAGAGTCGACAGAGAAAGCCTTCCCCTGGAGCTGGGGCCTAAATTCGGACTGTACTATAAGAGAATAAACTTCTCTTTGTTAAAGCCATCCACTTGTGATATTTCTGTTATAGCAGCGCTAGGTGACTAAGACAGTGTCTCTATAAGACAGAGTAGAACTGCCCCATACGGTTTCCAAGGCTGTAAATCTTTGCAGTAGCAGACTGCCAGATCCTTCTCTCCTAGGAAACCCTATGGGGCAGTTCTACTCTGTCATATACAGTCGACTACACACAACAGCAACAACATACTGATACAAATAAATGATTGAATAAATAAATAAATGCAGGAGAAGGGACAGACCTTCCTTATAGAAGAATTCCAAATACTATATGTAGATGCTCCACTCTTCAGAAGGGGACGCTTAATTCTCCTACTCTTGAGTGTTGGCTAGACTTAGTGATTTGCTTCCAAAGAATAGAGCATGGAAAGAGAAAAACAGAAACATCACATTGGAGAAAACTGGCAAACACTACCTTACCCAAGTGATCAAGTTTAACAACACCAGTGATAAGTCATGTTGCTATCAAGTACCCTTGGATATTTGATCACTATGGCATTCTTCCCCAAAACCATTCTAATCATGAGAAAACCCAAATTGAGAGACATTCTACAAAATAGCTGTCAGTACTCTTCAAAACTGTCAGGGTCATGCAAAGGAAGGAATGACCATCACAGATTGGAGGGGACTAAGGGGACATGATAAATAAATGCAATGTGGAAACCTGGATTGGATCCTGGAACAGGAAAAAGGCGTTAGTGGAAAAACTGGTGAAACCAAAATAAAGTCTGTAGTTTAGTTTAATAGTGTTGTACCAATTTTAATTTCTTAGTTTTGACAAATTGCCATGGTTATGTAAGATGTTAACATTATGGGAAGCTGGGTGAAGGGTATATGAGGACTCTCTGGACTCTGTTTGCCACTCTTCTGTGAATCTAAAATTCTTTCAAAATAAAAAGCTTATAGGAAAAAAAGTGCACACATAAGGTGCTCCAGGATTTCAGAGGAATGAAAGGTTGTTTTCTCTGAGGGTATCAGGGAAGATTTCAGGGAGAAGATGGCATTTGAGTTTGTTACAAACAAAAGATGAATCAGATTTCAAAAGAAAATGAGAAGAAGGTATTCTAGATTGAGAAAACGACTTGTAAAGAAAGAAGAATATTTGGGACGTAGTAATTATTCCATTTTTATTATCTGAATTTTTACAACACTTAGTTATAACTTCCTCACTTAGTCACTTTTAAATTACTTCTCCTACGATTATCTTTGGAGCCCTAGTGGCACAGTGGTTAAGTGATAGGGCTGCTAACCAAAAGGTTGGCAGTTGGAATCCACCAGCCACTCCTTGGAAACCCTATGGGGCAGTTATACTCTGTCTTATAGGGTTGCTATGAGTCGGAATTGACTTGATGGCAACAGGTTTAATGGATCCTATCACATTTTGCTATTATTCCCTTAATAGGCTGAGCTTCTTGAGGGTAAGAGTCACACCTTATTAATATCTACCATGGTGTCTTCTGCAGAGTAGGTCCTCAAATTTTGCTTAATAAATCAATGGAAGGAGCAAAAATATAAGGTAGGTTCAGGACTCGAGTGTTAATACAAAGGATGCCACTTAATTTGGAATGCAGAAGGGAATCACTAGAGGATGGTGAGCAGAAGAGTGACATGATCAGAGTTGAGCTTCAGAAAGATTCATTTCATGGCATTGCAAATTTTGGACTGTGTGGGAAGAGATACTGGTTAGTTGCAGGAAAACCATACACCAGGCTTACTGCAACAGTGCTGGCTAGACCTAAGTGGCACAAATGATTCAAACCTACCCAGCAGCACTGCAGAAGAAAAGGCCTGGTGATCCGCTTCTGTAAATATTACAGCTAAGAAAACCCTATAAAGCAGTTCTACTCTGTAACACATGGGGTTGCCATGAGTTGGAATCGACTCAATGGCATAAGACAATGACAACAACAGACCTATTAGATGGAGAGAGACTTGGAAGAAAGAGACTGTGCAGTGAAGAATCCACTCATACTGTCTTCTGACCTCCTGTAGCACTCCTTTTCTGTGTCTAAATCATTACTAAGTATCCATTGGGTGCATTGTACTGAGCTGAGCCCTATGAATACATAAGAGAACAGTCAGTAAAACATGAATGTATCTGGAGTAGGCACATAGTCATTCATTCAATGGTTTGCTACCTTGGGTGATTTGTCTTATATGTAAGTTAGGGTGAGGAATACTAGATGCTATAACAACCAAAAGGTTGGAGGTTTGAGTCTACCCAGAAGTGCCTAAGAAGAAAGGCCTAGTGATCTACTTCCAAAAATTCAGCCATTGAAAACACTGTGGACCACAGTTCTTCAAACTCACATTCCAGGTCACCATTGGTCAAAGATGAGTGTGGGCAGCAGCCTACTCTAGCTGGTCATTAAGGAGCACAGTGACTCCACCCCTGACTTAGGCTGTGTTCTCCAGAGAAGCAAAATCAGTGAAGTGTATATATACACAGATGATAGATATAGAGAGAGATTTATCTCAAGGAAATGGCTTATGTGGCAAGTCCCAAGTCCTTGGGTCAGGTGTAAGGCTGGAGGCTTCTCCTGACTCACATAGCTGCATAGCTGCAGGGACTGAAAAATCCAAGATCAGCAGATCAGACAACAAGCCACTGTCTCATGGGCTGCAGAGGTTGACGAATCCAAGATTGGCAGATAAGTTGGCAAGTTACTGGCTTACAGGCTGCATAGGCTAATGAATCCCAAGATCGGCAGGCAATATAGCAAGTGCTGGCCCAAATCTCAAGAACTGGAAGTCAGATAATGATGAGCCAGATGCACAATCCAGAGCAAGCAAGCAAGCTTTCACAGAATATCCATATATATATATCTTGGAAGCAGGCCACACTCCTGAGGAAACTCCCTTACAGCTGCCTGGTTGATCACATCAGATCACATCATGGAAGATGACTACATCATTACATGACTGCCAAATTACATCATTACATAACTGCCAAACCACTGAGAATCATGGCCCAGACAAGTAAAGACACAATTTTAACCATCACAACCCCCTTCTATGTCCCACAATCATCAACTAAGAAAGAGAAAAAGTAAGGAGATTACAGAGCTGCTCTTCACCATCTCAGCCTAGAAGTGACACATATTGTATCATCTCACATTCATTGCCAAGAACTAGTTATATGGTCTATGTGGTCAATGTTATGGATTGAATTGTGTCCCCCAAAAATATGTGTCACCTTGGCTAGGCCATGATTCCCAGTATTGTGTGGTTGTCCTCCATTTTGTGATCTGATGTAATTTTCCTGTGTGTTGTAAATCCTAATCTCTGCCTGTGGTTAATGATGCAAGATTAGGTTATGTTAAAGAGGATTAGGGTGGGATGCAACACCTTTACTCTGGTCATAGCCCTGATCCTATGTAAGGGGAGTTTCCCTGGGGTGTGGCCTGCATCATGTTTTATCTTACAAGAGATAAAAGGAGAGAGAAGAGAGCAGAGAGGTAGGGACCTCATGCCATCAAGAAAGAAGTGCTGGGAGTGGAGTGTGTCCTTTGGATCCAGGATCTCTGGGCTGAGAAGCTCCTAGACCAGGGTAAGATTGATGACAAGGGCCTTCCCCCAGAATTGACAGAGAGAGAAAGCTTTCCTTGGGAGCTGGCACCCTGAGTTTGGACTTCTAGCCTCCCAGACTGTGAGAGAATAAATTTCTGTTTGTTAAAGCCTTCCAATTGTTGAATTTCTGTTACAGCAACACTAGATAACTAAGATAATGGTCATACTAAAACCCAAGGGGGATGAGAAATTAAGTGCAGCAGTATACCCAGGAAGAAGCAGAAAACACAAGCATCAGTGAGTTCCAGCAGTCTACCATAGTTTTAGTTTTTCTCGTTGAATAGTTTGTCATTTTGTTGTTATTGTTTTTTTGTTTTGTTTTGTTTTGCATATGTAGGATTCTAGCCTTGATGGTGCAGTTGGTAAGAGCTACAACTGCTAACCAAAAGGTCAGCAATTCAAATCCACCAGCCACTCCTTGGAAACCCTATGGGGCAGTTCTACTCTGTCCTATAGGGTAGCTATGAGTTGGAATCAACTCAAAGGCAATGGATTTGGGTTTTTTAGTTTCAACTATGCTATAAGCTCTTTGAGAGCAAGGACTGGACTCCGTACTTCTTTGAATTTGCTACAGGCACTTATATGTTAGCTGGCCTCCAAGATGGTTCTGAACGTCCCCACCTCCTGTGTTTATACTCTTGTGCAGTCCTCTCCCATGCTGAACAGGCCTGACCTGTACAACCAGTAAAATATTGAAGAAAGTCTAGGCCATAAAAATCACGTGGCTTCTGCCTTACACTGTCTCGGATCACATGTTCAGGGAGAAGCCAGGTGGGTGCCATGTCGTACAGACACATAAGTGACCCTATGAAGTGGTCCATCTGGCAAGGAACTGAGGCCTCCTGCCAACAACCAGCACTGACTTGCCAAGCATGTGAATAAGCCACTTTGAAGTGGATCCTATATTCCCAGTCAAAATTTCAGATGCTTGCTGTCCTAGCAAAGGAGCCCTGGTGGTGCAATGGTTAAGCATTTGGCTGCTAAGTGAAAGGTTGGAGTTTGAACCCACCCAGAGGATCTGTGGGAGAAAAGATTTGGCAATCTGCTCCAGTAAAGATTACAGCCTAGAAAACCTTATGGGGCAGTTCTACTCTGTCACATGGTGTCACTCTGAGTTGGGATTAATTTGAGGGCCCCAAACAACACAACAGCTGTCCGAGCCAGCACCTTGACTGTAACCACATGAGACCCTGAGCCAGAACCACCCTGCTAAGCTGCTGTCATATTCCCAACCCACTGAAACTAAATGAGATTAAAATGTTTATTGTTTTGAAACCTCTATGTTTTGGAGTAATCTGTTACACAGCCATAAATAACTAATACACTACCATATAGTATGTTTGTTGATGATCATAAAATCTGACTTATTAATCAATAGGTCTTCCTAAAGCCATGTTAAAAAGATTCCAAAGCCACACAAAAATGACTTTTTGTCACGTGTGTTACTTTCCTTTAATGCCTATTATTGAGGGGTGATGGCGCAATCATCCGCTCATTTAGAATATCTGATTTTTGTTTTTCATGACTGACCTCTTGAGCTGCCATCCAGTATGTTTCTGCCTTGCCAACTCTTATTTTCCAGCATTTCTTCTCTTTGAGTTTTTGATCACTTTCCTTCATAACTCTGTATTCATATACATAATCCTTCCATTCACGAGGTCTTTTCTTTCTAGAAGCTCTACTGATGGCATTCTGGATTCACAATCTCTTGCTTAGTGCTATACACCTAGGAAGCACTCAATACATGCTTACTGATTATCTGTGATGAATATGGATTTAACTAATTCACTCTGGGAAAATTCCAGGTAAATATTAGTAATTTGGTTTATAGGTATGAAAACTGAGGTGCACTGTAGCGGGTGTTCTTATGTTTTTATTGCATTTTAGAGTTGTCAAAGCACTATTACTACACGATTCTCATTCATTCATTCATCAAATACACCTTATTTGATCCTCAGAACAGACTGCTGCATAATTACCGTAAGACTTCACTTAGGTAAGAATAGAGAATTGGATTCTTCTCACACACCAGCTCCCACTGGCTGGAAGTAGCTGCTGACGCTGTTTCCAGGGATAAAGGATGTGGGCCTTTATCCATCAATAATGCACGCCAGGAAAATGGAAGCAGGTAGTAGATGGCATGTGGGCTGCCATCTCTGATCCAGGTCTTCTGAGTCTTTTTTCTCAAACCTAAACCCTCAATTAGTAGCCATTAGGCCAGCAAGTGGAGTCCTAAGTGGTACGAACAGCTAATGTGCTTGGCTGCTGACTGAAAGAGTGGAGGTTCGAGTCCACCCAGAGGCACCTCAGAAGAAAGGCCTGGTGATCTACCAAAAAATCAGCCATTGGAAACTCTATGGAGCACAGTTCTACTCTGACACCATGGAGTTGCTATGTGTTGAAATCGACTCAGCAGAGACTTTTTTTCAGGCCAGTGAGTAGCCCCCAGCCTGGACAAGGCCCACCAGAGCTTCCCTAGACAAATGCCATTAGTAGAAAGCTGAAGTCAGATGTTTTTTGGCCATTAAGTCATCAATTAATCTGCTTTCATTTGTTGCCTACCATGTGCCTTATACTATATAGGGATTCGGATTGGTTGCTGAGAATCACAAGGAATCCTGCTCTTATAAAAGGCTTCACTTCTCAGTGATACCCTGGTATGCTCATGATTAGATTTTTCTAGCACCAGAGTCAAAGGCAAGAATCTTTGTAAAGTAACTACTGGAATTTGAAAGAAGCATGAGATACATTCTATCCTATCAGGGCTCATTTATATTCCGAGCAGAGTCTAGTGGACTGTTTGCTAAATGCATAAATTTTCAAGTACTTGCAAAATGCCAGGGTCATAAATCTTTTTAAAAAACAAAGCTTATTTATTTTCCCTGAAGATAAAGCGCCTTTTTCTTTCATGGAAAATACAGAAAAGCTCAAAGAAGATAAAAACCAACTATCCTCTCATGATCCCACCTGTCAGGGACAACCACTGTTTTGCTGTTGTGCAAGTCATCCTCACCTCTAAGGAGCACTCTGGCTGTAATTCTTCTAGGACAGATTTCAAAGATGGCGAGACTTTGTCTCATGCACTTTGGACACATTATCAGGAGGGACCAGTCCCTAGAGAAGCACATCATGCTTGGTAAAGTAGAGGGTCAGCAAAAAAAGAGGAGGAACCTCAAACAGATGGATTGATAGACTGGCCGCAACAATGGGCTCAAACAGCAACCATTGTGAGGATGGCGCAGGAACAGGGAGTGTTTCTTTCTGTTGTACATAGGGTCGCTATGAATGGGAACCGACTCAACTGCACCCAACAACAACAAGTTAGAAACCACATATAACTGGAATATTATTATATATACAATAATGTTCTGACTTCTTCAGTTAACATCATAGGAAAAGTATTTCTAGTATTGCTGCAAGCTCTTTGCAAACATCATTTAAAATTCTTGCTTATTTTATCATATCGGTTTACCAAAATTTACTGATTCATTTATCTAAAGTTAAGTTATTTTCATGGCGGGAAGGAAGAGCTAAATTGCTACAAATCTTCAAATAAGCAAAGATACTATATTTCAGAGTAAGATTATTCACTGTCTCATGGAATTTTAAAATTATAACGTTATCTTATGACGGGAAAAAAATAAAAAAAACAGTTGCTGTGGAGTCCATTAAACTCTTGGCAACCCAAAGTGTGTCAGAGCAGAATTGTGCTCCATAGGGTTCTCAAAGGCTGATTTTTCAGAAGTAGATCACCAGGCCTTCTGGGTGGACTAGTACCTCCAGCCCTTCAGTTAGCAACTGAGTGACTAACCATTTGTGCCACCCAAAGCTGCCTTACAAAAACAAACAAAAAACCCATTGCTGCTGAGTCGATTCCAACTCATAGTGACCCTACAGGACAGGGTAGAACTGCCCTATAGAGTTTCCAAGGAGTAACTGGTGGATTTGAACTGCCAACGTTTTGGTTAGCAGCCAAATGCTTAACCAGTGCACCACCAGGGCTCCAAATCTGCCTTAGAGTGAGTGAATTACAACCCTGTTGTATTGTAGAAGAAGAAATTGAGGCAGAGTATTCTGACTTGTCAAGGATTACCCAGCCAGGCAACAGCAGAGCCAGTTTTAGCCCCCACGCTTCTAACGATTATATAAACATCAAAAGGAGAAAGGACTTTTCTTTATCAGGTATTCAGTTTGCTACCTAGACTTCAAAGTCATTGCTACCTCAGCTACCTGTGCCTGCACCAGTCACCCCTGCCCGTCTAGGACTGTAGGTGAGAGCCTGCACCACACACTTGGTGACTGACGACCTGGACACCTGAGCTGAAACCATACAAGAAAAGTAAGTGGACTCCTGGACTCACATACCTAGTAACAGATTTAACCACCTGGTGACAGGATGTTAGAGCTTCAAAAGCACCAATACTCAAACTAGTTCACATGAACAGCCTATGTGGGCATATTGAAACAAAACAAAACAAGAAGCTAGGACACAGTAAGCAAACATAAAATAAATAAATATAATAACTTCCTGATGGCTCAGAGACAACAGTCAATATCAAATCATACAAGGAGGCAGACCATGATGGCTTCAGCAAGCACTCAAAACAAAGAATCAAGATATCATCCAGAGGAAGAGAATTTCTTGGAATTACAAGAGGGAGAACACAAAAGATTAATATACAAAACTCTTCAAGATATCAGGAAGGAGATCACACAAAACACAGAACAAGCCAAGGAACACACAGACAAAGCAATAGAGGAACTTAAGATTTGAGGAGAGCATAATGACAAATTTAACAGGATGCAAGAATCCATACAGAGACAGCAATCAGAAATCCAAAAGATTAACAATAAAATTTCAGAATTAGACAACTCAACAGAAAGTCATAGCAGCAGAATTGAGGCAATGGAAGTCAGAATTAGTGAGACTGAAGATAAAGCACTTGACACTAACTTATTTGAGGAAAAATCAGATAAAAGAATTTTAAGAAATGAAGAAACTCTAAGAATCATGTGGGACTCTATCAAGAGAAATAACCTATGAGTGACTGGAATACCAGAACGGGGAGGGGGGATAACAGAAAATACAGAGAGAATTGTTGAAGATTTATTGGCAGAAAAATTCCCTGATATCGTGAAAGATGAGAAGATATCTATCCAAGATGGTCATTGAATCCCACATGAGGTAGATCCCAAAAGAAAGTCACTAAGACATATTATAATCAAACTTGCCAAAACCAAAGATACAGAGAGAATTTTAAGAGTGGGCAGGAATAAACGAAAAGTCATCTACAAAGGAGAGTCATTAAGAATAAGCTCAGACTCAGCAGAAACCACGCAGGCAAGAAGGCAATGGGATAACATATAAAGCCTTGAAGGAAAAAAATCACCAGCCAAGAATTATATATCCAGCAAAACTATCTCTCAAAGATGATGGTGAAATCAGGGCCTTTCCAGATAAACAGAAGTTTAGGGAATTTGCAAAAACCAAACCAAAAGTACAAGAAATACTACAGGAAGTCCTTCAGTTAGAAAATCAGTAACATCAGATAACAACCTAAGACTGGAACACAGGACAGAGCAACCAGATATCAACCCAGATAGGGAAGTCACAAAAATAAATCAAAGCTAAAATGCTGAAAATAGGGAAACAGAGACATCAATACATAAGAGATGACAACATTACAACAAAAAAGAGGGACTAAAAAAAGGTAGTTATAGATCTTTCATATGGAGAGGAAGTCAAGGCAATATAAAAAAATAAAAGACTGGTTTAAACTTAGAAAAATAGGGGTAAATATTAAGGTAACCACAAAGGAAACTAACAATTCTACACATCAAAATAAAAAAAAAAGAAAAACATAAAGTCAAAAAATGCAAAATCAATGAAACAACAATGAAAAAGAAAATACGTAAAGAAAAATGATTCAC
Organism: Dugong dugon; assembly: GCA_030035585.1. Taxonomy (NCBI): domain Eukaryota; kingdom Metazoa; phylum Chordata; class Mammalia; order Sirenia; family Dugongidae; genus Dugong; species Dugong dugon. The sequence goes on from CM057464.1 coordinate 202,697, forward strand.
ACAGAAAATTAAGTGGAACAAAGAAACTGTCAACAACACACACACACACAAACATCAAAATGATAGCACTAAACTCATAACTATCGATAATTACAGTGGATGTAAACAGACTAAATGCACCAATAAAGAGACAGAGTGGCAGAAAGGATTAAAAAAAAAAGCATGATCCGTCTATATGCTGCCTACAAGAGACACATCTTAAAGACACAAACTAAAACTCAAAGGATGGAAAAAAAATGTATCAGGCAAACAACAAATCAAAAAACAGCAAGGGAGCGATATTAATCTATAACAAAATAAACTTTAAAGAAAAATCCACCACAAAGGATAAGGAAGAACATCATACAATGATTAAAGGGTCAATATACCAGGAGGACATAACCGTAATAAATATTTACACACCGAATGACAGGACTCCAAAATACATAAAACAAACTCTAACAGCATTGGAAAGAGAGATAGACAGCTCCACAACAGTATAGGAGACTTCAACACACCACTTTCAGTGAAGGACAGAACATCCAGAAAGAAGATCAATAAAGACATGGAAGCTCTAAATTCCACAATCAACCAACTTGATCTCATAGACATATATAGAACACTCCACCCAACAGCAGCCAAGTATACTTTCATTTCCAATGCACATGGAATATTCTCCAGAATAGACACATATTAGGCCATAAAGCAAGCCTTAACAGAATCCAAAGCATCGAAATATTACAAAGCATCTTTTCTAACCATAAAGCCATAAAAGTAGAAATCAATAACAGAAAAAGCAAGGGAAAAAAATGAAACACACGGAAACTGAACAACAACTTGCTCAAAAACTACTTAGTTATAGAAGAAATTAAGGATGGAATAAAGAAATTCACAGAATCAAATGAGAATGAAAACACATCCTACCAGAACCTTAGGGACACAGCAAAAGCAGTGCTCAGAGGTCAGTTTATAGCAATAAATGAACACATCCAAAAAGAAGGGCCAAAATCAAAACATGAACCATACAACTCGAACAAGTAGAAAGAGAGCACAAAAGAAGCCCTCGGGTGCCAGAAAAGGAAATAATAAGAATTAGAGCAGAATTAAATAAAATAGAGAATAGAAAAACAATTAAAAGAGTTAACGAGACCAAAAGCTGGTTCTTTGAAAAGATCAACAAAATCAATAAATCATTGGCCAAACTGACAAAAGAAAAACAGGAAAGGAAGCAAATACCCATATAAGAAACGAGATGGATAAATCACGACAGACCCAACTGAACTTTAAAAAATCATAATAGAATACTATGAAAAACTGTACTCTAACAAATATGAAAACCTAGAGGAAATGGACAAATTTCTAGAAACTCACTACCTACCTAACCTAACACAAACAGAGGTAGAACAACTAAATAACCCTATCACAACAGAAGAGATTGAAAAGGTAATTAAAAAACTCCCAACAACAAAGAAGAAAAAGCCCTGGCCCTGATGGTTTCACTGGAGAATTCTACCAAACTTTCAGAGAAGAGTTAACACCACTACTACTAAAGGTATTTCAGAGTATAGAAAAGAATGGAATACTCCCAAACTCATTCTATGAAGCCAGCATAACCCTGATACCAAAACCAGGTAAAGACACCACAAAAAAAGAAAATTACAGATCTATATCCCTCATGAACATAGACACAAAAATCCTCAACAAAATTCTAACCAATAGAATTCAACAACATATCAGAAAAATAATTCACCATGAACAAGTGGGATTTATACCAGGTATGCAGGGATGGTTCGACATTAGAAAAACAATCAATGTAATCCATCACATAAATAAAACAAAAGAAAAGAACCACATGAGATCTTATCAATTGATGCAGAAAAGGCATTTGAAAAAGTCCAACACCCATTCATGATAAAAATTCTCAACAAAATAGGAATAGAAGGGAAATTCCTCAACAAAATTAAGGGCATTTATACAAAGCCAACAGCCAACATCATCCTAAATGGAGAGAGTCTGAAATCATTCCCCTTGAAAACGGGAACCAGAAAAGGATGTGTTTTATCACCACTCTTATTCAACATTGTGCTGGAGGTCCTAGCCAGAGCAATTAGGCTAGGAAAAGAAATAAAGGGCATCCAAATTGGTAAGGAAGAAGTAAAAGTAACCCTATGTGCAGATGATATGATCTTACACACAAAAAACCCCAAGGAATCCACAAGAAAACTACTGAAACTAATAGAAGATTTCAGCAAAGTATTAGGATACAAGATAAACATACAAAAATCAGTTGGATTCCTCTACATCAACAAAGAGAACTTCGAAGAGGAAAGCACCAAATCAATACCATTTACAATAGCCCCCAAGAAGATAAAATACTTAAGAATAAGTCTAATCAGAGATGTAAAAGACATATACAAAGAAAGCAACAAGACATTACTGCAAGAAACCAAAAAAGACCTACTTGAGTGGGAAAGCATATCTTGCTCATGAATAGGAAGACTCAACATTGTGAAAATGTCAGTTCTACTCAAAGAGATCTATAGATACAATGCAATCCCAATCCCAAATCCAACGATATATTTTTAATGAGATGGAAAAACAAATCACCAACTTCATATGGAAAGGGAAGAGGCCTCGGACAAGTAAAGCATTACTGAAGAAGAAGAACAAAGTGGGAGGCCTCACACTACCTGATTTTAAAACCTATTATACCACCACAGTAGTCAAAACAGCCTGGGACTGGTACAACAACAGATACATAGACCAATGGAAGAGAATTGAGAATCCAGATGTAAATTCATCCACTTATGAGCAGCCGATATTTGACAAAGGCCTAAAGTCTGTTAAATGGGGAAAAAACAGTCTCTTTAACAAATGGTGCTGGTAAAACTGGATATCCATCTGCAAAAAAATGAAAAAAAGACCCATACCTCAAACCATATACAAAAATAAACTCAAAATGTATCAAAGACCTAAATATAAAACCTAAAATGATAAATATCATGGAAGAAAAATAGGGACAAAGCTAGGAGCCTTAACATCTGGCATAAACAGAATACGAACCATAAGTACCAATGCACAAACACCAGAAGAGAAACTAGATAACTGGGAACTCCTAAAAATCAAACACTTATGCTCATCAAAAAAAGACAACCTACGGATTGGGAAAAAAATTTTGGCGACAACAAATGCGATCAAGGTCTATTCTCTAAAATCTACGAGATACTGCAAAACCTCAACAACAACAACAAAATAACCCAATTAAAAAATGGGCAAAGGATATGAACAGGCACTTCACCAAAGAAGACATTCAGGCAGCTACCAGATACATGAGGAAATGCTTATGGTCATTAGCCATTAGAGAAATGCAAATCAAAACTACAATGAAATACCATCTCCCTCCAACAAGGCTAGCATTAATCCAAAAAACACAAAATAAGAAATGTTGGAGGGGCTGTGGAGAGACTGGAACACTTACAAACTGCTGGTGGGAATGTAAAATGGTAAAATCACTTTGGAAATTGATTTGGCACTTCCTTAAAAATCTAGAAATGTACCATACAATACAGCAATCCCACTCTTTGAAATATATCCTAGAGAAATCAGAGCTGTCACACGAATAGATAAATTCACACCCATGTCTATTTCAGCACTGTTAACAATAGCAAAAAGATGGACAACCTAGCTGGTCATCAACGGACGAATGAATAAACAAATTACGGTATATTCACACAATGGAATACTACTCAATGATAAACAACAATGATGAATCCGGGAAATACCTCATAATATGGATGAATCTGGAAGGCATTACGCTGAGTGAATTTAGTCAGTTGCAAAAGCACAAAGATTGTATAAGACCACTGTTATAAGAACTCAAAAAAAAGATTTAAACACAGAAGAAAACACTCTTTGATGGTTATGAAGGTGGGGAGGGAGGGAGATGGGTATTTACTAACTAGATAGTAGATAAGAATTATCTTAGGTTAAGGGAAGGACAACACAGGATACAGGGGAAGTCAGCACAACTGGACTAAGCCAAAAGCTAAGAAGTTTCCTAAATACAACCCAACACTTCGAGGGACAGATTATCAGGGGCAGGGGCCTGGGGACCGCGGTTTCAGGGGACACCTAGGTCAACTGGCATAACAGCACAACAAAGTTTATTAAGAAAATGTTCTGCACCCCACTTTGGTGAGTGGCATCTGGGGTCTTAAAAGCTTGTGAGCAGCCATCTGAAATGCATCAGTTGATCCCAATCCACCTGGATCAAAGGAGAATGAAGAACACCAAAGACACAAGACAAATATTAGCCCAAGAGACAAAGGGGCCACATAAGCCAGAGACTCCATCAGCCTGGGATCAGAAGAATTAGTTGGTGCCCAGCTACCACCAATGATTACCCTGACAGGGAACACAACAGAGAGTCCCTGATGAAAAGTGGGGTACAGAACTCAAATTGCAGTAAAAAGGCCAACTTAATAGTTTGACTGAGACTGGAGGGAGCCAGGAAGACATGGCCCCCGGACTCTCTGTTAGCCCAAAACTAAAACCATTCCTGAGGCCAACTCTTCAGACAAAGATTAGACTGGACTATAAGACATAAAATGATACTCATGAAGAGTGTGCTTCTTCGCTCGAGTAGATACATGAGACTAAATGGGCAGCTTCTGTCCAGAGGCGAGATGAGAAGGCAGAAAGGGACAGTAGCTGGTTGTTGAATGGACACAGGAAATCCGGCACCCAGTGGAAAGGAGGAGTGTGCTGTCACAGTATAGGGAGAGCAACTAGGGTCACATAATAATGTGTGTATAAATTTTTGTATGAGAAACTAACTTGAATTGTAAACTTCCACTTAAAGCACAATAAAAAAATTTAAATAAAAAGTCATTGCTACCACAAAGTGGGCCCATCAGAGAGCAAAAGAAAAGTTGAAGCTTCTCAGCCTGCCTGTTCACATGTGTGTGAACTCATCAGTAAGAAGGATTTGAGTCCACATGATTGAGGGGAAGTCCACATGATTGTCTGGAAACCTGGGATCCAACTCTGTTTTTGCCTAACTGAGAGGCTTAAGCAAATATTGCTTGACCACGTTCACCTCCCTGGGCCTCAGCTTTCTCTCTTTTCAGTGAGGGAACTACATTAGTTGATATGTTCATATCCTAACATTTTAGTGTCTAAGACTGATCCTGTTTATCAATCTCAAACTCTACTGACATTTTGAGTCCTATAAAATTGAGCATGAAGATTTCACAGAATCTACTAATAGGATGTCACTACCTACCTGTCTGTTGTACAGAGGTGGCTTGTGTGTTGCCATGAAGCTGGAAGCTATGCCACCAATATTTCAAATACCAGCAAGGTCACCCATGGTGGACAGGTTTCAGTGGAGCTTCCAGACTAAGACAGACTAGGAAGAAAGTTCTATCAACCTGGTTCTGAAAATTAGCCAATGATAACTTTATGGATCACAACAGAATATTGTCTGACTCTCTTGCTTCGGACACATCATTATGAGGGATCAATTGCTGGAGGAGGACATCATGTTTGGTGAAGTGGAGAGCCAACAAGAATGTGGAAGACCCTGGGTGAGACTGGTTGGTACAACAGCTGCAATGATGGGCTCGAACATACTGGCAATTATGAGAATAACACAGGACCAGATAACATTACATTCTGTTGCATAGAAGGTTACCAAGAGTCAGAGCTGACTCCATTGCAGCCAACAGAACAGAACTAATGGGATGAGAATCTTAACCAACTTCTCAGTTATTGAGGTGAATGAATTTAATGAGTATATGTGGAATCCAAACCAAACTACACATTGCAATGGACAAATTTGCTGCAAAGGACCCCTTTAAGGTGTGCCTGACCCAAGCCATGGTGTTTTCAGTCGCTTCGTATGCATGCGAACAAAAGCTGGACAATTAATAAAGAAGACAGAAGAAGAATTGATGCCTTTGAATTATGGTGTTGGCAAAGAATATTGAATATACCATGAACTGCTAAAGAACAAACAAATCTGCCTTGGAAGAAGTACAGCCAGAATGCTTCTTAGAAGTGGGAATGGTGAGACCTCATCTCACATATTTTGGACATGTTATCAGGAGGGATCAATCACTGGAGAAGGACATCATGCTTAATGAAGCAGGTGTCAGTGAAAAAGAGGAAGACTCTCAATGAGATGGATTGACATACTGGCTGCAACAAGGGGCTTAAGCATAACAAAGATCAAGAGGATGGCGCAGGACCAGGCAATGTTTCATTCTGTTGTACATACCATCACTATGAGTGAGAACTGACTCAGTGGTACCTAACGACAACAGCAACAACATGCAGAATCCAAAGCAATTTGCTTGAATTAAATATTTCTGTAACCACCACAGAGCACATCTTGCCTCTCTATATTTGGGTGGTAGATCAACAGCCTGAGGTGAACTCAATTTCAAGACCACAACCAGGAACTGATTTGTAATGTCACGTTAACTTTAAAGACTTGACTTTAACAGAGCTTTGTTCAGCCTTCTCTACTGTTCAACTCTCCCCACTGCTTTTCGCTCCAGTGGGAATTGCCTCTGATGTTGCAGTCCTTCACGTGTTTGATTTAAACATATTTCACTCTACTGTACCTTATAACAATAGAGCAAAATTTTGTGTGCCTTGTGGCCTCTGAACTATCTTGTGAGACAGCAGTGTCATAGGGCGACCCGCCTTAACCAGCATTCTTCACTTCCCCATATGTCCCCTGGGCTTAGATTCTTTTTCTCATTGATTCTTTGAAATGTTTGGCTTGGAAGGAAGTGGCCATCTTTAGGGGGAAGAAAAGAGTACTAAGTGATGTTAATATTAGCAACGTAAGCTATTTGGGACTCTGATACAAGAAAGTGCAATTTTCCTTGTTATTCCTATTGCTACCTGGTTGTTTACTTCTGAGATTTCCTGTTACATCCTCATTAAAAAGGAAAAAGGATGGGGTGGAGGGGAGGTAGCACTGCAGCTAAAATCCTACAAGTTCACCCTTAATTTAAGTCATAAATTTAAGACCGTTCAGGCATTTTTGTGAAAAGTTTATTTCCACCGTCAGTTTTTTTTTTTTTTTTAATTCATTCAATATGTGTCTATTGAGCACCAAATATGTGTCAGGAAATGTTTTACGTGCTAAGGGTTTATCAGTGAGCAAAGCAGAAAAGCATTCGGGTTCTGAGAGGGTAAATGCTCTTGGTCCAGTGTTCTTCACATTGGAGAGTAGACATGGGGTAGGGATCCTTGAATAGGCTTAGCCCCTGTGAGGAATCATTTTGCTTGTCAACTGGGCTAGGCTATGGTGCCAAGTTGTTTGGTCAAACACTAGTCTAGATGTACTGTGCAGGTATTGTGCAATGCTATTAACATCAACAATCAGCTGATTTTAAGTAAAGAAGATTACCCTCCATAATGTGGGTGGGCCTTATCCAATCAGTTGAAGACCTTAAGAGCAAAAACTGAGGTTTCCCGTAGAGGAAGGAATTCTGCCTCGACTGAAACATAGAAATCCTGTCTGAGTGTCCAGACTGCTGACCTGCCTTACAGATTTTGGACTCGATACTGCAACATCAACTCTTGCCTGAGTTTCCAGCCTGCTGACCTGCCCTACAGACTTCAGACTTGCTAACCCCACCATCGCATGAGCTAATTCCCTAAAATAATTTACATTATTTCAGTTGAGTTATTTCAGTTCACACTATTCACAGTAACATATATATGGATCCATGGTGGCACAATGATTAAGCGCTTGCTGCTAACTGAAAGGTTGGCGGTTTGAACCCACCCAGCCGCTCTGCAGGAGAAAGACCTGGTAATCTGCTCCCATAAAGACTACAGCCAAGACAACCCTATGGGGCAGTTCTCCTTTGTCACATGGGGTCCACTATGAGTTGGAATTGACTTGATGGTACCTAACGACAGCATATACATTTTCATCTTATTGACTCTGCTCCTTAGAGAATGACTGATACACTCTCCCAAACTTGCTCCATTTTCCAGTTGTTTAGTCCAACAACCTGGCAATCAGCTTTGATTCCCCCTCTTCCCCCTTTCTGTCATGCTCTGCCTCCAAACTGTCAGAAAATCCTGTTGGCTCTTCCTTCAAATATATCCAGAATCTGACCATCTGACCATTTCACGTCACTGCTATTACTGCAATAGAGACGTCATCACGTGCTGTTCCTCCCTTGTTACGTCTCCGGCATGCTGGCCCAATTTAGGGCTTTCACACAGGCTGTTTCCTCTGCCTGGAATATTTTTCCCCCAGATATACACTTGGATAATTCGTTCACCTCTGTCTTAGTTATCAAGTGCTGCTATAACAGGAATACCACAAGTGGATGGCTTCACCAAAAAGAAATTTATTCTCTCACAGTTTAGTAGGCTAGAAGTCCGAATTCATGGCATCAGCTCCACGGGAAGGCTTTCTCTTTCTATCTGCTCTGGGGGAAGTTACTTGTCATCAATCTTCCCCTGGTCTAAGAGCTTCTCCTCACAGGAACCCTGGGTCCAAAGGACATGCTGTGCTCCCGCTGCTCCTTTTTTGGTGATACAAGGTTCCCGTGCCTCTCTTTCTCTCTTTTTTTTTTTTTTTTAATATTTTATTGTACTTCAGGTGAAGGCTTACAGAACAAATAGTTTCTCATGAAATAGTAGTACACATGTTGTTTTATGACATTGGTTAACCACCCCACAACATATCAACCCTCTAACTTCTCAACCTTTTTTTGGAGGGGGGAAATACACATAGCCAAAGATACACCATTTCAAAAATTTCTACATGCAAGGTTCAGTGACATTGACTAAGCTCTTCGAATTGTGCTGTTATTCTCACTTAAGATGAAGGCTTACAGAACAAAATAGTTTCTCATTTAACAGTTACTACAAAAGTTGCCCTATGACAATGGTTAACAATCTCACAACACATCAGCAATATCCTTACTCAATCTTGTGTTCCCTATCACCAGCTTCCTTGTCCCCTTCTGCCTTCTGGCCCTTGTCACTGGACTCCTGTACCTCCTTAGTCTCATTTGGTTTTACAGGGCTGTCCACTCCCAGGCTGAACAGTGAACCTCGGAGGTAACTTCACCACTGAGCTAAAAGAGTGTCTGGGGGCCATAGTCTCGAGGTTTCTCCAGTCTCCTTTAGGCCAGTAAATCTGGTCTTTTATTTTTTTTTTTTGTGAGTTAGAGTTATGCTCTACATCCTTCTCCAGCTCTGTCCAGAACCCTCTGTTGTGATCCTGGTCAGAGCAGTCAGTGGTGGTAGCTGGGCACCATCTAGCTGTACTGGATTAAGTCCGGTGGAGGTCTTGGTAGCTGTGGACAATTAGTCCTTTGGACTAATCTTTTCCTTGTATCCTGTTCTCTTCATTCTCCCTTGCTCCCGAAGGGATGAGACCAGTGGAGTATCTTAGATGGCCACTCACAGGCTTTTAAGACCCCAGACACTACTCACCGAGGTAGAATGTAGAGCATTGTCTTTATAAGTAGTGTCATGCCAACTGAGCTAGATGTTCCCGGAGACCATGGTCCCCAGAGCCCTCTGCCCAGCAATTCAGTCCCTCGGGGAGTTTGGATGTGTCTATGGGGCTTCCATGACCTTTCCTTGTACAGGTTGTGCTAGTTTCCCCTGTATTGTGTACTTCACTTCTCTCTTTTATATTGCAAAAGAGATTGGCTTAAATTGTAGATTGAGTTTACATAACTGCTGTTAATTCCATCTCATCAACATCATAGAGACAGGATTTACAACATATAGGGAAATCACATCAGGGACAAAATAGTGGATAATCATACAATACTGGGAATCATGACCTAACCAAGTTGACAGATATTTTTGGAGACACAATTCAATCCATGACAACCTCCTTCAAATCGTTGTTCAAAACTCAACCTTCTCAATGAGCTCTACCTGACTACTCTATTTAAGAACTGTAAATATAGCCCCTGCCAGGTTCTCTGTATTCCTTTTATCCTGCTCTACTTTTTCCTTATTGCCTAAAACCTTTTCTAACAAAGCTTTGATTATTTATTATACTTATTTTTTATTGTCTGCTTCCTCCAACCCATGTAAACTCCTTTGTCAGCTTTATTCATTGGTGTTTTCCGAGTCCTTAGAACAGTGCCTGGCCTATGTTGTTGTTAGCTGCCATTGAGCTGGCACCAACTCACGGCAATCCCATGCACAATGAAATAAAACACTGCCCAGTCCTGTGGTATGCTTGATCCATTGTCATTCCAAAATACAATCCATTGCTGTATTTTGAGTACCTTCCAACATAGGGGGTTCACCTTCCAGCACTATATTGGGCAACATTCTGTTGTGATCCATAGGGTTTTCACTGCTAATTTTGGAAGTTGGTCTCCAGGTCTTTCTTCCTACTCTATCTTAGTCCGAAAGCGCCACTGAAACCTGTCCAGTGTCATAGCTTCCAGCAACACAGCAACATGCAAACTACCACAATGAGAAACACTGATGGATGCGGTGGGATCCATGAACGTCTTGGCATTGTCTGCAGAATGGACGTGTGCAATTTTTCAGAAAGCAGCGTCATAGCTCTGGTTAGATTATCAAAGGGAACTGTGATCAAAATCAGTTTTAAAACCACTATGTTATACTTACCCATAGTATAGATGATTTGGGGATTTCTTGGAAATAACTTAATCAAAACAAAAAACGTATGTGAAATTGTAACAGTGTATCTTACGGATGGTTTCTTGATTTATGTGCTGGTGTGCCTAAAAATCCTCCTGAAGACCAATTCTAAAAGAAAAAACGAGAGTGGAGAAAGAAATGTTGGGAGCTTCTTATTTAGCAAAAAATCTAGAGCAGGAGTGATCATACAGCTGGTTACTTCTGTTGTTATATTAAAATAATGCTAATACTTAGAATTACTGTACGTGGGAGTTTTCATTTGAAAGTCTCTAAGTGCTTTATAAACATCAGTGAGTGACATTTCACAAAGCTCTAGCGAGACAGGTAAGTATTATTACAGTATACCCATTTTATACCTTTAGATAAAAGAGTTTCTAAAGGTCTTATAGCAAGTGAAGCATAGAGCCTAAACTAGTACTTGGAAAACTTCCTGTCCCCCCCCAATTCCAGCACATTTATTGGTGCCTGCAGGGGTATGAGTCCCCTAATTAGAATCGATTTGTGACCTGTGGACATTTAGTGCTGACGAAACGTTCACGATATCACGGGGAAACCCAGTACTCCATGATGGCTTCATGAAGACACTGATGGTTCAGTGGTGGAATTCTCGCCTTCCACGATGGGAAGCAGGGTTCAACTCCCGGCAAATGTACCTAATACACAGCCACCAACTCTTCATCAGTGGAGGCTTTCATGTTGCTATGATGCTGAACAGGTTTCAGTACAACTTCCAGACTAAGATGGACTAGGAAGAAAGGCCTGGTGATCTACTTCCAAAAATCAGCCAATGAAAACCCAAGGATCACAATGGTCTGATCCAAAACCAGTCATGGGGATGGTGCAGGACTGAGGAGCATTTTCTTCCATTGTGCATGGAGTCACCATGCTTTGGGGGCCAACTCAACAGTAGCTACCAACAATGACATCTTGATGGCCTCAGAGGAGTTGCTGAAACTAAATGATGGATGGATTGTTCTGTTTTTATTTATTTATTGCTTTATTTTGCACATTTATGTAGCAATTTTTTTTGTTTTGTTGTTGTTGTTCAGAATATACACAGCAGAACATACACCAGTTTGACCATTTCTACATGTACAATTCAGTGACCTTGGTGACATTCTCTGAGTTGGGCATTCATTCTCACCCTCCCTTTCTGAGTTATGTTTTTATTTTGAAAGAATGTTTTAAAACAGATACTATTCCCTTTGCCATTCTTTTCCCATCATTGTCTTTTCTTCTTTTCCATCATTGTCTCTTCTTTCATGGGTCTGACATGCGTTTTGTTATTCTGATCTTGTTCTGTTTACCACCTCTCCAGCCTTAGGTCAAGGCCCGTGTTCCAGTCCTAGCTCTCAATGCCACTGTACAACTGTGTGACCCCAAGCAACTCCCTGAGTCTCCCAACCCCAGTTTCTTCATCCATAAAATAGTAGACTGACTTAAATATCCCCATGTTTCCTATAAGCAATAAAATTACATGATTCCTTACAAGAAACTCCTCTAAGAGGATTTCTTCAGGGCAGTGTTCCTGTTCAAGGCATAATAAGGCAAAAGGTTGTTGGAACTGCTTTATCAAATCGGTCAGGAATAGGCTTTGGTTCAGTTTTCAGTAGCTTCTGAGACCCTCCAATGTTGATCACGGGCTTTTATTTTTTTGTGGACTGCTTAAAGTTAATGAGGTTGGTTCTTACCTCCTTTGGAGCTTTGGAAAAATGAATACTCTTTCTTGGGAAGGGTGCACCCTCTTATACTTGATCCACTTCTGCTTTGGCTTCTTCAGGAACCCCTTTGTATCTCACAGACAAAAGATTGGAGTTTTGAGTCCACCCAGAGGTGCCTTGGAAGAAAGGTCTGGCGATCTACTTCTGAAAAATCATACATTGAAAGCCTTATGGAGCACAGTTCTACTCTGAAACACACATGAGGTCACCATGAGTTGGAATTGACTTGGCGGCAACTTTTTTGTTTTTTTTCCCTCTCACTGGGAGTGTCAATTCACATCTTAATCATTTTGTGTGTAATCTCATTAGAGATAATCCCATTTGCCGAAGTGTCAGTATCTTTTCTCGGTACAGAGGAAGGGATTCCTATCATTGGATTTGAAAACCCAACCCAGCTGGAGTATAAATAGAGCAGCTGTAGCCAAATTCTTCCTCTTAACTCTTGATGTTGGCATTGAAATATATGAGAGGTGGAGTCTTTAAATTCACACTGAATTCTCGTCAGTCTTGGCTTTAGACAGAAAGAGCATAATAATTTTTTTTTTCAGTTTAAATGAAGCATTTTGTTTATTTACAGAAAAAATCTAACATGACTTTAATTTAGATTAAGCTGGTAATCATGTCCTCTTATGATTACCCTAGGGAGCCCTAGTGCGGCAATGGTTAAACGCTCTGCTGCTAATGAAAAGGTCTTCAGTTTGAAGACGTCAGCCACTCCTTGGGAGAAAAGACCTGGAGATCCACTTCTGTAAAGATTACAGCCTAGGAAACCCTACGGGGCAGTTCTACTGTGTCATATAGGGTCGCTGTGAGTCGGAATAGATTCGAGGCTACACAAGGACAACGTGATGACCCTGTTTTTCCTTGTGGAGGTAACAGTACTCAAAATTAACAAACAAAAGAGCGAACAAATAAAGACATCCCCCACCCCCTCTTTTTACTTCACATTCTTGCCTTACAGTGATTCTCATGGGTAGACCTGAGACAGTCAAATGGTAGTTCATTCACGCCACCGCATTTGGTGTTCAAGGGCTTGGTAGTGGAGGGCTTGTTTAAAGGGGGCCCAGAACCAAGTGCTGATGGAGCTGGTGAATGTTAGCTGGGCTCATTTTTGTCAGGAAATGCAATCCATATGGCTCCTTGTTTGTCAAAACATACATCACATTAAATATGTGCAACAAGTCTTAGGGAACACCCGCCCCCCCCCCCCGCCACTCCCCCTTCCCCAAAGCAACAAATTCAAATCCTCATATTCTTCAAGTTGCTGGGGAAACAGCAGTCATTCTCATCTGACGGTTGGAAAAAAGAAAAAAATGTTGGTACCACTCACTGACTGGCTAATGAATAATCAGATTTCACAGCATGAGTGCTGGGGTGGTAATTTGGTTGCACGCCATGCTCCAAACCCATGGAATAGTGCTTCATTAATGTGAAGACCTGTGTAATCAAACAATTAGCAGTCTCTCTGCAACAAAAGCAGCTTTTGATCAGCATACGTACGTCGCCCAAAGATGAGGCCCCAATCAGTGGCTCTGACAGCAACTAGTCTTAGACTAACCGACACGCACAGCAACATGGAAGGCGACGTGGGTGCTTTTCATCCTTACCTGTGGAGGGTGATCTGACGGCATCACCGAATGGTAGCAAACATCTGTAGGAAACATAGGACTAGGAGTACGCCTTCTCATTTTATTTTTATGGTCTCCTATTTTATAGCTTATGTGTTTTTCCTCACTTCATACCTTTTTTAGGGTTAAGAATCTTGGCAGGATACTTGGAATGTTCGTGCGGAAAGAGGAACACTGATCCTTCTCTTGTTTTGCTTATTTACGTCAATGCTGTGTGTCATCTTCGTTCTCACACAGCTGATTAGCCCTTCTGGAGACTTGCTCTCGGTAACCATGGAGAAAGGGCGCTGCTTTATGGCGGATCTCTCATTTGCTTTGTCGACTAATTGACATCCAATGCCTGCCCGACAGAGCTGCTCAAAGGACAGGGAGGCGGAGACCTCGGGTTCCTGTTGTCCTACCCTCCCGAGTCTCTTTCTACACCCTAAACAAGCCCTAAATACTTTGGGTCACTTTCGACGTATTACTCAGTGGTAAAGAGGTGAGGAAAATCAGTACTTTTTTTTTAAGGTAAATATAAAATCAACAAACTTCGTTGGATTTGTGACTGTTTCATGACTAGCTTGTATATTCTAAATCAGGGGCAGCAAACCTTTTCTGTAAAAGGCCATGTGGTAAACATTTAGGCTTTGCAGGCTAAGGGGCAAATCAAAGGTGTTAATGTAAGTATTTTCTTAACAGGAGTCCCTGGGTGGGGCAAATGGTCAAGCCCTCAGCTACTAACCAAAAGTTTGGTGGTTGGAATCCACATCGCAGTGCCTCAAAAGAAAGTCCTGGAGATCTACTTCTGAAAAATCAGCCGTTGAAAACTCTGTGGAGGACAGCTCTCCTCTGAAACACATGGGGTCGCTATGAGTCAGAATCAACTCCACGACAACTGGTTTGGTTTAAAAAAAAAATTACATAACAACTTTTTAAAAACCATTCTCAGCTCATACGCTATACAAAAACAGGCCATGGGCCAAATTTGGCCAAACAGTCATAGTTTGCCAAACTCTGATCTAAACCGCAGGCTTTTTAAACATCTGTCTAGGTGGTTGGGCAAATCAATAGCCTCTGTGTGTCTTAAGACTCTTTCATACATTATTGTTGTTTTGTGGGAATAATGAAAACTTGAAAAATGTTGTGTGTTTGTGTAGTAGGAATTTTTAGCAATAATCAACCAAAGCAGAAGAGATGGCTGAACCTACCGTGCAGAAAGGTAAAAATGACCAAATGTGAAATACTTGTCCTAGTGTCTTGTCTTTCCATTGACTGAGAAAGGTAGGCAGCAAAGCTCTGAAGTCATTTCTGAGTTCTTGCTCAACTGATGGAGCATGGTACTGACCAGGTCAAGGATAGGCATGATGGCTTCATACAAAACAAAAACATTGTTGCCTGTCCTTACTCGGTTCAACTCTCAAAAAAGCTGGACAGGCTATGAACAAATGGTTGAACCGAGGACAGCCAGCACTAATCGTAGAAAGAGCATGTTCTTTGTGACTGAAATTTCAGGGCAGGTTCTAGATTGCAATATTAAAATGTTATTTGCAAACACAATTACCAGCAGAGTCAGACCATTCCCATTCCTTCGTTGGTTTGTTGTTGCCCGTTGCCATGGCAACCTTCTGTAGAACAGACTGAAATGTTGCCTGGTCCTGCACGGTCTTCATGATCATTGGCACATGTGAGTCTATTGTTGCGGCTATTGTGTCAATCCATCTCACTGAGGGTTTCTCTCGTTTTTGTCGACCTTCTACTTTACCAAACATGATCCATGTGGTAAATCAGGGAAATATGGTAGAAGTACTAATTCTGGACTTCATTAAAATGTTTGACGAGGTCTCTCTTGAGATCTGTTAACAAGATGGAGTGATATGTACTGGAAGCTAACAAAGGCCAAGCTCCAAAGGGTGCTGGCTAATAATCTGATATGGCTGTGGATAGACATTTTCTAATGACATGCCCATTGGATGTTGTTCTCCACCCTGTTCTTTTCCTCATTGTTATTAAATACTTACATGAGGACAAAGAAAGTATTCTCATCAGTCTGTAAATGATGTAAAACTGAGAGAGCTCACAAAAATTCAACACTTAATAGGGGATCAAAAAAATCTCTATGGATCACTATGAGCAGAATCCAACAAAATGCAACTGAAATGGGGTAAATGTGTGATTTGTTATTTGAATTAAAAACAACAACAACAAATTATGCAAGTCCTGGATGGGGAAGTCCTTCCTTAGCAAAAGTAGAAATGAAAACCTGATTTCAGTTTTCAGTAATTTCAGTGAGTCCATGGGATAACTAACATTGCCCATAACTGCATTTACAAAATTCAATTATCTACACAAGTTCATGTAGAGTTCCAAATTTTACTCTATTCCATTCAAGTCATATTTACATAGTGACGTTAAAAGGAAATAGAAAAAATAAAAGTATGTTGAATAAAGAACCACCGCAAAGTCATGGACGCAAAATTAAGTTGTATTATTATGTTGACGGAAGGACGGTTGAAGAAACTGGGTCTCTTCTCTCGGATTTCTGTGCTCCATCAGAGAACTACTGAATCAGGATCCTCAAGAGTGGTGCCAGGGAACCTGCAGTTCTAAAAATCTCTCCAGATAAGCCTGATGACAAGCCAAGTCTGGGAGGCCAAATCGTCGACAAAAGAACATCTATCAAACTTATTTGGTACCAGTAGATGAAATGACTAGTTGACAGCTTATCTCTGATTTTGTAAAGTCAGTAACTTTTTTGCCTTTCTTCCATTTGCTTTGGCATCATTAACACTAGACTGTGGCTTGTTTGTTCAGGGACTAAGAAGTCAAGTTTTAGAATTCTTTCTCTAGGTGGGCCAATTAACTTTGCTTGCTGATGGGATCAGACTACACCCCTAAATCTAGTTACTTTAGATATATATGTATATAAGAATTATCCGATTTAAGATCTGGATAAATCAATGTATACCAGTAACTTTATCCTGGGAAAACAGTTCAAAGTTATCTTTTCCCATTGATGGCTAATCAGAAGTAATACAGAGGGGAATCTATATTATCTATCTATACATCTATGTCCATGTCTCTAACTATATATTCATACAGAGCCTAAAGACTGCTTTGCCTTTCTTTATTGCTATGAATATACACAGTCATATTCAATAAATGATACCTATGCAGTCAAGCCAACTTTTCCTATGGACATTCCCTTTTTTATCAGTCACCCAAGCTCAAAACCTAAGACTTCTTTCTTTTCCTTGCTCCTCACATCTAGTCATTTACAAGTCTGATTATTCTATCTCCATGATGTGTCTTGAATCCATCCTTTATCTCCCTGTTCTTACTGTTTTTATCCTGACATATCATCTAGTGGACTGTTAAGCTAGACCTCAACCGTCTGATTCTCCCATGTACGCGTCCCAAGACTGTCTATTTCTTCTTTTTATGTGATGGCTCTGGTCCTGTTGCTCTACAAAAAACATACAGGATGAGGTATGAGCCCCTTAGCCTGCCATGAAAGATGCTCCAAATCTGGTTTGAAACTTTCATTCATTAATTTATTCATTAACAATTCTTTGAGCACATATGTTTTTTCTTTGTTTGGTTTTTTTTTTCTTGTTTGTTTGTTTTGTTTTGCTAAATTCTTTTTCCTCTTCTTTTTTTTGTTATTCTTTTTTTAATTTTTTAATTTTTTTTATTGTACTTTAGGTTAAGGTTTACAGAACAAGTATTTTCTCATTAAACAGTCAGTACACATATTGTTTTATGACATTGGTGAACAACCTCACGACATGTCAACATGCTCCCTTCTCGGCCTTGGAGGACCTTTTTTTTTTGTTTTGGTGAAAATATACATAGCCAAAGATACACCATTTCAAAAATTTCTACATGTACAATCGAGTGACATCGATTACGTTCTTCCAGTTGTGCTGCTATTCTCACTTTAGATGAAGGTTTACAGAACAAAATAGTTTCTCATTAAACAGTTAGTACACATGTTGCCCTATGACAATGGTTAACAACCCCACTACATGTCAACACTGTCCTTATTCAACCTTGGGTTCCCTATCACCAGCTTTCCTGTCCCCTTCTGCCTTCTAGTCCTTGTCCCTGGACTGCTGTGCCTCATTAGTCCTGTTTTGTTTTATGGGGCTGTCCAATCCCTGGCTGAACGGTGAACCTCAAGAGTGCCTTCACCACTGAGCTAAAAGGGTGTCAGGGGGCAATACTCTCAGTGTTTCTCCAGTCTCTGTCAGGCCAGTAAATCTGGACTTTATTTGTGTGTTAGAATTCTGTTCTGCATCCTTCTCCAGCTCTGTCCAGAACCCTCTGTTGTTATCCTGGTCAGAGCAGTCAGTGGTGGTAGCTGGGCACCATCTAGCTGTACTGGACTCAGTCTGATAGAGGCCTTGGTAGCTGTGGTCCATTAGTCCTTTGGACTGATCTTTCCCTTGTATCCTGTTCTCTTCATTCTCTCTTGCTCCCGAAGGGGTGAGACCAGTGGAGTATCCTAGATGGCTGCTCACAGGCTTTTAAGACCCCAGATGCTACTCACAAAGGTAGAATGTAGAACACTGTCTTTATAAACTGTGTTATGCCAAATGAGCTATAAGTTCCCCGAGACCATGGTCCCCACAGCCTTCTGCCCAGCAATTCAGTCCCTCAGGGAGTTTGGATGTGTCTATGGAGCTTCCATGACCTTTCTTTGTACAAGTTGTGCTGGCTTCCCCAGTATTGTGTACTGTCTTACCCTTCATCAAAGTTACCACTTATCTATTGTTTATTTAGTATTCCCCCCCACCCCTCCCATCCCTCGTAACCAACAAAGATTGTTGCTTTTTGTGTGTAAACTTTTTCATGAGTTTTTACAGGAGAGGTCTCATACAATATTTGTCCTTTTGTGATTGACTTATTTCACTCAGCATAATGTCCTCCAATTTCATCCATGTTATGAAATGCTTCACAGATTCATCATTGTTCTTTATCTTTGCCTAATACTCCGTTGTGTGTATGTACCATAGTTTGTTTATCCATTCGTCTGTTGATGGGCTAATTTTTTAATTTAATTTACTTTTTTGTAATTATTGTACTTCAGATGAAGGTTTACAGAACAAACTAGCTTCTCATTAAACAGTACACATATTGTTTTGTGACATTGGTTAACAAACCAGGATATGTTAATACTTTCCCTTCTAGACCTTGGGTTCCCTATTACCATCATTCCTGTCCCCTCCTACCTTCTAGTCCTTGTCCAAGAGCTGGTGTGACCCTTTAGTCTCATTTTGTTTTATGGGCCTGTCTAATCTTTGGGTGAAGGGTGAACCTTAGGAGTGACTTCATTACTGAGCTAAAAGGGTATCTGGGGGCCATAGTGTTGGGGTTTCTGCAGTCTCTGTCAAGCCAGTAAGTCTGGCCTTATTTTGTGAGTTATACTTTTGTTCTACATTTTTCTCCAGCTCTGTCCGGGACCCTCTATTGTGATCCCTGTCAGAGTAGTCGGTGGCGGTAGCCAGGCACCATCTAGTTGTGAGCACATACTTTTTGCCATACATTGGACAACAAAGATGAAAAAGCAACTTTACATCTCAGCACATGGATCCCATGTTCTTACTCTAATTCCTTTGCCAAAGCTATGTTCTCTCTTCCTCCCAGTCTTTGAATGTCCAAATACCACCCAACCACAAAGCCCGCAGTCAAACATTTCTTCCTTAATGAAGTTTTCCCCGACCTCAACAATGAGAAATAATCTACTCCTCTTTGAACGCCCCTCCTTGGGACAATGCTTATGGCAATTATCACTTTTTAGTAGTTTGGATATTTACACATCTTTTCTGCTACACCATACCCTTGTTAAGAGTGTCAACTAGACCTTTCTCATCTCCACTGACCCTAAAATAGTGCCCAGTAGGTAAGAGATCAAGACATATTTGTTGAAATAAAGAATGATTCAATTGGGTTTAAAGCAGGAGATTTTGATTTGTGAGATATGGCAACCATGAAAAGAAGAAGTAAAGTAAAGCATAGAAATCCTTAATAATTAAAACAAATTATGCCTGAATTCTAGCTAATAAAGATCAGAATGCTTGTTGAGGCTGCATCACAGTTGAAATGTCACTTTCCTCACGTTCTGCTCTTATTGTACATGGCTATCTTCTTACACTATCACTGTTCATTTTCTAGAAGGCCTGGACTTCGTCCACCACCATAAGTTTGTGGAGGCACACTAGAGTCAGCAGAGAGTGAATATGGGACAACTCACATTCCATTTAAATGGCTGAGGTCCGTCATTTCCCACCCCACCACAAGGGCTATTTGAATATATCAGGCTTTATGAAGGTTCAAGAATATGGAGGGGGTTACATTGGAGTAAGGCAAACCATGTAAAATGGACACTGGACATTCCTGTTCTTAAAGGTTCTTGCCACACCCATCTGTCAGTTTGTTGTACTGACAACTTGCATGTTGCTATGATGCTGGAAGCTATGCCACTGGTATTTCAAATACCAGAAGGGTTACCCATGGTGAACAGGTTTCAGCAGAGCTTCCAGACTAAGACAGAGAAGGAAGAAAGACCTGGCAATCTACTTCTGAAAACTAGTCAATGAAAACCCTATGGATCAAAGAATATAGTCTGAGGTTTGGACTTGCTTACTCTGGATGTGGCATTAGGAGGGCCCAATCTCTAGAGAAGGACATCATGTTTGGTAAAGTGGAGGGCTAGTGAAAATGAGGGAGACCCTCAATGAGCTGGATTGAAAAAATGGCCACAATAATGAACTCAAAATTACCAACAATGAAAACAGCATAGGACCAAGCAATGTCTCATTCTGTTATACATGGGGTCGTTATGAATCGGGGCCAATTCGAAGACAACTAACAGCAACAACAAAGGTCCTTTAGACACCTTTCTCCTCTGATCCAGTCTCCCATCATGTTATCCATCTCTCTTTTCTGTACCCCAAATTCCTGACCATCCCTCATCCAAAGCAATTAGCTGGCTTTTTGTTTCGGTCTCCTTACATACTAAGTTTTTTCCTTCCCATGCAAAGTAGAGAAATAAAACACTTATTTCTCTCAAAAATATTTTTGCCAAGTAGTCGATAACAATTATTTCCCCAATTACAACTAAATAGAAGACAAGACTGGGACTTTGAAAAATGCTAAATAGCTATAGGATTTGGGCCTGCTCCTTTAACCCCATGTTTATCAATCCAAGCATCATGACCCAGCAGTAGGTTATCCAATCAATTTAGTTATTCAAAATTTAGTTCTCTCCTAATGGGAGTAGAATAGAGTAGAATGGAGTGGAGTAGAGTAGAGAGGAGTGGAGTGGAGAGGAGTGGAGTGGAGTGGAGAGGAGTGGAGTGGAGTGGAGAAGAGTGGAGTGGAGTAGAGTAGAGAGGAGTGGAGTGGAGAGGAGTGGAGTGGAGTAGAGAGGAGTGGAGTGGAGAGGAGTGGAGTAGAGAGGAGTGGAGTAGAGAGGAGTGGAGTGGAGTAGAGAGGAGTGGAGTGGAGAGGAGTGGAGTGGAGTAGAGAGGAGTGGAGTGGAGAGGAGTGGAGTGGAGTAGAGTAGAGAGGAGTGGAGTGGAGTGGAGTGGAGTAGAGTAGAGAGGAGTGGAGTGGAGTGGAGTAGAGAGGAGTGGAGTGGAGAGGAGTGGAGTGGAGAGGAGTGGAGTGGTGTAGAGAGGAGTGGAGTGGAGAGGAGTGGAGTGGAGTAGAGAGGAGTGGAGAGGAGTGGAGTGGAGAGGAGTGGAGTGGAGTGGAGTAGAGAGGAGTGGAGTGGAGAGGAGTGGAGTGGAGTGGAGTGGAGTGGAGAGGAGTGGAGTGGAGTAGAGTAGAGTGGAGTGGAGTGGAGTGGAGTAGAGAGGAGTGGAGTGGAGTGGAGTGGAGTGGAGAGGAGTGGAGTGGATAGGAGTGGAGTGGAGAGGAGTGGAGTGGAGTAGAGAGGAGTGGAGTGGAGTAGAGAGGAGTGGAGTGGAGAGGAGTGGAGTGGAGAAGAGTGGAGTGGAGTGGAGTAGAGAGGAGTGGAGTGGAGTGGAGTAGAGAGGAGTGGAGTGGAGTGGAGAGGAGTGGAGTGGAGTAGAGAGGAGTGGAGTGGAGAGGAGTGGAGTGGAGAGGAGTGGAGTGGTGTAGAGAGGAGTGGAGTGGAGAGGAGTGGAGTAGAGTAGAGAGGAGTGGAGTGGAGAGGAGTAGAGTGGAGTAGAGAGGAGTGGAGTGGAGAGGAGTGGAGTGGAGTAGAGAGGAGTGGAGTGGAGAGGAGTGGAGTGGAGTAGAGTAGAGAGGAGTGGAGTGGAGTGGAGTAGAGTAGAGAGGAGTGGAGTGGAGTGGAGTAGAGAGGAGTGGAGTGGAGTAGAGAGGAGTGGAGTGGAGTGGAGTGGAGAGGAGTGGAGTGGATAGGAGTGGAGTGGAGTGGAGTAGAGAGGAGTGGAGTGGAGAGGAGTGGAGTGGAGTGGAGTGGAGTGGAGAGGAGTGGAGTGGATAGGAGTGGAGTGGAGTGGAGTAGAGAGGAGTGGAGTGGAGAGGAGTGGAGTGGAGTGGAGTGGAGTGGAGTGGAGAGGAGTGGAGTGGATAGGAGTGGAGTGGAGAGGAGTGGAGTGGAGTAGAGTAGAGTGGAGTGGAGTGGAGTGGAGTAGAGAGGAGTGGAGTGGAGTGGAGTGGAGTGGAGAGGAGTGGAGTGGAGAGGAGTGGAGTGGATAGGAGTGGAGTGGAGAGGAGTGGAGTGGATAGGAGTGGAGTGGAGAGGAGTGGAGTGGAGTAGAGAGGAGTGGAGTGGAGTAGAGAGGAGTGGAGTGGAGAGGAGTGGAGTGGAGAAGAGTGGAGTGGAGTGGAGTAGAGAGGAGTGGAGTGGAGTGGAGTAGAGAGGAGTGGAGTGGAGTGGAGAGGAGTGGAGTGGAGTAGAGAGGAGTGGAGTGGAGAGGAGTGGAGTGGAGAGGAGTGGAGTGGTGTAGAGAGGAGTGGAGTGGAGAGGAGTGGAGTAGAGTAGAGAGGAGTGGAGTGGAGAGGAGTGGAGTGGAGTAGAGAGGAGTGGAGTGGAGAGGAGTGGAGTGGACTAGAGAGGAGTGGAGTGGAGAGGAGTGGAGTGGAGTAGAGTAGAGAGGAGTGGAGTGGAGTGGAGTGGAGTAGAGTAGAGAGGAGTGGAGTGGAGTGGAGTAGAGAGGAGTGGAGTGGAGTAGAGAGGAGTGGAGTGGAGTGGAGTGGAGTGGAGAGGAGTGGAGTGGATAGGAGTGGAGTGGAGTGGAGTAGAGAGGAGTGGAGTGGAGAGGAGTGGAGTGGAGTGGAGTGGAGTGGAGTAGAGAGGAGTGGAGTGGAGTGGAGTGGAGTGGAGAGGAGTGGAGTGGATAGGAGTGGAGTGGAGAGGAGTGGAGTGGATAGGAGTGGAGTGGAGTAGAGAGGAGTGGAGTGGAGTGGAGTGGAGTGGAGAGGAGTGGAGTGGATAGGAGTGGAGTGGAGAGGAGTGGAGTGGAGTAGAGAGGAGTGGAGTGGAGTAGAGAGGAGTGGAGTGGAGAGGAGTGGAGTGGAGAAGAGTGGAGTGGAGTGGAGTGGAGAGGAGTGTAGTGGAGAAGAGTGGAGTGGAGTGGAGTAGAGAGGAGTGGAGTGGAGTGGAGTAGAGAGGAGTGGAGTGGAGTGGAGAGGAGTGGAGTGGAGTAGAGAGGAGTGGAGTGGAGAGGAGTGGAGTGGAGAGGAGTGGAGTGGTGTAGAGAGGAGTGGAGTGGAGAGGAGTGGAGTAGAGTAGAGAGGAGTGGAGTGGAGAGGAGTGGAGTGGAGTAGAGAGGAGTGGAGTGGAGAGGAGTGGAGTGGAGTAGAGAGGAGTGGAGTGGAGAGGAGTGGAGTGGAGTAGAGTAGAGAGGAGTGGAGTGGAGTGGAGTGGAGTAGAGTAGAGAGGAGTGGAGTGGAGTGGAGTAGAGAGGAGTGGAGTGGAGTAGAGAGGAGTGGAGTGGAGTGGAGTGGAGAGGAGTGGAGTGGATAGGAGTGGAGTGGAGTGGAGTAGAGAGGAGTGGAGTGGAGAGGAGTGGAGTGGAGTGGAGTGGAGTGGAGTGGAGAGGAGTGGAGTGGATAGGAGTGGAGTGGAGTGGAGTAGAGAGGAGTGGAGTGGAGAGGAGTGGAGTGGAGTGGAGTGGAGTGGAGAGGAGTGGAGTGGATAGGAGTGGAGTGGAGAGGAGTGGAGTGGAGTAGAGTGGAGTGGAGTGGAGTGGAGTGGAGTAGAGAGGAGTGGAGTGGAGTGGAGTGGAGTGGAGAGGAGTGGAGTGGAGAGGAGTGGAGTGGATAGGAGTGGAGTGGAGAGGAGTGGAGTGGATAGGAGTGGAGTGGAGAGGAGTGGAGTGGAGTAGAGAGGAGTGGAGTGGAGTAGAGAGGAGTGGAGTGGAGAGGAGTGGAGTGGAGAAGAGTGGAGTGGAGTGGAGTAGAGAGGAGTGGAGTGGAGTGGAGAGGAGTGGAGTGGAGTGGAGAGGAGTGGAGTGGAGTAGAGAGGAGTGGAGTGGAGAGGAGTGGAGTGGAGAGGAGTGGAGTGGTGTAGAGAGGAGTGGAGTGGAGAGGAGTGGAGTAGAGTAGAGAGGAGTGGAGTGGAGAGGAGTGGAGTGGAGTAGAGAGGAGTGGAGTGGAGAGGAGTGGAGTGGAGTAGAGAGGAGTGGAGTGGAGAGGAGTGGAGTGGAGTAGAGTAGAGAGGAGTGGAGTGGAGTGGAGTGGAGTAGAGTAGAGAGGAGTGGAGTGGAGTGGAGTAGAGAGGAGTGGAGTGGAGTAGAGAGGAGTGGAGTGGAGTGGAGTGGAGAGGAGTGGAGTGGATAGGAGTGGAGTGGAGTGGAGTAGAGAGGAGTGGAGTGGAGAGGAGTGGAGTGGAGTGGAGTGGAGTGGAGTAGAGAGGAGTGGAGTGGAGTGGAGAGGAGTGGAGTGGATAGGAGTGGAGTGGAGAGGAGTGGAGTGGAGAGGAGTGGAGTGGAGTAGAGAGGAGTGGAGTGGAGAGGAGTGGAGTGGAGTGGAGAGGAATGGAGTGGAGAAGAGTGGAGTGGAGTAGAGAGGAGTGGAGTGGAGAGGAGTAGAGAGGAGTGGAGTGGAGAGGAGTAGAGAGGAGTGGAGTGGAGTGGAGCAGAGTAGAGTGAAGTAGAGTAGAGATGAGTAGAGTGGAACGGAGTAGAGTAGAGATGAGTAGAGCAGAGTGGAGTAGAGTAGAATGGAGTAGAGTGGAGAGGAGTGGAGTGGAGTGGAGAAGAGTGGAGTGGAGTAGAGTAGAGAGGAGTGGAGTGGAGAGGAGTGGAGTGGAGTAGAGAGGAGTGGAGTGGAGAGGAGTGGAGTGGAGTAGAGAGGAGTGGAGTGGAGAGGAGTGGAGTGGAGTAGAGTAGAGAGGAGTGGAGTGGAGTGGAGTAGAGCAGAGAGGAGTGGAGTGGAGAGGAGTGGAGTGGAGTGGAGAGGAGTGGAGTGGATAGGAGTGGAGTGGAGTAGAGAGGAGTGGAGTGGAGAGGAGTGGAGTGGAGTGGAGTGGAGTGGAGAGGAGTGGAGTGGATAGGAGTGGAGTGGAGAGGAGTGGAGTGGAGTAGAGTAGAGTGCAGTGGAGTGGAGTGGAGTAGAGAGGAGTGGAGTGGAGAGGAGTGGAGTGGAGTAGAGAGGAGTGGAGTGGAGAGGAGTGGAGTGGAGTAGAGTAGAGAGGAGTGGAGTGGAGAGGAGTGGAGTGGAGTAGAGAGGAGTGGAGTGGAGAGGAGTGGAGTGGAGTAGAGAGGAGTGGAGTGGAGAGGAGTGGAGTGGAGTAGAGTAGAGAGGAGTGGAGTGGAGTGGAGTGGAGTAGAGAGGAGTGGAGTAGAGTGGAGTAGAGAGGAGTGGAGTGGAGTGGAGAGGAGTGGAGTGGAGTGGAGAGGAGTGGAGTGGAGAGGAGTGGAGTGGAGAGGAGTGGAGTGGAGAGGAGTGGAGTGGAGTAGAGTAGAGAGGAGTGGAGTGGAGAGGAGTGGAGTGGAGTAGAGAGGAGTGGAGTGGAGAGGAGTGGAGTGGAGTAGAGAGGAGTGGAGTGGAGAGGAGTGGAGTGGAGTAGAGTAGAGAGGAGTGGAGTGGAGTGGAGTAGAGAGGAGTGGAGTGGAGAGGAGTGGAGTGGAGTGGAGTGGAGTGGAGAGGAGTGGAGTGGATAGGAGTGGAGTGGAGAGGAGTGGAGTGGAGTAGAGTAGAGTGCAGTGGAGTGGAGTGGAGTAGAGAGGAGTGGAGTGGAGAGGAGTGGAGTGGAGTAGAGAGGAGTGGAGTGGAGAGGAGTGGAGTGGAGTAGAGTAGAGAGGAGTGGAGTGGAGAGGAGTGGAGTGGAGTAGAGAGGAGTGGAGTGGAGAGGAGTGGAGTGGAGTAGAGAGGAGTGGAGTGGAGAGGAGTGGAGTGGAGTAGAGTAGAGAGGAGTGGAGTGGAGTGGAGTGGAGTAGAGAGGAGTGGAGTAGAGTGGAGTAGAGAGGAGTGGAGTGGAGTGGAGTGGAGTGGAGAGGAGTGGAGTGGATAGGAGTGGAGTGGAGTGGAGTAGAGAGGAGTGGAGTGGAGAGGAGTGGAGTGGAGTGGAGTGGAGTGGAGAGGAGTGGAGTGGATAGGAGTGGAGTGGAGAGGAGTGGAGTGGAGTAGAGTAGAGTGGAGTGGAGTGGAGTGGAGTGGAGTGGAGTGGAGTGGAGTGGAGAGAAGTAGAGTGGATAGGAGTGGAGTGGAGAGGAGTGGAGTGGAGTAGAGAGGAGTGGAGTGGAGTGGAGAGGAGTGGAGTGGAGAGGAGTGGAGTGGAGAGGAGTGGAGTGGAGTGGAGAGGAATGGAGTGGAGAAGAGTGGAGTGGAGTAGAGAGGAGTGGAGTGGAGTGGATTAGAGAGGAGTGGAGTGGAGTAGAGAGGAGTGGAGTGGAGTGGAGAGGAGTGGAGTGGAGAGGAGTGGAGTGGAGAGGAGTGGAGTGGAGTGGAGTGGAGTGGAGTAGAGAGGAGTGGAGTGGAGTGGAGTGGAGTGGAGAGGAGTGGAGTGGATAGGAGTGGAGTGGAGAGGAGTGGAGTGGATAGGAGTGGAGTGGAGTAGAGAGGAGTGGAGTGGAGTGGAGTGGAGTGGAGAGGAGTGGAGTGGATAGGAGTGGAGTGGAGAGGAATGGAGTGGAGAAGAGTGGAGTGGAGTAGAGAGGAGTGGAGTGGATAGGAGTGGAGTGGAGCAGAGTAGAGTGAAGTAGAGTAGAGATGAGTAGAGTGGAACGGAGTAGAGTAGAGATGAGTAGAGCAGAGTGGAGCAGAGTAGAATGGAGTAGAGTGGACTGGAGTGGAGTGGAGTGGAGTGGAGTGGAGAGGAGTGGAGTGGAACGGAGTAGAGTAGAGATGAGTAGAGCAGAGTGGAGTAGAGTAGAATGGAGTAGAGTGGACTGGAGTGGAGTGGAGTGGAGTGGAGTGGAGAGGAGTGGAGTGGAACGGAGTAGAGTAGAGATGAGTAGAGCAGAGTGGAGCAGAGTAGAATGGAGTAGAGTGGACTGGAGTGGAGTGGAGTGGAGTAGAATAGAAAATATCAGCATTTTCCCACCTTTAGAAGAGGTAAGTGTCTGTAACCCTTGTCCCAGTTGTGTGAGTATGTTTGTGTTTCAGTGTATATGTCTGTGTCTGTGTCCTGCCTTGCAATATGAAATGTGTTTCTTACTGTGAATTACGGTCAAAATGCTTCTAAAGACACTGGTTGAACCTTGCTAAGCCTTGATTTCCTTCTTTCAGCTAATGAGGAGAAGGGAACTTGAACGAGAGTATTTAACATTCCTGCCATTTCCCTCGTGGACTCTTCGTGGGCTCAGACTAAGACCCGAATTTTTGACATAGTTATGTTGTTAGTCATTTCTACTTTCTAGTTAGAAGGTGCAAACAATGTAGTTAAAGAAGAAAAACAAAAAGTCATTAAATAATTTTTAAGTTTTTTGCCGGACTTGAAAAAATATACATATACATATATTTATCCAAGCACGAACAGGAAAACAGAGCCATTGCACATCTAGAGGGGCTAGGGAGGGGATAGACACTAATAACCAGGATTCCTGGAAATGTACAAATCTTCCTAAAATATAGGCTTGTTTGTTTTTCCTTAAGAACTGCCTTTATTAGTGGCAGCAAAGGAGGAAAATGTACTGGTGGCTGACATGCCTATGAAATGAAAAATCCAACTCTTCTGTCTTCTCTTTACATTCTGAGCCACCGCCTGCTCCCCACCCCCGCCCCCACCTTTCTAGTCTTCAAATCAAGGAAACTGCGAAGCTAGAGATGACATTATGCTTACTGGATTGAACCCAGGTATCTTTAAGCAAGTGACTGGACCATATTTCTAAATTTGTATCTCTCTCCTTCCCAGATTCTCACCATTGGACGATTACACCCCATTTCAGGGGATCTAGCCAGTGACAATGGTGGACCTTATTCTTTTGGTTACATGTCCAAGAAGCAACACTGGCCCCAAAATAGCAGTTGACATCAAGTCAACTCTGACTCAAGGCTACGCCACGTGTTGGAGTACATCTGTGCTCCATAAGGTTTTCAATGGCTAATATTTTGGAAGTAGATTGCCAGACCTTTTTTCCAAGGCACCTCTGGGTGGACTTGACCCTCCAACCTTTCAGTTAGCAGCCAAGTGCATTAACCCTTTCACCACCCAGAGACTCCTGGGTTGTGCAGCAGTATCCTCTCCTGTAATTCACCCAGCACCCTGGTGAGAAACAGGCATATTTCTCTCTCCTCCAGACATCCCAGCCGTTCACAACAAGGCTGCTGCCCTACAGAAACCAGGAAGAGAACAATGACGGCACTGTCCACACCCAAATGCCCACCACTGGTCTTGGCAGATGATCCCCCCCTTCCTCCTCAATGCATCTCTACCCCATCCCAAGGAATGAGAAAGGGAAAATCCAGCTTAAGTTAAAACATACTCAACTTCTGTGTGTTATGGGGGGATGGGGGACCAAAAGTTCAAAAATAAACTGAGATCCTAATATTGGGACCCTCTTCCTTTCAGGAGTCCGTGGGTGGCACAAATGGTTAAGGGCTTGGCTACTAACTGAAAGGCTGGCATTTTGAACCCACTCAGAGGTGCCTTGGAAGAAAGGCCTGGTGATCTGTTTCTGAAAAGTCACAGCCATGAAAACCCTATGAAGCACAGTTCTACTCTTCAACACAGTGAGTGGCCGTAAGTTGGAATGGACTCAACAGCAACTGGTTTTTGGCTTTCTCTTTTTAATACCTTGTATTTCAGTAGAGCACGTGGCTTGGTGGTTAAGAGCTCGGCTGCTAACCAAAAGGTTAGCAGTTTGAATCCACCTGCTGCTCCTTGGAAACCCTATGGGGCAGTTGAATGCTGTCACTATGAGTCAGTATGGACTCAACAGAAACAGGTTTTTCTTTTTTTTTTTTTTTTGGTTTATTTCAGTAAAAGGGGCATTTTACAGCCCAGGGGCAATGATTGGCCCTTTAAAAATCTATTTCAAACAGGAAACAGACTAAAGATGGAGCAGCAAGTCCCATTATTTGCTTTTGAAACGCAACAGAAGATTAGATTCTTTAAATTAGCAATGGCTCTGTAATCCTATTAGAGAGTGTTAACGTAGAGAAGGAGCCCTGGACAACCGCAGTGATTCAAGATGCCTTTGTGCGGGTTTCCGGCAGACGCCCCAGCAGTCCCTAACGTGGAGACTGACCCAGTATCACCACAGAGCAGCCAAGAACAGGCAGACGGACACATAGACCACTAAGGAAAAAGGACAAATCTCCTTTCGAGATTTCACACATAAAAATCAGGCTCAATTTGTTTCTAGAAACAGTTGTTAGGACAATGACATTTAAAGTTATATTAAAAGAGTTACTTTTAAAATACAGTATACTTCTTCTAAAAATCATTAAGAGAAAATATAAAGATTTGGAAATGTTTCTAAAAATATAGTTCTAAAACATATAATTCTAAAAGATATAAAAATATGTCTACCTTCCAAGCTTAAAGCATACCAGTCCTCTGTAAATTACCTGCTTTTATGTTGACATACCCATGAATATAATGTTACACGATATGAACAGAAGAAAACAAAAAGCTTAAATACAACGTATCATGGGAGGAAATGCATTATTATTTCCTTGCTAATAAATATTAAAACCTAGAATAAAATTAAAGCAAGTTTTTTATCATAAAACTCAACATTTTTCTCCCCTCCCCTCAAAAAACTAGCAAAAATGTATTCTTTCGTTTGTTTGCATTTTGTACTTAAAAGAAATTTTCATTTTTGCAAGAAACTTCAGTTTTAACAAATCATTGCCATGAGCTAACCCACATTTGAATCTAGAAAATGCACTTGGCATTATCCTTCTCTGTTCACATGTATTTGAAGTAAATTACATCAAATTGTATTTGAAATACCAAACTAGCATTAATGGAAGATTTTTTTTTTTTTTTTTTTTTTTTTTTTTGCTCCAGGCACCATTTTAAGACAGATGAGAATAAAGATGTAGTCTGCATCATTAAGTTTACATGCAGCTAGTGTAAGTTCTAATAAGATGTGTTTTTCATCCCAGTTTAATCACCCAAGACTATATTCATCTTCCAGTACCATAAATACATTGAGAGGGATGTATTCTTTTGTGGGCTTAACATGCTGAGGTTCTTTTTTCTTTCTTCTCCAAGAAGATAGAGTTTTCTGGGAAGCTGGTCGAAGAAAATTCTTTAATATGGCCGTGCAGAGTATTATTATCATAAATAATTAATGTGCACAGCAGAAGAAAGCTGAGCTTCATTAATAATTCTTATTTTTAGTTGGCATAAGCTAGAGGTGCTGTATCTTCTTTCTTCCTATCTGTGTCAATTTCCTTGATTTTAATTTAATAGATGTTAAAATTTTTAAAGGTGTGGTACATTATTCAGTGGGTTTTTGTTTTTGACTAAATAACATCCTACTGCTAATTCTTACCTGCTGAGATATTTTTAGAAACAGGCAAAAGGAAGCAGGGGAAAAATAAAAATAAAAAAGTTGTGATGAGGCAAGGTGGAGTGGCATCGGTGTCAGTGACTTCCACCCATACATCTCCCTCTGGGACCTGTTAAGATGCTCCTTTGATTAGAACCTCAGGAAATATTAAGAAGCTCTGCCATGAATTTGAGCTCCTTTGATTAGAACCTCAGGAAATATTAAGAAGCTCTGCCATGAATTTGAGCTCATCAAACTTGCCTGTTGATTTTTCAGATTCAGGGCTGATCCACTTCTTTATCCTGAAAACACAGGTTCTCCCCGACATTGCCTTGCATTTGTGATCAACTAAATCACTTGTCAAAACCTCCAAATCTTTGATAGCAGGCATTTGTAATTTATTAACTCCGCAGCTGAGCAGGAAAGCGGCTAAGCGTTTCTGATTAGCACAATGGAGGAAATAAAGCGCCCTCTATGGGCACCGGGGCTGTGCTTGACAAGGAAGAACAAGGAGTTGGCATGATATTTCAACTTGGGAAAATTGATTTGCAACCTGGGCAACTATGAGAGAAGCCATTCAATGTTATTTCACAGAGGGAATAAAGGCAGGAAGAAAGGGTCATTGCAACAAAGCCGGGGGAAAACATCCTAACATGAAGCCACCCGGGTCTCTGGTCCATGCATTTTTGCTGCCCTCCTTGTTGAACACCTGAGATTCTTATTTGCAGCCACCCACCTCTTTACCTAGCTTGCCTTCCCCTTCCGGGTATCAAGTGGATTCCCATACAGTTCAGCTAAGGTGAGGATGGAAATCCAAGCAGCACCTATGATACGACATGGAACACTCCTCTCCCCACAGCCCCCAGCTCGTCTTTCAGGATAATTCAAGCCCTTGATTTAATGCCATTGGGCTGGGTATGTACTGTCGATCTAGAAGGCATGGCCATCACCAGACAGGCAGAGCAATCCAAATGCTTCCGTCGGATTTTCCCGGTCACACCTGGCACTCGGCCTCCCCTTAGAGCTGCACTATGAGACATGAAAGTTTCCTCTCCTTGCTTCTCGGGTGATTTTGCATTTCCTGATTGACTGCGAAGTTTGAGATTGGTGATTCTAGGTGGGCAAGTCTCCCCTAGAGTCCCTGGGTGGTGCAAACAGTTAACATTGTCTGCTGCTAACTGAAAGGTCGGAGATTCTAGTCCACCCAGAGGTGCCTTGGAAGAAAGGCCTGGTCATCTAGTTCCGAGAAACCACTCATTGAAAACTTCATGGAGCATAGTTATATTGTCACACACATAGGATCATCGGGAGTTGAAATCGACTCAACACCAACTTTTTTTAAGACTCTCCAAGTTCCTTGTTATTTGCTGAGAGGACTGAGTAATTGGAAGAAAAAAAAGCCCGTTGTCATCTAGTCTATTCCAACTCGTAGCAACCCTGTAGGACAGAGTAGAACAGCCCCATAGGGTTTCCAAGGAGCGGCTGGTGGATTCAAAATGCCAACCTTCTGGTCAGCAGCTGAGCTCTTAACCACTGCAACACCAGGGCTCCAAAAAGTGTCTCCCATTTGTTGAACATTGACTATGTGCCGAGCATCCTCCTACTCATTTAACACGCAGCATCTGTCGGATCCTCACAACAAATCCTCGATGGGCAAGTTAACATTTCAAAACAACAAATTTCTTTCTCTTAAAATGGACAAAAACTAGTTTGTTGAGAGGTTATGTAACTTTCCATGGTCACAGCCAGGAAGATGTGTCAAACTGAGAGTAGAAGCCAAGTCTGTTTGGAGATATATGTCCATCTCTCTCTCTCCCTCTGTGTGCGTGCGTTTGTTGTGGGGTGCCGTCAAGTCGATTTCAACTCATAGTGACCCCATTTGACAGAATAATACTGCCCCCATCGGGTTTCCTAGGCTGTAATCTTTACGAGAGCTGATCACCAGGACTTTCTCCGGAGGAGCTTCTGGGTGGGTTGGAACCATCAACGTTTTGGTTATGTTGCTCCACTAGGGATCTATCTCTTTGTGTGTGTGTGTGTGTGTGTGTGTGTGTGTG
The DNA here is from genome assembly GCA_030035585.1 of Dugong dugon. NCBI lineage: Eukaryota > Metazoa > Chordata > Mammalia > Sirenia > Dugongidae > Dugong > Dugong dugon. The sequence continues at coordinate 235,627 of CM057464.1, forward strand.
TGTGTATACACATATACATATGTACATATGTATATACATATATGCGGCCCAGTAGTTAAGAGCTCAGGCTGGTAACCAAAATGTCGGCAGTTCGAATCCACCAGTCACTTCTTGGAAACCCTATGGGGCAGTTCTGCTCTGTCCTGAGGGTAGCTATGAGTCTGAATTGACTCGATGGCAATGGGTTATATATACATACATATACATATGTGTGTGCATATTTCATATATGTGTATATATAATATATAAATACACACAGATATGTCATGTGTACATATGTGTGTACATATGTATGCATGTACCTACACCTACATATGAACAAATGAATGTGATTTTAGCATCACTTAATCTTAATTTTCTATTAATTAATTATTAATCTAATGTGAGGTGTTTTAATTTGTTCATCTATTTCTCCCATCAAGCAGCATTTATCTGGACCCCATTTCTCTGCCATGACTTGGCGTGCCCTCAGAGAATGCAAACTTATTTTAACACAAGTGGGAGATAAGCATTTTAAGAAAACTAAACTTAGTGCTAAACAATCCAGATCAGGCCATGAATTTCAGACGTAGCTGTCAGCACCTGATGCTCGCACCAACTCCTCTGCCCTCACATCGGTGGGGGTGGTTTACCTGCGAGCACAGGACCATCTTCTGTCTATGCTCCAGCTCTCCGGAGTCTTAGCTGCCCTGCAGCAGGAGGTCAAGTCTGGGCTGAGGGCACACAGCCTGTTTCAGGATCAGCCTCTGCCTTGGGGTGACACGCTCACTGCCCTAAACTTAACTGACTCTCTTTGTCCTCACAGACACTGAACCTTGCCTGTGGTCCTCTTGTCTTTGCAGATGTTCCTGCCAACACAGGTCCTGGACTAGACGTGTTCTGATCTCTTTGCAGCCCAAACTGTTTGCCTGGCTCATATCACTGTCACCGTCTCCTACTTCTCCCAGGCGGGTGGACCTGCTGTTCAGAATATGATTTCTGGCTGGCCTGGGTTCCTGAGCTAGGCTACAAGTTTTTTGAGAGGAGGGGGCTGTTCCTGTCTTGTCTGGGGCTTAGAATATAGTTGGCCTTCAATACAAATATGCCTAGATGAGTGAACAGATGGTTGAATAAAGACTTTACTGTGGAAGATTCCAGTCCCTTTGGCTAGCTGGTTGTCTGCTCCTTTCCTGACCTTGCCAGTGTGGTGCTGTTACTGCCTGGTTCCTTGAGTGATGCCACCTACAAACAAATTAGGGTCTTCGCTGCTGTTTAGGCTTGGCCTGGCCCCTGTGGTCATCACCTTAGGAAAGCTAGTAGGAAACAGCCTGTAGTGGGGGCACCTGTTTTGCATGTTCCTTTATGCAGGTACTCTTTGCAAGCCTTGCAGGATGCATTAAGGGCTCTGTGCTTAGTGTTCCATTTTAGAGTGGCCTATGTTCCCTGTTCAGTTACACAGTAAGGTTACATGACTCTGCCTTGGGTAACATCTTAGAATTTCCATGGCAAAGAGTCCATGGAAACAAACACACCTATGTTTTAATTGTGTGTTTACTTCAAGAACAGCAAGGAAGAAAAGACCTTGTTTAACATTCTCAGGGTCAGTCACTGGCCAAAGGGAAAAACTATATAAGAAGTGAAAGTTGGCAGCCGGGCAGTCTCAGCATCCTTACTGAAAAACAAACAGCAACTGCCCCCAGGTTCCTTGCTTCATCTGCTTCCTTGGACCTAAGCATGGTCTTTGCATTGTAGGTTATTTAATCACTCACAGTAAACTTGCAACTGGAAGTCAAAGGTTCCATCCAGGAAAAGGTGTTTGCATCACATGTGAAAACCCTGACCTCAGGCACATTAGAGTCAAGGATACTGAAGGCAAAAGCGGGCAAGAAATGATACAGAATACTGTCAGGAATGGGAGGTCTTTTTAATTCGGTGAAATCTTTGTCCAACTTGGTTGGAGAAGGGCATATTCCACTCAGTAAAAATATTTATTTAACAGAGAGCTTTAAGATGGTGGGCTGAAGACCTAAACTGCCACAGTTCAAATCTTGACTATGCCTTTTACTAGCTGTGTGATTCTGGGTAATTTATTTAACCTCTTTGTATACATAAATATGCATAAACAAACAAACAAAAAAAACGCACTGAGGTCAAGTTGATTCTGACCCATGGAACTTTAAAATAGTGCATGGCACTTAGCGAGTACTGTATTACTGTTAGATATTACTGTCATCGTTAGCATTGCTGTTAGGTGCTGTTGAGTCAGTTCCAAATCACAGAGACACTGTGTACAACAGAACTAACACTGCCCAGTCCTGCCCCATCCTCACAGTTGTTGCTGTGTTTGAGCCCATTGTTGCAGCCACTGTGTCAATCTATCTCATTGAAGTTCCTCCTCATTTTTGCTGACCCTCTGCTTAATCAAGCATGATGTCCTTCTCTAGGGTCTGGTTCCTCCTGATAACATGTCCAAAGTACTTGGACGAAGTCTTGCCATCCTTGCTTCTAAGGAGCATTCTGGCTGTACTTCTTCTAAGACAGATTTGTTTGTTCTTCTGGCCAAAAACCAAACCAAACCCGTTGCTGCCGAGTCAATGGCAACTTGTAGTGACCCTACAAGACAGAGTAGAACTGCCCTATAGAGTTTCCAAGGGGGAGCTGGCGGATTCTAACTGGTGACCTTTTGGTTAGCAGCCAAGCCCTTAATCACTACGCCACCAGGGCCCATGGTATATTCAATATTCTTTGCCAACACCATAATTCAGAAGCATCAATTCTCCTTCGATCTTATTCATTATTGTCCAGCTTTTGCCCGCATATGAGGTGACTGAATATACCATGGCTTGGATCAGGTACACCTTAGTCCTCAAGGTGACATCTTTGTTTTTTTTTTTTTTCACACTTTAAAGATGTCTTTTCCAGCAGATTTGCCCAGTGCAAATCATTATCATTATTACTATTTTAATCACACATTTTAATGAATTAAAATATAACAAAATTTCTATTTAACATGATTTAATAACGAAGAGGCACACTGTAGCGTCATCTCTGTAGTTAGTTAGAAAGTCAACATCCATCTCAGCTGGACCTCATTACCTAGTGTAAGTCCAGCCTGGAAATCCAAATTTCAATGGTTATCTCACTCAGTGGTCATCCAGCTTGCATGAGGCGAATCTGTACCCGAACCTCAATGACCTAATTTATATCGAGTCATAATTACTACCCAGTTGAATGTACATATTTGTGATTCACTCCAATTATTCTCTTTTTCTTTTTCCACTGGGAAACCAAATTCCCATTCTGTGACTGGTTTGTGACCATAGGAAGCCGAGTGATCTCCAGGCTGTATCTATCAAGCAGGGTGGCTTAATGAGTGATCTGCATGCACTTGGAATCCCATAATTCCTTCCGAGGTCCAGTGAGCTATATCTCCACCTCTGTCTTTTCTGGATTCCATTTAGACCCATGCTTTTCAGCTTCATTTAACACGGCAATACCCTTTCACATTTCAGCCCACAGAGCTGCCCTCTCTAACAGGTCACTATTTCAAGTGGACACTGTACAAATTTTCACTTCCTAATAACAACTAGTGGTACTTCAGTGGTGGAATTCTCGCCTTCCATGCGGTTTGATTCTTCCAGGTTTGACTCTTGGCCAATGTACTTCATGCACAGCCACCCTGTCTGTCAGTGGAGGCTTGCATGTTGCTAGGATGCTGAGCAGGTTTCAGAGGAACTTCCAGGCTAAGATGGACTAGGAAGAAAGGACTGGTTATCTACTTCCAAAAATCAGCCAGTGACAATCCTACGGATCACAATGGTTCGATCCCCATGATCCGCAATGGATCATGGGGATGGCTCAGGACTGGGTAGCATTTCATTCCGTGGTGCATGGAGTCAGGGCCGAGTCGATGACAGTTAACAACAATAACAATAAATAACAACTAACGGCCCCCCAGGAGGCCTGGGGGCACAGTGATTATGCACTCGGCTGCTAACCGAAAGGCTGTTGGTTCAAACCCACCACCGCTCTGCAGCTGAAATATGTGGCAGTCTGCTTCTGTAAAGATTACAGCCTTGGAAACCTTATGGGGCAGGTCTACTCTGTTCTACGGGGTCAGTATGAGTTGAAATCGACTCAGTAAAAGTGGGTTTGGTTTTCGGGTTTAAGCCCCACCCCTTAATTTCAGTGTGTAAATGTCCCAGAATCACACTCTGCAGTCCTACAGGAAGGCAGTTTGCTTTGCATCAACAAGGGTTACTTTCAGATGTTTCTGGACTCTGGGTGACCATTTTGATTGCCATCTGACTTTTGGCTTAGAACCCACTGTCCTCTGCCTTCATTATGAGTGTTAACTATCACTTTGATGGTAAACCCAGACATGCCACTTATTACATTGTTTTGGTCAATAAAATGCCAGATAGACTAGATTTGCTACATCTTTTAAGCTAGTCTGTAAGACAAAATCCTTTAAGCCAGACCAGAAAATGGCTTAACAAAGAAACAGACCTAACAAAGTAGAGAAAGGGACAACATGGTATTCTTAAGGTAACTTGGGCCTGTTTATTATTCCACCTACAGTTATTCCAGCAAAGTAACATCAGCACATCACCTTCCCGTTTTTCTTTTTTTTAAGTGCTTTGCTTCAGAAAATTTTTTCCAGAAAGGATGTAACTAAAGTGGGGTTTTAACAAAATATCTGCCATAAAGTGTTTCATTCTTGATTAAAACATATCACACTGGAGAAATGATTGAATAACCGGTTGGAAGTCACAAAAATATTAACAATAATGAGCTCATTTAAATAGAAACATACGTGCTACCTGCTGGTTGTCAAAAGTTTTCAAACACAGTTTCCCCTGAGTAAGCAGGGTCCTGCAGACTGTGTCCATCCGTCTTCAGGGAAGAGCATTTTATGGACGATGAAAGGAGACAGTCCTGTGAAAACACCATTTGGGATTATTGATCTCTTGATCACTTATAGATCTCAGTGGGAAATCACAACAGCAATGGGCTCAGATGGGAATCACCAGTGCCAAAAACAGTTTTTAAAAATATTGGATTCATAGGTGGCTGGAAATAGAATAAAATCATATTGATTAAAGGGGGAATATGTTACACTCCTCTCTTTGAATTCCATGAAGGGATTTTTCTAGTTTTCCCAAAGGCCTCCTTGGTCTTCTATTATCATGGTGGAAAAAAAAAATAAAACACAGACAATAGCACACCTTATAACCTGCCCCTAAATTCCCGGTCTCAGTTTCTGAGGATTTACTCTTTGAATCTAAACACTTAGTGGGATGCTAAGATAAACCCTACACTCTTGCTGAATGCTGCAGCACTGGGGGTGCAGTAGTTAAGAGCTCAACTGCTAACCCAAAGGTCTGCAGGCCAAATCTACTCGCCACTCTCTGGAAACCCTAAGGGGCAGTTCTTCTCTGTCCTATAGGGTTGCTATGAGTCAGAATTGCTTTGACGACAACGGACTTGGTTTGGTTTTTGGTTGCTCAGTGCTTACTTGTTTTTGTTTTTTTAATTGTGGTGAAAATATACACAGCAAAACATACACCAAGTCAACAATTTCTACATCTGATCTTGATTACATTCTTGATTATATTCTTCAAGTTGTACGACCATTCTCACTTTCCTTTCCTGAATTATTCCACCACCATTACCATGAACTCACTGCCTCCTACACAAAAACTCCTCTTTCCTCCTCCCTCTCACTGCTGGTAACCACTAATAATGTTTGGTTTCTAAATATTTATTTCATATGAGCAAGATCATATAGTATCTGTCCTTTTGCAACTAACGTATTTCGCACAGCTTATCATTTTCAAGGTTCAACCGTGTTGTGGCATGCGTCAGGACTTCCTTTTTCTTTATCACTGAATAATATTCTCTTGATGATGTCGGACCAGGCAACACTTCACTTCGTTGTCCATAAGGTCGCCAGGAGTCTGGACTAGATGACAGCTATCTATCTATTCGGTATCTAGAGACACTGATAAATACTTGTTGAGTAACTAAATAAATGAAAGAACAAGTTCTGTATCGCTACTACAAATAACAAGTTCACTAATAATGGTGATGTGTAGAAATATATACTGAAAGGTATGAGATCCTGTTAGATTTCACAAGGAAAAGGCAAAATAGTTTGTATCCAACAATTATAACTGTGTACAAATGTGTTTATGATTGTTACTGAAGCACGTAAGAGACTGTGAAGTGATGAAGAATTTCATGTTTTCTGAAATGTTATTTAAATTTATGTTAAAATGAATTTTGGCTTCAGAATTAAGTTGTTAGATTAAATGCAATGACCATTGCTTTCCCTTTTCATTTAGCTTTAGAGGTGCAAACTGAGGGAGAACTAATAGGGACCCGCTTTACTCCATGTTCCTTTCGAGAAGGGCAAAAGAAATTCCTGAGGAAAACACAGGTATACTTGTTTATCTCACATCTACCTTCCCCCGCAAAGAGATACGTGGCTTGGCTTGTTAGCTGATTTTTCTGCACTTTGAGACTCCCAGGAATGGGTCCTATTACAAGCACTCACACGTACTTTCCTCTGGGCAGCTCAGAGCTTGAAGGAAGTAGCGTGTGAACGAAAGTGCCACCTGCAGTAAACATCACTGATACCTTGTCCGCCCAGATTGCTTCCTGGGTGCTGCCAGCGAGGGCCACGTGCAGCTTTCTTCTGACCCTGTGCTCTGTTTACCACAGCTGTGCAAAGACACTTTGATAACCAGTTTTCTCCCAATTCAGATGCTAATCTAACACACAAAATAAAACAAGCGTCCCTAAAAATGAGTCACAGGTAAGGAGGCTTGTTAGGCAAAGCAAAGACACTTAACAAAAAGTTACTGCAGCGAAACGTGTGAGAGCTGGAACTCGACGGGCCTGCCCTGTGTTTCCGGGTCTCGCAAGTCTTCCGCCTTTCACAGGGTGCAGTCTTACTATTTTTCTATCACTCTCTGTTAATGGAAAATATTTTCGTTTTCCTGCTCTGACAGGTTTCTGCCGTACACAGGTTCCGGCTTTCAAAGGTTTTCCTGTAAATGATCGAGAGGAAAGAAATGTTCCGTTTCCAAGCATTTATACTTTTTAGATATCGTGGGTGCCCTGATTTTAGCTGGCATAAGACCAGCTGTGTAATAAGGAAAAGATGGGCTTTAGAGGGCTGGGCTTGCAAGGCCAGCTGGGAGAACAGCCTCAAGGCAGACCCATTCAAGAGCCCTCAGTCACTTCCTATTTTTAATATTAAAGAAATATGGAGAGACGCAGGACAGAGCATCGTGTTTTGGGAAACCAGTAATCAAACGGCCTAAAGCTAATGTTTACTTTTTGGAATGCTTCAGGAAGGCATTACTTGGAGATGTAAACAAGAAAGAGCACCTAATAATAGCCTTTCAGTTGCGGAAATAGAAAAGCAGCAGACATGATAATTGAATTTGGTCTGGATGGTCAAAATCTCCGTGGTCCTACAGCTGTATTTTCTAAACCATCGGCTTGACTTTTAATACGTGTTCTATGTTTTGTTTCCTTTGCCCATGGCTGCATTAGACAATTATTAATTACCTTGTAAGCCTGCTCCATGTTCCTTTGTTCCTATTTTTTTCTTTCCCTCTCACACATGATGACGTTTGGCCTTCATAACTTCTCAGTCCCCACTTCTCTCACTTAGTTCCCAAAGCAGGTTGACAGGGGGTTGGTTGGGGTCAAAGCTGACCTGTCGTTGTTTTCTTGGAAAAGAAAAATGAATAAGTCCACCTCCATTCCCCAAGAACATAGGTCAATGCCTTCTTGGCCTTTGTCCTACAAAATTCAACCTGGTGCAGATGACAGGCAATCAAAGGAATGGGAGATGTTTTGTTGCATTTCAAGATTGATTGAATTATGGGGCCTAGATTCCAACATAGCAGCATCATTTGAGTTATGAATTCTGAGTCCTGATTAAGTTTAGTGTAAACATTTATGTCCCCAAATCCTTTTTAGAGTCAACCAAGCAAAGAATCTCTGTGGGTCTCGATAGATGTCCATTTGACCTTAGGTTGCTATAAAGAGCAATGCCATGTCCTTGCTTTAATTTCCTATCACTCTCTAATGTTTATATTATGCACCCTGGATATCTGAGAGCTCCTAGGATGACTCTGGAATTGAAAATTAGTCTCATATATCAGAACTTGCGTAGACTTACAATATTAAGAAAATATTTATTGTAGTTGCACTCAGAAAAATTATGACCTATGTGTCTTCTTTGCTCTTTGTTTTTTGGCAGGTCACGATACTAACTTCTGACATTAGAGTAAAACCTTTGAGTTCATAAAGTATTTCCAAGTATTTTCTCTCATTCGATCTACACAATTGCCATGAGATTTAGGTCACTATTTCCGCAGAACACTGAGGCTCAGTTAGGTGAATTGAGTTACCCAAGGTAAATGGATAATAAAGTATACAACTGGGACAAAAAGCCACTGATTCATTCACCAATACTTATTCAGCACCTATTATGTGCCAGGAGTGCCTGGGCAGTACAAATAGTTAACAAGTTTTGCTGCTAACACAAAGGTTGGAGGTTCAAGTCCATCCAGAGGTGCCTCAGAAGAAAGGCCTGGAGATCTACTTCCAAAATTTCAGCCTTTGAAAACCTTGTGGAGCACAGTCGCTCTCGGACACACCTGGGGTCACCATGAGTTGGAAATGATTTAACAGCAACTGGTATATATATATATAAAGTGTCAGTCGTGATGTTAAGTGTTGAAAATACAACCCAATCCCTGTCCTTAAGGAGTTTATCATCCAGTGGGGGATGACAAATATACACTAAAAATTAAACAAATAATCATTTGATTGCAGGTGATACATCCTGTGAAGGCAAACTATAGTGTGCAATAAGGGTATAGAACAGGGGGCATGTATTAGTCAGTTGCAGGAAACTGAATCTACTCTAGCTAGCTTATGAAGAAAGGGATTTGTTAGAGGGTGGTAAGTGCTTATAGAAACTTCAGGGGGGACCAGCAACCAAGGTAGGATGGGATAGCCAGAAACTCAGCAGCCGGGAGAAAACTTTAACTATACTACAGGATGGTACTAGTGGAAATCCCATTGCTGCCTCCTCTTTTCACTAATCCTGACGTTACTATGATGTAAGAGATCCTAGGACCTTGACCAGAACTTTGACCCTAGAATCTTAACCACAAAAGGACCAAATGTTGAGGAGATTAATTCAAGATGACAGCCTAGTCAAACACACCAAGCTATCCCTGTACGGCAAAGACCCGAGAAACAAAGTGAAACAGATACGGATGACAACCCTGGAAACCTGAGCATCAAATGAAAGGATAGAGAATAAGACAAAAAATCTCAAAAGTAAAATAGAGCTACAGAACTGAAAAAAACGGAAGCAGAGAAGTCAATCTGTAAGCAATGACAACTTTGAAGCAAAAAGGGAGAATAACTGGTGTAGATATAGAACTTCCATATGGAGCAGGAGTCATGGTGATATCAAGAAATAACAGACTGTTTTAAACTTAGGAAGATAAAGGTAAATGTTAGAGTAATCACAAAGAAAGTTAACCTACTCACCGAAGTAAAAAAGAAGAAAACCATAAAGACTCAGTAAACATAAAATCAACAACAATGAAGGAAATGAAAAGAAAATACATAAACAGAACTCAGCATAGAAAATTAAGAGGAACAAAGAAAACAGCAACATCACAACAAAAAGCATAACGAAATGACAACAGTAAATTCATACATATCGATAATCACACTGCACGTAAATGGTTTAAATGCACCAGACAAGAGACAGAGTGTGGCAGAATGGACTAAAAATAAATAAATAAATAAGACCCATCAATGTGCTGCCTAAAGAGACACACCTTAGACACAAAGATTAAAAACTAGCTAAAAATCAAAGGATGAAAAATATATATATCATGTGAACAGTAACTAAAAAAGAGCAGGAGTGGTGATATTAATCTCTGATAAAATAGATTTAAAGCAAAGTCCATCAAAAGAGACAAGGAGGGGCATGATATAATGATTAAAGGGCCAATCCACCAAAAAGATACAACCATAATAAATATCTACACACCCAATGACAGTGCTCCAAAATACATAAAACAAACTCTAACAACATTGAAAAGAAAAAGTGACATTTCCACATGATAGTAGGAGACTTTTACACACCACTTTTGATGAATGACAGAACAAATAGAAAGAACTAAACAAAGATATAGAAGATCTAAATAACACAATTAACCAACTTGACCTCATAGACATATACAGAACATTCCATCCAGAATAGATTATATTTTAGGCCACAAAGCAAGCCTCAAAGAATTAAAAAACATTGAAATAACACAAAGCATCTTCTCTGACCACAGCATAAAACTAGAAATCAATAACAGGAAACTGAATAACACCTTGTTGAAAAACCACTGGGTAACAGAAGAAATTAAAAATGAAATAAAAAATTCCTAGAATCAAATGAGAATGAAGACACTACATACCGAAACCTGTGGGACATAGCAAAAACAGTTCTCAGATGAAAATTCATACCAATCAACGCACACATCAAAAAAGAAGAAAGGGTCAAAATCAATATCTTAACCCTACAACTCAAACAAATAGAAAAAGAGGACAAAAGAAGACTACAGTTACCAGAAAAAAAGAAATAGCAAAGATTAGAGCAGGAATAAATAAAATAGAAAACAGAAATACCATAGAAGAATCAGCAAGACTAGAAGTTGGTTCTTTGAGAGGATCAATAAAATAGAAAAACTACTGGCCAAAATGACAAAGGAAAAGAATAAGAAGATGCAAATACCCCAAATAATAAATGAGATGGGTGACATTACAACAGAACCAACTGAAATAGAAAGAACCATAACAGAATACTATGGAAAAACTGTAATCCAACAAATTTGAAAACCTAGAAGAAGTGAGCAAATTTCTAGAAACACACTACCTACCTAAACTAACACAAACTGAAAATTGAAACAGGCCCATAACAAAAGAAGAAATTGAAGCAATCATAAAAACAAACAAAGAAAAAAAGAAAAACCTCCCAACAAAAAAAAAAAAAGCCCCAGCCCAGACAGCTTCAGTGGAGAATTCTACCAAACATTCAGGGAAGAGTTGACACCGTCTTATTCAAACCATTCCAGAACATAGAAAAAGAAGGAACACTTCTGAATTCATTCTATGAAGTCAGCATAATCCTGATACTAAAGCCAGGCAAACACACCACTAAAATAGAAAATTATAGACCAATATCCCCCATGAATATAAACGTAAAAATTCTCAACAAAACTTTAGCCAACAGAATTCAACAGCATATCAACAAAATAATACAGAATCTGGCAAAATGGTGCTCTAGGCAGAAGCACCATGCACCTCCACAGCAAACATCCGAAAAACTAAGCCAAACAGAGAATACAACAATCCTGAAACCTAAAACATCAAATGAAGTGATAAAGAACTCAGCCAAGCACCAAATGGAGTGAGAAAACTGACAGAGAACGGAGAGCGAGGAGAGATTCACGCAGAGGTCCCCTAACAGCTAACGCAGTGCGGATCCACCATCTTGGACTCCTATCAGAGACCAGCAAATGGGGGTACGAGAAAGCAGCTTCACGGAGCGTCCAGCAGGAGACAAAACAGCCGCTCCACACATAACTGTCTCCCCGCTGCATCCTGCGTACCTGCACCGTGTGCTTGACATCACACCACCAAGCAGTGCTGGCACTGCCTACTGGAACCTGCCCAACACTGATTACCGACCCGCCCTGGTGGCTGTAGTGAGTGCCACAAACAACCCGTCCCAGTGGCTCCTCTTCAGCTAGACCTGCAATGCTGTACCATATCTGAGTGACTGACCCTGCCAGTTGAAGAAGGAGGCGAAAAGTACTGAGTGCACAGACGAGCAAACAACAAAGAGCATGCAGTCCGCCTGCTCAGACATAGTCAAATATTTTTCTTAAAAAAAAGGGACGAAACAAGAAAATCTACAATCAATAAACGAGAGGAATAACTACTGAACGCCATGAAAACAGCAGACAATATCAAAACATTTACAAAAAAAGGACACGATGGTTCCAGTAGGCGTCCAAATTAAAACACCCGATGACTCTCCTGTGGAAGAAAATGCACTAGAAGTACCTGATAGGGAATTCAAATCCCTAATACTCGGAATTTTCCAAGAACTGAGGCAGAAAGCTGAAAAACATGAGGAAAAAATAGACAAATTCATGGAAAATACAGAGAAAAAATTGGAAGAATTCAGGAAGATGATGCAGGAACAAAATGCCAAAATAAATTCACAACTAGAAATTATACAAAAACAACAATTAGAAAATCAAAAGGTAAACAACAAGATTTCAGAAATGGATGATGTCATAGAATGGCTGAGAAGCAGATTTGAAACTGTGGAAGACAGGATCCGTGGAACTGAAGACAAACACTTGGATACAACTCTGTTTCAGGAAAACTCAGAAAGAAAAAAAAAAGAAAAGAAAACTGAAGAGACCCTGAGAGTTATGTGGGACACAATTAAAAGGAAAAATTTACAAGTGATTGGCATTCCAGAAAAGGGGGAGAAAAAATAAAACACAGAGAGGATTATTGAGGAACTGCTGACAGAAAACTTCCCCAATATCATGAAAGATGAAAAGTTGGCCATCCAAGAAGCTCAACGAACCCCATATAGAAGACATCCCAAAAGAAAATGACCAAGGCGTATCATATTCACACTCGCCAAAACCAAAGACCAACAAAGAATCCTGAGAGCAGCTCGTGAAAAACAAGAAGTCATATACAGAGGAGAAACAATAAGACTAAGGTCAGATTATTCGGCAGAAACCATGCAGGCAAGAAGGCAGTGGGATGACATATATAAAATCTTGAAAGAAAAAAATTGTCAGCCAAGAATAATATATCCTGCAAAACTCTCGTTCAAATTTGATGGTGAAATTAGGTCATTTCCAGATAAACAGAAACTAAGGGAATATGTAAAAGTCAAACCAAACTTACAAGAATTATTAAAGGGAGTTCTTTGATCTGAGGACAAACAGCTTCAGCCCACAGGCAGAACCTAGGACACAGGATCGTACGAGCCAGACACCAATCTAAGAAATGAGCTCTCAAAGACTATCCAAAACCAAAAGAAATACAACAGGGAATCAGAGCAGTCAATCGATGGATGACAACAACATCAAAACAATGAAAGAGGGAATAAACAGCATAGGTATAGAACCTTCTAATGGAGAGGAAGGCAAGGAAATACCAAGTAAGGGTAGACTGCTTCAAACTTAGAAAGATAAGGGTAAAATTCATGGTAACCAAAAAGAAAGCTAACAAATCAACTAATAAAAATAAAGATGCAAAACATAAAGTCATAAAGTCTCAGCGAAAACAAAACCTACAAAAAAAAAGAAATGAAAAAAAGTCCACAAACAAAAGTAACTCAGCACAACAGAGTAAGAATAAAAAAGAAAGCTTCGGCACCAGAAAAAAAAGCACTACAAAATGACAGCAACAAACTCACATCTATCAACAATTACACTGAATGTAAATGGACTCAATGCACCCATAAAGAGACGGAGAGTGACAGGTTGGATAAGAAAACAGGATCCATCAATATGCTGTCTACAAGAGACACACCTTAGAAACAAAGATGTGAATTTATTAAAAGTCAAAGGTTGGAAAAAAATATACCAAGCCAACAACTACCAAAAAAGAGCAGGAGTGGCAATTCTAATCTCAGATAAAATAGACTTTAAAACAAAATCCACCATAAAAGACAAAAGGGACACTATATAATGATTAAGCAGATGATCCATCATGAAGACATAACCATAATAAACATCTACGCACCCAATGACAGGGCTCCAAAATGCATAAAACAAACTCTAACAACACTGAAAAGAGAAATTGACAGTTCCACAATAATAGTAGGAGACTTCAACACACCACTCTCAGTAAAGGACAGAACAGCTAAGAAGAAACTCTGCAAAGATACAGAAGACCTAAAGGGCACAATCAGCCAACTTGACCTCATAGACATATATAGAACACTCCATCCAACCACTGCAAAGTACACATTCTTTTCCAATGCACATGGAATGTTCTCCAGAATAGACCACATCTTAGGCCACAGAGCAATCCTCAACAAGATCCAAAACGTTGAGATAATTCAAAGTGTCTTCTCTGACCACAATGCCATCAAGGTAGAAATTAACAATGGAAAGAGCAAGGGAAAAAAATCAGCTACATGGAAACTGAATAATACCCTGCTTACACATCAGCGGGTAATAGAAGAAATCAGAGATGGAATCAAAAAATTCCTAGAATCAAATGAGAATGAAAACACAGCATACCAAAACCTTTGGGACACAGCAAAGGCAGTCCTCAGAGGAGAATTTATAGCAATAGATGCACATATCAAAAAAGAAGAAAGGGACAAAATCAAAACATTAACTACAGAACTCAAACAAATAGAAAGAGAACAGCAAAAAAAGCCCACAACCACTGGAAGAAAGGAAATAGTACAGATCAGAGCAGAAATAAATGAAATAGAGAACAGAAAAACAATAGAAAGAATCAAGAAAACCAAAAGTTGGTTCTTTTAAAGAATCAACAAAATCGACAAACCACTGGCCAGACTGACAAAAGAAAAACAGGAGAGAATGCAAATAACCCAAATAAGAAATGAAATGGGCAACATTACAGCAGACCCAACTGAAATAAAAAGGATTATAACAGAATATTATGAAAAACTATACTCCAACAAATTTGAAAACCTAGAGGAAACGGATAAATTTCTAGAAACACACAGCCTACCAAAACTACAACAAAGTGATGTTGAAAATCTGAACAGATGCATAACAAGAGAAGAGATTGAAAAGGTAATAAAAAACTCCCAACCCAAAAAAGCCCTGGCCCAGATGGCTTCACTGGAGAAGTCTACAAAACTTTTACAGAAGAGATTGTACCCGTTCTACTCAAGCTGTTTCAGAGCATAGAAGAGGAAGCAACACTTCCAAATTCATTCTATGAAGCCAGCATAATGCTGATACCAAAACCAGGCAAAGACGTCATAAAAAAAGAAAATTACAGACCAATATCTCTCATGAATATAGATGCAAAAATTCTCAACAAAATTTTAGCCAATAGAATTCAGCATCATATTGAAAAAATAATACACCACGACCAAGTAGGATTCATACCAGGTATGCAAGGATGGTTCAACATTAGAAAATCAATCAACGTAATCCAGCACATAAATAAAAGGAAAGAAAAGAAAAACATGATCATCTCAATTGACGCAGAAAAGGCATTTGACAAAGTCCAACACCCATTCCTGATAAAAACTCTCAATTAAATCGGTATAGAAAGGAAATTTCTCAACAAAATAAAGGGCATCTATGCAAAACCAACGGCCAACATCATTCTTAATGGAGAGAGGCTGAAAACCTTCCCCTTGAAAACAGGAACAAGACAAGGATGCCCTTTAGCACCACTCCTATTTAACATTGTGCTGGAAGTTCTAGCTAGAGAAATAAGGCAAGAAAAAGAAACAAAGGGCATCCAAATTGGTAATGAAGAAGTTAAACTCTCCCTGTTTGCAGATGATATGATACTATACATAGAAAACCCTAAAGACTCCACGAGAAATCTACTGGAACTAATAGAAAGATTCAGCAGAGTAGGATGATACAAGATAAACATTAAAAAATCAGTTGGATTCCTATACACCAGTAAGGAGAACGATGAAAAGGAAATTAGGAAAATAATACCATTTTCAATAGCCCCTAAAAAGATAAAATACTTAGGAATAAATCTGACCAGGGAGGTAAAAGACCTATACAAAGAAAACTATAAAACACTATTGCATGAAACCCGAAGAGATCTACATAAATGGAAAAACATACCATGCTCATGGATAGGCAGACTTAACATTGTGAAAATGACAATTCTACCCAAAGCAATTTACAAATACAACGCCATCCTGATCCAAATACCAACAACATTCTTCAAAGAGATGGAAAAACTAATCATTAAATTTATATGGAAAGGGAAGAAGCCCCGAATAAGTAAAGCACTACTGAAGAAGAGTAAAGTTGGAGGACTCACACTACCTGACTTCCGAACCTACTATACAGCTACAGTAGTCAGAACAGCCTGGTACTGGTACAACGACAGATACATTGACCAATGGAACAGAATTGAGAACCCAGATGTAAATTCATCCACCTACGGTCACCTGATCTTTTGACAAGGACCCAAAGTCCATCAAATGGGGAAAAGACAGTCTTTTTAACAAATGGTGTGGCAAAACTGGATATCCATTTGCAAAAAACTGAAACAGGACCCATACCTCACACCGTATACAAAAACTACTTCAAAATAGATCAAAGACCTGAATATAAAGCCTAAAACTATAAAGTTCATAGAAGAAAAAATAGGACCAACACTACAGGCCTTAATATATGGCATTAACAGGATACAAACCATAACCATCAACGCACGAAACCCAACAGATAAGCTAGATAACTGGGATCTTCTAAAAATCAAACAGTTAAGCTCGTCAGAAGACTTCACCAAAAGAGTAAAAAGAGAACCTACAGACTGGGAAAAAATTTTTGGACAGTACAAGTCAGACAAAGGTCTAATCTCCATAATCTACAAGAAAATCTAACACCTCTACAACAAAAAGACAAATAATCCTATTAAAAAATGGGCAAAGGAAATGAACAGACACTTCACCAAAGAAGACATTCAAATGGCCAACAGACACATGAGGAAATGCTCATGATCACTAGCCATTAGAGAAACGCAAATTAAAACCACAATGAGATACCATCTCACCCCGGCATTACTGCCATGAATCAAAAACACTGGAAATAACAAATGTTGGAGGGGCTGCGGGGAGATCAGAACTCTTATTCACTGCTGGTGGGAATGCAAAATGATAGAACCATTTTGGAAAATGATATGGTGCTTCCTCAGAAAGCTAGAAATAGACATACCATTCGATCTAGCAATCCCACTCCTAGGATATATCCTAGAGAAATAAGAGTCGTCACTCCAATAGACATATGCACACCTATGTTCATGGCAGCATTGTTCACAATAGCAAAACGATGGAAACAACCTAGATGCCCATCAACAGACGAATGGATAAACAAACTATGGTACATACACACAATGGAGTACTATGCAACGAGAAAGAACAACAAGGAATCTGTGAAGCATCTCATAACATGGATGAAACTGGAGGACATTATGCTGAGTGAAATAAGTCAATCACAAAAGGACAAATATTGTATGAGACCTCTATTGTAAAAACCCATGAAAAAGTTCACACACAAAATGTAACAATCTTTGTTGGTTACCAGGGATGGGAGGGGTGTGTGGGGGGGGAAATACTAAATAGGCAGTAGATAAGTGCTATCTTGGGTGAAGGGTGAGACAGTACACAATACAGGGGAAACTAGCACAACCTGTATAAGGAAAGGTCATGGAAGCCCCATAGACACATCCAAACTCCCTGAGGGTCTGAATTGCTGGGCGGAGGGCTGTGGGGACCATGGTCTCGGGTAACATCTAGCTCAATTGGCATGACACAGCTTATAAAGACAATGCTCTACATTCTACCTTGGTGAGTAGTGTCTGGGGTCTTAAAAGCCTGTGAGCAGCCATCTGAGATACTCCACTGGTCTCATCCCTTCGGGAGCAAGGGAGAATGAAAGAACAGGATACAAGGAAAAGATTAGTCCAAAGGACTAATTGTCCACAGCTACCAAGGCCTCCACCGGACTGAGTCCAGTACAGCTGGATGGTACCCAGCTACCACCACTGACTGCTCTGACCAGGATCACAACAGAGGGTTCTGGACAGAGCTGGAGAAGGATGTAGAGCATAACTCTAACTCACAAAAAAAAAAAATGACCAGAAAAACTAATCATCAACTTTATATGGAAAAATAAAGAGACCCCAGATAAGCAAAGCATTATTGAAAAAGAAGAACAAAGTAGGAGGCCTCATACTCCTTCATCTCAGAAATTACTATACAGCCATGGTAGTTAGAACAGCCAGGTACTGGTACAACAATAGATACATAGACTAATGGAACAGAACTGGGAATCCCAAAATTAATCCATCCATCACCTGTGGACAGTTAATCTTCAACAAAGTGTCAAAATCTATTAAATGGCCAAAAGACAGTCTCTTTTAAAAATGGCACCGGCAAAACTGGATATCCATTAGCAGAAAAATGAAACAGAATCCATACCTCACATTATACACAAAAACTGACTCAAGATGGATCAAAGACCTAAATGTAAAACCTAAAACCGTAAATATCATAGAAGAAAAAATAAGAGCAAACCTAGGAGCCCTAATTTATGGCACAAATAAACTATCAAACATAACTAAAAAAGAACAAATAGCAGAAGATATAACTAGATGATTGGGACCTCCTGAAAATCAAGTACTTATGCTCATCAAAAGACTTTTCCAAAAGAGTAAAAAGAGAACCAACATACTGGGGGGAAAAAATATGACATATCTGACAAGGGTCTAATCTCTAACATTTATAGAAAACTCCAACAACTCAACAACAAAAAGACAAATGACCCAGTTTAACAATGGGCAAAGGACATGATCAGACACTTCACCAAAGAAGACATCCAGGCAGCCAACAAATATACGAAGAGATGTTCACAATCATTAGCTATTAATCCCGTTGCCATTGAATTAATTGACTCATAGTGACCCTGTAGGACAGAGTAGAATTGCTCCATAGGGTTTCCAAGGAGCAGCTGGTGGACTCAAACTGCCAGTCTTTTGGGTAGCAGCCATAGCTCTTAACCACTGTACCACCAGGGCTCCGATTAGCCATTAGATAGATGCAGATCAAAACTACAGTGAGATACCATCTCACACTGGTAATAATGGCACTGATCAAAAATCAAAAAACAAGTGCTGGAGAGGCTGTGGGGAGATTGAAACTCTCATACACTGCTGGTGGGAATATAAAAGAGTACAACCACTATGGAAATCAATATGGCACTTCCTCAAAAAGCTAGAAATAGAAGTACCACATGATCCAGCAATCCCACTCCTAGGACTATATCCTAAAGAAATAAGAAATGTCACAGGAATAGACATATGCACACCCATGTTCATTGCAGCATTATTCACAATAGCTAAAAGATAGAAACAGCCTAAGTGCTCATCAACAAATGAATGGATAAACAAATTATGGTACATACACACAATGTAATACTTCACAATGTTAAAGAATAATGACCAATCTGCGAAATACGGAGGAACCTGGAGGACGTTATGCTGAGTGATATAAGTCAATCACAAAAGGACAAATATTGTATGAGACTACCATTATAAAAAGTCAAGAAAAGGTTTTCAAACAGATGGAAACATTCTTTGATGGCTACCAGGGATGAGGAAGGGGAGGGATAACCACTAATTACATGGTAGGCATGTACTAACTTTGGTGAAAGCAGAGACAATACACAATATGGGGGAAGTCAGCACAACATAATCAAGGTAAAGGGAAGACATGGAAAGGTGCGAAAGAGTAAAAGGCAACAACAGTAAATACTAATATATATACAATTCTGTAACAACAGTAATAACAAACAATAATGTATGAGTGGCTACATAGGTAGATATGTAAGCTGAGCAGGGGTGGGAGGGAGTATAGACGTACACCCACATACATACATATGCGTACATGTTGCAGATACCCCCACATGTGCAATAGTGCGCACAGGGGACACAGTCATAAAAACTTCTTAGACATAACTATACACCTCCCAGGACTGAGATACTGAGCTTGAGGGCTAGGGACCTTAGTCCAGGGAATATCTAGGTCAATTGACACATCATAATCCATACAGACAGTCTCCTACATCTACCTTGGTGATTAACAACTTGGGTCTCAAAAGCTTTCGAGCAGCTGTCTAAGAGACAACAACTGGTTTCTTCCTGTCCAGAGCAAAGAAGAGTGAGGAAAACCAAAGATTCAAGGAAACTATTAGTCCAAACGACTAATGGACCCACAAACCACAGCCTCCACTAGCCTGAGACCAGAGGAACTAGCTGGTGTCTAGCTACCACTACTGACTGCTCTGACCAGGAAGGACCTCAATAGTAGGTCAGGACAGAGTGGGAGACAAATGTAGAACAAAATTCAAACTCATAAATAAGACCAGATTTACTGGTCAGATAGAGACAGGTGGAACCCCCCAGACTATGTCACTTAGACACCCTTGGAACTTGGAACTGAGATCACTAATGGGAATCACTTTATAGTCATACAATAGACAGGCCTATAAGATGAACAATGACATCAGAGAGGAATGTTCTCCTTAGAACAATCAACTATATGAGACCTGTTGTTGTGGTTAGGTTCCCTTGAGTCGGTTCCTACTCACAGCAACTCTATGTACAATGGAACGAAACACTGCCTGGTCCTGTGCCATCCTCACAATCTTTGTGATGGTTGAGCCCATTGTTGCAACCACTGTTTCAATCCATCTCTTTGAGGGTCTTCCTCTTTTTTGCTCACCATCTACTTTACCTAGCATGATGTCCTTCTCCAGGGATTGATCCCACCTGATAACATGTCCAAAGTATGTGAGCTATGTCTGTCATTTTGTCATACTGTTTGGGCTTGCGTGTTGCTGTGATGCTGGAAGCTATGCCACAGGGATTCAAATACCATTAGGGTCATCCATGGTGGACAGGTTTTAGCTGAGCTTCCAGACTAAGTCAGACTAGGAAGAAGGACTCGGCAGTCTACTTCTGAAAAGAATTAGCCAGTGAAAACCTTATGAATAGCAGAGGAACATTGTCTGATATAGTGCCGGAAGATGAGCCGCTCAGGTTGGAAGGCACTCAAAATTTGACTGGGGAAGAGCTGCCTCCCAAAGCAGAGTCAACCTTAATGACATGGATGGAGTCAAGCTTTTGGGACCTTTGTTTGCTGACATGACATGACTCAAAATGAGAAGAAATAGCTGCAAACATCCATTAATAATCGGATCGTGGAATGGACAAAGTATGAATCTAGGAAAATGGGAAATCATCAAAAATGAAATGGAACACATAAACATAGATATTCTAGGCATTAGTGAGCCGAAATGGACTGGTATTGTCCATTTTGAATCAGACAATCACATGGCCTGCTATGCCAGGAATGACAACTTGAAGAGGAATGGCATTGCATTCATCGTCAAAAAGAACATTTCAACATCTGTTCCAAACTACGACGCTGTCAGTGATAGGATAATATCCATACGCCTGCAAGGAAGACCAGTTAATATGAGTATTATTCAAATTTACGCACCAACCACTAAAGCCAGATATGAAGAAATCGAAGATTTTTACCAACTTCTTCAGTCTGAAATTGATCAAACATGCAATCAGGATGCATTGATAATTACTGGTGATTGGAATGTGAAAGTTGGAAACGAAGAAGGATCAGTAGTTGGAAAATATGGCCTTGGTGATAGAAAGGATGCTGGAGATCGCATGACAGAATTTTACAAGACCAATGACTTCTTCATTGCAAATACTTTTTTTCGTCTACATAAACAGCAACTATACACGTGGACCTTGCCAGATGGAATACACAGGAATTAAATCAACTACATCTGTGGAAACAGACAATGGAAAAGCTCAACGTCATCAGTCAGAACAAGGCCAGGGGCTGACTGCAGAACAGACCATCAACTGCTCATATGTAAGTTCAAGCTGAAACTGAAGAAAATTAGAACAAGTCCATGAGAGCCGAAGTACAACCTTGAGCAAATCCCACCTGCATTTAGAGACCATCTCAAGAATAGATTTGACGTGTTGAACACTAATGACCGAAGACTAGACGAGCTGTGGAATGACATCAAGGACATCATACATGAAGAAAGCATGAGGTCATTAAAAAGACAGGAATGAAAGAAAAGACCAAAATGGATGTCAAAAGAGACTCTGAAACTTGCTCTTGAATGTCGAGTAGCTAAAGGAAAAGAAAGAAATGATGAAGTAAAAGAGTGGAACAGAAGATTTCAAAGGATGGCTCCAGAAGACAAAGTATTATAATGACATGTGCAAAGAGCTGGAGATAGAAAACCAAAAGGGAAGAACACACTCTGCATTTCTCAAGCTGAAAGAACGGAAGAAAAAAATCAAGCCTAGAGTTGCAATAGTGACAGAGTCTACTGGGGAAATATTAAATGATGCAGGAAGCATCAAAAGAAGATGGAAGGAATACCCAGAATCACTGTACCAAAAATTATAAGAGACCTAAATGACAGCACTTACCCAAAGGCAAAGTTCAGCAGGACAGTAGGGGCAGGAAAGCTGGGCGAATGGACACGGGAACCCAGGGAGGAAGTGAGGAGAGTGCTGAAACATTCAGGGGTTTGCAACCAATATTATCAAACAAGCTGAGGCTAAATTGTTGAATGGGAAACTAATTTGCTCTGTAAACTTTCACCCAAACAAAACAAAATGTTTTTAAAAAAAGGACCAAATGTCTCTGCAACTGTGTTTTCAAGAAGAGGTAACAAATCCACCTCCCCAGGTTCTACTTTATGTGGCTCACTTCCTCTGCTGAGTACTTGCTGGTGCATCTACTCAGAACATAGGCCGTATCCAGACCCTAACTGCAAGTCTGGGAAATACAGTTTTTTGATTGTTTAGTTTTCTAACAGTTGTATAGAAAAACGATACCCAGTGGGGGTTGTGATGGGTGTTGGACTGGGCAGGTGATCCAAAGACTGCCTGAAGATCCTAACCTAGCCAGGGTGATTACAGTTGGCTTCCCCAAGACTTGGGTTCAGCTGAGATTGGAAGGGATGCAGGTCTGCTAGAAAGAATATTCTAGTTTCTGGGGATAGCTTTTCAGAAGGTGCCAGTGCAGGAAGGCTTTAGTCTTTAAAGCAACTGAAAGAAGGCCAATGTAGCTGGAGTGTATCGAGGGAGATCAATAGGGGTCACACAGAACTTTGAACTGCTTCCTAAGGTCAATGGGAAACGATTAGAGAGTTTTAATCATGAGAGTGACCCAGGTCTTCCCATTGTTCTACTGGTCTTCCCATTCTTCCCCGTAGCTCTTGTGAAAACTGTCTTGCATCAATAATCGGTAACTTCATTGCTGCACTCTTTTAATGAAAGTGATCTATTCCAAAAGCTAGTCACCCCAACTTATTTTGCAAGAGGCATGCTGAGGGAAAGCCATGGACTGACTCCCATGCCTGGCAGCTCAACCTCACAGTGGTGATACTGTCAGTGGAGAATGAGGGTCACGATTCAGAGAGTAGCAGCTGACACAGGATTTCATCTTCATGAAGCCTGCTGCAGACCATGGTCTTGCGGGGAGGGAGTGGGGGAGGACAAAGTAGTGCATCTCTGAGGTTCTTGGCTTTTGTGACTACTCCTCGCTCTCAGTTTCAAATCTTCCCAGGTCTTTCTGACTAACCATCTCCTTACTGAGAGTACAGGAGTCCCTGGGTGGTGCAAACAGTTAACACTCTCGGCTGTTAACTGGAAGATTGGAGGTTTGTATCCACTCAGAGGCACCTTGGAGGAGCGACATGGTGATCTGCTTCTGAAAAATCAAACACGGAAAACGCTACGGAGCATAGTTCTACTCTGATGCCATGGGGTCACCATGAGTCACAGTCAACTCAACGGCAACTGCTTTAACTTGTATTGGGAGTGTGTCTAAACCTGGCATCTCTGTATTCATGGGCAGTAGAGTGGGGGCAAGCCCCCTTCTCTAGGCTAGAGGGAAAGGCAGTTCCAGTTACTATTCACCTGGAAACCCACAGAGCCTGGGACCCCACACTGGAAAGCTCCCTATGTTCACTAACAACCTAACAGTGTTCACACTGTCCCCTACTAATGGGTAGAGCTTGGAACATCTTAAAAACAAACAGCATCTAATCTATTATTTAATTTTTCTTAATCTCATTTTTCACTTTTCATTTCTGAATTCCCAACCATCTCTAAGGAAGTTCTCTTTAAGGGAATGCCATGACCATCCTGGGCAAGTATATTCTAAAATCTCAAACAAACAGCATTTTTCTTTTATGCTTACCAATTCTTTTTTTTTTTTTTTAATTTTATAAATCCAAACAGTTTCTTACACTTAAAAAGAGAATACAGATTTCAACACTGGGGAAACCAGCACAACTTGTACAAGGAAAGGTCATGGAAGCTCCATTGACACATCCAAACTCCCTGAGGGACTGAATTGCTGGGCGGAGGGCTGTGGGGACCATGGTCTTGGGGAACCTCTAGCTCAACTGGCATAACAGTTTATAAAGAAAATGTTCTACATTTTACTTTGGTGAGTAGCATCTGGGGTCTTAAAAGCTTGTGAGCAGCCATCTAAGATATTCCACTGGTCTCACCCCTTCAGGAGCAAGGGAGAATGAAGACAACTAAAGATACAGGGGAAAGATAATCGACCACAGCTACCACGGCCTCCCCCAGACTGAGTCCAGTACAACTAGATGGTGCCTGGAGACCATTGACTGCTCTGACAGGGATCACAACAGACGGTCCTGGACAGAGCTGGAGAAGAATGCAGAACAAAACTCTAACTCATAAAAAAGACCAGACTTACTGGCCTGACAGTGACTGGAGAAACTCCGAGAGTATGGTCCCCAGACACCCTTTTAGCTCAGTAATGAAGTCACTCCTGAGGCTCACCCTTCAGCCAAAGATCAGACAGGCCCATAAAACAATATGAGACTAAAGGGGCAAACCAGCCCAGTGGCAAGGATTAGAAGGCAGGAGGGGACAAGAAAGCTGGTAATGGGGAACCCAAGGTTGATAAGGGAGGGTGTTCACATGTCATGGGATTGTTAACCAGTGTTGTAAAACAATATGTGTACTAACTGTTTAATAAGAAGCTAGTTTGTTCTGTAAAACTTCATCTAAAGTACAATAAAAAAAGTCCAGTATTTCCAAAAATTAATAAAGGTAAATGTATTCTAACAAAAAAAATGAGAGAGTGTAGATTAATCCATTGAAGTTGTGAAGGAAGATGAAATGTACTGCTCATTATTTGGAAAATTTACTATACTTCAGACGATTCAGTGATGTTCTCCTAGAGCAGTGAGGTCAGTTTTAAATAGAGTTGAGTACCATTAAATTGTCTAAAACGTGTCAATTCTCCTGTAGCTATAAGCTGCACAAAGGCAGGACTGTTGTCTGTCCAGCTCACTGCTCTCTCCTCGCCTTCTTCCAAAACAAAACAAAATAAACCAAACCCACTGCCACCAAGTGCATTCTGACTCATAGAGACCTTATAGGACAGAGTAGAACTCCCCCATAGAGTTTCCAAGGCTGTAAATCTTTTACGGAAGCAGAGTGCCACATCTTTTCCTGCCCCACTGCCTTAGAAACTTAGAAAACGTTTATGGAATGAACAATGGGAACTGTCCGGCACTAAATATCAAGCCAATAAAATAAGATCATCTAAACAGGCACTGGTGATTCAGTGGCAGAATTATTACTTCCTGTGCGGGAGACAGGAGTCCCTGGGTGGTGCAAAGGGTCAACACATTCAGCTGCTAACTAAAAGGTTAGAGGTTCAAGTCCACCCAGAAGTGCCTTGGGAGAAAGGTCTGGTGATACTTCCAAAAAATCAGCCATTGAAAATGCTGCAGAGCACAGTTCTACTCTGACACACATGGGGTCGCCATGAGTTGGAATTGACTCAACAGCAACTGGTTACTGATTTCTGTGGAAGATCTAAGTTCGATTCTCAGTCAACACCCCATGTGCAGCCACCACCTGTCTGTCAGTGAGGCTTGTGCGTGGTATGATGCTGAACAGGTTTCATCAGAGCTAGTCAGGAAGAAAGGCCTGGTGGCCTACTCCAGAAAAGCAGCCAGCGGAAACCCTATCAATGACAATGGCCTAACTTGTAACCTCTCATGGGGATGGTGCAGAACCAGAGTGCTTCATCATTTTGTGCGTGGGGTCACTACGCGTCGGGGGGTAACTCGACGGCAGCTTACAACCACAGCAATCTCCTTAAACAGGGTGTCTTCGGTAATTTTCTAAGGATCTCACACCCTCTAAGGTGTGTGACCCTTGGGGTTCTGAAGAAGGTGTCACGGGAGACTGTCATAGATGTTCAGAGAAGTGAGCTTGACTCCCACGAAGTACATCAAATGAAACCAAACAAAACGACAGCAGAAACAGGTATCTGTGTAGTTCTTTGTCAATGGAGCTGCTTTGAGACGGAAAACAGTTCTTCTCTGGGGAAAGGCCAAAGTTCTCTTTTTAAAACCGTGGGGGAAAGGCACAGTTGTCCCCAGTAGTAGAGCTAAGCTCCCTGGACCCAGGTGGGTCTAGAGGCAGCAGCAGACGGAAGAGATTTGAACTGACAAATTGTCTTGCATTGAATCATCCCAGAGTGGTGTGTCTCACCTTGCTGTCTGAGACACTCTGGTCTGTAAATGCAGTCCTAAAGGCTTCCCCCACGGGTCAGTGGAGACAGGATGATATTCAGAATGGAACGATAACAGACCATGGAGGCCTTTGGGAAAACCAGAAAAGCCCCTTCATGTGACTTAAAGAGAGGAATGAAATATTGGTCCTTTAATAAATATGATATATTTTTTTTTTTACTTCCAGCTACCTGTTATTGTTCTTGTTTGGTACTGTCGAGTTGTTTTTGACTCATAGGGACCTCATGTGCCCCATAGGGTTTTCTATGCTATAATATTTAAGGGAACTGATCACCAGGTTTTTCTCCTATGGAGCCACTGGGTGGGTTTGAACTGCCAATCCTTCTGTTAGCAGCCAAGCATTTAACAGCCACCAGCGCTCCTTTCCAGCCACCTTTGAATTCAAAATTTGATGTAACCCATAATTCTGATCTTCATAAATAATATCTTGTTGCTCTTCTTTTTCTCACAAAAATACCTCCACCTCTGCCCATGGCCCCCTGCTTCTAAGAGAACTGTTTTGTCTGCCCTACAAATGAGGCCGTGGCATAGGACTAAATAACCAACAATCCTCTTATACCTCTGTGACACTCCTGTTGACTGTAGCTTCCCTATCTGGCAGGCAGTGCTTTTGTGGGAAGCCTCTTGTGTTACAGGGGAATTTATTTTTGGATATTTTTGTGTTTAATAATGATGGGGACAAACCCAGTCTCTTCTCATGGCCTTTACTATCAAGCCAAAGAAAAATGTAATCATGCCCCAGTTTATCAGATATTTTCTTTCACTGAGACATAATTTCATTTGATATTGTAATACCTGAGTATGTTTCATTTGTTAGCTAAGAACAAATGTTTCTGTTTGATTTATCATTTTTGACAAGTACAGAAAGCTGTATGATCTCCTTCGATGGGTGAATGCATTAAAAAAAAAAAAAAAAACAGCAACAACAAACTGTGGCCCATCCATACAATGGGACACAACTCAGCAATACACAAATTATTGAGTCACAAAACAAGATGGAAGAATCTCAAATGCGTTTTGCACGTGAACGAAGCCAGGCTCAAAGGCTACCTAATGTATGAGTCTACTTACATGACATTCTGGAAAGGCAAAGATATAGGGGTGGAAAACAGGCAGCATGAGGGAATTCTGGGGTCAATGGCACTGTGTGATATCCTGACTGTGGTGGTGAATTCACATCTCTATGCGTTTGTCAAAACCGTAGAACTGTACCCCACAAAGCATGAATTTTACCGTACATAAATTAAAAAAGAAGGCTGTATGGAATGAACCTAAAATCCAGTTAAGGATTTTCAAGAAAGCAGGCAGATTCTTTGTGGAACAGAAGATCACCAAGATATATAAATGACGTTAGTCCATAGCAGTGTCTCACAAACTCTGTTCTGTGGAACCTACCAGTTGAAAACCAGTTACCACTGAGGCAACCCTGACTCATGGCGACCCCACATGTGTCAGAGTAGAACTCTGCTCCATAGGGTTTTCAATGGCTGATTTTTTGGAAGTAGATCACCAGGTCTTTCTTCTGAGGCACTCCTGGGTGGACTCAAACCTCCAACCTTTAGGTTATCAGCTGAGTGCATTCACTGTTTGTGCCACTCTGGGCTCCAGCCCTAAATTTATCACCAGGTGTTGTTAAAAAAAAAAGGGGGGGGCGGGGGCGGGGTAGGTTGTTCCACAACTAGAACGGAAATATTGAGAATGTTCACATACTGTGAAGATTGCAACCAATGTTACTGAACAATTTGTGTAGAAATTGTTGAATGGCAACCTAAACTGCTGGACAAGCCTTCACAGAAAACAAAATAAAATACAATTTTTTAAAAAAAAGAGTTCCAAATTGTTCCTCAATAAAAGGATTCTGTGTCAAATAAATTTGGGAAACCTCACCTTCATAATCTTATTCTACTTTTGGAGAGTTATGATGCATATTAAGATTCTGAGAAGTTCTGCAGCAAAAAAAAAAAAAAAAAAAGCAAGCAAACATGAACAACAATAACAAGCACGTTTGACTTAGTATTTTTCAAACTTGCTTGACAATGCAACTCTGTTATTCACAGAACATTGATTAACATCTAACAGGGACACTTTCAGAAATGCTGACCTACAATAGGGTGACTTTTTACTACAGAATCACAAAATTTAGTGCTGGAAGGAAACTCAGGAGGTCCTCTGGTCTTTCGGGTAGAAACACTCAAACCACTTTTGTCAGAAGAGAACATAACCTGTTTTCAAGGGTGTCCGGCTCCTAATTTCATAGCTTTTCTTATAGATGTATTCCATGTTTAACAATTTTCTCTGCCACAGGATTTTTCCTTAGGGTAAGCCTAAATGATTCTGCCTCTAATGCATTTCTGTTTTATCTCTCTCTCTCCACAGTGTTTGGAAACAACTTATCAACGTGAGCTGCCTCAACAAAAGAGCTCATCTTAGACTGTAGTAGATATTTCTGTGGGTGGCTCACAAGGACACCCCTCTTCTCTGGCAAGTGCTCCTAAAATACAGAATCTGACGCCCAGCCTCCACGTGTCCCTGCTCCTGCTCTTGGCCTTACAATTGATTCAGGGCCGCTCCCAGTCACCACAGACTCGCTCTCCCAGGGGCAGACATGAGAGAGACACACCTGGGATCTTAGAGCTGAGTCACCTCAATGGCAGGGCTCTAGAGAGAAGGTTTATATATTTTTTTCTTATTGTTGTTTGTCTTCAGCTTTTCTTTTGCATTTAATGATTTACTCCATTATTCTTCATATAAATTCCCCTTTCAGCTAAAGCCAGTTTCTGTTACTTACATCCCAAAAACTCGGAAAGACCCAATATCTTATCTACCTTCCGGCAGTGTATGGTGGCAAAATGGAGCCAAATGCTGGCCAAATCCCCCAAGTTTCTGCAGAAAATTGCTAGTTATAAATCGCTAGTTATATCCCAGTTTACCAGGAGGTGAAGGACAGAATTGGATTCATGCCCAGCTCCATCCCTTCAGCAAGCCCTACTAGCTCACTTTAGGTCCTTGTTCCCTGCATCTGGGACCCCTCTCCATTCCTTTGGCTTCAAGGAACTTGTGGGGTTTCAGTTTAAATCCACCCTAGAAGAGCGGCCATATCCTCTCAGCTTTCTACTCTAAGTAGAAGAGTCTTATCTAGTCATTTGTCCCTGCAATTCTTTGCTAACTTTTTAGCCATTTCTAACTTGTCTGAAATTCTCTCCCAGATCCTTCACAACAAGTACTGAGACAGTCATGTAGCCATGTGCCTGGTGTTCTCCGGTATGGAATCCAAGAAAAGCCTGAATTTTATTTCAACATCTGGACAGGCACATTTAACTAAACTATGCATTTTGGAATGGTTCCAAAGCACCTGAGGGTAGTTGCAGTACCTTCGAGGTTGGCATTAATGCAAAGATTTATATGCAGCATTTACCCCATGCTGGTTCGGAGTCTTATTCTTTTTCATTATTTGATTTATATACTTGCTCCAAGTTTTTCCAATTGTATGTGCGTCTCCATGTCTGCCTCTGCACCTCAGCCACTCAGAGGACACATCTCTTCTTCTGCAGCCCTGTAGTGCCTAGCAAAAAGCCAGACTTAGGAGCAGCCCTAAGGAACTACCTTCAAATATTTATTATATTTGCAAAGACCAAAACTACAGCGGGGGCTAGATGCATTGGAATAGCCTCATGAGTCTCAAAACAAAAATGCACACACCCTCACACACATACAACTAAACCTTTTTAGATATGGCGTGACTTTATAAGGAGTAAATTGTCAAAAATCGGAATAATTTCAGGGCACGTTTTCTTAAGTTTTGTTGAACCATTCAGATTTGCTCTTCTCTCAGCCACACTCCACAGCTGCGTGAACTGGAGGTATGTTTGACAATGTCAGCAGGTCCTGGCATTTAGTCCCCTCCATGCCTCCTGACCCTATTCCCACCTCTAATCCTCCTCCAGAGTAAACACGGGGAGTCCCATAATCATGCCAAGGATCATACCATGAAACTTTGTGGGAAATTAACAATAGAATTCATTTTATATGTAAACTTTGCTTTGACACTTAACCATACGCTGTCAAGTTGATTCTGACTCATGGTGACCTCACGTGTGTCAGAGTAGAGCTGAGCTACATAGGGTTGTCAATGACTGATTTTTTTTTAAATAGTTCACCAGGCCTTTCTTCCAAGGCCCCTGGGGTGGAGTCTAACCACCAGCCTTTCAGTTAGTAATTGAGTGCATTAACCGTTTGTAACATCCCAGAGACTCAGTATCTACGTGAGACAAAATTACGCAAATAAGTCAGACAAATGGCCAATAAAATGTTGGGAAATGGTTCATTCTGCAGTATGAATGGAGCTCAATCAAGGAAGGCTTTTCAAGCTTGTAGGTGGACTCAGCCAGGTGTCCTCATCTTTAGTGCAGTCCATGTGCTGTCCACTTGCCAACCTGGTTTGCCAGGTAGCTGAGGTCGGGGAGTTGAACCTCCGACAATAATTCTCCTCTTTGTGCAAGGCTGGTAGCCTTGGGGCCTTTGGGGATCATTTCCCCGTCTGGGGTAAATATGGTGCCAGGAAGATGCGATGGCCATCTTCCCTCCACCTTCCCTGAAGGCCAATCTATTTTGATGCCCCTTTACTGTGCTCTCACAGCACTGAGCACTCAGGACCCCAAGTTGAACACGTGCACTTGTTGAGCTCCCCGACTTGGCCTTGAGTCCTTTGTAGGTAGGCTCTGATTTCCTTCTTTGACTAGTGGCTGTCCTAGGTAGGCATTTAATAATCCTTGGTTGAATGTTGGCCTTTTCAGGCGTGCTTGGCTGGCTCCATCATTCAGCTTTACACATTGTTTGGTATCAGGTTATTGCCTATACCACTTAATAAAGAGAAAACGTCCTCCACACTCTGAATGCCCAGCTAGCTGCTGTCTTTATCCTTAAGGGTCACTAGGGGTAGGCTGCAGAGAGACAGAAGATAGGACTATGGGTTACAAGTATTCCAGCTGCTGGCTCTTACCTAAAAGCCGTTCTTCCATGGTCCTCCAGCCTTTGGCCTTTAACAGGTGGCACCCATTTGATATTAAGGGTGGAGCTGACATACGGAAGTGATGTGGCAGGGACAGCCCTGGACTCCCAACTTCCCCATTTGTTAGGATCGTGTATTAGTTTCCTGTGGCTGCCATAACAAAGTACCACAAACTGGATGGCTTAAAACAACAGAGATTTATTTTTTCATAGTTCTGGAGTCAGAGGTCAGATCAGAAATCAAGATGTCGACAGAGCCACACTCCCTTCAAAAAAATATATGGGAGAATCCTTCCTTGCCTGTCCCAGTTTCTGGTGGCCCCTGTCTTGTGACAGCGTAACCCCGGTCTCTGCCTTCACCAGAGGTGGAATTCGTCTCCACCTCTGGGTCTGAGCCTTCCTCTTCTGTCTTTATAAAGACACCCCTCGTCATACCCCAGTATGATCTGGTTTACTAATTGCTCCACAAAGACTATTTCCAAATAAGGTCACAGTGGAAGGTATCCAGGTGGATGTGAATTTTGGGGGAGAACACTGCTCAACACTGAAGATAATTATTACGTCCTGAGTGCTTTCCGTGTGTCAGGCAATAGGCTAATCGCGTTGCAACTACTGCCTCATTTAGTCCTTAGAAACCTCTGAAATTATTACTACCCCTCTTTTACAGATGAGGAAGCTGAGGCTAAGGAAGAGCAGAAAACCTTTCCAAGGTGACCCAGCATTCTATCTCTATTCCAGAGCTAGGGTATAAATCCAGGATTCTCTCCAAAGCACATGGGTTAACCCCTAACATGTACACCTTTCATGGCAAAGGGTGGTTATTTATTAACTATGAGACGTTGCTCAGACAATTTAACCTCTTTGAGCCTTGTTGTTATTAGTTGCCATCTAGTCAATTCTGAGTTTATTCAAAAGACCATCAGGAATGGCAATACATAATGCGTAATATTCTTATTATGAGGCTTAAAAGAGATGACATATATGAAAGCAGAAGCATAAACCTGGCACATGCAAGGCACTAAATATAATTTTTTCTCCTCTTTAGAGCTGAACATGCACTAAACTCATTGCCAACTGATAGTGACCCTATAGGACAGAGTAGAACTGCCCCATAGGGTTTCCAAAGAGCAGCTGGTGGATTCCAACTGCCAACCTTTTGGATAGTAGCTGAGTTCTTAACCACTGCATCACCAGGGCCCTAAACATGCATTAGGCACTCAGAAAACTGACGGAGTGGTGAATATGCTGGCAGGGAGACAGAGGGGTGCTGCTATCCCTGGGTCTCTGGAGAACTGGTGTGGCCCTCGGGGACATATGTAGGTCAGAAGGGGCTACAGATTTTATGATGGGCCATGCTTCTCTAGCCATCAATTCACACCTGCCTCCCTCACTCCTGTCTGCTAGGGTAGAATGGATGTGTGTGTGGTTATGTGTTCTAAACAATTCTCCATCATTATTGCCTCTGCCAAGATGCCCACATCAGGGCCATTTGGTAGCCTTGATGCCATAAAGTCATTGTTATCTTCTGCTAGACATGAACTCCTCAGAGGCAATGTGGAAGACGAATCCTAGGATAGAGTTATAGACCTTGACTGATTCACTTGGCCTGCTTGGTGTGTGTGTGTATGTGTGTGCGCGCACATGTGTACATGAGTGTATGTATTTTTAAAATTAATTCAAGCTTCAAAAGAGGAAAATCCTGATTTCACTTTCCATGTAGGGACTGTGGATGACTAAACAGGACAAGCTGACCCACTGTTTTGTTCAGCACTATATGCTATCTCCTAGAAAATTGCCAGGCACTTAGCAGGACCCAGTGAATATTTGTGTAACGAGTGTGAGGGTTAGAGACACAATCTGATACATCACCCACGCTGTCATTGGAATAATCTTTCTAACACACATCTATCAAGGGCAAGCCCCAACTCACCTTTCCAGCCTCATGTCTTGCTCATTCGCTAGCGGTTGCCAGAGAAGCCCGCATGCTATCCCAGTTGTGAACCTTTACGCATGCTGTTCTTTCTTTCTCAGTTGCCCTCATCACTATCCACTTAATAAACCCTTATTTATTCTTAAAGGCCCAGTACAAATGCAGCATTTTTTGTGAAAATTTCCCAGTTCTTTCTTGGTAGAAAAAGTTGCATTTCCTCTATGCTAGAGGCACCTAGTACCTGCTTCTCTCTTAGTAAACCAGTTGCTGTTGAGTCAACCCTGACCCATGGCAACCCCATGTGTGTCAGAGTAGAACTGTGCTTCATAAGGTTTTCAATGGCTGATTTTTTGGAAGTAGATCACCAGGCCTTTCTTCCAAGGCATCTCTGGGTGGATTTGAACCTCCAAACTTTTGGTTAGCAGCCGAGCATGTTAACCATTCACACCACCCAGGGACTGCTTGTCTCCTAGTACTTCGCCCTGCCATTGATGGCCTTGTGTTCATTCCTCTCGCCTGAACATCACCTCCTAGAGGACAAGGACGTCTTTGCTTTTCTATAGTCTATAGGGTAATACCTATAGATCCTTCCAGAAACCATTTGTTGAATGACTAAATGAAAAAGAGATAGATACAAAGAGGCCATAAATTGGATTGAAGATGCAAAGGATAGGGAATACTATCTAAGAGAAAATGTGGAGCAAACTTCCTAAGTCAAGTGGCTGTGTTTACTTGCGTTCTTCGCTCACAGAATCTGAAGAAAAGGACACGTCCTAGAGAATTCCCCTTTACTCAGTCCACCACAACACCAAACAAACAACTTCACAGCCTCAGAAGTCTAATTACAGGCCAGCTACAAAAGCAGTTATGAGTTTCTAATTCAGACAAACTCTAAAAAGAAGAGAGGGAAATTATGTCTCAAATCTCTGGTTCTGTCTTCAGAGAAGGCAAAGGCTGAACTGTTGGTAAAGAGAGAGTAGCTGAGGAGAGTGGCAAATACAGTTAAGCAAAGGAACCAACTGTCTATATTTTTCTGAGCAATTATTAGACAAACAACTGTAATGTGTACAGTTGTGTGAGTTGTACAGGACAGGACCTGATGCTGTGTCCTTTTAGCCCTCTCCTCTTCCCAGATTCTACAACTCAAAATGGTAGTTACTTCTGGAGAGGCTAGTACCCACAGTGGATGACAGCTGACCCAAATCCTGGCAGTCTTGGAGGTTACTTTGGGTCATTCACAATGGCTCAGGAACCCAGGATTAAGGTGTTTCTTCAGGATCCAGCTGGCTTCCAAGCCTAAAGGGACACAGCTGGTAGAGCAAATGCTCAGCCGTTGGCACACCAAGACTAGGAGTGGGGTTGACAGAGCTCGTATATGGACTCATATCAAAGACAAATTCTGAAAGATAGCTTCAAGCTCAGCCAACCTAATTCGTCCATATACCTTTGAGGTGCGACCATCTTCCTCAGCTTTTTGGTAGTTGGCTGGTTCTCTTAGGGCATACTCGGTTGGCCAGAGTTCACCTGGGTTTATCAGTCCCCCAGGGGAATCTGTTTCTTTTTTGTGCTTCATTTGTTATTCTGTAGGAACTGGGTCAACTTTTCAAGAGTGGAAATGTCAGAGGAATAAAGAGGCTCCCCTTTAAAAGATCTTTTCTACCACAGAAAAGAAATATCATAGCATATCCTTTAAATAACAACATACAGCCTGGCAGCCTTGCTTCTGACCCAAAGAAAGAGGGGCAGCTGAGAACACCAGGCAACATTTACACACAGTCCTTTAGTGGGGAGACAGCTGGGTTGGGTTGTGTCATCCCAAATGTTGAATTAAAGGAACAGAAACATCAACTCTATGGAATATTTTTGGATGGCATAACTAGGCTGGAAAGCAGACAAAGGAAGGCTTTCATTAAAAGCTGGATTTTTATATTGTAGTACATTGCTATTGTAAGGCTGCTGCCCCAAGAAGCAGGAATCTGTGACTCCTGGGGAGAAACTCCACCCAGACCACTGCCTGCTGCAGACTCCAGCAGCAACAGGTGGTCATTGTGGGGGGCAGCGAGCTGCGGCTGCAGCAGTCCATTCAGTTGTTCTAGAAAGATGCCACTGTCAGTGAAATAGATTTTAAAAAAACAAACAAAAACCAGTTGCCATTGAGTTGATTCTGACTCATGGTGACCCCATGTATGTCAGTTTTCAATGACTGTGACCTTTTGGAAGTAGATCACCAGGGCTTCTTCCAAGGCATCTCTGGATGGATTCAAACCTCCAAACTTTTGCTTAGTAGCCAAGCATTTAATTGTTTGTGCCACTCTTGGACTGTTATAAAGATAAGTCTTGTAAAGGTCTGACTGGAAGTTTTCTAGGGAACATTATTGGCCATATGAGGTCCAATTGCATTGTGGCAGTGGAAAACCAAAAGGCTTTAAGTCTGATTTACAAACTTATACATATGCCAAACCTCTTCCAGATTACAAAATCATTGATGGTGCCCCAAAGTTTGTCATCACCCTCAGCCAAATATGCCATGACCCAAACAATTGACACCCCATAACAAGCAGAACTGATTATTATTACCAAAAGAAGGAAGGGCATAGCTGTGGTGTTTGCCTTTCAGGATCTCAGCCAGTGTTCTTTCTTTCTCTTCTGAGCCCTGATATGCTATGAAATGTAGTATTGGTCAGTTGGCTCCATGAAAAGCACTTCCTGTAGCAGACTTCTTCCAAAGTTTTGGCATCAGAAGGCGGGGCCAAGATGGTGGAATAGTTAGATGCTTCATGTTGTCCCTCTTACAACAAAGACCGCCCCCCAAAAAAAAACAGATGACTAGGCTATATATGACAATCTAGGCACCCTAATCATCAAAGACAAAGCAGAAGAATTGGGCTGAGTGACTGGTGGAAGGAGAGACAATTCAGAAACTGTGGAAACTGAGAATTAGGCATCGTGAGATCACTGGTGTCTTGCTAGCTGAATCTGCACAGGTCACACAGGTTGAGGCAAGTAGCAACATCCCAAGCCAAAACCCAACCCATCTGGTGCAGCCAAGCAGCAGCAAGTCTGCACACACCTCCAGAGCCAAACAAGAGTAACATCAGACCTGCGGGAGTTAAGTGCAAGCTCCCAAACCACCACATGTGCACCATAACCCTTCCATGACTAGAGCTCCACAGCCAAGGGGCCCTCCCTTCTCCTCATCCATCCCGCTCCCCACTCCGACACCAGACCCATGGTATTCAACAAAGCCATGCCCCTTAAGACAGGATCTCATGGCTAGGTCTGGAGGCACCCTCTCATTCACCCAGTCAATGGCATAGGTAGTCCACGGACTTGCAGTGCCCCTCACCCCTCCCCTTCATCCCTGCCCCAGTGCCTTGCTGGCCAGCCTGACACCACACACCCTCATTAGGACAAAACGGTCAGGGAATCCACCTGAATCTCATTTTCACCTGCAGCAGCCAAGTGGGAGTTGCAGATTTGTGACATCTGACACCACTGCACCCCCTAAGAAGTGTCCTCACCCAATCATACCAGGGGCCTGAGGGCCGGCACTACCACCTATTCTATCTAGCCCACAACAGGGGCCTTAGAATTAGCAGTGCCTCCCTATTCCTCCAGCCAATGTCACTGGGTGCCGAAGGACCGGCTGCACTACCCCCCTACTATGCTCTCTACTGGACAGGTGCACGTCTTCCATCTGGAAACCCAGGGGCAGCTGACAGACCTCTGCCTTGCCCCCAACATCATCCCCCCAACTGCAACCAGAGATCTGTGCCTGCTCCAAACACTCCCACGCAGCCCTGTGTGCCTAGGACTGTAGGTGACAGTATCCCCACCACACACTCAGGTGACCAAAAACCCAGGCACCTGCACCCTGACCAACTGGTAAGCAGCAGAGCACACACACGACACCAAACTCAACAACCAAGGAGAACACTCCTTGCGCTCTCGGCCAGGTGACCAGCAGGACAGATTCATCACCTCACCAAAAATCTTCACCTACATCTTCAGCACTCCCACAAGAACAGTGACCAGACTCCCAGGCTCACACACCTAGGAGCTGCTCTGATCATCTGGAGACAGGAGATGAGAGCTTCAATGATGCCAAAGACCAGAATAGCACACACCACCAGCCTACTTGGACATATCAAAACAATACAAAAATACAGGATGCAGCAAAAAAAGTACAATAAATAAATATGATAACTTATTGATGCCTCAGAGACAACAATCAATATCAAACCATATAAAGAAATAGGATAAGATGGCTCCAGCAAGCAAACAAATAAAGAACAAGAAAACCTTCCAGAGGAAGATAAGGCAATGAAACTACCTAATAAAGAATTCAAAAAACTAATATACAGAGCTCTCCAAGAGATCAAGAAGGAGATCAAGCAAAACATAGATCAAACCAAGGAATACACAGACAAAGCAATAGAAGAATTCAGGGAAATGATACAAGAACAAAATGGAAGAATAAACAGACTGCTAGAAACCATGCAAAAACAGCAACTAGAGAGGACTTCAGGCAAAATGGCGCTCTAGGCAGAAGCACCACACCATCCCTCCACAGCAAAGATCCGAAAAACTAAGCCAAACAGAGAAAACAACAATCCTGAAACCCTAAGACATCAAATGAAGAGTTGAAGAACTCAGCCAAGCACCAAATGGAGTGAGAAAACTGACAGAGAATGGAGACCGAGGAGAGATTCATGTAGAGATCCCCTACCAGCTAACGCAGTGTGGATCTGCCATCTTGGACTCCTATCAGAGACCAGCAAACAGGGGGTACGAGAAAGAAGCTTCACGGAGCTTCCAGCGGCAGATAAAACAGCCGGTAATTTGCGATATATGCTTTCCCACCCCCCACCCTTCTTCACACGCACTCAGCCTCCTGTGCTTCCTGAGGCCACAATCTCTTGTCCGGGAAAAACCAGCTGCCTGGATTCCACACACCTGAATGGGCCGGCTCTCTGAGTGCCATTTGTTGGCTGCTGGTGTTGCATTTTTTCCACTTCTTTTGATTTCTTCCTTACCTTTCACCACCTCCCGCTCCTTTTGCTCAAATACCTGGCTCCATGCACCATCTTTGCTTCTTCCCAAGGGGCTGGGGAGCTCTGTTCGAGTGTGGAGCTCTTTCCCGGTCTGGGCTGCCATTCTGGTGGGATCCCCGGGCTTTTGTTTGTTTGTTTTGAATAGTTTGCTTGTTTTATTTTCCTTTTCTTGAGTTGAGAGCCCTTTCTGGCCAGGCGGTGCTGTGTGGAAAGCAGACTACCCCCTCAGCTTGCACAGAGGTGCAGAGGGATCCCTGAGGACATTTCTCTTTTCGTTGTTTTTTTTTTTTTTTTCCCTTTTTGGAGGACTTTCTTGTTCTTTTTTTTTTTTTTTTAATTTGTTTTGTTTTCCTTTCCCTCTTTTTCCCTTTTTGTTTTTCTTCATTACTCAGTTTCTCGTCTCTCTGTATCTTCCTTCTCATTCTGTTCCCTGAATACCTGGCGTTGTATACATCTACATCTTCCAGCCAGGCTGTAGTGTAACACCTAAGAGCGACTTCTGCAGACCTCATACCTGCACTGGCGGGATCCCTGGGAACTTTGCGGTTCTTTAACCTTTCTGATTTTTGTTTATTAATTCTTTTCTTTTTTTTTCTTTTCTTCCTCTTCCCCATTCTGTTTTTCTCCATTTCATAGTCTCTCGCCTCTCCACTCCAATGGCAAGCTCCCCTAGCATTCTTTCTTGCTTCTTTGTATGTTTTTGGCTCCTGTTCCTCTCTCCTCTCTCCCATATCCATCTTAGCTCCACACATTACAATCTCCCCACTACATCTGCCTACCTGCATCGTGCACTTAACATCACACAACCAAGCAGCACAGGCATGGCCTACTGGAACCTGCCCTGCACTGATTACTGACCCGCCCTGGTGGCTGTAGTAAGTACCAAAAACAACGCTTCCCAGTAACTCCTCTTCAGCTAGACCTGCCCTGCCGCACCGTATCTGAGTGACTGACCCAGCCAATTGGAGAAGGAGGCAAAAAGTATTGTGCCCACAGATGAGCAAACAACAAAGAACACACAGTCCTCCTGCTCAGACATAGTCAAATTAAAAAAAAAAAGGAACAAAACAAACAAATCTACAATTGATAAAAGAGAAAAATAAATACTGAATGCCCCAAAGAGAACAGACAATATCAAAACATTTAAAAAACACGACAGGATGGTTCCTGTAGGTGTCCAAAATAAAGCACCAGATGACTTTCCAGTGGAAAAAAATACACTAGAACTATCTGATATGGAATTCAAATCTCTAATACTCAGCATTCTCCAAGAACTGAGGCAAAAAGCTGACAAACATGAGGAAAAAATAGACAAATTCATGGAAAATACAGACACAAAATTGGAGGAATTCAGGAAAATAATACAGGAACAAAATGCCAAAATAAATTCACAACTAGAAATTATACAAAGGCAAAAATTAGAAATCCAAAAGGTAAACAACAAGATTTCAGAAATGGATGGTGTCAGAGAAGGGCTGAGAAGCAGATTTGGAACGGTGGAAGACAGGATCAGTGGAATTGAAGACAAACACTTCGATACAACTATGTTTCAGGACAACTCAGAAAAAAAGAAGAAAGAAAAATGAAGAGACCCTGAGAGTTATGTGGGATATAACCAAAAGCAAAAATTTTCGAGTGATTGGAGTTCCAGAACAGGGGGAGAAAACAGAAAACACAGAGAGGATCATTGAAGAACTGCTGACAGAAAACTTCCCCAACATCATGAAAGATGAAAAGTTGGCCATCCAAGAAGTTGAACAAACCCCATACAGGAGAGACCCCAAAAGAAAATCACCAAGGCATATCATAATCACACTTGCCAAAACCAAAGACAAACAAAGAATCCTGAGAGCAACTCGTGAAAAACAAGAAGTCACATATAGAGGAGAAACAATAAGACGAAGCCCAGATTATTCAGCAGAAACCATGCAGGCAAGAAGTCAATGGGATGACATATATAAAATCTTGAAAGAAAAAAAATTGCCAGCCAAGAATAATATATTCTGCAAAACTTTCGTTCAAATTTGATGGTGAAATTAGG
Organism: Dugong dugon; assembly: GCA_030035585.1. NCBI lineage: Eukaryota > Metazoa > Chordata > Mammalia > Sirenia > Dugongidae > Dugong > Dugong dugon. Next base: position 276,160 of record CM057464.1, read on the forward strand.
TCATTTCCAGATAAACAGAAACTAAGGGAATATGTAAAAGTCAAACCAAACTTACAAGAATTATTAAAGGGAGTTCTTTGATCTGAGGACAAACAGATTCAGCTCATAGGCAGAATCTAGGATGTAGGATCATACCAGCCAGGTACCAATCTAGGAAATGAACTCTCGAGGACTATCCAAAACCAAAAGAAATACAACAGGGAATCAGAGAAGTTAATCAGTAAATGGCAACAGCATCAAAACAATAAAAGAGGGAATAAATGGCATAGGTATAGAACCTTCTAATGGAAAGGAAGGCAAGGTGATACTAAGTAATGGTAGACTGCTTCAAACTTAGAAAGATAAGGGTAAAATTCATGGTAACCAAAAAAAAGTTAACAAACATACTCTTAAAAAAAGACGCAAAACATAAAGTCTCAGCAAAAACAAAACCTACAAAAAAAAAGAAATGAAAAAAAGTCCACAAACAAAAGTAACTCAGCACAAGAGAGTAAGAAGAACAAAGAAAGCTTCGGCACCAGAAAAAAAAGCACTACAAAATGACAGCAACAAACTCACATCTATCAATAATTACACTGAATGTAAATGGACTCAATGCACCCATAAAGAGACGGAGAGTGACAGGTTGGATAAGAAAACAGGATCCATCAATATGCTGTCTACAAGAGACACACCTTAGAAACAAAGATGTAAATTTATTAAAAGTCAAAGGTTGGAAAAAAATATACTAAGCCAACAACTACCAAAAAAGAGCATGAGTGGCAATTCTAATCTCAGATAAAATAGACTTTAAAACAAAATCCACCATAAAAGACAAAAGGGACACTATATAATGATTAAGCAGATGATCCATCATGAAGACATAACCATAATAAACATCTACGCACCCAATGACAGGGCTCCAAAATGCATAAAACAAACTCTAACAACACTGAAAAGAGAAATTGACAGTTCCACAATAATAGTAGGAGACTTCAACACACCACTCTCAGTAAAGGACAGAACAACTAAGAAGAAACTCTGCAAAGATACAGAAGACCTAAAGGGCACAATCAGCCAACTTGACCTCATGGACATATATAGAACACTCCATCCAACCATTGCAAAGTACACATTCTTTTCCAATGCACATGGAAAATTCTCCAGAATAGACAACATCTTAGGCCACAGAGCAATCCTCAACAAAATCCAAAACCTTGACATAATTCAAAGTAAATTCTCTGACCACAATGCCATCAAGGTAGAAATTAACAACAGAAAGGCAAGGAAAAAAAATCAACTACATGGAAACTGAATAATACCCTGCTTACACATCAGCGGGTAATAGAAGAAATCAAAGATGGAATCAAAAACTTCCTAGAATCAAATGAGAATGAAAACACAGCATACCAAAACCTTTGGGACACAGCCAAGGTAGTCCTCAGAGGACAATTTATAGCAATAGATGCGCATATCAAAAAGAAGAAAACGACAAAATCAAAACATTAACTACAGAACTCAAACAAATAGAAAGAGAACAGCCAAAAAAGTCCACAACCACCGGAAGAAAGGAAGTAGTAAAGATCAGAGCAGAAATAAATCAAATAGAGAAGAGAAAAACAATAGAAAGGATCAACAAAACCAAAAGTTGGTTCTTTGAAAGAATCAACAAAATCGACAAACTACTGGCCAGACTGACAAAAGAAAAACAGCAGAGGACACAAATAACCCAAATAAGAAATGAAATGGGGGACATGACAACAGACCCAACCGAAATAAAAAGGATTATAATGGAATATTATGAAAAACTATACTCCAACAAATTTGAAAACCTAGAGGAAATGGATAAATCTCTAGAAACACATGGCCTACCCAAACTACAACAAAGTGATGTTGAAAATCTGAACAGTCCCATAACAAGAGAAGAGATTGAAAAGGTAATAAAAAAACTCCCAACCAAAAAAAGCCCTGGCCCAGATGGCTTCACTGGAGAATTCTACAAAACATTTACAGAAGAGCTTTTACCAGTACTACTCAAGCTGTTTCAGAGCATAGAAGAGGAAGCAACACTTCCAAATTCATTTTACGAAGCCAGCATAACGCAGATACCAAAACCAGGCAAAGACATCACAAAAAAAGAAAACTACAGACCAATATCTCTCATGAATATAGATGCAAAAATTCTGAACAAAATTCTAGCCAATAGAATTCAGCATCTATCAAAAAAATAATACACCACAGCCAGTAGGATTCATACCAGGTATGCAAGGATGGTTCAACATTAGAAAATCAATCAACGTAATCCACCACATAAATAAAAGGAAAGAAAAGAAAAACATGATCATCTTGATGCAGAAAAGGCATTTGACAAAGTCCAACACCCATTTCTGATAAAAACTCTCAATAAAATAGTATAGAAGGGAAATTTCTCAATATAATAAAGGGCATCTATGCAAAACCCACGGCCAACATCATTCTTAATGGAGAGAGGCTGAAAACATTCCTCCTGAAAACAGGAACTAGACAAGGATGTCCCTTATCACCACTCCTATTTAACATGTGCTGGAAGTTCTAGCTAGAGCAATAAGACAAGAGAAAGAAAGAAAGGATATCCAAATTGGTAATGAAGAAGTTAAACTGTCCTTGTTTGCAGATGATATGATACTATACACAGATAACACTAAAGACTCTACAAGAAATCTACTGGAACTAATAGAAAGATTCAGCAGAGTAGCAGGATACAAGATAAACATTCAAAAATCAGTTGTATTCCTATACACCAATAAAGAGAATGATGAAAAGGAATTCAGGAAAACAATACCATTTATAATAGCTCCTAAAAAGATAAAATACTTAGGAATAAATCTGACCAAGGATGTAAAAGACCTATACAAAGAAAACTACAAAACACTACTGCATGAAACCCAAAGGGATCTACATAAATGGAAAAACATACCATGCTCATGGATAGGCAGACTCAACATTGTGAAAATGTCAATTCTACCCAAAGCAATTTACAAATACAACACAATCCCGATCCAAATACCAACAACATTCTTCAGAGAGATGGAAAAACTAATCATTAACTTTATATGGAAAGGGAAGAAGCCCCGAATAAGTAAAGCACTACTGAAGAAGAAGAATAAAGTTGGAGGACTCACACTATGACTTCAAAACCTACCATACAGCTACAGTAGTCAAAACAGCCTGGTACTGGTACAACAACAGATATGTTGACCAATGGAACAGAATTGAGAACCCAGATGTAAATCCATCCACCTACGGTCACCTGATCTTCGACAAGGGCCCAAAGTCTATTAAATGGGGAAAAGACAGTCTTTTTAACAAATGGTGCTGGCAAAACTGGATATCCATCTGCAAAAAAATGAAACAGGACCCATACCTCATATCATATACAAAAACTACTTCAAAATGGATCAAAGACCTGAATATAAAGCCAAAAACTATAAAGTTCATAGAAGAAAAAATAGGACCAACACTACAGGCCTTAATACATGGCATTAACAGGATACAAACCATAACCATCAACGCACGAAACCCAACAGATAAGCTAGATAACTGGGATCTTCTAAAAATCAAACACATATGCTCTTCAAAAGACTTCACCAAAAAAGTAAAAAGAGAACCTACAGACTGGGAAAAAATTTTTGGACAGTACAAGTCAGACAAAGGTCTAATCTCCATAATCTACAAGAAAATCCAACACCTCTACAACAAAAAGACAAATAATCCTGTTAAAAATGCGCAAAGGAAATAAACAGACACTTCACCAAAGAAGACATTCAAATGGCCAACAGACATATGAGGAAATTCTCGTGGTCACTAGCCATTAGAGAAATTCAAATTAAAACCACAGTGAGATACCATCTCACCCTGGCCTTATTGGCACAAATGAAAAACACTGGAAATGACAAATGTTGGAGGGGCTGTGGGGAGATCAGAACTCTTATGCACTGCTGGTGGGAATGTAAAACGATAAAACCATTTTGGAAAATGATATGGCGCTTCCTCAGAAAGCTATAAATAGGCATACCATTTGATCCTGCAATCCCACTCCTAGGAATATATCCTAGAGAAAAGGAGTCGTCACTCCAGTAGACATATGCACACCTATGTTCACGGCAGCATTGTTCACAATAGCAGGACGATGGAAACAACGTAGGTGCCCATCAACAGATGAATGGATAACCAAACTATGGTACTTACACACAATGGAGTACTATGCAACGAGGAAGAACAACAATGAATCTGTGAAGCATCTCATAACATGGATGAAACTGCAGGGCATTATGCTGAGTGAGATAAGGCAGTCATGAAAGGACAAATATCATGTGAGACCACTACTAAAAGAACTTAAGAAAAGGTTTACACACAGGAAAAAACATTTTTTGATGGTTATGAGGCTGGGGAAGTAGGGGGAGGTGAAATTACTAACTAGATATTAGACAAGTCTCAATTTGGGTGAAGGGAAGGGCAACACACAATATAGAGGAAGTCAGCACAACTGGACCAAAGCAAAAGTATAGAAGTTTCCTGGACACATCCAAACACTTCGACTAACCAAGTAGCTGGGGCTGAGGGCTAAGGATCATAGTCTCTGGGGACATTCAAGTCAATTGGTATAACATAGTTCATAAAGAAAATTTTCTACATCCCACTTTGTCTGGGGTCTTAAAAAGCTTGTGAGTGGCCATGTAAGATACATCTGTTGGTTCCATCCTGTCCAGAGCAAACGAGAATGAAGAAAACCAAAGACACAAGGAAAATAGTAGCCCAAAGGATTAATGGATGACATGAACCAAAGACTCCACCAGCCTGAGACCAGAAGAACTAGATGGAGCCTGGCTACCACCAACGACCGCTCTGACAGGGATCACAACAGACAGTCCCAGACAGAATGGGAGAAAAATGTAGAATAGAATTCAAATTCACAAAAAAAAGACCATACTTGCTGGTCTAACAGAGACTGGAGGAACCCCCAAGACTATGGCCCCTGGGCACTGTGCTAACCGAGAATTGAAACGATTCCCCAAGCCCACTTTTCAGACAAAGATTAGACAGGCCTACACAACAAACAATAACATACATAAGAAACGTGTTTCTTAGTTCAATCAAATATTCGAGACCAAATAGGCAACTCCTGTCCAAAAACAAGAGAAGAAGGCAGGAAGGGACAGGAACTGGACAAATGGACACAGGGAATCTGGGGTGGAAAGGGGGAGCATGCTGTCATGCTGTGGGGATTGCAACCAATACCACAAAACAATGTGTACAATTTTTGAATGAGAAATTAACTTGAGATGTAAACTTTCACCTAAAGCACAACAAAATTAAAAAACAAACAAACAAAAATAGTCTTGGCACCAGGGGACTCTATTCAGAAACATCCATGTCCATCCCAATGCCCATTATCAATGCATCAGAGATAAACACTGAGGTCACGTAGACAGAATAAGTGGAAGAAAAGGAATCTTAACTTCAGTTAAATTCTCTGGGTAATTACTTAATGTTTTGATCAAGTACTCAAAAGATGGATCCTGATCAAAAGGATGAAAAATGTGGAACAGAACATTAAATTCCTACAGAAACCAGATTTACTGGATCCACTGAGACCGGGGGAACCCTGAAATCTATTGTCCTGAAATAATCTTTAAACTTGGAACCAAAAATATTCCATGATGCCATCTATAAACAAAGCAACAGTTTAGCTCAATTAATAAAGAATGTTGGCCTTGAACAGTTTCTTCTTTTAAAAAATTATCTATATGAGATCAAATTGACCATAGTAACTCTGAAGCACAAATGAGAACTTTAAGGGGCAGAGAGAGTAAAAGTTAATGCTGATGAAATAATATGGTTAGAGAAAGTGAGAATGAGGACACAAAGTGAAGAGTGTAACCAACAGCATTGACCTGTACACGTAGAAATCATTGAACAGGTGTACGTTCTGTTGTGTATATTTTCACCAAAAAGAAAAGAAAAAAATTATCTAGGACAAAAGGGAGTGGCAAGAGGTCACATGAAATCCTGGCCAACCTTGGGAGGCAGGCCTGAGATGTCTACTGCAGACCTCTGCCCCAGGCTCTGGTATCAGCTCCATTTGAGCCCCTCCTTTCAAGACACACTTTTTTTTTTTGCTCCTGAATTTCCCAGTCTTATTTACCTTCACTGATGTCACCGATACTGTACTGTTGCTGTCACTGGTCAATGCAGTTAAGTTACCCAGGGCTTCCTTCTGCTCCTTGTTGATTGCAAAGTCAGCCATCACTCTCTGGGTAAGGCCTCATAAATAAGTAAGCCAAACGCACTCTCCAGATTCACTACCTCAATGGCTCGGGCAGGGCTGTTGGATGCTTTTGAACTGTCTGTAAACTCATTCAGAAACTCATTTCTAGAGACCTTATTATGCTTCCTGAAAAGCCCCAACATTTTCCAGCCAGAGATCACTCCTGTCCCCCAAGGAAGGGTTACATTCTTTGGACAGTTGGAATTGAGGCATGGAATAGAATACAATCTGCTTTCTCTTTTACAACAGGACAGGAGTTCCCTCTTAAGACACACCATTCTTAACCCAAGTTTTGTTAATCATGGATGATTGGCTAATACTTCAGTAGCTGATCATCTGGGCATCAAGGAGGTATTTCTCAAGCCTTGATTCATTTAAGAATTAGCTGAGGAGCTTTTTAAAGGTAAACATGCTGTGTTGCAGCTTCAGGATGGCATAGAAGTTACGTATCTCAGATGGATTGGATCTTTGGGAACTGTTGCTGAACAGGAGGGAGATCATATCAGATCCTGATCCTAACACAACAAGAGGGATGAATGATAGGAGAGGATGGGGGTTGGTGATGGTGGTGGTGGTGGAGGTGACAGCGTGACTCTTTGATTCAGAATTCCATGTGATGCTGAAATGCCTTCTTCTCTTGCAACCTTCCTTGCCGTTTGAAAACCACTGGCACTTGGATTAAAATTACCTCGAATTACAAATGCATAGAGATGGAAAGTAGATTAGAGGTTATCAGGGACTAGGGGGAGAGAGGGAAAGGAGAAGTTATTGCTTGTGGGGTATAGAGTTTCTGTTTGGGGTGATGAAAACTTTTGGATGTAGATAGTGGTGATGATTGCACACTGAGAGGTCAGTGATTTGAACCCACCCGCTGCTCCATGGGAGAAAGATGTGGCAGCCTACTTCTGTAAAGATTACAGCCTTGGAAACCCTATAGGGCAGTTCTACTCTACAGCAACGGGTTTGGTCCTCCCTACCACCGATGGTTGTACAACATTGTGAAAATAATTAATGCCACTGAATTGTATGGTTAAAATGGCAAATTTTATGTCATATATACATATATATATATATATATATATATATCTTACCACAATTTTTTTTAAAAAGGCAATAAAAAAAAAGTCTTGGACTAACCCTGGCCTGCCACTCATGAGCTGTGGCCTTGAGGAAATCACTTTATTGGTTTCTGTGTCCCCCTTTGTAAAATAAGAGCTTGGATGATCAAGTCCAGTGGTCCTCAACCTTCGCTGTGCATCAACATCATCTGGGAGGTCTTTTTATAACACCAATGCCTGGGTCCCACCCACAGAGATTCTGATTTAATGGTCTGCGTGGGGCTCTGGCACTGGTATTTGTAAAGCTCCCAGGTGATGTTGCTGTGGGAGTAGTCACTTCTCCCTTTTTCGGTATTTTATTTTATTCTTGTTGTTATTGAAAATATATGCCAACTTAACAATTTCTACACATACAATTCAGTGACATTGATTATATTCTTCAAGTCATGCGACCATTCTCACCCTCCTTTTCCGAATTATTACAAATTGTTCCTCCTCCATTAACATAAACTCACTGCCCCCTAAGCTTCCTATCTAATCTTTCGAGTTACTTTTGTCAATTTGATCCCATATGTTGTCGTTGTTGTTAGGTGCCACTGAGTCCATTCAGACTCATAGTGACCCTATGTACCACAGAACAAAACACTATCCAGTCCTGCGCCATGCTCACAATCTTTGTTATGCTTGAACCCATTGTTGCAGCCAATGTGTCAGTCCATCTCCTTGAGGGTCTTCCTCTTTTTCACTGGCCCTCTACTTTACCAAGCACGACGTCCTTCTCCAGGGACTGATCCCTCCTAACACGTCCAAAGTATATAAGAAGTAGTCTCACCATCCTTCCTTTTAAGGAGCATTCTGGTTGTACTTCTTCCAAGACAGATTTGTTCATTGTTTTGGCATTCCATGGTTCTTCTCCAATGCCACAAATTCAAAGGTGTCAATTCTTCTTCTGTCTTCCTTGTTCATTGTCCAGCTTTTGTATACATACAATGCAATTGAAAATACCATGACTTGGGTCAGGCGCACCTTAGTCTTCAAGGTGACGTCTTTGCTTTTCAACACTTTAAAGAGGTCTTTTGCAGCAGATTTGCCCAATGCATCTTTTGCTTTCTTGACTGCTGCTTCCATGGGTGTTGATTGTGGATCCAAGTAAAATGGAATCCTGGACAACTTCAATCTTTTCTCTGTTTATCATGATGTTGCTTATTGGTCCAATTGTGAGGATTTTTGTTTTCTTTATATCAAGATGCAATCCATACTGAGGGCTGTGGTCTTTGATTTCCTCAGTAAGTGCTTCACATCCTCTTCACTTTGAGCAAGCAAGGTTGTGTCATCTGCATATCACAGGTTGTTAATGAGTCTTCCTCCAATCCTGATGCCCCATTCTTCTTCACATAGTCCAGCTTCTCAGATTATTTGCTCAGAATACAGACTGAATAGGTATGGTGAAAGGATACAACCCTGACGCACACCTTTCCTGACTTTAAACCACACATATCCCCTTGTCCTGTTCGAATGACTGCCTCTTGATCTATGTACAGGTTCCTCATGAGCACAATTAAGTGTCCTGAAATTCCCGTTCTTCGCAACGTTATCCATAATTTGTTATGATCCACACAGTAAAATGCTTTTGCATAGTCAATAAAACTCAAGTAAACATCTTTCTAATATTCTCCACTTTCAGCCAGGATCCATCTGACATCAGCAATGATATCACTGGCTCCACGTCCTCTTCTGAATTCGGTCTGAATTTCTGGCAGTTCCCTGCCGACATACTGCTGCAGCCACTTTTGAATGATCTTCAGCAAAATTTTACTTTCATGTGATATAAATGATACTGTTTGACAGTTTCCACGTTCAGTTGGATCACCTTTCTCAGGAATAGGCATAAACATGGACTTCTTCCTGTTGGTTGGCCAGGTAGCTCTCTTCCGAATTTCATGGCATAGATGAGTGAGCACTTCCAGTGCTGCATCCATTTGTTGAAACATCTCAATTGGTATTCCGTCAATCCCTGGAGCCTTGTTTTTCACCAATGACTTCAGCGCAGCTTGGACTTCTTCCTTCAGTACCATCGGTTCCTGATCATATGTTACCTCTTGAAATGGTTGAACGTTGACCAATTCTTTTTGGTATAATGACTCTGTATATTCCTTCCATTTTTTTTTTTTAGTGCTTCCTGCGTTGTTTAATATTTTCCCCGTAGAATCCTTCACTATTGCAACTCAAGGCTTGGATTTTTTCTTCAGTTAGTTTAGCTTGAGAAATGCTGAGCATGTTCTTCCCTTTTGTTTTTCTATCTTCAGGTCTTTGCACATGTAATTATAATTCTTTGTCTTCTCAAGCTACCCTTTGAAATCTTTTTAGTTCTTTTACTTCATCATTTCCTCATTTTGCTTTAGCTACTTGACATTCAAGAGTAAGTTTCAGAGTCTCTTCTGACATCCATTATGGTCTTTTCTTTCTTTCCTGTCTTTTTAATGACCTCTTTCTTTCCCTTCATGTATGATGTTCTTCCACAACTCATCTGGTCTTAAGTCATTAGTGTTCAACACATCAAATCTATTCTTGAGATGGTCTCTAAATTCAGGTGGGATATACTCAAGGTCATACTTTGGCTCTCCTGGACTTGTTCTAATTTTCTTCAGTTTCAACTTGAACTTGCATATGAGCAATTGATGGTCTGTTCCTCAGTCAGCCCCTGGCCTTGTTCTGACTGATGATATTGAGCTTTTCCATTGTCTCTTTCCACAGATGTAATTGATTTGATTCCTGTGTATTTCATGTGTACAGTCACCATTTATGTTGGTGAAAAAAGGTATTTGCAATGAAGAAGTCATTGCAAAATTCTATCATGCAATCACCAGCATCATTTCTATCACCAAGGCCTTATTTTCCAACTACCAATCCTTCTTTGTTTCCAACTTTCACATTCCAGTTACCAGTAACTGTCAGTGCATCCTGATTGCATGTTCGATCAGTTTCAGACTGCAGGATCCGCTAAAAATCTTCAGTTACTTCACCTTTGGCCTGAGTGGTTGGTGTGTAAATTTGAATAATAGTCGTATTAACTGGTATTCCTTGTAGGCATATGGATATTATCCTATCACTGACAGCGTTGTACTTCAGGATAGATCTTGAAATTTTCTTTTTGACAATGAATGCAACTCCATTCCTCTTCAAGTTGTAGACCCGGCATAGTAGACCATATGATCGTCCAATTCAAAATGGCTAATACCAGTCCATTTCAGCTCACTAATGCCTAGGATATAGATGTTTATGCATTCCATTTCATTTCTGATGATCTCCAATTTTCTTAGATTCATACTTCGTACATTCCAAGTTCTAAATATTAATGGATATTTGCACCTGTTTCTTCTCATTCTGAGTCAAACCACATCAGCAAATGAAGGTCATGAAAACTTGACTCCATCCACGTCATTAAGGTTGACTCTACTTTGAGGAGGCAGCTCTTCCCAGTCGTCTTTTGAGTGCCTTCCAACCTGAGGAGCTCATCTTCCAGCACTATATCAATGTTTCTCTGCTATTCATAACATTTTCACTGGCTAATTCTTTTCAGAAGTATACTGCCGGGTCCTTCTTCCTACTATGTCTTAGTCTAGAAGCTCAGCTAAAACCTGTCCACCATGGGTGACCCTGCTGGTATCCAAATACCAGCGGCATAGTTTCCAGCATTACAGCAACACCCAAGCCCCCAAAGTATGACAAACTGACAGACACATGGGGGTGATCCCATATAGATAGATCTTAAAAGAGCATAATACTCAAGGCAGACATTCTTTACTAATTAAGACGAACTACTGTTTGGTTTAAGGAGCCTTGGTGGTGACACGGTCAAAGTGCTGGGCTGCTAACCCAAAGATCAGCAGTTCCCGCCCACCAGCTGCTCTGTGGGAGAAAGACGTGGCAGTCTACTTCCATAAAGATTACAGCCTTGGAAATAGCAGTTCTACTCTCTCCTGTAGGGTCACTGAGAGTTGCAATCAACAAGATGGAAAAACAGGTTATTGCTTGGTTTAAAGAAGACTTAAGGGGATATTTTTGGCTTAAGGTTTATCAGAGCAATAGTTTCAGGGGTTCATCCAGCTTCAGGGGTTCCAGAAAGTCTGGATTACATGAGAATTTGAAATTATGTTCCATATTTTCTCCCCTTTGATCAGGATTCTTCCATAGAATCTTTGATCAAAACGTTCAGTAATAACAACCAAAAAAAAGGGAGGCAGGGGCTACAGATGCTGATACTAATTAGACATAGCCAGTCACCTCATATGATTAGTTCTCTTGGTTTAGGGGCTTAGGGCCATGGTCCTGTGAGACAATACAGTCAATTGGCTTAATAATAGTTCTTAAAGTTTATGTTGTACCTCTCAGTAGGGTGAGTAGTGTCTGCAGACTTAAAAGCAGTCATCTAAGATGTAACTATTAGCGTTTGTTCATTTGGACAAAAAAGAAAGAAGGAAACCCAAGAATCAGATAAGGAACTGGACTACAGGATTAATTGTCTCCATGAACCACTGCCTCCTCCACTAAATGGGGAAGGACTAAATGGGGCCCAGCTACTACTGCTGAACATTCTGATCAGTGACACAATAGATGAATCCTCATAAAAAGGGAGGGAAATGTGGAACAGAACTTCAAATTCTTAAAGAACCCAGACTTACTGAACCTATTGAGGCTAGAGAAGTCCCCGAGACTATGGCCCTGAGTTACTCTTCAATCCTTGAATTGAAATTCTCTCTTGAAGTCACCTTTAACTAAGTAACAGTTTAGGCCATAGAGTCTGATTGTCAAACTTGAGTGTGGCATTGGAAAAAAAAAAATTCTGTGTATAAGACCAAAGCATCAACAGCTGTCTTAAAGCCTAGATGAGAAGGTTGGGGGGCATGGAGTTTAAGTAAATGGAAGTGAAACACTAGAGCAGAAATATCGAGAACGTTGACACAATGTGAAGAATGTAGTCAATGTCACTGATCATTATGTCTAGAAACTGTGGAATGGGAGCTGGTTTTGCTGTGTATATTTTTACCAAAAATAAAATTAAGTATTAAAAACAACAAAAACGTTCAGTAATGGTAGCTGGACACTATCCAGAGAGTGCTCACTTCTCTGGAGCCCTCCACAAGTGCTTCCCAGCCCTGTGTCTGCAAGGCTGAGCTAGAGGGCATGCAAAGTGCTCGCCAATAGAGAAGTCAACTTTAACAGAGAGTCCAAGAGCTGCTTCACTGGATGAGGGATGAGCCCGCAAGACCCCGCACAGGCTTTTCTGATCTACCCTAATACTATTAAAGATTTAGGAGCCGTGTGGCTTTGCCCGGAGTGTTTCTAAAGTCATTTCTTTTCAGACACCAGATAACACTGCGAGGTCTTTACAGTTGTATGTGTGTGCGTGTGTGATTTTCTCGCTACAGAATAAACTGGTTCCCAGGAGGGCTCTGTCAGGGGCTTAGGGTTTTATTCCGTGATGATTTCCCAATTGCTACTCATGTTGGGATAATACTGAAGATTACCACCAGCTGCCGTGGAGTCAATTCCCACTCATGGCAGCCCCATGTGTGTCTGAGTAGAACTGTGCTCCACTGGGTTTTCAGTAGCTGATTTTTTAGAAGTAGATTGCCAGACCTTTCCTCTGAGTGAACTCAAACTGTCAGCCTTTCGATTAGCAGTTGACTGCATTAAATATTGGCACAACTCAGTGAAGATTTACTGAGTGATTGTTATGAGCCATGCATGAGTCTGAGCACTTTAATTCATTACCTCAATTATCCTCACCACAGCTCTGTATGGTACCTATCATTTTACAGATGAGGAAGCTCAAGGATGGAGAGTTTAAATACTTTCACTGACGTTACCTAATAAATGACAGAGGCAGGATTTGAACTCAGGCATTTTGGCTCCAGAACTTGTGTCCTTATTTATGAAACAGTATTGCCTCCCATGTGATCAGTAGTTCAGTGTTCGTAATAAAAACTGGTAACAAATCCATAATTTAACATCACTTTCCCATATCTCCGTTACTCTTAGCTAGTCTCAGGAGATGAAAATTCCAAGGCTTTGTAACCACCAGTTTCGCCCTTGACTTTGTGAAGAGTGGGATGGGAGAAACCTGCTGTGGGTAAGAACCTTTTATGACTGTGTGGATGCAAATTTATATTTAGTTTCCTATTTCTCCGTGGAACCTGAACCAGACTGTGGAACAGCTGATCTGCTCTCTCCAGCCCACTTCACAGTTCACACCTCTTCCCAAGGCTGCGTGGCTCCCACTGTGGGCTACATCCATCACGAGGCGACGGCTGCAGTGACTCGACCTTCCTGAGATCCTCTTCTGGTTGCATTTAGCTGGACTTGTGCCTGCTGGAAGCCAAGACAAGCAGGTCCACACACCTGTGTTCACTGATGTAGGTTGTGCTGTTTCTGTACTTTTTAACTCAGAGAACTTTGGAGTTCTAGAGAGCAAAGCCACAATATGCACATGTTCCCTGTTTTATGAGGTTTGCACTGTGGACCCAACCGCAGCCAGCAGCAACATCCCTCTAAGTGCCTGATAAAGTATTTCTTTCCTTTTTTGGTTAATGACACCATTCCCTGTCTGTCCCATTAACTTAAAAGCTCCATATTACTGCATATTATCATTTTATAAATTGCATATTTTTCTTGTTTCTTTATTGTACAAGTCATAAAATGTAAAGGTGATTTCTCACTCATACTGAAAGTAATTTTATGACGTGTTCAGTTGAGCTCGGGAAAGCTGGCTAATGGATGATGTGGAGCATGGGGTCATTCAGTGAAAGGGGGAAGCTGAAAGAACTTTGCACCATAAAAGTTAATGAGAAAAAGTCAAGAGTTAGGTGTGTGTTTAAGTGTAAATCTTGATGAACTGTGCATTCTTTTCTCTATTGGGTTTAAGCATCATTCAGTCAGAGAGCAGTTGTGGAATAAATTCACTTACTATTCCCAAATATTTTTGCCACTTTTCCTCCTTGATAGGAGAGGTTTGAAACAGTTTCTTAGTCAATATTTTCAAACACAGATGGAGAATTATTAGGTTGGGTAACAGTTTATAGATGCCCTGAAGAGAATCCCCTGGGGAAGAAAAAGCTGGTAAACATGTGATCAGTGGAGATATTCTCTGAGGATTACATATTGTTCATTATGCATGCATGATGGATCACATTACATACAGCTTGTGTAGTAATGGCATAGATGCAGTAAGGAAAGGACCAGGCTTCTCCAGTCTGGCTTTATCCTGGAGCTTTGCATTGGTAATTCCCCTCACTGCTACGCTCTTTTCTCTGGCCATTCAGAGTGGCTTCCTCCCTCTGTCGCTTAGGTCATAGCTTAAATGTCACCTCCTCAGGGAAGCCTTCCCTGCCTCCCAATTCAGTGTACCTCTTAGCTCTCTTTGAGAGTAGTCCTGGCGGTGAGTGGTTACGCACTTGGCTGCTAACTAACGGAAAGGTCAACAGTTCGAACCCACCAGCTTGCTCTGTGGGACAAAGATGTGGCAGTGGGCTTCCATAAAAATTACAGCCTCAGAAAGCCTATGGGACAGTTCTACTCTGTCCTACAGGGTCACTAAGGGTCAGAATCGACTCAGCGGCAATGGGTTTGTTCTCAGGTTTGAAGCACTCATCAGGTCCCTGGGTAGTGCAAACAGTTTTTGCTCGACTACTAACCTGTGTGTTGGAACCACCATGGAAACACCATGGAAGAAAGGCCTGGCAATCTGCTTCCATAAAGATTACAGCCAAGAAAACCCTATGGAGCAGTTCTACTCTGTAACCCATGGGATTGCCATGAGTCAGAATCAACTAGACAGCAAGGGGTTTTTTTTTAAACCACTCATCATCCTAGTCACTATCCATACATCCATGATCATCTGATAGTTCTCCTGTTTATTTATTTTATAGTCTATTGTTTGTTCTGCCTTCATCTTCCAGAATGTAAAATCCTTAAGATCTGAGACCTTATATGTTTTGTTCACTCCCGTAACCCAGTTCCTTTAAGAGTGAGTGCCTGGTTTATAGTCAGAGCTCATTAAATACTTGCTGGTTGGCAGGAAAAAAGGAAGAAAGGAAGAGAGGGAGGGAGAGAGGGAAGGGAGAAGGAAGGGAGGGAGGGAGAGGGTGAGGAAGGAGAGAGGGAAGAGGAAGGAAGGAAGAGAAGGAGGGAGGAAGGGAGGGAAAGAGAGAGGGAGGGAGAGAGTGAGGGAAGAAGGAACGAAAGAAACAAGAGGGGGGGAAGGAAGGAATGAAGAGGGGATGGCAGAGAGGGAGGAAGGGAGCGAGAGAGGGAGGGAAGAAGGAAGGAAGGAAGAAGGGGAGGAAAGGAGGGAGGGAGAGAGGGAGGGAAGAAGGAACGAAAGAAACAAGGGGGGGAAGGGAGGAAGAATGGAGGGATGGGGGGGAAAGGAAGCCGGGGGAGGGAGGCAGGGAGATGCTGAGAGCCAAGTTTAGGTTTTAGATGCTGACTTGCATAATCAGAGAAAGCCAGTAGGAAATGTGACTGGAGTTAGACCTTGGAATGCAGCAGGGGTGTGGTTTCATAGCTGGCAGGAGTAGAAGAAGTAGAATTTCCAGTTAGAGCCTCTGAACAACCAGTTACTCTGAAGAGAGGGTGAGTACTCACTGGGTGTCACCCCAGGTTCAGATAAGATGTTAAAGACAGTGGATCTGAGGAAGGGGCAGGTTAGAGAGGCTTTGGGGAAACCATCTCAAGGCTTGTATGAAATAGTAGGGACTAGTTTAGATGAGGAGGGGGCTGGATTAAGAAGCAATCTGACCCATACTGAAGACGGGGCAAAGTGGGTGATTGCTAACTATTGAGAGGGTTGGAGGTGTTTCTCAATCATTTACCTAATGCCATTTTGCAAAGCTGATTGACAAATGGACAGAAACTCAGTTATGGCCATTTAATACAGGTTTGGTGGGAAATGGGCTCTCACGTGCCAGACCAGGAAGAGACTGCTTTCATGGTGGGGTAACTATTTCTCCCCTTGCTATTTAGAGAAATGAAAGCATCAGGGACAGTCAGGTAAAAGGTGGAGAACTGGAAATTGGGACTATGCTTTGCTAAAGGATATTCTCAGAAAAATAAAATGTCAATGATATAATTATTCTCCCCTATCCAGCTTCCTAGCACTGTGTGTGTCAAGAGATAGGAAAACAGTATCTCTTTATTGAATGGGAAAGGTCTTGAAAGTTTAGAATAACAACTCTTGTTATGAACTGTTTAAAGATATTGATCTGCAGTATACACAGAGTTTGAAGTGGCTTTCAAAATCTTGTTACTTCCTTTAGGAATCGGGGGTGGTAATGGGGCTTGCCTTTCCAGTTAAAAGATATATGCCATAGCTGGGTGGGTTTTCAATAAGTGGTCACCCACCTCTAATATTTCATGGTGTTTCAGATTACACCTTCTACGTGGTCTTTCATTATGGATCCCACTGATTTACAGTTTCTATTCCAAACTCATGAACATTGGTGGTTCAGTGGTAGAATTCTCACCTTCCATCAGGAGACTCCAGTTCGATTCCCATCCAAGGCATCTCATGTGCAGCCACCACCCTCTGTCAGTGGTAGATTGCATGTTGCTATGATGCTGGACAGGTTTCAGCAGAGCTTCCAGACTAAGATGGACTAGGAAGAAAAGACCGGCAATCTACCTCCAAAAATCAGCCAGTGAAAACCCTATGGATCACAACAGTCCGATCTGCAGCTGATCATGGGGATGGCACAGGACCAGGCAGCATTTTGTTCTATTCTGCATAGGGTCACCATAAGTCAGGGACGAACTTGATGGCAGCTAACAGCAGCAATCCAAACTCAGCTATTAAGTTCTTACCCAAAAAAGTATGCCTCCATCTCTCAATCTCCTGAATTCTCAATTCTCTGCTGGTGATGGGTCTTCTCCACTGGACAGTGAATTACCCTCTGCATTGACCCATCTGCTCAAACTTTTTCTGTCATATCTCAAACATGACTCTGTCCTGGCCCATCATTCAGCCACCAGCAGCTCAGGGCTCCCCCTTAGAATCTTTCCCATGCATATGCTGACTTGGCTCTCCATCTGAGCTTGGTAGTGGAGATAGTCACTCAGGCCGTACTGTCAACTAGCTGTCAATTCCTTCAGACATGTCTTCCCAATGCACTTTATTCGGGCTTCCTCCATTCATATAGCCTGCTCTCTTGCTTCCTTCGTCACTTTCCTCTGGACAAGCAGGGACCTCTTTTGTCAACAGTAACAAATATCAGCATTGTGTCCTGAACCAGCTTAGTCCTCTCTTCATTCCTGCCCTCTAAACCCAGGAAGAAAAAAGGAATATAAACTCTCAAAAAAACCATTATCACTGCAGCAGCTTCTTTTCCATTTTGCTCCAGGTTGGAAGCTTGTTGTGATCTCACTTTGACTGGAATGCAGTTATTTACATTAGCCACTCTGCATCCAAAAACTTAGGCAGTGGTAAATGTCATCTGTGCTACAAAAATTTAATTTGGGTTAGTTCGGAATTTTCCTCGCCTGCTCACCATCGTGCAGGGTGCCATTGGCATTGGCTCAGGGTTGGGGGTGGGGGCCCCATGCCACGTCCCACAGTGGGGCCTTGGCAGATGTGCACATGGAGACTGAACCACATCTGCGTGGCTCACTGCTTATCAGGAGCTCACACTGGCTGCCATGCTGTAGGGCACCAAAGGAAAACAAAACAGCAATAAAGGGAGGTCTTTGTCACGGATTAAAAGGGTTTGGAAACATCTGAGCCATGCGGTTCTCGAGCACTGACATTGCCAATGACTTCATGACAGAATGCTAGACAATACGCTAACAAGATGAGATGGAGGTGGAGGGGCTGCCAACACTCATGCTTTTGTTAGTGGCCTCTTATCTGTGTGAGTGTGGCTCCACAGTTCCCCAATAAAGTAGCTGTGTGCAGAGTGAGAGGCATCAGGCTAATGACATTACAGTATTGCTGCCTGTGACTGCAGCTAAGGGTGTCCCTAAAGGTCGTTATTACGGGGCATATTCTTCTTTTTAAGTGGGTTAGTCTCACGTGCATTCTGAACTTGTTTCATTAGAAAATTCATCCCTGGTACTAATGGAAGAGCCCCATCTTTATGCGTAAGTAGGACTGTTTGGTCACCTGGGTGTGCTTCAGAGCTCAGCAATGATCTCCTTTCGTGCCTTCAATCAAACTAGTGATTCATTCCTTTGTGTGTATTGATGCCCCACCTCCAAAATTCTTTCTTTAAAAACATAATTATGTGGTCTTCTTCTTTGATTTGGTTACTCAGTTTGCCTCTAAGTATCTTTTGATGAGTTTATTCCAAAATAGTGCATTTCAATATCTGTCTCTCAGTAATTGATAAAATAATTAGAAAGTCAGTAAGAATATAAAAGATCTGAACAACACTATCAACCAACTTGATCTAATTGACGTTTATAGAACAATCCACTCAGCAGCAGCAGAATAAACATTATTTTCAAGTGCACATGGAATATTTCCCAAAAAGAGATGCTATTCTGGGCCATGAGATTAATCTCAATAAATTTAAAAGATTTCAAGTCATACAAAGGAAGTTTTGTGATCACAATGGAATTAAAGTAGATATCATAACAGAAAGATCTGTGGGAACCCCCCCAAAGATTTGTAAATTAAGTAACTCACCTTTACTCTAATGAGTCAAAGGAGAAATCAAAAGAGAAAATAGAAAGTATTTTGAACTGAATGAAATGACACAAAACGATCAAAATATGTGGGATGCCACTAAAGTATTTAAGGGAAATTTATAGCAGTAAATGCTTGTACTAGAAAAGAAGAAAGGTCTCAAATAAATAACCTCAGTTTCTGTCTTTAAAAAGCTAGAAGAAAGAAAAGCGCATGAAACCCAAACTAAGTAGAAGAAAGAAAACATAAATATAAAAGAAGAAATAAAGAAATAGAAAACAGAAAATCAACAGAGAAAAATCGATGAAACAAAAAGCTGGTTCTTTGAATAGATAAATTTTTTTTTTTTAAATAAAGTTCTGGCCAGATCGATGAGGAGAAAAAGAGACGTGACACAAATTATAATGATCATAAATCATAGAGGTGACATCATTAGAGATTCTACAGATACTAAGAGGATAATAAGGGAATATTATTAACTACTTTCTGCCAATAAATTGGACAACTTAGATGAAATGGAAAAACTCCTTGAAAGACACAAACTACCAAAGCTCATTCAAGAAAAAATAAGTCACTTGAATAGGCCTGTATCTATTAAATAAATTGAACTTGTAGTTAAAAACCATCTCTGCAAAGAAATTTCAGGCCCACATGGCTTCTTGGTGAATTTTGCCAAACACTTAAGAAAGAAATGACACCAATTCTTTGCAAACTCTTCCAGAAAATTGAGAAGAAGGGGCTACTTCCCAATTCATCCTATGAGTTGAACATTATTACTCTGATACCAGAATCAAACAGACATACAAGAAAAGAAAACCACAGACCCATATCCCTCATAAAATTAGATGCAAAAATTCTAAACTAAGTTCTAACAATTGAATCCAATGATATATGAAAAGTTCATGATCAAGTGGCATTTATCCCAGGAATGCAAGGCTGGTTTAACACTCAGAAATCATTGAGATTCACCATATTAACAAACTGTAAAAGAAAAACCATAATGCTGTCTCAATTGATTCAGAAAACACATTCAACCAAATCCAATGCCCATTCCTGATAAAGACTCTCAGCAAACTAGAAATAGAAGTTAACTTTCTCAACCCAATAAAGGACATCTACAGAAACTTAAATACAGCATTATTCTTAATGGTGAAAGACTGAATTCTTTCCCCCTAAGACCAGCATTAGGGAGAGGCTGTCCACCTTTAACATCTCTATTCAACGCTGTAAAGTAGAATATTTTTCTAGTCTAGCCAAGGCAATAGGCAAGAAAAGAAAGAAAATCGTCCATATTGGGAGGAAGAAGTAACACTGTCTTATTCTCATGTAACTGTCTGAATAGAAAGTACTTAGGAATAGAAACGCTGCTAGAACTATCACATGAGTTTAGAAGGTTGCAGGATACATGATCGACGTACAAAATCAATTTCATATCTATATACTAAAAATAAAACACACACACATACACATTAGCAGTGAGCAATCTGAAATCAAAATAAAAAACAGCATCATTTAAAATGACATTTAAAAGAAAATTAAATAGTTAGGCATGAATCTGACAAAAGATGGGAAATACTTGTACACTGAAAACCAGAAAACTTTCTTGAGAGAAATTAAGGAAGACCTAAATAAATTGAGAGATATGCTATTGTCTTAGGCTGGGTTCTCTAGAGAAGCAAAACCAGTGAAGTGTATAAATATAGAGAGATTTATATCAAGGAAATGGCTCAAGCAGTTGTAGAGGCTTCTCCCGGTTCATGTAGCCACACGGGCTGGCGAATCCAAGATCGGCAAGTCATAGAGCAAGGCTCTTGCTTACAGGCTGTGAAGACTGATTAATTCCAAGATTGTCAGGCAAGACTGTAGCTAAGTCGCTAGCTCAGGTTCCAAGAACTGGGGTCACATGAACAGGAGCCAGCTGCAGGATCCAGAGTGTGCAAAAGCCCACAAGCTTTGCCAAAATATCTGCTTATATTAAATGCAGGCCACACGCCCAAGGAAACTCCCTTTCAACTGATTGGCTACTCACAGCAGATCCCATCGTGGAGGTGATCACACAATATCAAATCTCATCATGGAAGTGATCACAACATCATACAACTGCCAAACCACTGGGAATCGTGGCCCAGCCAAGTTGACACACAACCTTAACCATCACACTATGTTCATGGATCTGAAGACTGAGAATTGCTAAGATGCCAATTCAACCCACGTTGCTCTATAGATTCACCACAATCCCAATCGAAATCCCTCCAACTTTTGGTAGAAATTGGTAATTAATCCAAAACTAATATGAAAATACAAAGGACCTAGAATAGTCAAAACAACTTTAAAAAAGAAGAACACAGTTAGAAAACTAACACTACCTGCTTTCAAGGACTCAAAGGAACTGCCTTGTTTTTCCAGGTCTCGAAAGTTTTCTGCCTTTGGCAGGGTGCAATCTTACCACTTTTCTGATGCTTGTTTTAGTAGAAAATATTTGAATTTTCCTTTTCTGACAGGTTTATGGCTTTGGCAGGTTTTACTGTATAAAGCTATAGTAATCAAGACAGTGTGATACTGGTATAAAGATAGGTACATAGATCAAGGCAACAGAAATAGACCCATACAAATATAGCCAACTGCTTTTCCACAAAGGTGCAAAGGGATTCGGTAGAAAAAGAACTGTCTCTCAACACGTGGTGCAGAAAGGAAGAACTTCAATCCACGCTTGCGCCCGATTAAAAAATTAACTTGAACCCGATTGGAGACCTACATGTAAAATCTACAGCTATAAAATTCTTGAAGATAATATAGCAGAGAAAAACCTTTACAATGTTGAGTTAGGAAAAGATTTCTTAGCTATGACAACAAAAGACCATCGATAAAAGAACAAATCGATAAATTAGACCTCGTCAAAATTAAAAACTTCTGATCTTTGAAAGAGACTGGTAAGGGATTAAAAAGACAAACCACAGACTTTGAGAAAATATTTGGAAAGTAGATATCTGACAAAGGGACAAAAGAGCAACAAGTACAGTGTTCTCCACTTGTTGTAAAATTATTTCATTTTGTACTATAGGAATTTTCCTGAACACATCATACTGTTTCAGTCCCCTTGCTTTGTCACTTGTTGGTCCCCCTGCCTGGGGTTCCCTCATCCCCCTTCGCCCATCTCAGAATCTCTCGCCTCGCTAATTAGCTTGTGCCCTCTTCTTTGTGATTTTTTTCCCTAACTTCCTCCTAATTCTGTATTTTGTGTATCGCCTTTGTGATTGTTTTTCAAATCTACATAACACGTATGTTATAAACCTAATATTGTTCTTAAGATGATTGATTCACTTTTTTCTAAAGTAAATACGATGGAAACGATACCGTTGCGTGTTTAACAATTAACACAAATACGAATGAAATACGAACAATCATCAGATTGATCTTTAAAAATGTGAACCCAAAATATGTCACTGGAAGAGTGAGCTTGTTTGTGTTAGTCAGCAGTGAAGAGTATTTGAAGCCACATGACTTAGTTTCAGATAAAGTTCTCAGTAAGATAATTCTAGGTATTGGTTTTATGTTAAGCACATCCCAACTCCCATGTAGCTATAATTAGAAAGGATGAAAAAAATCTTTAATTACTACTAATTGTTTAGGTGAAGTCCCTGGGTAGTACAAATGGTTAATGTACTCAGCTGCTGACCGAAAGGTTGGCAGTTCAAGCACACCCAGAGGCACCTAGGAAGAAAGGCCTAGTGATCTACTTCTGAAAAATTGGCCACTGAAAACTGTATGGCGCACACTTCTATTCTGACATACACGGGGGTCACCATGAGTCAGAACAGACCCTGCGGCAACAGATTTGGTTTGGTTTTTTTAATTGTGTAGGTGGGGGTTCTTAGTTGCAAACAACAGAATTCACTGTGGTTACTTTCAATAGGAAATGAGTATATTAAAGGGTTTTGGATGACCCACCAAATGTTCATTAGGGCTATAAAGTCAGATTTTGAGGGCACACAGCTGTAAAAAATGCTCAGTTGCATGGGGGTGTCTTCTATGAAAAAGGATCACTGCTCCTGGGCAGCCATACCTCTCAGGACTGAACATTCCTCTTCCAGAAGAAACAACATTCTCTGCCCTTGAGCTTGCCACAAGGTCAGTACCCCTGCCCAGCCACTTCTTTGTGATGGTCACTTCTGAATCCAAGTCCCTCATCTGGGTTTTAATTGGCAGAAGCCAGGTTAATCGTTTATACCCTAGCTATAAGGCAGTCTGGGAATATAAGTTTTCTAGTCGACACTTTGGACATGTTATCACGAAGGATCAGTCCCTGAAGAAGGACATCATGCTTGGTGAAGTAGAGGGTCAGTGAAAAAGAGGAAGACCCTCAACGAGATGGATTGACACAGTGGCTGCAACAATGGGCTCAAGCATAACAACGATTGTGAGGATGGCACAGGACGGAGCAGTATTTCATTCTGTTGTACGTAGGTTGCTATGAGTCGGAACTGACTCGACGGCACCTAACAACAACAACAGTGTCTACTTATGCAAGAGAACTAACAAAATATGAGAAGGGTGTTCAAAAATGTAGGCAGCCACAAATGCAAACGTTTACAACACTAAGCAAATTTTTCTGGGTGACCCGTGTTTCAAGGAAGTCCCTGGGTGGTGTAAATGATTAACAAGCTCAGCTGCTAACCAAAAAGTTCGAGTCCACCCAGGGATGGCTTGGAAGAAAGTCCTGGCCATTTACTTCCAAAACAATAACCCACTGAAAACCCTGTGGAGCACATTGGGTCACCATGAGTCGCGATCAACTGCAAGGCAACGAATTTGAGTTCTGTTTGCTTGTTTCGAGAAGCTATTCAAAGTGATCTCCTGCCTCTATTCTACTATGGAAAATACAAAATTATTTGATAATGTCTATAAAATGGTAAGGTCCCTGGGTGGTGAAAATGATTAAGCAGTTAACCACCAGCTGAAAGGCTGGCAGTTTGAACCCACCCAGAGGCACCTGGGAAGACAGACCTGGAGATCTGCTTCTGAAAGGTCACAGCCTTGAAAACTCTATGGAGCAGTTCTACTCTGCACGCATGGGGTCGCCATGAGTCGGAATCAACTAAAAGGCAACTAACGGCAACAACAAATGGTGGGAAAAGTGTTGCTTATCTAATTTTCTCTGCCGTTGGGTTGGGAAAATACTTATGAAGATCTCTGATCAGATCTTTCAAGGGTTTCTTAACAAAGTTGAGCACATTTTTCAGCAAATGTGACAGATGGGTGCTGAACCAAGTGGTTCAGACCACAGAAAGAGTCCAACTCACCTCCCTAGGGTTGTTTGCCCTACAGCCCTAGGTTAGAAGTACTGTGTTTCCTTTGACTCACATGGGTGTGTACTGAAGTGAGCTTGCCTTGTAAGGATAGGCAAGAGATGTGAAATTTGCAGAGCCATTTTTAGTCATGCATACAATCTCTAGATTGAAGGTTTCATCCAAAAACACTCGAAGTTCCCCCTGTGGCTCAGTAAGGTGAGTGAGAAATTTTGCTTGCCATTGAGCTTCTGATATGAGACACTCTGTTTTCACAGATACTGCCCATTTCCTCATCCAGCTGAGAAAAAAATTCAAGAGGTCTAGCTAAGCTGCCCTTAACAGATTAACAATTTTAACAGCTTTGTGAAGCCCTCCTCTTAAATCTTCATGCTTGTTGCAGGTGATGGGGCTTCCCTGTTATTCAACAGAGAGCAGACTTTGCTGCTGGGGCACATGTTTAATACCTGGAACAAGTCCTCATACTGAACAATAGGCATGAGTCACACTTCTGTAATATTTTCCTATCGATGTTATTGTTTTGTCTATATGATTTTTCACTAAGTTATCAATGTGGCTTTAAAAAAAATTTTATTGTAGTGAAATAGATATAACAAAACATTTACCACTTCAACCATTTTTACTTGTACAATTCAGTGATGTTAATTACTTTCACCATATTGTGGACAAAACGGTTCAAACCCCTGCTGAGAATTTGCATTTGCATCCTGGATATACTTGAATCAGAATCTACATTTTAACAAAATCCCCAGGTGATTTTTATGTATAATAAACTTTGAGAACTACTGCTCTGCTAGTGGTTCTCAGAACTGGTCCCTAACCGGCAGCGTTAGCATCGCCTGGGAACTTGTTAGAAACGCAAATTCTCAGCAGGAGTTCGAACTTTAGCGGGTTTGAAGCTCTGGTTGTGCGACTATCACCACCATCCATTTCCAGTGTTTTCAATCACCCTTGGCAGAAACTTAGCACCCCTCAAGCAATACCTCTGCATTTTCCCCTAATGTATTTTTATGTAAACCTTTTATTATGGAATAATTCTAGATTTAGAAAAATAGCAAAAATACTTCATAGAGTTCCTGTATATCCTTCACCGAATTTCTATTTCACCAAATATTCTCATCTTATATAACCATTTGTCAAAACTGAATTAGTACATTGCTATTCACTAAACTCTAGATTTCTTTATTTGGATTTTACCTGTTTTTCCAGTAACATCCCTTTTCCGTTCCGGGATCCTAACTGCGAGACCACATACCATTTAGTCTTCCCGTCTCCTTTGCCTCCTCTGGTCTATGGCAGTTTCTAAGTCTTCCCTTATTTTCATGATCTGGACTGGCCATGAGTTTTGTAGAATGTCCCTCAAGCTGAGTTTGCCTGATGCTTTTCTCGTGATTAGGTTGGGGTTGGGAGTGTTTGGAAAGCATACCACAAGATGAGATGCTGTCCTCATGACATCGTGATAGGAGATACATGACATCAACATGACATCACTGAAGACCTTACCCTGAACATCAAGGTAAGGTTAAGGCGTGTCTGCCGGATTTCTCCATCGGTAGGTTACTATTTCCCCCTTCCAAACTCTCTTTTCTGGAAGCAAATCACTGAGTCCAGTCTGCTGCCTCCTAGAGGGGGAGCATATCTACATATATCATTTTCAATTTTTCTGTAAGGAAAGTTTGTCCCTCCTCCTCACTTATTTATGTATTAAATCAGCTATTTATATCAGTGTAGAGTCATTTCTATTTATCCTGCACTTTAGGCAATAATGCAGTACAATGTTATTTAGTTTTTTGTTCAGATTGTTCCAGATTGGCCATTGGAGCCCTTTCAGGTTTTCCCTTTGACATGCTGCCATCATTGTGTTTTTAGAGCACTTCATTACTTTCTGCCACAACAGAATGCTCCAGGCTTATCTTGTGTTATCCTAGACCCAGCCCTAGAATTAGTCATTTCCCCAAGGAGTCCTGGTTTCTTTTATTGGAGACTGGTATCCAGAAATCATGATCTGGGTGCTGAGTGTATCAGTACGTTTTTAAAAAATATGTTACAGTTGTACAAATTACACAGAACAAAATGTCTTCTTAGACCTTTTATTATCAGAAAAAGACCAAAAATTAGCCACATTCAAAATAACGTTGAATTCATCAGTTTGCTTCAAATTGTATCCTCTTGGTTGTACTTAGGGTAATAATCTCTATGTTTTCTGTGATGAATTGTTTGTTTCATAGAGAGCAGAGGTTAATGGGAGGGAGGGAAAGAGTATCAGAACTCAGCCTCAGGGGGGAGGGGGAGTGGGTAATCAAGGCCGATAGAGCAAGGCTGCATCCTGGGGACAGTGGGGTCCACCTGCAGCCTTTGTGGATGTTTCATTTCTTGGGTAGGGCTGGCCCTCATCACCATTCTGGGAATATTTGCAGGCTTGTCCATGTCAACTAATCCATTCAGATTTTAGTTTTTAGCCTATACTAGATCCTCAGATATTTTATCATTAGGATCAGGTGGTTAATACAAAGAATCGCTTTAATATTAGAGAGAAATTTATCCTTGTTTTAGCTCTAATATGATGTCTTCCTTGTCTTGAGCACGTCTTTCATCATTCAGCACTCCTGGTGCCATAGTAACACAGGGTACTTGTTGGCATGTGACTTGAGAGACAAGCTTGCATAGTGTCTTAGACAAAGCGGGTTCTGCAACTTCCGAGGTGTGTGATCTTGGACAAGTGACTTCCTTACCTGTAAACAATAATAATAATAATAACAAGGGCAACAATAATAATATATAGCGCATGGAATTATCACGGAGTTAGTGATTATTCTAGTATCTGGCACACAGTAAATAATAAATAAGGATTTTCCTGCCTGTTATTATCAAGATGAATTTCTCCCCAGTTTAGGGTGTTACCTTATATGACAGAGTGTGCCCAGAGGTCAGTCTTCACCCAGCAGGTTCCTGCCTTTACTCCTTCTTGAGCTGAGGTCAGAGGCAGTGCTCACTCCACCCCAGCCGTGTGAGATGGAAGCTCTGAGCCTCCCGGTCGACCCTCCAATGTCATCAGACTCTGCTTGCTGAAAGGAGCAGAGACAACGGTTGACCTCTCCAATAAGTCAAACTGCAAACCTAAATTTTGTGCAGATACGTCAACTGACCATGCATGGTGAGTTACTTCACATCCTACAAATATCTCGTCACTATGTTTTAAAATTCTGCTCACCCTATTATAACAAAATTGTGCCAGTGATAATGGGCGGGAGTTTTCTAGTGATCATTTGTACTGTGGCAATTCTGCTGCTTATGATGGGTAAGGATATCTGATTGTTTTTTTCTGTAATGGAAGAATAACTATGATAATAAATAAAAAAAGAGTATCTGTTGCTTTTTTTCCACACTGCATCTGTAAAGTTTATGGGTTATTTTTGTCTATGTATTGTGTCCTCTGTGTGTGTGTGTGTGTGTGTGTGTGTGTATTTCAACATCTTATATTCCATTGTTATACCCTTCCCTCTTTTTTGCCTTAGGAACATAAGCTGAACTATTATAACAGCCAAAAGGTGGAAACAACCCAAGTGTCTATCAACAGATGGATGGATAAACAAAATGTGGTATCTACATACAATGGAATATTACTCAGCCATAAAGAGAAATGAAGTTCTGATATATTATCAAATGTTATATGATACCACTTACATGAAATATCTACAAATGTACAGAGATCAAAGTTTATTCATGGTTACCAGCAGTGGGAGGGAGGGAGAAAGTGGAATCATTGCTTAGGGGGCACTGAGCATCTGTCAAGGGTAATGGGAAAAGTTGGCAACAGTTAATGGTGATGGTTGCACAATATGATAAACATAAGCAAGGTCATGAATTGTACATGTAAAAAATGTTGAACTGGCAAATGTTTTGTTACATATATTTTTACCTTAGTACTAATAAAAAGAACATAGGCTGATATTGCAGCATCCAGGTGGTGGGGGTCTGAGGACAGAGAAGGCCTGCAAGGTCCTTGGATAGGTCAGCTCCCATCAGCTTTTACACATGGAAAGATGCCTTGAATCTGGGAGCAAACAAATTCACTAACTATCCAATACACATTTCACTTGATTGTGTTTTACTTTAAAATGTTAGATTCAATGAAGCAACTGCTGTCTGGCCTTGACAAGGTCAAATAAATGATTTGCTTGAACTTGCCACTTGTAAGTAGCTCATTTTGGCATTGTAGGAGCTCAACCACATAGTTTTGAGAGGACACAAACACTCTGATTCCATTCTTTACTTCTAGGTGGGCACTCGGGGATGTCCTTTCTGAAAACAAAGAGGAAATAACATTGCACTCACTATCTTCCAGGTTTTCTCTTTAACTTATGTCAGATTCTAGGAAGAAATTGCTAGTTGCCTTCTAGGCTACTGAGTGAAAAAACGGTTTCCACAGGCCACTTCCAAACTGGCTTTATATACGCAAAACGAATACACGGGTTTAGAGGTCAAGACAGTGGTTAGCCTTTTGGGGCATTGACTGGAATAGGGTACTAGGGGCTTCTATGGTGCTTGAAATGATCCGTTTCTTGATCTGGGTGCTGGTTACATAGGTGTCTTCATTTTTGTGAAAATTTGTCAAGCTGTGAACTATTGATTTCTGTACTCTACTGTAGGTATGTCATGCTTCATTAAAAAGTTTACTTTTTATATTTTATTAGCTTTTAAATTAAAAACAAACTTTATTGTGGTGAAATCTGTATGACAAAACATTTGCCATTTCAACCATTGTTACAAGTAAAATTCACTAACATTAATTACATTCACCATGTTGTACAAAAATCACCCATCCCTTTCTAAGTTTTCATCATCCTCAACAGAAACTCTGCACCCCTAAGCAATACTCCCCCCGTCCCCACCTACCCACCCCACGTAACCACTAATGAACTTTGTGCTCTGTGCATTTGCCTATTCTGGATATTTCATGTAAGTAAGATCTACAATACGTCCTTTTGTGCCTGACTTATTTCACTCAGCATGACGTTTTCAAGGTTTATCCATGTTTTAGCAGGTATCAGAACTTCATTTCTCTTTATAGCTGAATGATATTCCCTTGTATGAATATATCACACTTTGTTTATCCATTCATCTGTCGATGGACATTTGGATTGTCTCCACCTTTTGCCTATTGTGAATAATGCTGCAGTGAACACTGGTGTACAAGCATCTGTCTGAGTCCCTGCATTCAATGCTTTGGGATATATACCTAGGAGTGGAATTGCTGGCTCATATGATAATTCTATGTTTAAGTTTTTCAGAAACCTCCTAATTGTTTTCCCCAGCACTGTTAAAAAGTTTACTTTTAAATTACATATATATATATATATATTTACTCTTAAATAGAATTGCCTATCCCTGGTTTCCAGACACCTAGGTCATCCTGGAGGAAGATGAGTAATGGGGAGGAGCACAGAACAAGAGGCTTTATGATCCATCCTTTCCTCTTTTGGGAAAACTGACCTATCAGAGGAAAACAGACATATTTTATGATAAGAAATTGCTAATTATTCAAAGCGTCCCTGATTGTGCAAACACTTAATGTACCAGCTGCTAACCAAAAGACTGAGGTTTGAGTCTACCCAGAGGCTCCTCAGAAGAAAGTCCTGGCGATCTACTTCTGAAAAATCAGTCACTGATGACCCAATGGAGCACAGTTCTACTCTGACACACATGGGGTCACCATGAGTCGGAATTGACTCAATGGCAACAGGTTATTTATTCAGAGCAGCAAGCAAAAAATAGTCCAATCTGCAACTGATCATGGAGATGATACAGGACACAGAAGTGTTTCATTCCATCGTGCATGGGGTCGCCATGAGTTGGGGCCAACAGGATGACAGCTAACAATAACAACCACAAAACAAAAGATCGGGATAAGCCAACACTTCTGTGAATGAGGTAATGGCTGCAGGGTCCCCGGACTTCTTCTTCATCTGTAACTATTTCCATGGTTTGAAATTATGTGGAAAAGAAAATGGACAGCCAGTTATGCATATGACACTAAGCTCTTACGAGTAGTGAAATATCAAAAAACTTTAAGACCTGTTTTTAAAGCTGAGCAAATGGGGAAAACATAGTAGATGAATTTCACTGTGGACAAACTTTGATGGAGTATGAACTCATTAACTCTTCATTCATCCACTGAACATTTTAAAATACCTGGTATATGTCATTTCCTTTTGCAAGGAGCTGAGATTCCTGTTCCCAAGAACTCACAATCTTGTGGAGGAGGTGGATAAGCAAATAGATAATAGCAATACAGCGTGACTTGTGCTGGGACAGGACAGAGTGTTAGGGGTGCTTAAAGGGCCTCAACTCAGACAGGAGAAAAGTTTTGAGAGGCTTCTTGGGGTCCATGGCGTCTGCAATGTGCCTTGGCACCAGAGAAGAATCTGGGCATAATTGTACACTGTTCACTCAAATCACCAGCACAGAGGTTGTGGTAGCTTTATATGCCAGGCCTTTCTTCCGGGGCTCCTCTGGTGGACTCCAAGCTCCAGACTTTCAGTTAGCAGCCAAGCACATTAGCCATTTGCACCTCCCTCAAGGACTCTGCTAGTTAAATTACTGATGTATAAAGATCTGCTAGCTGAAAATTCATCTAAGTAATTGTCATAGATTGAATTGTGTCCCCCCAAAATATCTGTCACCTTGGCTAAGTCATGATTTCCAGTATTGTATGATTGTGTACCATTTTGCTATCTGATGTGATTTCCCTGTGTTGTAAATCCTATCATAATGATGTAATCAGATGGATTTGCAGTAGTTATATTGATGAGGTCTACAAGATTAGATAGTGTCTTAAGCCAATTTCTTTTGAGATATAAAAGAGAGAGACAAGGTAACCTCATATCACCAAGAAAGCAGTGCCCAGAGCAGAGTGTGTCCTTCGGACCTGAGGTTCCTGTGCTAAGATGCTCCCAGACCAAGGGAAGACCGATGACAAAGACCCTCCTCCAGAGCAGACAGAGAATAGAAAGCCTTCCCCTGGAGCTAACCCCCTACCGGACTGTGAGAGAATAAATTTCTCTTTGTTAAGGCCATCAGCTTGTGGTATTTCTGTTATAGCAGCACTAGATGACTAAGAGAGTAACATTCTGTAAAGAGATGTCCACAGATCACCTTCTTAGTGGGAAGACTAATGTTGATCTGTATAACAAGTAGAGGCAAAAATCTGAATTTTCAGGCTTAAGAATTTATGTCTATGTAAATATAGCTTACGTCTTATGATGTTGTGGAAGAGTATAAAGAAATTGGGACCCTTCTTAATCTTAAAAAATGAAGGCTGAGAGCAGGAAATGGGTCAAATTTTACAAAAATCACAAAAAATAGAGCTGACTTGTCCTTTCATGTTGAACAGCTCCCAAGGGCACCATATACCATTTACATTGTGATCAGCTGTCCTTGAGATTCCACAGTGTTGTGGCCCTGGAGATAGCATACCTCAGAATTCGAGAACAATGGGACAAGCACTGAAGGTGGAAAAAATATAAATATAAGACCAATAAAAAGAATTTATACCTAACATAACTGATGAAAACATTTTTATTTCATCTTCACAAAAAATTGTACGGGCTGAAAATAAATAGCTACAAAATAAAAAAAATAACAGTATTGGATTATAACCCAAAGAATAAAATAAATGTCTATAAGTTTACACTGATATCAGTAAATTATTGAATAAATATATAAATAGGGAAGAAGAGACATCCTCCTTACAGAAGAATTCCAAATACTATCTGTAGATACCTCCCCCTCCAGAAGGGGAAGCTCAATTTCCCTCCTCTGAAGGCTGTGCACTGGACTTAGTGACTCACTCCAAAGAAACTAAAAAAAGAAGTCACAGTTGCCTTTGAGTCTTCTCCGACTCATGGCGACCTGATACGTCTCAGAGTAGAACTGTGCTCGGTAGGGTCTTCAGTGGCTGATTTTTTCCCCCAGAAGTACATCTCCAGGCCTTTCTTCCAAGTTGCGTTTTGTTGGACTCAAACCTCCAACCTTTCAGTTAGCAGACGAGCATATTAACTATTTGCACCACCCCAGGATTCCTTTCAAAGAAACCTGGCAGACATCCCTTAACTAGGTGATCAAGGTCAACATTACCAGTGGTAAGTCAGGCTGATATCACTTACTTCCTGATAGGATGTGATGAGAAGGTTCCTTACGTTGTGGTATTCTTTCCAAAAACTCACAACCCCAGTTTAACCATGAGAAAAAGATCAGATAAAACAAAACTGAGGATCATTCTACAAAATACCTGACCAGTACTCTTCAAAATGGCCAAAGTCCCAGAAAACAAAGAAAGAAACCCACAGAGGAGAGAGAACTAAGGTGACATGGCTGCTAGATGCAACATGGTGTCCCAGGTGGGACCCTGGAACAGCAGAGGACATTAGCGGGACAACTAGGGAAGTCCAAACAAAGTCTGGAGATTGGTTAATAGGGTTCTACCAGCGTTAATTTCTTAGTTTTGACAAACATACTCTGGTTACATAAGATGTTAAAATTACAGAAAGCTGAGGGAGGGTTATATGGGAACACTCTGTACTATCTTTACAACTTTTTTATAACTCTAAAATTATTCCAAAAAAAAGTTTATTTAAAAATATATAAATAGATTCAAGAAGTATTTTTTTAGGTTAATAAATGATAGATTCATGATGTAACATTCCAGCAAGCCAGAGATATTTGATGAAACTCTTTTATCTTTGGGATGTTCATCAAGTATTGAAATCAACCCAATTCTGTCACTTACCAACTGTGTGATCTTGCACAAGTTACTCTCTTTCTCTGACCGTAGTTTTCACATCTTTAAAAATCTGTGATAGCAGTATGTACTTTGCAGGATTATTAAGTGAATTAAATGAGATACAAAACCCATTGCCATCGAGTCGATTCCAACTCATAGTGACCCTATAGGACAGAGTAGAACTGCCCCATGGGGTTTCCAAGGAGCAAATGTTGGATTTGAACTGCCAACCATTTAGTTAGCAGCCGAGCTCTTAACCACTGAGCCACCACTGAGCACAGAGCCTGGCATATAGTAGGCACTTAATAATCATTGCTTTCCTTCCCTTTCTATAGCACATACCTTATCCCATCACTATCCAACATGATGTTAGATGGTTTGTATCATGATTTGTTATTAGGTGCTGTGTAATTGCACCTTACCCATGGTGGCCCCATGCATAATGGAACTAAATGCTTCCTGGTCCTGCACCATGCCCAAGATTTGTTGTGGGTTAGACTGTGGTGACGCATAGGATTTTCACTGGCTGACTTTTGGAAGTAGATCACCAGGCCTTTCTTCCTAGTCCATCTTAGTCTGGAAGCTCTGCTGAAACCTGCTCAGCATCGTAGCAACACCCAAGCCTCAACCGACAGGTGGTGGCTACACATGAGGTGTATTGGTCAGGAATCGAACCCAGGTCTCCAGCACAGAAGATGAGAATTCTACCGTGGAACCCACTGCCCCCATTATATCATGAGGATCCAAAAATCCAAACTCGTTGCCACTGAGTCAATTCCAACTCACAGCAACCCTACAGGGCAGAGCAGAACTGCCTAATAGGGTTTCCAAGGTTGTTATATTTATGGAAGCAGACTGCCATCTCTTTTTTTCTACAAGCAGCTTCTGGGTTCAACACCCACCTTTTGGTTAGCAGCCAAGCACTTAACCACTGCGCCACCAGGGCTCCTTTATATCGTGAGACTACCCTTAAATGACAATTTTTATAGAAGAACATTTTAACTCTAAGAAATGAAATCAACACAAAGAGGCTTAGTCCTTTAAGAAGCTGAATATACACAAACACATCATTTAAAAATTAAGTGAAAATGAATAGAAAATCAGCTGAGTAAGTAGATGTTGAAGACATGCTGCGAGAAGTAGAATCAGTCAGAGAAGACTTCTTGGAGGAGGTGAGATTGGGACAGGGAAAAGAAGGATGTGTTGGGGCAGGTTTGGGGGAGGATTGTACGGAAGGATGAGAAGTAGCTTTTGAAGGAAGACAGCTAATACGCCTGGGCCAACTCGTGGCAAAATCGTGAAAATGGCAGCGTGACCTCAGTTTTCTTTTCTTCCTCCTTGTAGAATGGCTCTCCTTGCTCCCTCCTGGTTTGGCCTTTCTGTCTGCCCTAAATGTCCAGATCCCTCATCCCACTCCCAGCTGTTGAGGACCACACCCAGTGGAGGGTTACCTAGGCTGGCCCTGAGGGGACACTCCACACTGACAGCCTTCCCAGGTTTCTGGCTCTTTTATCAAAAGGGATCATCCAGGGGTCCCATCCCCTTAAGACTTTTCTAGACTTGAGAAGTTAACCATCAGTCTTGATGGCTGAGACTTGTTCATAGTGTTTTGCTTCTTAGGTAACTTCCCTTAAAGTTTCTTTATCCCAAAGAATGATTGAGGAAGAAATTTTAGCCACCATGGTACCGCCAAAGAAAGACACAAATTTGGGCAGAGACGTATACAGCCTGGCTGAAGTCTGGATTGGAGGGTGGAAAGCAATATGGTTAATAAGTTCCGGGAAGCGGGGAGGGAAGGAGAGAGGAGGTGGAGAGTTGTTGAACATTAAAAGCTGTGAACGTAACTTTTCCAGAGTAGGTCTCTTCACATCAGTACTGTATGCATTTTGGGCTGGATAATTCCTGGTCATGGGGTGGCGTGTGTTTCATGATTATATAGTGTTTATTCAGCAGTATCCCTGGTCTCTACCCACTAGATGTGAGTATTGTCGTTGTTAGCTGCTGTGGAGGCAGCCCCAAATCGTGGTGACCCCACGCACAATGGAACAAAAAGCTATAGGCCCTCTGCCACGCCCACAATGGGTTGTGGAGCTGACTGTTGTCATCCATATGATTTTCACTGGGCTGATTTTTGGAGTAGATTGCCAGGTCTTTCTTCCTAGCTCATCTTGGTCTGGAAGTTCTGCTGACTACTATTCACCATCATAGCAACACCCTAGCCCTCACTGACAGACGGGTGGTGGCTTCGTGTGAGGTGAATTAATTGGTCAGGAACCAAACCTGGGTCTCCCACAAGAAAGGTGAGAATTCTAGCACTTAACCACCACTCTGCCCAGATGCCAGTAGCACCCTTTCTAGTTGTGATGACAACAAATGTCTCCAGACGTTGCCAAAGGCCCCCTCTGGGGCACAACTACCCCCCTTCTAACCACTAGCCTACCAAGGTTCTGCACTGTGGGTAACTTCATTTTGTGAGTAACATGGATTCCATTTCTGACAGGATAATTGTTTTAATCATATGCTCTTAGTTGTTAGATAGCGTGCTTGTTTTTCTAGGTAGAATTGGAAGGTAGACAGTAGTGTACTCTTTTATTTGTAGTTTATAACTTTTCCATACTAATGGGAATGATTAGTTTTCCATCAGAAATGACAGCTTCTAGGTGTTTTGAGTGCTTAGTAGAGCTCTATGTGAAAAGGGGCACATTGGTGGTTCAGCGGTAGAATTCTCGCCTTCCACGCAGGAGACCCGGGTTCAATTCCTGGCCAATGCACCTCATGCACAGCCAGCCCCTGTCTGTCAGTGGAGGCTTACATGTTACTCTGATGCTGAACACGTTTCAGCAGAGCTTCTGGACTAAAACAGACTAGGAGGAAAGGCCTGGCGATCTACTTCCAAAAGTCAGCTGATGAAAATCCTATGGATCACAATGGTCAGATTCAATACCAATCATGGGGATGGCACAGGGAAAGGCAACACACAATATAGGGGAAGTCAGCACAGCTTGACCAAGGCAAAGAAAGACACTTAGCGGAACACAAGAAAGAAAAAAAAAAGAAAAAGAGGCAACCACGGTAAATAGTATAACATATACAACCCTACCAAGCAAACAAACAGACAAACCCGTTGCTGTCGAGTCAATTCTAACTCATAGCGACCCCGTAGAACAGAGGAGAACTGTCCCATGGGGTCTCCAAGGAGCTGCTGGTGGATTCAAACCGCCAACTTTTTGGTTAGCAGCTGATCTTTTAACCACTGCACCACACAACAGTAAAAACAAATAATTTATAAGCAGATACTTATGCTGAATAGGGGAAGGAGACATTTAGGAGTATACCTGGGTATCAGCGTGTTCCACTGTGCATGGGGTCACCCTGAGTTGGCGGCCGACTCGACAGCAGCTGACAACAGCAACAAGTGAAAAGGACTGGAAACAAATCCAGGCAAAGCAGATTTCATCCAGGCTGTGGGCGTCTCCTCAGAGACCTTCTCTACTTCTTCAAGGAGGACTGTGAAGACATGAAATGTAATCTTTCTAATCCAGAAGGAAAGCACTTACAGCTGTGATTCATAGGCACATCGAGGGCTGGGTGACCAATACATTTTAGGGAAATATTTGCCCTTTCATAGTGTGAGCATGATGTACTCACAAATGACAGAGCCTCTCCCACGCGGGGACAGGATAGATTGTCCAAAGGGGAGGCCTGCACACAGTGGCTCTCTGTGTGTTTTCTCTTGCAGGGGGCGTTTTGCATTTTCCTTCACTTCCATCAGCATTCAGGAGACTTGTCTTTGAAGCGGAGTCTGAAAAAGTAGCATGATATTTTGAGATTTAGGGAAGAATTTAATTTTATTCTAATGCTTAGCAGGTAATAACCGCTGTGATACAATCCTCCTCCTCATCCAGCTCTTAGGAACCTCTGTCCACCTTTTAGTCTGTTTGTCTTCCTCCTTCCCTCTTCCTTTCTTTATATGTTATTCCATCACTTATTCAAGAAATAATTCTTGACTATCCATTACGTGCAGAGCCTGTCGGACCAAGGACAGCCAGTTCCTAGAGACCCGCTGACTCCCTGCTGCCCTCAGGCTACCAGGTGTGGCAGGCTACCTAGGCAGGTGCCAGCAGCAGGAGTGGGAAGAGGCCAGGAGAGGCAGGTGGAATGTGCAGAGGAGGCTGGCAACTGGACAAGGGCAGGAGTCCCCGCCTCAGGCATCCAGCCCGAATTGGGGTCAGGAATCCAGTCCCTATTGGGAAAAGCACAGAGCAGACACCTCCCTGAAAGAACTGGGCCCTAGGCAATTCACCCACACCGGGGCTGAGAAGAAGAAACCAGAACCAGTAACCAGGACAGAATGCAGACAGGCCCCAGATGGCTGAGACCATAGCTCCTTGACGAGGAGACTTAAAGGTCCTTGCTGTTTCGCTGCTGGTCACTAACCATCCTTCATCAAGAGAAGGCATTGCTACTGAGCAGTCTCTGCTACCAGCCTCTGTTCCAGAAGTTCCAGTGGTAGAGGAACAGACTGGCCTCAAGTCTTAAGGAGCCCAGCATCCTTGTACTAATGTCCTAAAGACAGAAGACAGAAACAGCGTGGAACAAAATAGGGAAGAGAAAGCAGAATGCTGCTGGCCTGTGAGGCTCAGAATTCTGCTTCCTGGCTCACCTGTGTCCTCACACAAACGTCCTTGGATTATTCGGCGTGTGTGAGTGAGTGTAAGTGTGTAAGGAAGAACTGGATTGATGTCTGATACCACATGAGTCTCATCATACAGCCATTCTCTGGAACAAGTATCCCTGACCTGGGCCATAGCTGGGCTTCAGGGTATCTGTGAATCCCGGAAATTGTAAACAAGTTTATTTCATTTTTTTTTTAGCAAGAAGGCTCTCAGCTTTCTTCAGATCCCCAGAGTCAAAGTAGCCTGCAACCCATGTAGCTTGAGGACAGCCTGTCTGGGAAAAACAGCTTCCTGGGACTCCAACCTCTCTCCTTATTTCACCTCTCTTGGCTTCAGATCCCCCTTCTTTAAAACTCCTTACCCACGTTCACTCCCTTGTGGTGGATATTCTCGTTAGAACAACAAAACGGTTGCTAGCGAGTTGATTCCAACTCATGATGACCCCATGCGTGTCACTGTAGAACTGTGCTCCATAGAGTTTTCAATGGCTGATTTTTAGGAAGCAGATTGCCAGGTCTTTCTTTCAAGGCCTCTCTGAGTGGACTCAAACCTCCAACCTTTCCATTAGCAGCTGAGCGTGTTAATTGTTGGCACCAATCAGGCAATCTCTTTAGAACCAACTAAAAAAATCAAACCCATTGCCTTTGAGTCAATTTCAACTCAAGGTGACCCCATGTTTTCAGAGTAGAACTGCTCCATTCGGTTTTCCTGGCTGTAATTTTTTATTTATTTTATTTTTGCATTGTTCTTTAGGTGAAAGTTTACAGCTCAAGTTAGTTTCTCAAACAAAAATTTATACACATAATTGTTATGTGAGCCTAGTTGCTAACCCTACAACGTGACAGCATACTCCCCTTTTCCATCCTGGGTTTCCCGTGTCCGTTCAGCCAGCTCCTATCCCTTTCTGCCTTCTCATCTCACCTCCAGACAGGAGCTGCCCATTTAGTCTCGTGTATCTACCTGAACTAAGAAGCACAGTCTTCATGAATATTATTTTATGTTTTATAGGCCAGTATACTCTTTGTCTGAAGAGTTGGCTTCAGGAATGGTTTTAGTGCTGAGTTAACAGACAGTCCAGAGGCCATGTATTCTGGGGTTCCTCTAGTCTCAGTCAGATCATTAAGCTTGGTCTTCTTACTAGAATTTGAGTTCTGCACCCTACTTTTCTCCTGCTCCATCAGGGACTCTCTGTTATGTTCCCTGTCGGGGCAGTCAATGGTGGTAGCCAGACACCATCTGGTTCTTCTGGTTTCAGGCTGATGGAGTCTCTGGTTTATGTGGCCCTTTTGTCTCTTGGGCTAATATTTTCCTTGGGTCTTTGGTGTTCTTCATTCTCTTTTGCTCCAGGTGGGTTGGGACCAATTGATGTATCTTAGATGGCCACTCGCAAGCTTTTAAGACCCCAGACGCCACTCACCAGAGTGGGATACAGAACATTTTCTTAATAAACTCTGTTATGCCAATTTACCTCGATGTCCCCTGAAACCATGGTCCCCAGACCCCCACCCCTGCCACTCTGTCCTTCGAAGTGTTTGGTTGTGTTCAGAAAACTTCCTAGCTTTTGGTTTAGTCCAATCATGCTGACTCCCCTGTAGTGTGTGCTCTCCTTCCCTTCACCTAAGATAATTCTTATCTACTATTTAGTTAGCGAATAACCCTCTCCCTCCCTCTGCATCCTCATAACCATCGAAGAATGTTTTCTTTTGTGTTTAAACCTTTTCTTGAGTTCTTATAATAGTGGTCTTACATAATATTTGTCCTTTTGCAACTGACCAATTTCACTCAGCATAATGCCTTCCAGATTCATCCATATTGTGAGATGTTTCATGGATTCATCATTGTTCTTTATCGTTGTGTAGTATTCCATTGTGTGAATATACCATAATTTGTTTACCCATTCATCTGTTGATGGGCACCTACGTGGTTTCCATCTTTTTGCTATTGTGAACAGTGCTGCAATGAACGTGGGTGTGCATATATCTGTTTGTGTGATGGCTCTTATTTCTCTAGGATATATTCCAAGGAGTGGGATTGCTAGATCAAATGGTACTTCTATTTCTAGCTTTTTAAAGAAGTGCCAAATCAATTTCCAAAGTCGTTGTACCATTTTACATTCCCACCAGCAGTGCATAAGTGCCCTCCACAACCTTTCCAGCATTTATTATTTTGTGTTTTTTGGATCAATGCTAGCCTTGTTGGGGTGAGATGGTATTTCATTGTAGTTTAGATTTAGCATTTCTCTAATAGCTAATGATCGTGAATATGTCCTCTGTTAGTCATCTGAATGTCTTCTTTGGTGAAGTGCCTGTTCATATCCTTTGCCCATTTTTTAATTGAGTTATTTATCTTTTTGTTGTTGAAGTTTTGCAGTATCTTGTAGATTTTAGAGATTAGACCTGATCGGATCTGTCACAACCAAAAATTGTTTTCCCATTCTGTAGGTTGTCCTTTTTCTCTTTTGGCGAAGTCGTTTGATGAGCATAAGTGTTTGATTTTTAGGAGCTCCCCGTTATCTAATTTCTCTTCTGAGCTTTTGCATTGTTAGTTAAGTTTTATATTCTGTTTATGCCATGTGTTAGGGCTCCTAGCATTTTGGCTGTAATTTTTATGGAATCAGATCACCAGGTCTTTCTTCCCTGGTGCCACTGTGTGGATTTGAACTGGCAACCTTAGTAGTCAAGCACAAACCATTTGCTCCACCCAGGGACCTACTTTAGAACAAAGAGGAGTAAAAATAAATAATACAGGGTCTGATGAGATTCAAACAACTATCAGCACTAGGATGCCATGTGGGGATTTTCATTTACACTTTCTTATTTAGTTCTCACAGCTATGCTAAATGGTAGGTATTATTCCTCTCTTTTTACTGATGAAACTGAGGCTCAGTGAGGTAAAGTGAATTGCCCAAAGACTCACAGCAAGTAAGTAATGTGGCTGGAACACCAAGCCTTCTTTCCTCCTGATTCTGGCTACCCCATAATCCTGTCAGGCTGGTGCAGGAAGACAAAGATCCCACTGATTAGAGATTTATCCAGAATCTTTTAAAGACACTGGTAAATCTTCATACCCACAAAGGCCACCACGTCTTTCGTTGTTGCTGTTTTTAACCAATACAGACACTGAGCTCCCATGGAGCCATTGTCCACAATGTCAGAAAGTGCAGGAGACTGGATTTCTTGATCTTTTCTTCTCCTGAGGCCTTTAAACAAAAGACAACCATGAAGAAGAGTTATTAAACTAAAAACCCAGAGTACAAAGTCTGCTCTGGTTCAACTGGCGTAACATAGTTGATAAAGAAAATGTTCTACATCCTACTTTGGTGAGTAGCGTCTGGGGTCTTAAAAGCTTGTGAGTGGCCATCTAAGAGACTCCACTGGTCCCACTCTGTCTGGACAAAGGGAGAGTGACGAAAACCAAAAACACAAAGGAAAGATTAACAGACCACATTAACGGACCACGTTAATGGACCACAACTACCATAGCCTCCACCAGACCAAGTCCAGCAAACCAGATGGTGCCCGGCCACCACCACCGACTGCTCTGACAGGGATCACAAAAGAGGGTCCTGGACAGAGCTGGAGGAAAATGTAGAACAAAAATCTAACTCACAAAAAAAGACCAGACTTACTGGTCTGACAGAGAAGGAGAAACCCCCAGAGTATGGCCCCTGAACACTTTTTTAACTCAGTACTAAAGTCACTCCTGAGGTTCACCCTTCACCCAAAGATTAGACAGACCCATAAAACAAAATGAGACTAAAGAGGCACACCAGCCCAGGGGCAAAGAA
Source organism: Dugong dugon (assembly GCA_030035585.1). Taxonomy (NCBI): domain Eukaryota; kingdom Metazoa; phylum Chordata; class Mammalia; order Sirenia; family Dugongidae; genus Dugong; species Dugong dugon. The sequence goes on from CM057464.1 coordinate 317,735, forward strand.
GAGAAGTCAGGAGGGGACAGGAAAGCTTGTAATGGTGAACCCTAGATCAAGACGAGGAGAGTGCTGATGCCTTGTGGGGTTGGCCACCAATGTCACAAAACAATATGTGTGTTCATTGTTTCATAAGAAACTAATTTGCTCTGTAAGCCTTCATCAAAAGCATGAACACACACACACATACACACACAAAGTCTTGCTGGTCATCCAGGAGTCTGACAGGTCTGTGTCTCTTTGGGTGGGCAGAGATCTGAATCCTATACTTGATCAGATCTACTCATCGGAGAACTGAGGCCATTTGATAATCCAATTGCTTCTACTACTTGGAGACGCCAAGCATTTTGTCTTTCTTAAGGCAAGGTTTCTTTGGTCTGACTTATCTCAATAATCTTCTCGTTTATAGCTATTCTGACCATAGATGAGCTGATATTTCTGCAACAAAGCCATTTACAAATTTTATGGAAATCGTGCTATAAAAGACCATGTTCAGCAGGTCGAGGGCTTCTCAAACACACACACACACACACACACACACACACACTCGGGAGTTTTTTTGCCGTATGTCAAGAGCTTGTTTATTTTATCTATAACCTTATACGGCTTCCTTCACCCCATGTAGGAACCCTGCATAACATAAACATAGCTCATGCTTATGATCAGCTAATTTTGCCCGGTTCAGCAGCCTCTCTCCTCTTCTTCCTCCTCCTGTCCATCTTTCCTTCTTGCCATTCTGCGCCTCTAAAAGCCCCCACAAATATCTGAAGAGCTGCAATACCTACAGCGAGTCCTCTCCTTCTGTTACAAGCCCGCAAGACACACAATGCCGGTGACGCGCAGTGATCTCCTTGTCGAGGCTGCCTCTCTCCCTTCCCCTGCTCATTCCAGGAGCCTATTAAATTAATGAGATAGAAGTCAGAGCTACAGCCGTCAACATGTTATTGGTGTGCAGTGCCGGTGCTGTTACACCATGCCTATTTTCTCTCCTGGGACATTTAATTTCCGCTTCTCAAATGAGCTGCGAAGCTGTGAGGCCTGGCAGTGTTCGTTCTCAACACTCTGTGATGCAGATAATGAGGGTACTGATAGGTGCCTACGAGACTCTGATGGCCCCAAGCACAGCCATGGTCTGCTAATGTGTTCTGCCAGCAGTGTCACAGCGAAACCACTATCATCCCTCAAGGAATGGTTCATCTTTATGTGTAATACAGCAGCTGTCACCTAAATGGCTAATGGGAAAGCAAAGGAGAACCTTAGTGCTAGCAATCTTTGTCACTCAATAATTTCAAAGGCATCAGACTTCAGTGGCTCTTGCAAGTCCTAATAAAAGCACACTTGCCAGTTTTTATGTTGTTTGTGGTAGATTTGGTGCAAATTGAGAAATCCATGGTGCTGTTCTGTGCAAATCTAATTTAGTGTAATTTGAATAGCCAAGTAATTAAAATATATTATAGGTATAAGATGCTGGGTTGGTGGAGTGCCTGCATTAACGGGAAGATTTATTGGGCTCGCAGCTTCCACAGTGAACCTTCTACAACCACATTAGCTAACATCTGTTGGCAAATGTCAAGACACAAGGCCGAAGACGTGCACGCAAAATGTATGTGCTTGTGAGCTGGAACAACAAACCGGAAGCATGGGGTAGCACTGCAAGTTAAGTGAATTAGGAACCGGGCCTGTGTCTACACGGGGGCACATGTGCATACATGATGGTTATGTGTGTGTACACACAGGTACATACAAACACACATCCTTTCTAATTAACATCAACCCCTGCAGGGTGGGAGTTGAAGTTTGATTGGATTTAAGGAGCAAGGTAATAATAATAGGACAGTTAATACAAACGATGTCTGTGTTGACACTGCACCATTAGGGTTTCCCTGCAGATTATTTTGTTTGCTTTGCCTAAGTGCACAAGATTATAGGAGGTGATTTAGGAGGCTAGGGCACTGGATTCTGAAAGGAAGCCAAGCTAATTTCAATCACACCTACAACCAGACTGTTAATCTTTGGGGAGTTAACGCACCTGTGCTGGCAAAGTTTAAGCCAAGAGAGACTCTAGAAGGCACAAACACAGCCATTGTCCAGGGGAAAGGATCGAGGTAGAAGAGACTCGTAATTCTCTTAGAGGATAAATCAGAGGACATTTCAAAATACGAGAAATGTGCTTGTAGATAAGTGAAAGATATACCACCCAGAAAAACACAAAACATGTTCCGAAGAAATATTGGTCAGGAGTCAGCCAAGAGTGCTTGCCGTCAGATAGGAGTCACATGCACGTGAAATAGGTTTAAGTGTCAGTGCAGAGAATAGTCTTCTGTCTTCATCACTGACTGGTTTGAAAGTACTGTCAAATTAAGTCCTACTAGGAGAAAAATAACTAGCTGGGATGTGGAACTGAGGTTCTGGATAGTATTTTACATCTTCACCTCACCTCTGCCTTCCAAATCACCCTGCTATCCTCTTTCTAAACCTTCAGATCAAACATGAGACATTTCAATGATGTAATCAACTTCCCTCGCCAAACTTACTTACAGAGTCCACAGGCGTAAATATTTAGTTCAGTAACCTTACCAAACTCACGGCCATTGAGTCGCTTCTGACTCATAGCTACACTAAAGGACGGAGCAGAACCGCCCCATAGGGTTTCCAAACCTTAAATCTTTACAGAAGCAGACTGCCACATCTTTCTCCTGCAGAGTGGCTGGTGGGTTCGAACCACGGACTTCTGGGTTAGCAGCCGAGTGTTTTAACCACTGTGCCACAAGGGTTCCTTCAGTAACCTTAAGTCTCCGCCTAGTTACAGCACATCTCAGAGGATGCAGCGATAGCTGACTGTTTGGAATAAATATGTAGATTTTAAATAAGGCTTGTGATGTGTGAGCCAAGAACAGGTACTGACTTGAGTGTCAGGAACATTGCTAACACCTGCAGTCTGTCTCCTCAGTCCTGTGACTCTCTCAGCAAGGAAGAGAAGGGACACAAATACAACAGAGTGGTCAAAAAAATTAAACTGATAATGCAAACATCAAAAATGTTCCTTTTGCCCAAAGCCATAATCATACGGTATTCAAAGTATGTTAAAATGTCTTTGGTATTCATTAGAAAATCATGAGTCACCCAGCACTGTTTGGGGATCAGTATGGACGGAACTCATAAGCCCTGTGCAAAATCCATTGGCATTTGGCATCTATTAAAGCCCACGTAACAGAGAACGTCGTATTTTCAGCCAGACCTCCCTTTCCTTGCCATTTCAATGGGAAGCACTATATTTGTGGTTGGAAACCATCACTGACAAGATGACTTTTCCGAGGCAGGAGTCGGAAAGTCGATTTTTGTCAGCGTAAAATAGAAAAGAAGCCAACATGTCCGATGTCTGACTCCTTTTCTGCTCTCATTTATTCAGACCGAAGGTTCTGCCACGCGGAGAGAGCAGAGGTAATGACCGTGCATCTGTTGTCGTAATACAGTGAACTGGGAAGAACTAACTGCATGCAATTCAATAAAGTATATTTAGCATATTTTCATTGCACCGAATATCAGCTGATCCACCTCTTATTAGTATAAATGGCATAGATTAGTGTCAGGCATTTTCAACAGTGAAGAAATTACAGGAGTCTGCAAGGCTCATTAGGCTCTGGCTGCATGTTAACGAGGGGCCAGGCCTTATTAATAAGAAGAGGAAACAGATAAAACTAAGCTGGGAGGAAAAAAACACGCCTTTAAAAATTCTCCAACATTTAAAAGTGAGGAGACTGTGCTGGGGTATAGTTCTTTTCCTGCGTTTGCGGAGATGTGTACTTTCCTTTCTAATTTGTTTTTTTTTTTTTTTTTTTTTTTTGCAATATGTAAAAACATATGTATATTTCATTTCAATTAATAGCAAAAGTATTACAGAAACTGTTATTTTAAATGGGTTGTCAACTTTTGCCTTTGAATGGCTGTTCTGAAGTCAAGTTCAGGTTTCAAGTTATCTGAATTTTTATCTCCTCTTCCTTCTCCCACCAAAATCAGGTAATGAAGGCGGGAAACAACCTGCCTCAGCCCAGAGCAATAAAAGGATGTGTATCTCTTCTCTCACTGTGTTCACAATCTGGGTGGCAATATTTGTAAAGCAGTCTTTCCTTGGAAAGAAGGATAAAGAAAGAGGCTTTTGATAGTGTTACATCTAAGCAAAGCTAATGAGGGCTTTCTCTGTCAATCCAAAGGTCAGTGTGATGGATTTTGATTGAGAGAAAAAAAACAAAGCAAAAAACCACCAAAACTTCATGATTAGCATTTTGTTTAAATTTTGAGAAATTAATCAATAAAGCCTTGCACCAGAGTACAGGCAGTACACGCAGTAGAGTGAAAACAAGGGCCCTGGCTAGAAGCTGCGTGGAGTCTGAATCACGCTGAAAGGCAAGAACTGAAAGCAAAAGAAAGCCAACCATACTCAGTACTTCCTACGAGATGCTTCTGAAAAAAGGAGAAAGAAAACCTAGGTATTTGTCACCAGTTCTTTAAGAATTACATACATACACAAGTACACATACTCACAATGGAGCAATTTTATTGCAAAGCTTTTCAAATGCAACACGAGAATCCATGTAAATGATCTGTTTTTAATGCAATAATTAAAATCACTCATAGTTTGCACCTCTGCTGAGCCTTTCAGACAAGGCTATTAAAGTATTTCTTTTAGACTATTTTGTTAGAAAATGGTAAGTTTTACACTGAAGAAAAGATAACTATGTTAAAGTAATGGTCTATTGCTGAGCCGTCGACAGTACTTAATTTTGAGTTTCAGGTTGTTTTGAATCATCTTCCATCACATTTACGATATTATCCCCAAAGTTTAAACACTGCATTTCTTTTATACCCATTCTTCTCCATTCTGATTTACCTATTGATTTCTCTCACTGTGTCAAGAGAGAAATGGAAATGAACGTAACTGTTGAGGCGTTTTTAACCAGCGTCATCACTAGCACCACCAGAGTTCCAAAACTCTGCCATTTTGGGTAGACGGCAATTGCCAGGTGAGCTGGACACGTCCCAGCAGTAGGTCCATCTTGTGACTGCAAGATATCTGCGTCGTGTGTGCCAACAGAGAAATGCTCAGACTCTGGCACAGAGAATGATGGATATATTGACGTAGCTGCCATCAAGTCAGCTGTCCTGACTCATGGTGTGTCCATGAAAAATGGAATGAAACACTGTCCCATCCTGTGCCATGCCCATTATTGGTTGCAATAATCACTCATTGTAATCCATAGTGTTTTTACTGGCTAATTTTTTGTAAGTAGATAGCCAGGCCTTTCTTCCTAGTCCGTCTTAGTCTGGAAGCCTCACTGAAACCTGTTCAGCATCATAGCAAGACACAAACCTCCACTGACAGACAGACAGGTGGTGGCTACACATGAGGTGCATTGGTCGAAAATTGAACCCAGGTCTCCTACGTGGAAGGCAAGAATTCTATCACTGAACCACCAATGTCCCATGGATATTTCCATAAAACCAAATCCATTGCCAACGAGTTGGTTCAGACTCATAGTGACCCTGTAGGGCAGAGTAGAACTGCCCCATAGGGTTTTCAAGGCTGTCGATCTTTATGGAAGCACACTGTCACATCTTTCTCCTGTGGAGCAGCTGGTGGGTTCGAACTACCAACCTTTCGGTTAGCAGCCAAGCGCTTACCAAGGAGCCACCAGGACTCCTACGGATATTTGTGCCCCAAAAGGTCAGCAGTTCGAATCCAGCAGACACTCCTTGTAAACTCTCTGGGGCAGTTCTACTCTGTTCTATAGGGTCGCTATGAGTCGGAATCGACTTGATGGCAACGGGTTTGGTTTTTGTTTTTTTAACTTAACTTCCTCTTGAACTATTTGATGATTGAGGCAATGGTAATTGTCATCTTAGTCTGCATCAATAAAGCAAGCTCCTTTTCTCTAATTCACAGACCAATAGATGGTTGCAGATTATAATCGTATGCAATCATACCTTTAGAAATTGTTCTGGATTGAATTACGTCCCCCCAAAATAAGTGTTGTAAATCCTAACCTCTATACCTGTGGTTATAATCCCATTTGGGAATGGGCTGTCTTTGTAAATGAGGCAGGATTAGTGTAGGGTGTATCTTGAGTCAATCTCTTTTGGGGCATCAAAGAGATTCCTGAGACACATGGATCTCTCCAAGGAAGCAGGGAGCAGAAGATGAGGAAACAAGGATCTTCCTCCAGAGCTAACAGAGAGAGAAAGCCTTCCCCTAGAGCTGGTACCCTGAATTCAGAGTTTGAGTCTCCTAAACTGTGAGAAAATAAATTTCTGCTTGTTAAAGCCATCCACTTGTGGTATTTCTGGTATAGAAGCATTAGATAACTAAGACAGATTTGTTACCAGGAGTGGGACACTGCTATAACAGATACCTAAAACATGGAAGCAGTTTTGGAATTGGATAATGGGGTAGAGGCTGGAAGAGTTTTAAGGTGCCTAATAGTAAAAGAAGCCTGGTGGTTCTGTGGTTAAGAGTTCAGCTCCTAGCCAAAATGTCAGCAGTTCAACTCCACCAGCTGCTCCTTGGAAAACCTATGGGACAGTTCTACTCTGTCTTATAGGGTCGATATTATGGATTGAATTTGTGTCCCCAAAAAATGTGTGTAAACTTGGCTAGGCCACAATTCCCAATATTGTGTGATTGTTCACCGTTTTGTCATCTGATGTGATTTTCCTACGTGTTGTAAATCCTACCTCTATGATGTTAGTGAGGCAGGATTAGAGGCAGTTATATTAATGAGGCAGGACTCAATCTACAAGATTAGACTGTATCTTGAGCCAATCTCTTTTGAGATATAAAACAGACAGGAAAACAGAGAGACAGGAGGACCTCATACAACCAAGAAACAAGAGCCAGGAGAATAGTGCATTCTTTGGACCGAGGGTCCCTGTGCTGAGAAGCTACTTGACTGAGGAAGATTGATGACGAGGACTTTCCCCCTGAGCCAACAGAGAAAGAAAGCCTTCCCCTGGAGCTGGCACCTTGAATTCGGACTTTTAGCCTCCTAGACTGTGAGAGAAAGAATTTCTCTTTGTTAAAGCCATCCACTTGTAGTATTTCTGTTATAGCAGCACTGGTTAACTAAGACTGTTGCTATGAATCAGAATTGAATCAATGGCAACAGGTTTTGTTTTCTTGGTAATAGTAAAAGCCTATATTGCCTTGAAAAGACTGTTGGTAAAATTATGAACATCTAAGGCAATTCTGGTGAGGGCTCAGAAGGAAGCGAGGAGAGCGTTAGAAAAAGTCTCTATCGTCTTAAAGAATACATATGGCACCAGCAACAGACTGTGTCTAGAAATGTGGACATTAAATGTGCTTCTGGTGAGGCTTTAGAAGAAAATGATGAACATGTGATTGGACAATGGAAGAAGGGTGATAATTTTTATGCAGTGGCAGAGAACTTGAATTATGTTCCAATGTTTGGTGGAAGGCAGAACCTGTAAGTGATGAACTTAGATATTTAGCTGAGGACATTTCTAAGTTAGATCTTAAAGGGGCCACATGGTTTCTCCTTGCCACTTACACTGAAATGCAAGAGGAAAGAGATGGACTTAAAAATAAACTGTGCAAAATGAAAACTTAAAGATTTGGAAAATTCTGTTGTACAAACTAAGGACAAGTGTCCTAGAATGTTCACTAAGGATGTGGCTACACAATCTTTTGTTAAAGAGATTAAGCCTGTGACTGATGGATCTAACCAACTGCCACAGCAGAAAACCCATCAGCTTAGACTGAAGAGGACAAAGAAAGAAGGAAAGGAAAGAATGCTGTCTGCCTCTTGGAATTCTACAGGTAGTAAACAGGCCTGTCTTAGTCATCTAGTGCTGCTATAACAGAAATACCACAAGTGGATGGCTTCAACAAACAAAAGTTTATTCTCTCACAGTCTAGTAGGCTAGATGTCCAAATTCAGGGTGTCAGCTCCAGGGAAAGGCTTTCTCTCTCTGTTGGCTCTGGAGGAAGGTCCTTGTCATCAATCTTCCCCTGGTCTAGGAGCTTCTCAGTGCAGGGACCCCAGGTCCAAAGGATGTGCTCTTCTCCTGGCACTACTTTCTTGGTGATATGAGGTGCTCCCTGTCTCTGCTTGCTTCTCTCTTTTATATCTCAAAAGAGATTGACTTAAAATAAAATATAATCTTGTAGACTGAGTCTTGCATCATTAATATAACTGCTTCTAATCCTGCCTCATTAACATCGTAGAGGTAGGATTTACAACACACAGGAAAATCATATCAGATGACAAAATGCTGGGCCATCACACAATACTGGGAATCATGGTCTAGCTAAATTTACACACATTTTTGGGGATACAATTCAATCCATAACTTTCCACCCTTTGGTCCCCAAAAATTCACATCCTCGCCACATGTAAAACACATTTACCCCATCATATTATAGCAAACGTCTTAAATCAACTCCAAGTCCAAAATCCAAAAATTCCTCTTCATCTGTGAAATCTAGAATACAACTTATCTGCTTTCAAGGTACAATGGTGGAACAGGCACAGGCGAGGCATTTCCACTACAAATGGGAGAAATTGGAGGGAAAGAAGGGATAACAGGCACCAAGCAAGTCAGCAGAACACATTACAAGGCCAAAGGAGTAATGCCTGTTGTCCTTCAAGAAAAGAGAAGGATTATCCCTGGAACAGCTGAGAGATCAGCAGAAGTTTTGAAAGGAGCATGGGAAGCAGGGCCTTCTAGATTTCAAAGAGTGGGGCCATGGTCCTGGATCTCAAAAGGTGGAGCCACAGCCTTCTAGGTTTCACAGAGTTAGATCTTCGCCATCTTGGTTCCGGAGTGTGGAGCTTCCTTTGCCAGTGCCAGGGGGATGGGGTGACCACCCAAAGCTGAGGGGGCGGGGATGCCAAGCCCATTGGGCAGAAGAATGGGACCTGCTGGGGCCAAGGAGGTGGGGTTGCCACTCAGATGGCCAAGCAGAGTGCTGCCACCTGAAGCTGAGGGATCAGAGTTGCCATCCCAGAGAGCCTAGAAGGCAGAGCTGAAAGCTCAGGCCCCAGGGACCACCACCCAAAATCCACAAAGCGTGGCCAACACCCAGTCTGGAAAGTGGGCCATTGTCCAGATGATCTCAGAGAACAGAGGATTATTTTCAAACCTTGAGAGCTAATGTAATTTGTTCTGCTAGGTTTTGGACTTGCTTGGTGCCCATTATCCCTTCTTTCCCTCTAATTTCTCCCATTCATAACGGAAGTGTCTACCTTGTGCCTGTTGCACTATTGTATTTGGAAACAGATGACTTACATCCTGATTTCACAGGTTCACAGATGAAGAGGAATTTTTTTCCCAGGATGGAATACGCCTAAAGTCTCACCCATGTTTGATTTTGATGATTCAGAGGTTGAGATTTTGGACTTGGAGTTGATTTAAGACTTTTGGGATGATGTGATGGGGTGACTGTGTTTTGCATGTGGCGAGGACATGATTTTTGGGAGGCCAAAGGGTAGAATATTCTAGATTGAATTATATCCCCCAAAAACATGTGCTGTAAGTCTTAATTTCTATGATTATGGTTATATAATCTCATTTGGAAATGGGTTGTCTTTGTTGTGTTAATGAGGCAGGATTAACGTAGAGTATATCTTGTGTCAATCTCTTTTGAAATATAAAAGATATTAAACAAGGGAGCAGAGGAGAGATTAGGTAATATAAATGCCAAGACACAAGGAGATCTCCAAGGAACCACGAAGCAGAAGCTGCAGAGACAAGGACCTTTCTCCAGAGCTGACAGAGAGAGAAAGCCTTCCCCTAGAGCTGGCACCCTGAATTCATACTTCTAGCCTCTTAAACTGTGAGAAAATAAATTTCTGTTTGTTAAAGCCATCCACTTGTGGTATTTCTGTTATAGCAGCACTAGATAATGAAGCAGAAATGTTACCCTCCAGTAAAATATTGTTTATATATAGACTTACACCCACACATACGTGAATATATGCTTACATAAGCACTGTATAAGGCGTTTTCCAACATAGCTAAATCAAATTTATGAGGGGACTTTTTTTTTAAAAATAACAATTACATGAATGTGTCTGTTTTAGCCATATCAGTTTCATCAAGGCAGCTTCTGTGAAAAAATGCCACAAAAGTTTCTCACAGAATCAATCTGAAGGAAGCAATTGTTTCTCCATTCTTTTTAATCTTTTATATGGAGACGTAGAAATATTTTCTGGACATCACCCTTTAAAGCAGGTTTTATGACACCAATGGAACTGGAACTCAGCTCATGGAAACTTTGAAAAGCTCCCCGACCTTCAAAATTCCCACCATGAAAGATCCTGTCAATTACTTGAATTTCTAAAGTGACAAGATGAACATCAAAAAATATTTCTCTTATTGTTACATTTCAGGCACGTTTACTCTTAGCTGTTTGGCTTCATTATGTATCATAGTCTGAATCTACAAATCAAGTATAATTAGACTTAGTGAACTGATTGGATTTCTAATTAAGCTACATCGGAAACAATGCACAATCAGTAAATATTCTGACTAGGTACATTTTAAAGAGCAACTCTTGGGCTTTTTGCTGATGACTAGACACCAGTGTCATTAAATTTGTTGATGGCAAGCAAATTTTAAAGCTAAAATAGAAGCAATTAGTAAAGATCTTGAAATATTTAATCACGTTTGTCCAATTAGCGTGCAATTAGGCAGTGGCGTGGCGTGGGACAAGCATTATGCTTCAGTGCTTGGTGGGGAAGGATCCCTTTGAAATTTTGCTGTTTAGTTTATTGATATATAAAAAGGAAGTTATGGTTGTAATTTCCAATTTAAAAAAAATACTGTGCAGATGGTCTGACTATATATTAAACAATGTTAAACAAATCCAAACAAGGGAAGCATGTTACCTGAAATTACACAGCTGTGATCTGTGAATAAGCTCTGGATCATGATAGATTACAGCTGTGCTTATCTTGATGGTTGAAACTACCAGACATTTTATATTGGACGAAATCAGGAACCTGATAAGCTTGTCCAATAGGTCTTAAATTGATTGGCAGTTCCTTACTTGACCAAATGCCTGATTCCTGGTGGTTAGCTCAGCTCTCCTGCATCCCAGCACTTGAAATTTTATGCAGAGAAAGAGATAGGAAGAGATACTGCAAAAAAGTTGATTTGGGAAGCGCTGATAAACTGGACAGCAAAGTTACTTGGCATTCTCATTGCAAACCGACTCCTCAAATCTTCTTAGTTATGTCCTTGGGATATAAGAGTGTCAGTGGGATATTTGGCAGAAAGGAGGAAGAATGTCTCTTATTTTAAACACTTAATTTGCTTTGTCCTGCTGCGGAATAGACTGCCACTCTGCTTCCTTCCCTGCAAAGCAAAGATCATGTTCCTGATATTCTTCTTTGGATGATATTTAGAGAGGCAATACCAGTTCCATTTTAAGAGAAGGGTTACGGAGGGGCTGTGAGCATTGGTGGTTCAGCGGTAGAATTCTTGCCTTCCGTGCCGGAGACCCAGGTATGATGCCCAGCCAATGCATCTCAAGCTCAGCCACTACCCGTCTATCAGTGGAGGCTTGCACCTTGCTATGATGCTGAACAAGTTTCAGCAATGCTTCCATACTAAGAGAGACTAGAAAGAAAGTTCTGGCAATCTACTTCCAAAATGTCAGCCAATGAAAACCGTATGGATCACAACGGTCTGATCCCATTACACATGAAATCACCATAAGTCTGGGGCCGACTCCACACAAGCTAACAATGACATGACAAGGTAACAGCATCCTATGTGTCACAGGCAACTATCACACCCATGGCTGACTGACCTCAAAGACACCCAGGAAATGCTGCTCCCGGGAGTTACTGGATAAGGGGGTGAGGTGACAGTAAAAGAAAAGTGACAAAAAAATAATGAGGAGTACCCAGTACTTCCTTGGGTCGTCTGTGGAACTTGTCTGGGTCAAAGGGTACTTACCTGGGTCGTCCGTGGAACTTGTCTGGGTCAAAGGGTACTTCCTTGGGTCGTCCGTGGAACTTGTCTGGGTCAAAGGGTACTTACCTGGGTCGTCCGTGGAACTTGTCTGGGTCAAAGGGTACTTACCTGGGTCGTCCGCGGAACTTGTCTGGGTCAAAGGGTACTTACCTGGGTCGTCCGTGGAACTTGTCTGGGTCAAAGGGTACTTACCTGGGTCGTCCGCGGAACTTGTCTGGGTCAAAGGGTACTTCCTTGGGTCGTCCGTGGAACTTGTCTGGGTCAAAGGGCACTTCCTTGGGTCGTCTGTGGAACTTGTTTGGATCAAAGGAATGTCTTCAGTTTTCTTCTGAGGTGTTTACTTCATGCTCAGTCATATTAAACAGTATAAATGTCATTTTAACTGGGAAATGAAAAGATGTGCATAAATAGACTTGTTTTTCCAGGCCCTGGTAAGCTTATAGGCTGAAATGTATTTTGTCTCAGGAGACCAAGGACAGACTTCTGGATGTAGATGCAGTTCTCCTAGGTGCTAGATTTAAGTGCACTCTGTCTGGGTAACTTTAGGAAACCAGTGAGGCAAAAATCCCCTGGGTAGCTGCAGATGCAATGTCAAGAGGACAAAAGAAAAAGTGAAATAAAAGCTGTTTTTGGAAAAATGACAGGTGAATTTATTTGGAGGATGGAGGTAGGGTACACAGGGGGGAAAGAAAGAGCCTTAGAGTAGTTTTATTGGGAATTTAGCCTATGAAGGCGTTATCATATTTATTCACATCTCTCTGCTTTCTGTAAGTGAAGGCACTTTTTTTTCTGCCTAACTTTCTGGAAAACCAGTTGTCATGGAGTCGATTACAACTCATGGGGACTCTGTGTGTGTCAGAGTGTAACATTACTCCATAGGGTTTTCAAAGGCTGATTTTTTTGGAAGCTGATCACCAGGCCTTTGTTCTGAAGCACCTCTGGGTGGACTCAAACCTCCAACCTTTTGATTAGCAGCCGAACTGTTTAACCGTTTGCACCACCCAGGAACTCCATTATCTGGAAGCAGGTTATTATTATCATAAGTGAAAGTCAGGCATTTTGAAACCTTTGAGTATAAATAGGCTTAATTAAAAATACATTTTGAAATTTTTATAAATTTATAATTCTAAATATCCAAAAATAATAACAATAACTCCTTACCGTCAAGTAGATTCCAACTCACAGCAACCGTAAAGTACAGAGTAGTACTGCCCCATAAGGTTTCCACGGGTGTAAATCTTCACGGAAGCAGACTGCCGCGTCTTTCTCCTGCGGAGCAGCTGGTGGATTTGAACCACGGACATTTCAGTGAGCAGCTGAGCACTTAACCACTGTGCAACCAGGGCATAAATTGAGAGTAGTAGTGAACAAGTTGGCCTGAGCAAGAATGAGGTATGAAACTGAATATGTCTGCTACTGAGGAGGGTTACAGTCGAGTATGGAGGGATAAAGTGTGCTACCAATGTCCAGACCCTTCTGCCATCTGAGCTGGCAAAGGAGGGAGTATTCTGCTGATTTTTACAAGGATGTGGCAGAAGGGGTGCTTGGATGAGTTTGGTAAGTCAAATAATTTTGTGTTTGGCATAGTCTTTCTTGGGCTTGTGGTCTTTTCTCCTTTCTACAGTATTCCTCATGAGTCTGTTGTATTCCTCATGCCTTCCCCTCAGAGTCTCTATGCCTGTGTGCTTTTTCCACGTCCCTCTCCCACGGCCTGCTCTCAGGAAGCTTTCTGGATAGAGTTTGTCTGATTTAGCAAATAAAAATACAGGATGCCCAGTTCAATTTGAATTCCAAATAAACAACAAACAATATGTAGTATAAATATGTCCCGCGCAATATTTGGGATACACTTACACTAAATAAACTACTCGATGATTATCTGAAATTCGAACTTAACTGGGTGTCCTGTATTTAATCTGGCAATGCTATATTCACACTGAGCTGTAAGGAGTTAAGAAAAGCATACCATCATCTCTCTCTGAAGAGTGTTTAAGTATTTTTATGTTAATTAGAAATTTAGGTGCGAAGTTGGTGGCCTAATGTTGGTATTTCAGGCATCGGTTAAGGTACAGGTTCTCAATTTTGATTGCAAATTATTAGAATATCCAGGGGAGCTTTTAAAATCTCCATGGTCAGGCCAAGCATCAAACTAATTAAATCAAAATCTCCAGGGTTGAGGCCCAGGCATCAGTATTTTTTAAAGCTTCATGGTCACTCCCCCCACAGTCTGTCAGTGTGTTGTACTGTGGAGGCTTGCATGTCGCTGTGATGCTGGAAGTTATGTCACCAGTACTGAAATACCATCAGGGTCGCCCATGGTAGATAGGTTTCAGACTAAAGCAGACTAGGAAGAAGGACCTGGCAGTCTACTTCTGAAAAGAATTAGCCAGTGAAAACCTTACGAATAGCAGCAGAATATTGTCTGATATAGTGCCGGAAGACGAGCCCCCCAGGTTGGAAGGCACTCAGAACACTGTCGGGTAAGAGCTGCCTTCTCAAAGTAGAGTCAACCTTGATGACATGGATGGAGTCCAGCTTCCAGGACCTTCATTTGCTGGTATGGCACGGCTCAAAATGAGAAGAAACAGCTGCAGACATCCGTTAATAATTGGAAAGTAGGATGGACTTGGATCCACAATCAACATCCATGGAAGCAGAGTAGGAAAATGGAAAATCATCAAAAATGAAATGGAGCACATAAACATCACTATCCTAGGCATTAGTGAGCTGAAATGGACTGGTATTGGCCATTTTGAATCAGACAATCATATGGTCTACTATGCCAGGAATGACAAACTGAAGAGGAATGGCATTGCATTCATCGTCAAAAAGAACATTTCAAGATCTATCCTGAAGTACAATGCTGTCAGTGATAGGATAATATCCACACGCCTATAAGGAAGACCAGTTAACTATTATTCAAATTTATGCACCAACCACTATGGTCAAAGATGAAGAAATTGAAGATTTTTACCAAATTGTGTAGTCTGAAATTGATCAAGCATACAATTAGGATGCATTGATAATTACTGGTGATTGGAATGTGAAAGTTGGAAATAAAGAAGGATGATTGGCAGTTCGAAAATACGGCCTTGGTAATAGAAATGATGCCAGAGATCAGATCGCATGATCGAATTTTGCAAGACCAATGACTTCTTAACTGCAAATATTTTTTTTTCAACAACATAAATGGCAACCTAAATGGATGTCAGAAGAGACTCAGCAACTTGCTCTTGAATGTAGAGTAGGTACAGCGAATTGAAGAAATGATAAAGTAAAAGAGCTGAACAGAAGATTTCAAAGGTCAGCTCAAGAAGACAAAGTAAAGTATTATAATAGCATGTGCAAAGACCCGGAGATAGAAAACCAAAAAGGAAGAACATGCTCAGCATTTCTCAAGCTGAAAGACCAGAAGAAAAAAATTCAAGCCTCGAGTTGCAATAATGAAGAATTCTATGGGGAAAAAATTGAATGACACCAGAATCATCAAAAGAAGATGGAAGGAATATACAGAGTTACTATACCAAAAAGAATTGGTCAACATTCAACCATTTCAGAAGGTAGCATATGATCAGGAACTGATACTGAAGGAAGAAGTCCAAACTGCACTGAAGGCGTTGACGAAAAACAAGGCTCCAGGAATTGACAGAATACCAATTGAGATGTTTCAACAAACGGATGCGGCGCTGGAAGTGCTCACTCATCTATGCCAAGAAATTTGGAAGAGACCTACCTGGCCAACTGACTGGAAGAGATCCATATTTATGCCTATTCCCAAGAAAGATGATATAACCAAATGTGGAGATTGTCAAACAATATCATTAATATCACACACAAGTGAAATTTTGCTGAAGATCACTCAAAAGCAGCTACAGCAGTATATTAACAGGGAACTGCCAGAAATTCAAGCCAGATTCAGAAGAGGACGTGGAACCAGGGATATCATTGCTGATGTCAGATAGATCCTGGCTGAAAGCAGAGAATACCAGAAAGAGGTTTACCTGAGTTTTATTGACTATGCAAAGGCATTCGACTGTGTGGATCATAACAAATTACAGATAACATTGGGAAGAATGAAAATTCCAGAACGCTTAGTTGTGTTCATGAGGAACCTGTACATAGATCAAGAGGCAGTCGTTGGAACAAAACAAGGGGGTACTGCGTGGTTTACAGTCAGGAGAGATGTATGTCAGGGTTGTAGCCTTTCACCATACCTATTCAATATGAAGTACTATATGAAGAAGAATGGGGGCATCAGGATTGGAGGAAGACTCATTAACAACCTGCATTATGCAGATGACACAACCTTGCTTGCTGAAAGTGAAGAGGATCTGAAGCACTTACTGATGAAGATCAAAGACCACAGCCTTTAGTATGGATTACACCTCAACATAAGGAAAACAAAAATCTTCACAACAGGACCAATAAGCAACATCATGATAATCAGAGAAAACACTGAAGTTGTCAAGGATTTCATTTTACTTGGATCCACAATCAACACCCGTGGAAGCAGCAGTCAAGAAATCAAAAGACCCATTGCATTGGTCAAGTCTGCTGCAAAAGCCTCTTTAAAGTGTTGAAAAGCAAAGATATCACCTTGAAGACTACAGTGTGCCTGACCCAAGCCATAGTGTTTTCAATTGCCGCATATGCATGTGAAAGCTGCATGATGAATAAGGAAGACTGAAGAAGAATTGATGCCTTTGAATTGCAGTACTGGTGAAGAAAGCTGACTATACCACGGACCGCCAAAAGAATGAAAAAGTCTATCTTGAAGGAAGTACAACCAGAATGCTCCTTAGAAGCAAAGATGGCGAGACTACATCTCACACACTTTGGACACGTTATCAGGAGGGATCAGTCCCTAGAGAAGGACATCATGTTTGGTAAATTAGAGGGTCAGCAAAGAAGAGGAAGACCCTCAATGAGATGGATTGACACAGTGGCTGCAACAACGGGCTCAGGCATAACAACAATTGTGAAGATGGTGTAAGACCGGGCAGTGTTTCCTTCTGTTGTACATAGGTTCGCTACGAATCAGAACCAACTCAACGGCACCGAAAAACAACAACTGGTGACTCCAACATGCAGCTACATTTATAAACCACTGAACTAAGGAATGATTCCCAACCCTGGCTTCACATTAGAATTACGTAGGAAATTTTAAAAAACATACTCATGTCAAGGCCCCACCCCTAGAGATTCTGATTTAATTGGCGTGCGGAGGTGCCCTGGCATCGTTAATTTTAAACGTCTGAGTTAGAGGATACGTGGAAAGGTATTTTGAGGAGCAATGGATCATCTCAGCATCTGTAAATCACACCAGGATTCTAATTTGCCCGCATATAAGGCATCCATGATGCTTGGTTTCTAGGAGAGAAGATCCTATCTTCCCCTACGGGACCAAGTTCACCTGCTGCCCAGTGTAACTCAGGGTCTTACATGTCAGTGACACTTAGCTTGCACATGACAGTTGCCTTGAAAAAAAATCAGATGTGACTGTGCCACAGTGAAGGCAATTTTTTTTTAAAAACAATAAAATAAACAGTATCACACTGGGACAGATGGGTAGATCTGGGAGTTGCCATAGAGTAAATGCTTATCGGGAGATCTAGAAGATGAAGGGAGAAAGAGGTTGGACATAAGAGAAAAACGATCGAGAGAAACAATTCCACAAAAAGACAAAGTGAGGTGGGAATGAAAATGTTAAGAAGGACCCAATGAACCCACGTTAAACTCAGCTTGGGAGGAGTTTTTTGTTTTTATTTTTGTTTTTGGTGGGGGGCCATAAAACAAAACAAACCCTCAAGATTTTGTGTGTGGGGCTGACAAGTAGCAAGAGGGAGGGACTTAAGTAACTCTGCATGCATACAGTTGGCTGAGTGTTATACTGACAAACACTGTTGAGTCAGCTGACACTGGACAGATTGCTAGACATCAGCTCTGTATAGTTCATGACCCAATGTGCCCTTATGGCAAACCATATTTGTCCATCTGTCATCAATTGTGCAGTTCACAAAACAGGAATCCCTTTAAGGTACTAAGCCTGACCGGAAATTATGCTAAAAACAGCTCTGGTGGAGGTCAGATGCTGGGGAGGACATAGAGATACCAGAGGCTCATAGGAGAAAGAGTGTAAGCAAATTTGGAGCCGGGCACAGGATAGGAACCCGCTGAGAGTAGAAGATGCTAATGCCCAGTATGTGTGCACATGTGTGTACATATGTGTGTGTGCTATGCTTGTATGTGTGCATACATGTGCATGCATATGCATATGAGTCTGTGTGCTGTGAGCCTGTACATGTGACCGTTGGGCACTGGGGACTGGTGCTGGGGTGGGAGCAGTGGGTCATGGAGAGTTAGAATTCAATCTGAAATGATCCAGGTGAGGGTCAGCAGGCATTAAAGAACAGGTAAAATAAGAAAACACACTGAAGATCCAGCGGAAGTGATGTGTCCGCTGTCTTCTGAATCCAAGAAAGGCCCTCCCCTGAGAGCATGGCCCTGCTGCCTTAAAGGCCCACTTGGGACCTATCTTAGTTATCTAGTGATATTATACCAGAAATACCACAGGTAAGTGTCTTTAACAAACAAAAATTTATTTTCTCACAGTTTAGGAGGCTACAAGTCCAGATTCAGGGTGCCGGCTCTAGGGGAAGACTTAATCTCTCTGTTCGCTCTGGAGGAAGGTCCTTGTCTCTTCTGAGCTTCTGCTCCTGGGAGATCTTCATGTGGCTTGGCATCTCTTTTCCTCCATCTCTGCTTGCTTGCTTGTCCTCATCTGCTCTTTTTATATTTTGTAAGAGATTGACACAAAACACACCCTACCACTAATCCTGTCTCATTAATGTAACAAAGACACCTCATTTCAAAATGGGATTATAACCACAAGCATAGAGGTTAGGATTTACAACACGTATTTTTGGAGAACACAATTCAATCCATAACATTCCACTCTTTGGTTCCCCAAAATTCATGTCCTTCTCATACGCAAAGCACATTTACCCCATCACATCATCCCCAAAGTCTTAAATCAACTCAAAGTCCAAAATCTCATCTGCTGAATCACCTAAATCAAATATGGGTAAGACTTTAGGCATATTCCATCCTATGCAAAAATTCCTCTTCATCTGTGAACCTGTGAAATCTAGAATACAAGTTACAATGGTGGAACAGTCACAAGGTAGACATTTCCATTACGAATGAGAGAAATCGGAGGAAAAGAGGGATAATGGGCACCAAGCAAGTCCAAAACCCAGAAGAACAAATTACATTAGCTGTCAAGGCTTGAAAATAATCCTCTCTTCTCTGAGACCATCTGGGCAACAACTCTGCCCTACAGACTCTGGGTGTTGACCACGCTGTCTGGATTCTGAGTGGAGGCCCCTGGGCCCTGGGCTTCAGCTCCACCTTCCAGGCCCACTGGGACAGCAACTCAGCTCCCTTGGCTTTGGGCAACCCCATTCTCCTAGTCCATCTGAGTGGTGACCCCACTTCCTCGGCCCTGACAGGCCCCCTTCTTCTGCCTCTTGGGCGCAGCAACCCTACCTCCTCAGCTTTGGACAGTGGTCCCATCCTCCTGGCACTCCTGAATGGCAGCCTCACACTCCAGGACTGAGTTGGTGAAGATACGACTCTTAAACCTAGGAGGGAATGTCTCCACCATTTGAAACCAATGCAGCCCTGCTTCCCTTGCTCCTTCCAACAGTTCTGCTGATCTCCCAGCTGCTCTAGTGATTGTCATTTTGGTTTCTTGGAGGACAGCAGATGTAACCCCTTTGGCCAGTTTCCTGCCTGTAGAATTCTAAGAGGCAGACAGCATTCTCTCCTTTCATTCTTAGTCCGTCCTCTTCAGTATAAACTGATGAGTTTTCTGCCGTGGTAGTTGGTTAGATCCGTCAGTCACAGGCTCAATCTCTTTAACAAAAAAATTGTGTAGCCACTTCCTTGGTGAAAATTCTAGGACATATGTCCTTAGTTTGTACAACAGAATTTTCCAAATCTTTAAGTTTTGTTTTCATTTTGCGCAGTTCATTTTTAAGTCCATCTCTTTCCTCTCGCATTTTACTATAAGCAGCAAGGAGAAACACTGCGGCCCCTTTAAGATCTTGCTTAGAAATCTCCTCAGCCAGATATCTAAGTTCATCACTTACAAGTTCTACCTTCCACCAAACATCGGAATATAATTCAGAAAAGCTCTTTGCCACTGCATAAAAAGCATTGCCCTTCCTCCGCTGTCCAATCACATGGTCATCATTTCCTTTTGAAGCCTCACCGGAAGCACATTTAACGTCCACATTTCTAGCAACATTCTGTTGCTGGAGCCATATGTATTCTCTAAGACGATAGAGACTTTCTCTACAGATCTCCTCTCTTCCTTCTGAGCCCTCACCAGAATTGCCTTTAAAGTCCATAATTCTACAGTCTCCTCAAGGAATCTAGGCTTTTCCTAGGCACCTTAAAACTCTTCCAGCCTCTACCCATTACCCAGTTCAAAAACCACTTCCATACTGTATATATTTGTTAAAGCAGTGCCCTTGGTACCAAATTCTGTTGTAGTTATCTAGTGCTGCTATACCAGAAATACCACAGGTGGGTGGCTTTAAAAAAAAAATAATAATTTTCTCACAGTTTAGAAGGCTAGAAGTCCAGATTCAGGGTGCAGGCTCTAGGGGAAGGCTTTTTCCTCTCTGTCATTTCTGGGGGAAGATCCTTGTCTCTCCTCAGTTTCTGCTCCTGGGGGATCTTCAAGTGGCTTGGCATCTCTCTTCCGCCATCTCTGCTTGCTTGCTTGTCCTAATCTGCTCTTTTTATATCTTGTAAGAGACTGACTCAAGACACAACGTACTCTAATCGAGTTTTATTAACGTAACAAAGACAATCCATTTCCAAATGGGATTATAACCACAGGCATAGAGGTTAAGATTTACAACACGTATTTGGGGGGGGAGACAATTCAATCCATAACAGGTCCAGAGGTACACAAGGCCTGTCTTGAATGGAACCTGCCTTGCTCAGCACCCGTGTAGAAGGAGCAGCCCCCAGGCACCTGTTTTGTACCATGTGACCCCCATGCTGCCTTCTCACAGCTGATTGGGATAGGCGTGGGTATTCTACCGAAGGGCAGAAAACCCTAAAACACCTGTAACCCTATTCAGAAAAAGATGAACTGAGCTAGTCAGATTTTCTCTCTCAGAAATACGAACTAAGAAATAACAACTAGTGTATTCAGATGGCCAGAAGGCAGGCTGCATGAGGCAGGAGAGACTACGGTGGGTTGCGTTCAGGTTACAGTTATGGGAGATTGGGGACCTTGATTATGCAAGACAACCAAAGGTAGAAAGCCAAGAAAACGACACAGCTGTACTGAGAAATGAGTAAATCTGTCAAGAAAGAGATAATACGACCCTTGAGAGGAAGGGTACCTGATGGCTGGAGCTGCCTTGATTCCTAAAGAGCTTACAATTCGTGGTCTACTTCCAGTCTGTGAGTATCCTTACAACAACCCCATTATCTTCCTCCTTCCCCCTCCCCATTTTTTTTATATTCCGAGTGAGTCCCTAATTCCCCAAACTATAAAACAAAAAAAGAAAAACAAACTCATTGCCATCAAGTGGATTCCAACTCATAGTGACCCTATAGGACAGAGTAGAACTGTCCCTTAGGGTTTCCAAGAAGTGGATGGTGGATTCAAACTACCAACCTTTTTGGTTAACAGCCTGAGCTCTTAACCACTGTGCCACCAGAGCTCCACCCAAACTGTAAGCACCTAACTAAAACAGAAGGGTACAAAGCACTTTGTGATTCCCAGTGGGAGGAGCTACTAGTAAAGGAAAACCCAAGTAGAATCTCCCCATTTTTCAGCACCCTCATGGGTCACCATACTGATGGATCTGTAGTGCTGTGTTGTTGTTGTTAGGTGCTGTGGAGTCGATTTCAACTGATAGCAACTCCACATGACAGAGTAGAACTGCCCCACTGTGTGGATTATAATAAATTACAGATAGCATTGCAAAGCATGGGAATTCCAGGACACTTAATTGTGCTCATGAGGAACCTGTACATCGATCAAGAGGCAGTCATTTGAACAGAGCAAGGGAATACTGCGTGGTTTAAAGTCAGGAAAGGTGTGTTGCAGAGTTCCTTTCACTATACTTATTCAATTTGTACGCTGAGTAAATAATCCGAGAAGTTGGACTATATAAAGAAGAATGGAGCACCAAGATTGGAAGAAGACTCATTAACAACTTGCATTATGCAGATGACACAACCTTGCTTGCTGAAAGTGAAGAGGACTTGAAGCACTTACTGATGAAGATCAAAGACTACAGCCTTCAATAGGGATTATACCTCAACATAAAGAAAACAAAAATCCTCACAACTGGAACAATAAGCAACATCATGATAAACGGAGAAAAGATTGACATTGTCAAGGATTTCATTTTACTTGGATGCATAATCAACACCCATGGAAGCAGCAGTCAAGAAATTGAAAGATGCACTGCATTGAGCAAATCTGCCACAAAAGACCTCTTTAAAGTGTTGAAAAGCAAAGATGTCACCTTGAAGACTAAGATCCAAGTTATGGTATTTTCAATCGCCTCATATGAATGCAAAAGCTGGGCAATGAATAAAGAAGACCAAAGAAGAATAGATGCCTTTGAATTACATCATTGGCAAAGAATATTGAATACACCGTGGACTGCTAAAAGAATGAACAAATCTGTCTTGGAAGGAGTGCAGCCTGAATGCTCCTTGGAAGCAAGGGTGGCAAGACTTCGTCTCACATACCTTGGACATGTTATCAGAAGGAACCGGACTCTAGTGAAAGACATCATGCTTCATAAAGCAGAGGGTCAGTGAAAAAGACGAAGGCCCTCAACAGATGGGTTGACACAGTGGCTGCAACAATGGGCTCAAGCAGAACAATGATCATGAGGATGGTACAGTACTTCGCAGTGTTTTGTTCTGTTGTACACAGGGTCACTATGAGTTGGAACCAACTTGATGGCACCTGACAACAACAATCTTCAGGCGAGCAGATCACCAAATCTTTCTCCTGTGGTGCCACTGGGTGGGTTTGAACTGCCAACCTTTCAGTTAACAGCCAAGCGCTTAACCCTTGCATCACCAGGCCTCCTTGAAGTGCTATAATGTATTAAATTAATTAATATATGCAGAGTATTTATAAAAGTGATCAGGACATAGTAAACCCTCAAGACATGTAAATGCTGTGCTATATACCTTCCTTTACTCTCAGGGACTGCCATTCTTTTCGGGCACTTCCCTGTCAATATACTGCTGCAGCTGCTTTTGAACAACCTTCAGAAAAATTATACTTGTGTGTGATATTAATGATATTGTTCGATAATTTCCACATTTGGTTGGATCACCTTTCTTGGGAATAGGCATAAATATGGATCTCTTCCAGTCGGCTGGCCAGGTAGCTGTCTTCCAAATTTCTTGGCATAGATGGGAGAGCACTTCCAGTGCTGCATCCGTTTGTTGAAACATCTCAACTGATATTCCATCAATTCCTGGAGCCTTGGTTTTCGCCAATGATTTCAGTGCAGCTTGGACTTCTTCCTTCAGTACCATCGGTTCCTGATCATATGCTCCCTCCTGAAATGGTTGAATGTCGACCAATTCTTTTTGGTATAATGGCGTAGCAGTTAAGAACTTGGCTGTTAACCAAAAAGTCAGTAGTTTGAATCCACCAGTCACTCCTTAGAACCCTATGGGGTAGTTCTACTCTGTCCTCTAGGGTTGCTATGAGTTGGAATTGACTCGACAGCAATGGGATAATTAAGGGGGAGTCCCTGGGTGGCACAAATGGTTAAGTGCTTGGCTGCTAACCAAAAGGTTGGTGGTTCAAATTCACCCAGAGGTACCTCAGAGGAAAGACCTGGCCATCTACTTCCGGAAAAATCAGCCATTGAAAACTCTACGGAGCACAGTTCTAACTCTGACACACAGGGGGTCGTCATGAGTCAGAATGGACTTAACAGCAACTGGCTGGTGCTTTTGTTTTTTTTTTTTTTTTTTTTTGGTTTGGTTTGGTGGTTAAGAGGAGAGGGGAAGAGCTTTCTTTCTTCTCTAAAAGACGGATGTTTGGCGTAGCTCTGGGTTAATCTCCAGGCTTCTTTAGAGTGGTATTTCCAGGAGACTGAATATGGACCCACAAGATGTACTGTCCAAAATTTTTTGGTGGGGAGACATTTGTATAGCAACCTTACTCTCTCATCTAGCAGTGACAGTTACGTGCCAGTCTGCCCAGCTGGTGCAGGATTCTTTGGGATGAAAGAATACAGAAGATGGCTTTCTCTCATAATCCTTTCCTCCAGCTCCCTCCTCTTGGCACTGCTCTCTCCCCACATTGTACAAAACCATGCGGATTTGCCTAACAGGTCTGTGAAATTAATTATACTGTGAGTGCCTATTAACCAATGAATTGTAAATTGTACATTATTAAAACAGCATCAGAGCTCTGACTGATCTATTATTCTTTGGGGAATGAACAGAGATAAGAGCTTTATGTGCTTTCGAGGTCTTTCTGTCACCATACAACAGGCATGGAGAGGAAATACCAAGTAGGTTTTTTGTTGTTTTGTTTTTCTATAAGTTGAATTAAATAGAAGTGTATCTTTTTTTGCTGTTATTAGATTGTTATATGTGTGCTCACATGTCTGTTTTGTAGCATCTGACATGGTAATGAGCTCTCAATAAATGCTATTCCATAGTGATTGTGATAATATGAATCCATCGATGCCCTTACACAAGCACAGCGCCATGTCAACCTAATGCAAACAGGAGATATAGGACGTGACACTGCATCGTAATAGAATAAATTGTGTTGTTATAGTGCTTCCCTGAAACAGCTAAGGAAGAGTTCAGAATACACAGTAGGAAACATAATAACCATTGGCTGAGTGTGTGGCAGGCTTCTTGTACCTTCAGTTGAAAATGTAGAATCTGGAAGAAACAGTCTTTCTTGTCTCTGCCTTCTAGACAAAACAGGATCACGCCTGGGAGTTTATTGTGAATCTCTCTTCTTACTGAACTATCTCCTCTGTGCAGAATGGCTCAGCATCTTTCTACCCGCCATGACCATTTCTTCCAAGCACATCACACAGTTCTCCATGGAAACTTTCTCTTTCGAAAATTGACCAAGCTTGCAGTCCCCAGGAATATAACTGCCAGTCAGCCACGCAGCATTAACCTTACCAGCAGCAGATAACTAAGAGAACCAGAACAGGTATAAGGCAGCCCACACATCCCTCCTTCCCTGTTATGGATTAAACTGGGACCCTCAAAAATATGTGTTCTAAATCCTAACCTCTACACCTGTGGTTATAATCTCATTGAGGAATGGGTTGTCTTTGTTATGTAATGAGACAGGACTAGTGTGGGGTGTGTCTTAAGTTGATCTCTTTTGTGATATAAAAGAGATTAAACAAGCGTGTGAAAAGCAGAGATGGGGGAAGAGAGATGTCAAGCCATATGAAGATCACCCAGGAGCAGAAGCTCAGAAGACACAAGCACCTTCCTCCAAAGCCCAAGAGAGAGACAGCCTTCCCCTAGAACTGGGACCCTAAATTCAGACTACTAGCCTCCTGAACTGTGAGAAAATTAATCTCTGTTTGTTAAAGCCACCCACTTGAGGTATTTCTGTTATAGCAGCGCTGGATAACTAAGACAGAACTGGTACTGAGAGAGTAGGGTGCTGCTCTAACAAATACCTAAAATGTGGAAGTGGTTTTGGAATTCTGTAAAGGGTAAAAGCTGGAAGAGTTTTAAGGTGCCTAATAGTAAAACCTAGATTACCTTGAAGAGACTGTTGGTAGAATTATGGACATCAAAGGTGACTCTGATAAGGGCTCAGAAGGAAGTGAAGAGAGCTATAAAGTCTCTATCATCTTAGAGTATACGTACGGTGCCAGCAACAGAATGTTGCTAGAAATGTGGACATTAAATGTGCTTCTGGTGAGGCTTCAGAAGAAAATGATGAACATGTGATTGGACAATGGAGGAAGGGCAATGCTTTTTATGTAGAGGCAAAGAACTTTTCTGAATTATGTTCCAATGTTTGGTGGAAGGTAGAACTTGTAAGTGATGAACTTGGATATCTGGCTGAGGGGATTTCTAAGCAAGATTTTAAAGGGGCTGCAGTGTTTCTCCTTGCAGCTTATAGTAAAATGCAAGAGGAAAGAGATGGACTTAAAAATGAACTGTGCAAAATGCAAACAAAACAAAGATTTGGAAAATTCTGTTGTACAAACTAAGGACATATGTCCTAGAATTTTCACCAAGGAAGTAGCTACACAATTTTTTTGTTAAAAAGAATAAGCCTGTGACTGATGGACCTTACCAACTACCACAGCAGAAGACCCATCAGCTTAGACTAAAGAGGACAGAGAAAGAATGAAAGGAGAGAACGTTGTCTGCCTGTTGGAATTCTACAGACAGGGAACAGGCCAAAAGAGCTACATCTGCTGTCCTCCAAGAAAAGAAAATGACAATCACTGGAGCAGCTGGGAGATCAGCAGAACTGTTGGAAGGAGCAAGGAAAGCAGAACTACCTAGGTCTCAAAGTGTGGGGCCACTGCTTCTGTGGTCTCATAGGGCAGAGTCACAGCCTCTGAGGTTTCAAAGAGTCAGGTCTAGGTGGGGCCAAGATGGTGGAGTAGTCAGATGCTTCCAGTGGACCCTCTTACAACAAAGACTCGATAAAACAAGTGATTTGATTGTATATGGAAATCTGGGAGCCCTGAACATCAAAGGCAGAGCTGAGGAACTGGACTGAGTCACAGGGGGAGGGAGTGATGGTTCAGAAGCAGCGAGGAGTTGCCAGACCTAATCCGGCAAGAGCCTGAGCCCTTCAGGCCTGATCAGCTCAGGGGTGAGTGGTGAGGCAGGCAAGCAGCCATGCTTGGGAGGTATGTTTTCTGCACAGGGAGAGATCCAGCCTCTGAGAGTCTACATGGCCACCCAGAACCAGTGAGAATCAGCCCTTGATCCAGCAAAAGATAAGTAATTGCGTACGGCCTACTGCGCAGATCAAAAACACCCCCCTTAGGGAAAAACCTCTCTCCCGTTTACCTCCCGGCTCCCTGCTCCGCACTGGGTCCCAGACCAGCTTCAGCAATTGCTGAGTCCCCTGAGCCAGTAGTAGGATCCGTCACAGGCCCGGAGCAATTCTCCCTGCCTTGGAAAATGAACAAATTAACAAACGGGAAAAAATAAACTGCCAGCTCCCCGAAGCCAGGAACCCAGGGTAGGCACAGCTCCTTTGCCTCGGCACAGGCATGAAGGATCCAGAGACTTTGAGTACCTTTCCCCCTGCATAGACTTGCGTGGGCCCATCTCGACAGCATAGGCCCTCATTACCACAGTACCTAAGGGTATATACCGGAACTCTAACTTCAACTGTTTCAGCTATGAAGTGGCAGGTTCTTGACATTTGACACTGCTCTGCCCATTAAGCAGGGTCTTCACCTACCCACATCAGGGGCCTGAGAACTGGTGGCTCCACACATGCCACCTAGCCACCTGTGATAGGGACCCATGAATAATAGGTGCCCCCCAATCCTTACAGCCAACAGCATTAGCTGCTCATAGTCCAGCTGCAAAACCCACCCACCTACGCTCTCTAGGGAATAGGGACACACCTTCCTCCTGGACACTTGGGGGCAGCTGTCAGCCCTGCCTTGCTAAGAGTGTGTCCCTCTGCTGCAGCCAGATGCCTGTGCCTACACCAATCACCCATGCCTGTATAGGACTGTAAGTGAGAGCCTACACCACACAGTTGGTGGCTATCTACCTGGGTACCTGAGCTGAATTCATACAGGAGAAGTGGGTGGACTCCTGAGCTCACATACCTAGTAACAGATCTAACCAGCTGGTGACAGGACATTAGAACTTCAAAGGTGCCAATAATCAAACTACTTCATACAAGCAGCCTATCTGGGCATATCAGAACAAAACAAGAAGCTAGGACAGAGTAAGCAAACATAAAATCAATAAATATAATAACTTCCTGATGGCTCAGAGACAGTCAATATCAATTCACATAAAGAGGCAGACCATGATGGCTTCAGCAAGCTCCCAAAATAGTCTAGAAATTTTCCAGAGAAGGAAAATTTCTTGGAATTATCACCGGCAGAATACAAAAGATTAATATACAGAAGTCTTCAAGAAATTAAGGAGGAAATTAAGCAAAATACAGAACATGCAATAGAGGAAATTAAAAAGATTAGAGAAGAGCATAATGACAAATTTAACAGGATGCAAGAATCCACAGAGAGACGGCTATCACAAATACAGAAGATTAACAATAAAATTTCAGAATTAGACAACTCAATAAGAAGTCATAGGAGCAGAATTGAGGCAATGGAAGTCAGAATTAGTGATACTGAAGATAAAGCACTTGACACTAACTTATCTGAGGAAAAATCAGATAAAAGGATTAAAAAAAAATGAAGAAACCCTAAGAATTATGTAGGACTCTAACAAGAGAGATAACCTATGAGTGATTGGAGTACCATAACGGGGCGGGGATAAAAAAATTACAGAGAGAATTGTTGAAGATTTGTTGGCAGAAAACTTCCCTGATATCATGAAAGATGACAAGATATCTATCCAAGATGCTCATCGAACCCCACATAAGGTAGATCCCAAAAAAAAGTCACCAAGACATATTATAATCAAACTTGCTAAAACCAAAGATAAAGAATTTGAAGAGTGACTAGGGATAAATGAAAAGTCATCTACAAAGAAGAGTCAATAAGAATAAGCTCGGACTACTCAGCAGAAACCATGCAGGCAAGAAGGCAATGGGATGACATATACAAAGCATTGAAGGAAAAACTCTGCCAGCCAAGAATTATATATCCAGCAAAACTGTCTCTCAAATATGATGGCAAAATTAGGGCATTTCCAGATAAACAGAAGTTTAGGGAATTTGCAAAAACCAAACCAAAATTACAAGAAATACTAATGGGAGTCCTCTGGTTAGGAAATCAGTAACATCAGATAACAACCCAAGACTAGAACACAGGACAGAGCAACCAGATATCAACCCAGATAGGGAAGTCACAAAACTAAATCAAAGCTAAAACACTGAAAATAGGGAAACAGATATAAATATGTAAAAGATGACAACAGTAAAACAAAAAAAGAGGAACTTAAAAAACATAGACATAGATTTTTCATATGGAGAGGAAGTCAAGGCGATATAAAGAAATAAAAGACTGGTGTAAACTTAGAAAAATAGGGGTAAATATTAAGGTAACCACAAAGGAAACTAACAATCCTACAGGTCAAAATAAAAAACTAGAAAAATATAATGAGTCAGCAAAAACAAAATCAACAACAATGAAAAAGATGAAAAGAAGCTACATACAGAAAAACAACTCAGCACAGAAAATTAAGTGGAACAAAGAAACTGTGAACAGCACATAAAAGAAGACATCAAAATGACAGCTCTAAACTCATAACTATCAATAAATACGCTGCATGCAAATGGAATAAATGCACCAACAAACAGACAGACAGTGGCAGAATGGATTAAAAAAAACATGATGAGTCTATATGCTGCCTACAAGAGACACACCTGAGACTTAAAAACACAAACAAATTAAAACTCAAAGGATGGAAAAAATATATCAAGCAAACAACACTCAAAAAAGAGCAGGAGTGGCAATATTAATCTCTGACAAAATAGACTTTAAAGTAAAATCCACCACAAAGGAAAACAAAGGACACTATATAATGATTAAAGGGTCAATACACCAGCGGGACATAACTATAATAAATATTTATGCCCCCAATGACAGGGCTCCAAAATACATAAAACAAACTCTAACAGCACTGAAAACAGAGATAGACAGCTCCACAATAGTAGTAGGAGATTTCAACACACCACTTTTGGTGAAGGACAGAACATCTGGAAAGAAGCTCATCAAAGACACAGAAGAGCTAAATACTACAATCAGCTAACTTGATCTCCTAGACATATACTGAACACTCCACCCAACAGCAGCCAAGTATACTTTCTTTTCCAACACACATGGAACATTCTCCAGAATAGACCACATATTAGGCCATAAAGCAAACCTTAACAAAATCCGAAGCATTGAAATTATTACAAAGCAACTTTTCTGACCATAAAGCCATAAAAGTAGAAATCAACAAGAGAAAAAGCAAGGAAAAAAAATCAAACACATGGAAACTGAACAACACCTTTCTCAAAAACTACTGGGTTATAGAAGAAATTAAGGATGGAATAAAGAAATTGATAGAATCAAATGAGAAAGAAAACACATCCTACCAGAACCTTTGGGACACAGCAAAAGCAGTGTTCAGAGGTCACCTTATAGCAATAAATGCACACATCCAAAAAGAAGAAAGGGCCATAATCAAAACATTAACCCTACAACTGGAACAAGTAGAAAGAGAGCAGCAAAAGAAGCCCTCAGGTACCAGAAGAAATGAAATAATAAGAATTAGAGCAGAATTAAATGAGATAGAGAATAGAAAAACAACTGAAAGCATTAACAAGACCAAAAGCTGGTTCTTTGAAAAGATCAACCAAACTGATAAATTACTGGCCAAACGGACAAAAGAAAAATAGAAGAGCAAGCAAATAACCCATATAAGAAATGAGATGGGTGATATCTCAACAGACCCAACCGAAATTAAAAGAATCATAACAGAATACTATGAAAAATTGTACTCTAACAAATTTGAAAACCTTGAGGAAATGGGCAAATTTCTAGAAACCCACTACCTACCTAAACTAACACAGAGGTAGAACAACTAAATAAACCCATAACAAAAGAAGAGATTGAAAAGATAATTCAAAAACTCCCAACAAAAGAAAGACCTGGCCCAGATGGCTTCACTGGAGAATTCTACCAAACTTTCAAAGAAAAGTTATCACCACCACTATTAAAGGTATTTCAGAGCATAGAAAAGAAGGAATACTCCCAAACTCATTCTATGAAGCCAGCATAACCGTAATACCAAAACCAGGTAAAGACACCACAAAAAAAGAAAATCAGTGACCAATATCCCTCATGAACACTGATGCAAAAATCCTCAACAAAATTCTAGCTGACAGAATTCAGCAACATCTCAAGAAAACAATTCACCATGATCAAGTGGGATTTATACCAGTATGCAGGGATGGTTCAACATTAGAAAAACAATCAATGTAATCCATTAGATAAATAAAACAAAGGACAAGAACCACATGATCTTATCAATCGATGCAGAAAAGGCATTTGAAAAAGTCCAACACACATTCGTGATAAAAACTCTCAACAAAATAGGAACTGAAGGGAAATTCCTCAATATAATCAAGGGCTTTTATACAAAGCCAACAGCCAACATCATCCTAAATGGAAAGACTTTGAAAGCATTCTCCTTGAGAACAGGAACCAGACAAGGATGCCCTTTATCACCACTTTTATTCAACATTGTGCTGGAGGTCCTAGCCAGAACAGTTAGGCTAGAAAAAGAAATAAAGTGCATCCAAATTGGTAGGGAAGAAGTCAAAGCATCTCTATTTGCAGATGATATGATCTTATACACAGAAAACCCCAAAGAATCCACAAGAAAACTACTGGAACTAATAGAAGATTTCAGCAAAGTTTCAGGACCCAAGATAAACATACAAAAATCAGTTGGATTCCTTTACACCAACAGAGAGAACCTCGAAGAGGAAATCACCAAATCAATACCATTTACAATAGCCCCCAAGAAGAAAAAATACTTAGGAATAAATCTAACCAGAGACATAAAAGATCTATACAATGAAAACTACAAGACACTACTGCAAGAAACCAAAAAAGACCTGCATAAGTGGAAAAACATACCTTGCTCATGGATAGGTAGACTCAACATTGTGAAAATGTCAATTCTTCCCAAAGTGATCTACAGATACAATGCAATCCCAATCCAAGTTCCACCAGCATTTTTAATTAGATGGAGAAACAAACCCCCAACTTCATATGGAGAGGGAAGAGGCACCGAATAAGTAAAGCATTACCCAAGAAGAAGAACAAAGTTGGAGACCTCACACTACCTGATTTTAGAACCTATTATACCACCACGGTAGTCAAAACAGCCTGGTATTTGTAAAAGAACAGACACATAGACCAATGCAACAGAATTGAGAATCCAGACATAAATCCATCCACCTAGGAGCAGCTGATATTTGACAAAGGTCCAAAGTCCATTAATTGGGGAAAAGACAGTCTCTTTAACAAATGGTGCTGGCATAACTGGATATCCACCTGCAAAAAATTGAACAAGACCCATACCTCACACTATGCACAAAAACTAACTCAAAATGGATCAAAGGCTTAAATATAATATAAAAAATGATAAAGATCAGGGAAGAAAAAATAGGGACAACGCTAGGAGCCCTAATACATGGCATAAACACAATATGAACCATAAGTAACAGTGCACAAGCACCAGAAGACAGACTAGATAAATGGGAGCTCCTAAAAATCAAACACTTATGCTCATCAAAAGACTTCACCAAAAGAGTCAAAAGGCAGCCTACAGACTGGGGAAAAAAAATTGGCTATGACAAATCCGATCCGAGTCTAATCTCTAAAATCTCCAAGATACAGCAAAACCTCAACAACAAAAAGACAAATAGCCCAATTAAAAAATGGGCAAAGGATATGAACAGGCACTTCACCAAAGAAGATATTCAGGTGGCTAACAGACACATGAAGAAATGCTCACGATCATTATCCATTAAAGAAATGCAAATCAACACTACAATGAGATACCATCTCACCCCAACAAGGCTAGCATTAATCCGAAAAACACAAAATAATAAATGCTGGAGAGGTTGTGGAGAGACTGGAACACTTATACACTGTTGGTGGGAATGTAAAATGGTGCAACCACTTTGAAAATCGATTTGGTGCTTCCTTAAAAAGCTAGAAATAGAAGTACCGTACGATACAGCTATCCCGTTCCTTGGAATATATCCTAGAGAAATAAGAGCTGTCACATGAATAGATACATGCATACCCATGTTCACTGCAGCACTGTTCAGGACAGCAAAAAGATTGAAACAACCTAGGTGCCCATCAACGGATGAATGGATAAACAAATTATGGTATATCCACATAATGGAATATTATGCAACGTTAAAGAACAACGATGAAGCAATGAAACATCTTACAACATGGAGGAAGCTGGAGGTCATTATGCTGAGTGAATTTAGTCAGTCACAGAAGGACAAATATTGTATAAGACCACTATTATAAGAACTCAAGAAAAGGTTTAAACACAGAAGAAAACATTCTTTGATGGTTACGAGTGTGGGGAGGAAGGGGGAGGGTTACTTACTAACTAGATAGTAGATAAGAATTATCTTAGGTGAAAGGAAGAACAGCACACACTACGGGGGAAGTCAGTACAACTGGACTAAAAAAAGCTAAGAAGTTTCCTGAATACAATCAAACACTTTGAGGGACAAAGTAGCAGGGATAGGGGTCTGGGGGCCATGCTTTCAGGGGACATCTAGGTCAATTGGCATAACAAAGCTTACTAAGAAAATGTTCTGCATCCTACTTTGGTGAGTGGCATCTGGGGTCTTAAAAGCTTGTGAGTGGCCGTCTAAGATGCATCAATTGGTCCCAACCCACCTGTAGCAAAGGAGAATGAAGAACACCAAAGACACAAGGAAAGTATTAGCCCAAGAGCCAGAAATGGCCACATAAAACAGAGACTTCATCAGCCTGAGACCAGAAGAACTAGATGGTGCCCGGCTACCACTAATGACCACCCTGACAGGGAACATAACAGAGAGCCCTGGATAGAGCAGGAGAAAGGTGGGGTGCAGAACTCAAATTCTAGTAAGAAGACCAGACTTAATGGTCTGACTGACACTGGAGGATTCCCAGAAAGCATGGCCCCTGGATTCTCTACCAGCCCAGAACTAGAACAATTTCTGAGGCCAAATCATCAGACAGGGATTGGACTGGACTGTGGGACATAAAGTGATACTCATGAGGAGTGTGCCTCTTAGCTCAAGTAGATACACAAGACTAAACGGGCAACTCCTGTCCAGAGGTGAGATGGGAAGGCAGAGAGGGTAAGGACCTGGTTGAATGGACATGGGGAATCAGGGGTGGAAAGGAGGAGTGTGCTGTCACAGTATGGGGAGAGCAATTAGAGTCACATAACAATGTACGTATAAATTAATATATGGGAAAAAATTAAATTAAAAATTAAAAAAAAACAAAGAGTCAGATCTTCACCAACTCAGTTCTGGAGTGTGGGGCTCTCATTCAGTTTGGCCAACAGGATGAAGCCACGGCCAAAAGCTGGGAGGGAGGGGTTGCCATGCCCAAGGGGCAGAACAATGGGCCCTGCTGAGCCTGAGGGACTGGGATCGCTACTCAGATGGGCTAGGAGAATGGAGCTTCCCAAAGCCAAAGGAGCAGAGTTGCCATCCCACAGGGCCTGGAATGTGGAGATGAAGGCCGGTGCCACGGGGCCTCCACCCAGAATCCGGAAAGCTTAGCCAACACCCAGAGTCCAGAGAGCTTAGCCAACACCCAGAGTCTGGAGAGCAGGGCCAACACCCAGAGTCTGGAGAGCTTAGCCAAAACCCAGAGTCTAGAGAGCTTAGCCAACACCCAGACTCTGGAGAGCTTAGCCAACACCCAGAGTCTGGACAGCAGATCCAACACCCAGAGTCCGGAGAGCAGAGCCAACACCCAGAGTCCGGAGAGCAGAGCCAACACCAGGAGTCCGGAGAGCTTAGCCAACACCCAAAGTCCGGAGAGATTAGCCAACACCCAGAGTCCGGAGAGCTTAGCCAACACCCAGAGTCCGGAGAGCTTAGCCAACACCCAGAGTCTGGACAGAAGATCCAACACCCAGAGTCCGGAGAACAGAGCCAACACCCAGAGTCCGGAGAGCAGAGCCAACACCCAGAGTCCGGAAAGCAGAGCCAACACCCAGAGTCCGGAGAGCTTAGCCAACACACAGAGTCCGGAGAGCTTAGCCAACACCCAGAGTCCGGAGAGCTTAGCCAACACCCAGAGTCTGGAAAGCTTAGCCCAACACCCAGAGTCTAGAGACCTTAGCCAACACCCAGAGTCTGGAGAGCAGAGCCAACACCCAGAGTCAGGAGACCTTAGCCAAACCCAGAAACCAGAGAGCTTAGCCAACACCCAGAGTCCGGAGAGATTAGCCAACACCCAGAGTCTGGAGAGCAGAGCCACCACCCAGAGTCAAGAGAGCTTAGCCAACACCCAGAGTCCGGAGAGCTTAGCCAACACCCAGAGTCCGGAGAGCTTAGCCAACACCCAAAGTCTGGAGAGCAGAGCCAACACCCAGAGTCCGGAGAGCTAAGCCAACACCCACAGTCCGGAGAGCTTAGCCAACACCCAGAGTCTGGAGAGCAGAGCCAACACCCAGAGTCCGGAGAGCTTAGCCAACACCCAGAGTCCGGAGAGCTTAGCCAACACCCAGAGTCCGGAGAGCTTAGCCAACACCCAGAGTCTGGAAAGCTTAGCCCAACACCCAGAGTCTAGAGAGCTTAGCCAACACCCAGAGTCTGGAGAGCAGAGCCAACACCCAGAGTCAGGAGACCTTAGCCAAACCCAGAAACCAGAGAGCTTAGACAACACCCAGAGTCCGGAGAGATTAGCCAACACCCAGAGTCTGGAGAGCAGAGCCACCACCCAGAGTCAAGAGAGCTTAGCCAACACCCAGAGTCCGGAGAGCTTAGACAACACCCAGAGTCCGGAGAGCTTAGCCAACACCCAAAGTCTGGAGAGCAGAGCCAACACCCAGAGTCCGGAGAGCTAAGCCAACACCCACAGGCCGGAGAGCTTAGCCAACACCCAGAGTCTGGAGAGCAGAGCCAACACCCAGAGTCCGGAGACCTTAGCCAAACCCAGAATCGAGAGAGCTTAGCCAACACCCAGAGTCCGGAGAGCAGAGCCACCACCCAGAGTCTGGAGAGCTTAGCCAACACCCAGGGTCTGGAGAGCTTAACCAACACCCAGAGTCTGGAGAGCTTAGCCAACACCCAGAGTCTAGAGAGCTTAGCCAACACCCAGAGTCCGGAGAGTAGAGCCAACACCCAGAGTCTGGAGAGCAGAGCCAACACCCAGAGTCCAGAGATCTTAGCCAACACCCAGAGTCCGGAGAGCTTAGCCAACACCCAGAATCCGGAGAGCTTCGCCAACACCCAGAGTCTGGAGAGCAGAGCCAACACCCAGAGTCCGGAGAGCTTAGCTAACACCCAGAGTCTACAGAGCTTAGCCAACACCCAGAGTCTGGAGGGCAGAGCCAACACCCAGAGTCCGGAGACCTTAGCCAAACCCAGAATCCAGAGACCTTAGCCAACACCCAGAGTCTGGAGAGCTTAACCAACACCCAGGGTCTGGAGAGCAGAGCCACCACCCAGAGTCTGGAGAGCTTAGCCAACACCCAGCGGCCGGAGAGCTTAGCGATCACCCAGAGTCCGGAGAGCTTAACCGACACCCAGAATCTGGAGAGCTTAACCAACACCCAGAGTCTAGAGAGCTTAGCCAACACCCAGAGTCCGGAGAGCAGAGCCAACACCCAGAATCTGGAGAGCTTAGCCAACACCCAGAGTCCGGAGAGTTAGACAAAACCCAGAGTCCAGAGAGCTTAGCCAACACCCAGAGTCCGGAGAGCTTAGCCAACACCCAGAGTCCGCAAAGCAGAGCGAACACCCAGAGTCCGGAGAGCAGAGCCAACACCCAGAGTCCGGAGACCTTAGCCAAACCCAGACTCCAGAGAGCTTAGCCAACACCCAGAGTCCGCAGAGCTTAGCCAACACCCAGAGTCTGGAGAGCAGAGCCACCACCCAGAATCCGGAGAGCTTAGCCAACACCCAGAGTCCGGAGAGCTTAGCCAACACCCAGAGTCCGGAGAGCTTAGTCAACACCCAGAGTCCGGAGAGCTTAGCCAAAACCCATAGTCCGGAGAGCTTAGCCAACACCCAGAGTCCGGAGAGCTTAGCCAAAACCCAGAGTCTGGAGAGCAGAGCCAACACCCAGAGTCTGGAGAGCTTAGCCAACACCCAGACTCTGGAGAGCTTAGCCAACACCCAGAGTCTGGAGAGCAGAGCCAACACCCAGAGTCCGGAGACCTTAGCCAAAACCAGAATCCAGAGAGCTTAGCCAACACCCAGAGTCCGGAGAGCTTAGCCAACACCCAGAGTCCGGAGAGCTTAGCCAACACCCAGAATCTGGAGAGCTTAGCCAACACCCAGATTCTAGAGAGCTTAGCCAACACCCAGAGTCTATAGAGTTTAGCCAACACCCAGAGTCCGGAGAGCTTAGCCAACACCCAGAGTCCGGAGAGCTTAGCCAACACCCAGAGTCCGGAGAGATTAGCCAACACCCAGAGTCTGGAGAGCAGAGCCACCACCCAGAGTCAGGAGAGCTTAGCCAACACCCAGAGTCCGGAGAGCTTAGCCAACTCCCAGAGTCCGGAGAGCTTAGCCAACACCCAGAGTCTGGAGAGCAGAGCCAACACCCAGAGTCCGGAGAGCTAAGCCAACACCCACAGTCCGGAGAGCTTAGCCAACACCCAGAGTCTGGAGAGCAGAGCCAACACCCAGAGTCCAGAGAGCTTAGACAACACCCAGAGTCCGGAGAGCTTAGACAACACCCAGAGTCTAGAGAGCTTAGCCAACACCCAGAGTCTGGAGAGCAGAACCAACACCCAGAGTCCAGAGACCTTAGCCAAACCCAGAATCCGGAGAGCTTAGCCAACACCCAGAGTCCGGACAGCTTAGCCAACACCCAAAGTCTGGAGAGCAGAGCCACCACCCAGAGTCTGGAGAGCTTAGCCAACACCCAGAGTCTGGAGAGCTTAACCAACACCCAGGGTCTCGAGAGCAGAGCCACCACCCATAGTCTGGAGAGCTTAGCCAAACCCAGAGTCTAGAGAGCTTAGCCAACACCCAGAGTCCGGAGAGCTTAGCCAACACCCAGAGTCCGGAGAGTAGAGCCAACAGCCAGAGTCTGGAGAGCAGAGCCAACACCCAGAGTCCACAGATCTTAGCCAACACCCAGAATCCGGAGAGCATAGCCAACACCCAGAGTCTGGAGAGCAGAGCCAACACCCAGAGTCCGGAGAGCTTAGCCAACACCCAGAGTCCGGAGAGCTTAGCCAACACACAGAGTCCGGAGAGCTTAGCCAACACCCAGCGGCCGGAGAGCTTAGCGAGCACCCAGAGTCCGGAGAGATTAGCCAACACCAAGAATCCGGAGAGCTTAGCCAACACCCAGCGGCCGGAGAGCTTAGCGAGCACCCAGAGTCCGGAGAGATTAGCCAACACCAAGAATCCGGAGAGCTTAGCCAAACCCAGAATCCAGAGAGCTTAGCCAACACCCAGAGTCCGGAGAGCTTAACCGACACCCAGAATCTGGAGAGCTTAACCAACACCCAGAGTCTAGAGAGCTTAGCCAACAACCAGAGTCCGGAGAGCAGAGCCAACACCCAGAATCCGGAGAGCTTAGCCAACACCCAGAGTCCGGAGAGTTAGCCAAAACCCAGAGTCCAGAGAGCTTAGCCAACACCCAGAGTCCGGAGAGCTTAGCCAACACCCAGAGTCCGCAGAGCAGAGCGAACACCCAGAGTCCGGAGAGCAGAGCCAACACCCAGAGTCCGGAGACCTTAGCCAAACCCAGACTCCAGAGAGTTTAGCCAACACCCAGAGTCCGGAGAGCTTAGCCAACACCCAGAGTCTGGAGAGCAGAGCCACCACCCAGAGTCCGGAGAGCTTAGCCAACACCCAGAGTCCGGAGAGCTTAGCCAACACCCAGAGTCCGGAGAGCTTAGCCAACACCCAGAGTCCGGAGAGCTTAGCCAAAACCCAGAGTCCGGAGAGCTTAGCCAACACCCAGAGTCCGGAGAGCTTAGCCAAAACCCAGAGTCTGGAGAGCAGAGCCAACACCCAGAGTCTGGAGAGCTTAGCCAACACCCAGAGTCCGGAGAGCTTAGCCAAAACCCAGAGTCTGGAGAGCAGAGCCAACACCCAGAGTCTGGAGAGCTTAGCCAACACCCAGATTCTGGAGAGCTTAGCCAACACCCAGCGGCCGGAGAGCTTAGCGAGCACCCAGAGTCCGGAGAGATTAGCCAACACCAAGAATCCGGAGAGCTTAGCCAAACCCAGAATCCAGAGAGCATAGCCAACACCCAGAGTCCGGAGAGCTTAACCGACACCCAGAATCTGGAGAGCTTAAACAACACCCAGAGTCTAGAGAGCTTAGCCAACACCCAGAGTCCGGAGAGCAGAGCCAACAGCCAGAATCCGGAGAGCTTAGCCAACACCCAGAGTCCAGAGAGTTAGCCAAAACCCAGAGTCCAGAGAGCTTAGCCAACACCCAGAGTCCGGAGAGCTTAGCCAACACCCAGAGTCCGCAGAACAGAGCGAGCACCCAGAGTCCGGAGAGCAGAGCCAACTCCCAGAGTCCGGAGACCTTAGCCAAACCCAGACTCCAGAGAGCTTAGCCAACACCCAGAGTCCGGAGAGCTTAGCCAACATCCAGAGTCCGGAGAGCTTAGCCAACACCCAGAATCCGGAGAGCTTAGCCAACACCCAGAGTCCAGAGAGCAGAGTCAACACCCAGAGTCCGGAGAGCTTAGCTAACACCCAGAGTCTACAGAGCTTAGCCAACACCCAGAGTCTGGAGGGCAGAGCCAACACCCAGAGTCCGGAGACCTTAGCCAAACCCAGAATCCAGAGAGCGTAGCCAACACCCAGAGTCTGGAGAGCTTAACCAACACCCAGGGTCTGGAGAGCAGAGCCACCACCCAGAGTCTGGAGAGCTTAGCCAACACCCAGCGGCCGGAGAGCTTAGCGAGCACCCAGAGTCCGGAGAGATTAGCCAACACCAAGAATCCGGAAAGCTTAGCCAAACCCAGAATCCAGAGATCTTAGCCAACACCCAGAGTCCGGAGAGCTTAACCGACACCCAGAATCTGGAGAGCTTAACCAACACCCAGAGTCTAGAGAGCTTAGCCAACACCCAGAGTCCGGAGAGCAGAGCCAACACCCAGAATCCGGAGAGCTTAGCCAACACCCAGAGTCCGGAGAGTTAGCCAATACCCAGAGTCCAGAGAGCTTAGGCAACACCCAGAGTCCGGAGCGCTTAGCCAACACCCAGAGTCCGCAGAGCAGAGCGAACACCCAGAGTCCGGAGACCAGAGCCAGCACCCAGAGTCCGGAGACCTTAGCCAAACCCAGACTCCAGAGAGCTTAGCCAACACCCAGAGTCCGGAGAGCTTAGCCAACACCCAGAGTCTGGAGAGCAGAGCCACCACCCAGAGTCCGGAGAGCTTAGCCAACACCCAGAGTCCGGAGAGCTTAGCCAACACCCAGAGTCCGGAGAGCTTAGCCAACACCCAGAGTCCGGAGAGCTTAGTAAAAACCCAGAGTCCGGAGAGCTTAGCCAACACCCAGAGTCCGGAGAGCTTAGCCAAAACCCAGAGTCTGGAGAGCAGAGCCAACACCCAGAGTCTGGAGAGCTTAGCCAACACCCAGAGTCCGGAGAGCTTAGCCAAAACCCAGAGTCTGGAGAGCAGAGCCAACACCCAGAGTCTGGAGATCTTAGCCAACACCCAGATTCTGGAGAGCTTAGCCAACACCCAGCGGCCGGAGAGCTTAGCGAGCACCCAGAGTCCGGAGAGATTAGCCAACACCAAGAATCCGGAGAGCTTAGCCAAACCCAGAATCCAGAGAGCATAGCCAACACCCAGAGTCCGGAGAGCTTAACCGACACCCAGAATCTGGAGAGCTTAAACAACACCCAGAGTCTAGAGAGCTTAGCCAACACCCAGAGTCCGGAGAGCAGAGCCAACACCCAGAATCCGGAGAGCTTAGCCAACACCCAGAGTCCGGAGAGTTAGCCAAAACCCAGAGTCCAGAGAGCTTAGCCAACACCCAGAGTCCGCAGAGCAGAGCAAACACCCAGAGTCCGGAGAGCAGAGCCAACACCCAGAGTCCGGAGACCTTAGCCAAACCCAGACTCCAGAGAGCTTAGCCAACACCCAGAGTCCGGAGAGCTTAGCCAACACCCAGAGTCTGGAGAGCAGAGCCACCACCCAGAGTCCGGAGAGCTTAGCCAACACCCAGAGTCCGGAGAGCTTAGCCAACACCCAGAGTCCGGAGAGCTTAGCCAAACCCACAGTCCGGAGAGCTTAGCCAAAACCCAGAGTCCGGAGAGCTTAGCCAACACCCAGAGTATGGAGAGTAGAGCCAACACCCAGAGTCTGGAGAGCAGAGCCAACACCCAGAGTCCAGAGATCCTAGCCAACACCCAGAGTCTAGAGAGCTTAGCCAACACCCAGAGTCTGGAGAGCAGAGCAAACACCCAGAGTCCGGAGACCTTAGCCAAACCCAGAATCCAGAGAGCTTCGCCAACACCCAGAGTCTGGAGAGCTTAACCAACACCCAGGGTCTGGAGAGCAGAGCCATCACCGAGAGTCTGGAGAGCTTAGCCAACACCCAGAGGCCGGAGAGCTTAGCGAGCACCCAGAGTCCGGAGAGCGTAGCCAACACCAAGAATCTGGAGAGCTTAGCCAAACCCAGAATCCAGAGAGCTTAGCCAACACCCAGAGTCCGGAGAGCTTAACCGACACCCAGAATCTGGAGAGCTTAGCCAACACCCAGAGTCTAGAGAGCTTCGCCAACACCCAGAGTCCGGAGAGCAGAGCCAACACCCAGAGTCCGGAGAGCTTAGCCTACACCCAGAGTCCGGAGAGTTAGCCAAAACCCAGAGTCCGGAGAGCTTAGCCAACACCCAGAGTCCGGAGAGCAGAGCCAACACCCAGAGTCCGGAGAGCTTAGACAACACCCAGAGTCCGGAGAGCTTAGACAACACCCAGAGTCTAGAGAGCTTAGCCAACACCCAGAGTCTGGAGAGCAGAGCCAACACCGAGAGTCCGGAGACCTTAGCCAAACCCAGAATCCGGAGAGCTTAGCCAACACCCAGAGTCCGGACAGCTTAGCCAACACCCAATGTCTGGAGAGCAGAGCCACCACCCAGAGTCTGGAGAGGTTAGCCAACACCCAGAGTCTGGAGAGCTTAACCAACACCCAGGGTCTCGAGAGCAGAGCCACCAACCAGAGTCTGGAGAGCTTAGCCAAACCCAGAGTCTAGAGAGCTTAGCCAACACCCAGAGTCCGGAGAGCTTATCCAACACCCAGAATCCGGAGAGCTTAGCCAACACCCAGAGTCTGGAGAGCAGAGCCAACACACAGAGTCCGGAGAGCTTAGCCAATACCCAGAGTCCGGACAGCTTAGCCAACACCCAGAGTCCGGAGAGCTTAGCCAACACCCAGAATCCGGAGAGCTTAGCCAACACCCAGAGTCCGGAGAGCAGAGTCAACACCCAGAGTCCG
The DNA here is from genome assembly GCA_030035585.1 of Dugong dugon. Taxonomy (NCBI): domain Eukaryota; kingdom Metazoa; phylum Chordata; class Mammalia; order Sirenia; family Dugongidae; genus Dugong; species Dugong dugon. The sequence goes on from CM057464.1 coordinate 360,153, forward strand.
GAGAGCTTAGCTAACACCCAGAGTCTACAGAGCTTAGCCAACACCCAGAGTCTGGAGGGCAGAGCCAACACCCAGAGTCCGGAGACCTTAGCCAAACCCAGAATCCAGAGAGCTTAGCCAACACCCAGAGTCTGGAGAGCTTAACCAACACCCAGGGTCTGGAGAGCAGAGCAACCACCCAGAGTCTGGAGAGCTTAGCCAACACCCAGCGGCCGGAGAGCTTAGCGAGCACCCAGAGTCTGGAGAGATTAGCCAACACCAAGAATCCGGAGAGCTTAGCGAAACCCAGAATCCAGAGAGCTTAGCCAACACCCAGAGTCCGGAGAGCTTAACCGACACCCAGAATCTGGAGAGCTTAACCAACAACCAGAGTCTAGAGAGCTTAGCCACCACCCAGAGTCCGGAGAGCAGAGCCAACACCCAGAATCTGGAGAGCTTAGCCAACACCCAGAGTCCGGAGAGTTAGCCAAAACCCAGAGTCCAGAGAGCTTAGCCAACACCCAGAGTCCGGAGAGCTTAGCCAACACCCAGAGTCCGGAGAGCTTAGCCAACACCCAGAGTCTGGAGAGCAGAGCCACCACCCAGAGTCCGGAGAGCTTAGCCGACACCCAGAGTCCGGAGAGCTTAGCCAACACCCAGAGTCCGGAGAGCTTAGCCAACACCCAGAGTCCGGAGAGCTTAGCCAAAACCCAGAGTCTGGAGAGCAGAGCCAACACCCAGAGTCTGGAGAGCTTAGCCAACACCCAGATTCTGGAGAGCTTAGCCAAAACCCAGCGGCCGGAGAGCTTAGCCAACACCCAGCGGCCGGAGAGCTTAGCCAAAACCCAGAGTCCGGAGAGCTTAGCCAAACCCAGAATCCAGAGAGCATAGCCAACACCCAGAGTCTGGAGAGCAGAGCCACCACCCAGAGTCCGGAGAGCTTAGCCAACACCCAGAGTCCAGAGAGCTTAGCCAACACCCAGAGTCCGGAGAGCTTAGCCAACACCCAGAGTCCGGAGAGCTTAGTAAAAACCCAGAGTCTGGAGAGCTTAGCCAACACCCAGAGTCCGGAGAGCTTAGCCAAAACCCAGAGTCTGGAGAGCAGAGCCAACACCCAGAGTCTGGAGAGCTTAGCCAACACCCAGAGTCCGGAGAGCTTAGCCAAAACCTAGAGTCTGGAGAGCAGAGCCAACACCCAGAGTCTGGAGAGCTTAGCCAACACCCAGCGGCCGGAGAGCTTAGCGATCACCCAGAGTCCGGAGAGCTTAACCGACACCCAGAATCTGGAGAGCTTAACCAACACCCAGAGTCTAGAGAGCTTAGCCAACACCCAGAGTCCGGAGAGCAGAGCCAACACCCAGAATCTGGAGAGCTTAGCCAACACCCAGAGTCCGGAGAGTTAGACAAAACCCAGAGTCCAGAGAGCTTAGCCAACACCCAGAGTCCGGAGAGCTTAGCCAACACCCAGAGTCCGCAAAGCAGAGCGAACACCCAGAGTCCGGAGAGCAGAGCCAACACCCAGAGTCCGGAGACCTTAGCCAAACCCAGACTCCAGAGAGCTTAGCCAACACCCAGAGTCCGCAGAGCTTAGCCAACACCCAGAGTCTGGAGAGCAGAGCCACCACCCAGAATCCGGAGAGCTTAGCTAACACCCAGAGTCCGGAGAGCTTAGCCAACACCCAGAGTCCGGAGAGCTTAGTCAACACCCAGAGTCCGGAGAGCTTAGCCAAAACCCATAGTCCGGAGAGCTTAGCCAACACCCAGAGTCCGGAGAGCTTAGCCAAAACCCAGAGTCTGGAGAGCAGAGCCAACACCCAGAGTCTGGAGAGCTTAGCCAACACCCAGACTCTGGAGAGCTTAGCCAACACCCAGAGTCTGGAGAGCAGAGCCAACACCCAGAGTCCGGAGACCTTAGCCAAAACCAGAATCCAGAGAGCTTAGCCAACACCCAGAGTCCGGAGAGCTTAGCCAACACCCAGAGTCCGGAGAGCTTAGCCAACACCCAGAATCTGGAGAGCTTAGCCAACACCCAGATTCTAGAGAGCTTAGCCAACACCCAGAGTCTATAGAGTTTAGCCAACACCCAGAGTCCGGAGAGCTTAGCCAACACCCAGAGTCCGGAGAGCTTAGCCAACACCCAGAGTCCGGAGAGATTAGCCAACACCCAGAGTCTGGAGAGCAGAGCCACCACCCAGAGTCAGGAGAGCTTAGCCAACACCCAGAGTCCGGAGAGCTTAGCCAACTCCCAGAGTCCGGAGAGCTTAGCCAACACCCAGAGTCTGGAGAGCAGAGCCAACACCCAGAGTCCGGAGAGCTAAGCCAACACCCACAGTCCGGAGAGCTTAGCCAACACCCAGAGTCTGGAGAGCAGAGCCAACACCCAGAGTCCAGAGAGCTTAGACAACACCCAGAGTCCGGAGAGCTTAGACAACACCCAGAGTCTAGAGAGCTTAGCCAACACCCAGAGTCTGGAGAGCAGAACCAACACCCAGAGTCCAGAGACCTTAGCCAAACCCAGAATCCGGAGAGCTTAGCCAACACCCAGAGTCCGGACAGCTTAGCCAACACCCAAAGTCTGGAGAGCAGAGCCACCACCCAGAGTCTGGAGAGCTTAGCCAACACCCAGAGTCTGGAGAGCTTAACCAACACCCAGGGTCTCGAGAGCAGAGCCACCACCCATAGTCTGGAGAGCTTAGCCAAACCCAGAGTCTAGAGAGCTTAGCCAACACCCAGAGTCCGGAGAGCTTAGCCAACACCCAGAGTCCGGAGAGTAGAGCCAACAGCCAGAGTCTGGAGAGCAGAGCCAACACCCAGAGTCCACAGATCTTAGCCAACACCCAGAATCCGGAGAGCATAGCCAACACCCAGAGTCTGGAGAGCAGAGCCAACACCCAGAGTCCGGAGAGCTTAGCCAACACCCAGAGTCCGGAGAGCTTAGCCAACACACAGAGTCCGGAGAGCTTAGCCAACACCCAGCGGCCGGAGAGCTTAGCGAGCACCCAGAGTCCGGAGAGATTAGCCAACACCAAGAATCCGGAGAGCTTAGCCAACACCCAGCGGCCGGAGAGCTTAGCGAGCACCCAGAGTCCGGAGAGATTAGCCAACACCAAGAATCCGGAGAGCTTAGCCAAACCCAGAATCCAGAGAGCTTAGCCAACACCCAGAGTCCGGAGAGCTTAACCGACACCCAGAATCTGGAGAGCTTAACCAACACCCAGAGTCTAGAGAGCTTAGCCAACAACCAGAGTCCGGAGAGCAGAGCCAACACCCAGAATCCGGAGAGCTTAGCCAACACCCAGAGTCCGGAGAGTTAGCCAAAACCCAGAGTCCAGAGAGCTTAGCCAACACCCAGAGTCCGGAGAGCTTAGCCAACACCCAGAGTCCGCAGAGCAGAGCGAACACCCAGAGTCCGGAGAGCAGAGCCAACACCCAGAGTCCGGAGACCTTAGCCAAACCCAGACTCCAGAGAGTTTAGCCAACACCCAGAGTCCGGAGAGCTTAGCCAACACCCAGAGTCTGGAGAGCAGAGCCACCACCCAGAGTCCGGAGAGCTTAGCCAACACCCAGAGTCCGGAGAGCTTAGCCAACACCCAGAGTCCGGAGAGCTTAGCCAACACCCAGAGTCCGGAGAGCTTAGCCAACACCCAGAGTCCGGAGAGCTTAGCCAACACCCAGAGTCCGGAGAGCTTAGCCAACACCCAGAGTCTGGAGAGCAGAGCCAACACCCAGAGTCTGGAGAGCTTAGCCAACACCCAGAGTCCGGAGAGCTTAGCCAAAACCCAGAGTCTGGAGAGCAGAGCCAACACCCAGAGTCTGGAGAGCTTAGCCAACACCCAGATTCTGGAGAGCTTAGCCAACACCCAGCGGCCGGAGAGCTTAGCGAGCACCCAGAGTCCGGAGAGATTAGCCAACACCAAGAATCCGGAGAGCTTAGCCAAACCCAGAATCCAGAGAGCATAGCCAACACCAGAGTCCGGAGAGCTTAACCGACACCCAGAATCTGGAGAGCTTAAACAACACCCAGAGTCTAGAGAGCTTAGCCAACACCCAGAGTCCGGAGAGCAGAGCCAACAGCCAGAATCCGGAGAGCTTAGCCAACACCCAGAGTCCGGAGAGCTTAGCCAACACCCAGAGTCCGCAGAGCAGAGCGAGCACCCAGAGTCCGGAGAGCAGAGCCAACTCCCAGAGTCCGGAGACCTTAGCCAAACCCAGACTCCAGAGAGCTTAGCCAACACCCAGAGTCCGGAGAGCTTAGCCAACATCCAGAGTCCGGAGAGCTTAGACAACACCCAGAATCCGGAGAGCTTAGCCAACACCCAGAGTCCAGAGAGCAGAGTCAACACCCAGAGTCCGGAGAGCTTAGCTAACACCCAGAGTCTACAGAGCTTAGCCAACACCCAGAGTCTGGAGGGCAGAGCCAACACCCAGAGTCCGGAGACCTTAGCCAAACCCAGAATCCAGAGAGCGTAGCCAACACCCAGAGTCTGGAGAGCTTAACCAACACCCAGGGTCTGGAGAGCAGAGCCACCACCCAGAGTCTGGAGAGCTTAGCCAACACCCAGCGGCCGGAGAGCTTAGCGAGCACCCAGAGTCCGGAGAGATTAGCCAACACCAAGAATCCGGAGAGCTTAGCCAAACCCAGAATCCAGAGATCTTAGCCAACACCCAGAGTCCGGAGAGCTTAACCGACACCCAGAATCTGGAGAGCTTAACCAACACCCAGAGTCTAGAGAGCTTAGCCAACACCCAGAGTCCGGAGAGCAGAGCCAACACCCAGAATCCGGAGAGCTTAGCCAACACCCAGAGTCCGGAGAGTTAGCCAATACCCAGAGTCCAGAGAGCTTAGGCAACACCCAGAGTCCGGAGCGCTTAGCCAACACCCAGAGTCCGCAGAGCAGAGCGAACACCCAGAGTCCGGAGACCAGAGCCAGCACCCAGAGTCCGGAGACCTTAGCCAAACCCAGACTCCAGAGAGCTTAGCCAACACCCAGAGTCCGGAGAGCTTAGCCAACACCCAGAGTCTGGAGAGCAGAGCCACCACCCAGAGTCCGGAGAGCTTAGCCAACACCCAGAGTCCGGAGAGCTTAGCCAACACCCAGAGTCCGGAGAGCTTAGCCAACACCCAGAGTCCGGAGAGCTTAGTAAAAACCCAGAGTCCGGAGAGCTTAGCCAACACCCAGAGTCCGGAGAGCTTAGCCAAAACCCAGAGTCTGGAGAGCAGAGCCAACACCCAGAGTCTGGAGAGCTTAGCCAACACCCAGAGTCCGGAGAGCTTAGCCAAAACCCAGAGTCTGGAGAGCAGAGCCAACACCCAGAGTCTGGAGATCTTAGCCAACACCCAGATTCTGGAGAGCTTAGCCAACACCCAGCGGCCGGAGAGCTTAGCGAGCACCCAGAGTCCGGAGAGATTAGCCAACACCAAGAATCCGGAGAGCTTAGCCAAACCCAGAATCCAGAGAGCATAGCCAACACCCAGAGTCCGGAGAGCTTAACCGACACCCAGAATCTGGAGAGCTTAAACAACACCCAGAGTCTAGAGAGCTTAGCCAACACCCAGAGTCCGGAGAGCAGAGCCAACACCCAGAATCCGGAGAGCTTAGCCAACACCCAGAGTCCGGAGAGTTAGCCAAAACCCAGAGTCCAGAGAGCTTAGCCAACACCCAGAGTCCGCAGAGCAGAGCAAACACCCAGAGTCCGGAGAGCAGAGCCAACACCCAGAGTCCGGAGACCTTAGCCAAACCCAGACTCCAGAGAGCTTAGCCAACACCCAGAGTCCGGAGAGCTTAGCCAACACCCAGAGTCTGGAGAGCAGAGCCACCACCCAGAGTCCGGAGAGCTTAGCCAACACCCAGAGTCCGGAGAGCTTAGCCAACACCCAGAGTCCGGAGAGCTTAGCCAAACCCACAGTCCGGAGAGCTTAGCCAAAACCCAGAGTCCGGAGAGCTTAGCCAACACCCAGAGTATGGAGAGTAGAGCCAACACCCAGAGTCTGGAGAGCAGAGCCAACACCCAGAGTACAGAGATCCTAGCCAACACCCAGAGTCTAGAGAGCTTAGCCAACACCCAGAGTCTGGAGAGCAGAGCAAACACCCAGAGTCCGGAGACCTTAGCCAAACCCAGAATCCAGAGAGCTTCGCCAACACCCAGAGTCTGGAGAGCTTAACCAACACCCAGGGTCTGGAGAGCAGAGCCATCACCGAGAGTCTGGAGAGCTTAGCCAACACCCAGAGGCCGGAGAGCTTAGCGAGCACCCAGAGTCCGGAGAGCGTAGCCAACACCAAGAATCTGGAGAGCTTAGCCAAACCCAGAATCCAGAGAGCTTAGCCAACACCCAGAGTCCGGAGAGCTTAACCGACACCCAGAATCTGGAGAGCTTAGCCAACACCCAGAGTCTAGAGAGCTTCGCCAACACCCAGAGTCCGGAGAGCAGAGCCAACACCCAGAGTACGGAGAGCTTAGCCTACACCCAGAGTCCGGAGAGTTAGCCAAAACCCAGAGTCCGGAGAGCTTAGCCAACACCCAGAGTCCGGAGAGCTTAGCCAACACCCAGAGTCCGCAGAGCAGAGCGAACACCCAGAGTCCGGAGAGCAGAGCCAACACCCAGAGTCCGGAGAGCTTAGACAACACCCAGAGTCCGGAGAGCTTAGACAACACCCAGAGTCTAGAGAGCTTAGCCAACACCCAGAGTCTGGAGAGCAGAGCCAACACCGAGAGTCCGGAGACCTTAGCCAAACCCAGAATCCGGAGAGCTTAGCCAACACCCAGAGTCCGGACAGCTTAGCCAACACCCAATGTCTGGAGAGCAGAGCCACCACCCAGAGTCTGGAGAAGTTAGCCAACACCCAGAGTCTGGAGAGCTTAACCAACACCCAGGGTCTCGAGAGCAGAGCCACCAACCAGAGTCTGGAGAGCTTAGCCAAACCCAGAGTCTAGAGAGCTTAGCCAACACCCAGAGTCCGGAGAGCTTATCCAACACCCAGAATCCGGAGAGCTTAGCCAACACCCAGAGTCTGGAGAGCAGAGCCAACACACAGAGTTCGGAGAGCTTAGCCAATACCCAGAGTCCGGACAGCTTAGCCAACACCCAGAGTCCGGAGAGCTTAGCCAACACCCAGAGTCTGGAGAGCAGAGCCACCACCCAGAGTCCGGAGAGCTTAGCCGACACCCAGAGTCCGGAGAGCTTAGCCAACACCCAGAGTCCGGAGAGCTTAGCCAACACCCAGAGTCCGGAGAGCTTAGCCAAAACCCAGAGTCTGGAGAGCAGAGCCAACACCCAGAGTCTGGAGAGCTTAGCCAACACCCAGATTCTGGAGAGCTTAGCCAAAACCCAGCGGCCGGAGAGCTTAGCCAACACCCAGCGGCCGGAGAGCTTAGCCAAAACCCAGAGTCCGGAGAGCTTAGCCAAACCCAGAATCCAGAGAGCATAGCCAACACCCAGAGTCTGGAGAGCAGAGCCACCACCCAGAGTCCGGAGAGCTTAGCCAACACCCAGAGTCCGGAGAGCTTAGCCAACACCCAGAGTCCGGAGAGCTTAGCCAACACCCAGAGTCCGGAGAGCTTAGTAAAAACCCAGAGTCCGGAGAGCTTAGCCAACACCCAGAGTCCGGAGAGCAGAGCCAACACCCAGAGTCTGGAGAGCTTAGCCAACACCCAGAGTCCGGAGAGCTTAGCCAAAACCCAGAGTCTGGAGAGCAGAGCCAACACCCAGAGTCTGGAGAGCTTAGCCAACACCCAGCGGCCGGAGAGCTTAGCGATCACCCAGAGTCCGGAGAGCTTAACCGACACCCAGAATCTGGAGAGCTTAACCAACACCCAGAGTCTAGAGAGCTTAGCCAACACCCAGAGTCCGGAGAGCAGAGCCAACACCCAGAATCTGGAGAGCTTAGCCAACACCCAGAGTCCGCAGAGCAGAGCGAACACCCAGAGTCCGGAGAGCAGAGCCAACACCCAGAGTCCGGAGAGCTTAGACAACACCCAGAGTCCGGAGAGCTTAGACAACACCCAGAGTCTAGAGAGCTTAGCCAACACCCAGAGTCTGGAGAGCAGAGCCAACACCGAGAGTCCGGAGACCTTAGCCAAACCCAGAATCCGGAGAGCTTAGCCAACACCCAGAGTCCGGACAGCTTAGCCAACACCCAATGTCTGGAGAGCAGAGCCACCACCCAGAGTCTGGAGAGGTTAGCCAACACCCAGAGTCTGGAGAGCTTAACCAACACCCAGGGTCTCGAGAGCAGAGCCACCAACCAGAGTCTGGAGAGCTTAGCCAAACCCAGAGTCTAGAGAGCTTAGCCAACACCCAGAGTCCGGAGAGCTTATCCAACACCCAGAATCCGGAGAGCTTAGCCAACACCCAGAGTCTGGAGAGCAGAGCCAACACACAGAGTCCGGAGAGCTTAGCCAATACCCAGAGTCCGGACAGCTTAGCCAACACCCAGAGTCCGGAGAGCTTAGCCAACACCCAGAATCCGGAGAGCTTAGCCAACACCCAGAGTCCGGAGAGCAGAGTCAACACCCAGAGTCCGGAGAGCTTAGCTAACACCCAGAGTCTACAGAGCTTAGCCAACACCCAGAGTCTGGAGGGCAGAGCCAACACCCAGAGTCCGGAGACCTTAGCCAAACCCAGAATCCAGAGAGCTTAGCCAACACCCAGAGTATGGAGAGCTTAACCAACACCCAGGGTCTGGAGAGCAGAGCAACCACCCAGAGTCTGGAGAGCTTAGCCAACACCCAGCGGCCGGAGAGCTTAGCGAGCACCCAGAGTCTGGAGAGATTAGCCAACACCAAGAATCCGGAGAGCTTAGCGAAACCCAGAATCCAGAGAGCTTAGCCAACACCCAGAGTCCGGAGAGCTTAACCGACACCCAGAATCTGGAGAGCTTAACCAACAACCAGAGTCTAGAGAGCTTAGCCAACACCCAGAGTCCGGAGAGCAGAGCCAACACCCAGAATCTGGAGAGCTTAGCCAACACCCAGAGTCCGGAGAGTTAGCCAAAACCCAGAGTCCAGAGAGCTTAGCCAACACCCAGAGTCCGGAGAGCTTAGCCAACACCCAGAGTCCGGAGAGCTTAGCCAACACCCAGAGTCTGGAGAGCAGAGCCACCACCCAGAGTCCGGAGAGCTTAGCCGACACCCAGAGTCCGGAGAGCTTAGCCAACACCCAGAGTCCGGAGAGCTTAGCCAACACCCAGAGTCCGGAGAGCTTAGCCAAAACCCAGAGTCTGGAGAGCAGAGCCAACACCCAGAGTCTGGAGAGCTTAGCCAACACCCAGATTCTGGAGAGCTTAGCCAAAACCCAGCGGCCGGAGAGCTTAGCCAACACCCAGCGGCCGGAGAGCTTAGCCAAAACCCAGAGTCCGGAGAGCTTAGCCAAACCCAGAATCCAGAGAGCATAGCCAACACCCAGAGTCTGGAGAGCAGAGCCACCACCCAGAGTCCGGAGAGCTTAGCCAACACCCAGAGTCCGGAGAGCTTAGCCAACACCCAGAGTCCGGAGAGCTTAGCCAACACCCAGAGTCCGGAGAGCTTAGTAAAAACCCAGAGTCCGGAGAGCTTAGCCAACACCCAGAGTCCGGAGAGCTTAGCCAAAACCCAGAGTCTGGAGAGCAGAGCCAACACCCAGAGTCTGGAGAGCTTAGCCAACACCCAGAGTCCGGAGAGCTTAGCCAAAACCCAGAGTCTGGAGAGCAGAGCCAACACCCAGAGTCTGGAGAGCTTAGCCAACACCCAGATTCTGGAGAGCTTAGCCAACACCCAGCGGCCGGAGAGCTTAGCGAGCACCCAGAGTCCGGAGAGATTAGCCAACACCAAGAATCCGGAGAGCTTAGCCAAACCCAGAATCCAGAGAGCATAGCCAACACCCAGAGTCCGGAGAGCTTAACCGACACCCAGAATCTGGAGAGCTTAAACAACACCCAGAGTCTAGAGAGCTTAGCCCACACCCAGAGTCCGGAGAGCAGAGCCAACACCCAGAATCCGGAGAGCTTAGCCAACACCCAGAGTCCGGAGAGTTAGCCAATACCCAGAGTCCAGAGAGCTTAGCCAACACCCAGAGTCCGCAGAGCTTAGCCAACACCCAGAGTCTGGAGAGCAGAGCCACCACCCAGAATCCGGAGAGCTTAGCTAACACCCAGAGTCCGGAGAGCTTAGCCAACACCCAGAGTCCGGAGAGCTTAGTCAACACCCAGAGTCCGGAGAGCTTAGCCAAAACCCATAGTCCGGAGAGCTTAGCCAACACCCAGAGTCCGGAGAGCTTAGCCAAAACCCAGAGTCTGGAGAGCAGAGCCAACACCCAGAGTCTGGAGAGCTTAGCCAACACCCAGACTCTGGAGAGCTTAGCCAACACCCAGAGTCTGGAGAGCAGAGCCAACACCCAGAGTCCGGAGACCTTAGCCAAAACCAGAATCCAGAGAGCTTAGCCAACACCCAGAGTCCGGAGAGCTTAGCCAACACCCAGAGTCCGGAGAGCTTAGCCAACACCCAGAATCTGGAGAGCTTAGCCAACACCCAGATTCTAGAGAGCTTAGCCAACACCCAGAGTCTATAGAGTTTAGCCAACACCCAGAGTCCGGAGAGCTTAGCCAACACCCAGAGTCCGGAGAGCTTAGCCAACACCCAGAGTCCGGAGAGATTAGCCAACACCCAGAGTCTGGAGAGCAGAGCCACCACCCAGAGTCAGGAGAGCTTAGCCAACACCCAGAGTCCGGAGAGCTTAGCCAACTCCCAGAGTCCGGAGAGCTTAGCCAACACCCAGAGTCTGGAGAGCAGAGCCAACACCCAGAGTCCGGAGAGCTAAGCCAACACCCACAGTCCGGAGAGCTTAGCCAACACCCAGAGTCTGGAGAGCAGAGCCAACACCCAGAGTCCAGAGAGCTTAGACAACACCCAGAGTCCGGAGAGCTTAGACAACACCCAGAGTCTAGAGAGCTTAGCCAACACCCAGAGTCTGGAGAGCAGAACCAACACCCAGAGTCCAGAGACCTTAGCCAAACCCAGAATCCGGAGAGCTTAGCCAACACCCAGAGTCCGGACAGCTTAGCCAACACCCAAAGTCTGGAGAGCAGAGCCACCACCCAGAGTCTGGAGAGCTTAGCCAACACCCAGAGTCTGGAGAGCTTAACCAACACCCAGGGTCTCGAGAGCAGAGCCACCACCCATAGTCTGGAGAGCTTAGCCAAACCCAGAGTCTAGAGAGCTTAGCCAACACCCAGAGTCCGGAGAGCTTAGCCAACACCCAGAGTCCGGAGAGTAGAGCCAACAGCCAGAGTCTGGAGAGCAGAGCCAACACCCAGAGTCCACAGATCTTAGCCAACACCCAGAATCCGGAGAGCATAGCCAACACCCAGAGTCTGGAGAGCAGAGCCAACACCCAGAGTCCGGAGAGCTTAGCCAACACCCAGAGTCCGGAGAGCTTAGCCAACACACAGAGTCCGGAGAGCTTAGCCAACACCCAGCGGCCGGAGAGCTTAGCGAGCACCCAGAGTCCGGAGAGATTAGCCAACACCAAGAATCCGGAGAGCTTAGCCAACACCCAGCGGCCGGAGAGCTTAGCGAGCACCCAGAGTCCGGAGAGATTAGCCAACACCAAGAATCCGGAGAGCTTAGCCAAACCCAGAATCCAGAGAGCTTAGCCAACACCCAGAGTCCGGAGAGCTTAACCGACACCCAGAATCTGGAGAGCTTAACCAACACCCAGAGTCTAGAGAGCTTAGCCAACAACCAGAGTCCGGAGAGCAGAGCCAACACCCAGAATCCGGAGAGCTTAGCCAACACCCAGAGTCCGGAGAGTTAGCCAAAACCCAGAGTCCAGAGAGCTTAGCCAACACCCAGAGTCCGGAGAGCTTAGCCAACACCCAGAGTCCGCAGAGCAGAGCGAACACCCAGAGTCCGGAGAGCAGAGCCAACACCCAGAGTCCGGAGACCTTAGCCAAACCCAGACTCCAGAGAGTTTAGCCAACACCCAGAGTCCGGAGAGCTTAGCCAACACCCAGAGTCTGGAGAGCAGAGCCACCACCCAGAGTCCGGAGAGCTTAGCCAACACCCAGAGTCCGGAGAGCTTAGCCAACACCCAGAGTCCGGAGAGCTTAGCCAACACCCAGAGTCCGGAGAGCTTAGCCAACACCCAGAGTCCGGAGAGCTTAGCCAACACCCAGAGTCCGGAGAGCTTAGCCAACACCCAGAGTCTGGAGAGCAGAGCCAACACCCAGAGTCTGGAGAGCTTAGCCAACACCCAGAGTCCGGAGAGCTTAGCCAAAACCCAGAGTCTGGAGAGCAGAGCCAACACCCAGAGTCTGGAGAGCTTAGCCAACACCCAGATTCTGGAGAGCTTAGCCAACACCCAGCGGCCGGAGAGCTTAGCGAGCACCCAGAGTCCGGAGAGATTAGCCAACACCAAGAATCCGGAGAGCTTAGCCAAACCCAGAATCCAGAGAGCATAGCCAGCACCAGAGTCCGGAGAGCTTAACCGACACCCAGAATCTGGAGAGCTTAAACAACACCCAGAGTCTAGAGAGCTTAGCCAACACCCAGAGTCCGGAGAGCAGAGCCAACAGCCAGAATCCGGAGAGCTTAGCCAACACCCAGAGTCCGGAGAGCTTAGCCAACACCCAGAGTCCGCAGAGCAGAGCGAGCACCCAGAGTCCGGAGAGCAGAGCCAACTCCCAGAGTCCGGAGACCTTAGCCAAACCCAGACTCCAGAGAGCTTAGCCAACACCCAGAGTCCGGAGAGCTTAGCCAACATCCAGAGTCCGGAGAGCTTAGCCAACACCCAGAATCCGGAGAGCTTAGCCAACACCCAGAGTCCAGAGAGCAGAGTCAACACCCAGAGTCCGGAGAGCTTAGCTAACACCCAGAGTCTACAGAGCTTAGCCAACACCCAGAGTCTGGAGGGCAGAGCCAACACCCAGAGTCCGGAGACCTTAGCCAAACCCAGAATCCAGAGAGCGTAGCCAACACCCAGAGTCTGGAGAGCTTAACCAACACCCAGGGTCTGGAGAGCAGAGCCACCACCCAGAGTCTGGAGAGCTTAGCCAACACCCAGCGGCCGGAGAGCTTAGCGAGCACCCAGAGTCCGGAGAGATTAGCCAACACCAAGAATCCGGAGAGCTTAGCCAAACCCAGAATCCAGAGATCTTAGCCAACACCCAGAGTCCGGAGAGCTTAACCGACACCCAGAATCTGGAGAGCTTAACCAACACCCAGAGTCTAGAGAGCTTAGCCAACACCCAGAGTCCGGAGAGCAGAGCCAACACCCAGAATCCGGAGAGCTTAGCCAACACCCAGAGTCCGGAGAGTTAGCCAATACCCAGAGTCCAGAGAGCTTAGGCAACACCCAGAGTCCGGAGCGCTTAGCCAACACCCAGAGTCCGCAGAGCAGAGCGAACACCCAGAGTCCGGAGACCAGAGCCAGCACCCAGAGTCCGGAGACCTTAGCCAAACCCAGACTCCAGAGAGCTTAGCCAACACCCAGAGTCCGGAGAGCTTAGCCAACACCCAGAGTCTGGAGAGCAGAGCCACCACCCAGAGTCCGGAGAGCTTAGCCAACACCCAGAGTCCGGAGAGCTTAGCCAACACCCAGAGTCCGGAGAGCTTAGCCAACACCCAGAGTCCGGAGAGCTTAGTAAAAACCCAGAGTCCGGAGAGCTTAGCCAACACCCAGAGTCCGGAGAGCTTAGCCAAAACCCAGAGTCTGGAGAGCAGAGCCAACACCCAGAGTCTGGAGAGCTTAGCCAACACCCAGAGTCCGGAGAGCTTAGCCAAAACCCAGAGTCTGGAGAGCAGAGCCAACACCCAGAGTCTGGAGATCTTAGCCAACACCCAGATTCTGGAGAGCTTAGCCAACACCCAGCGGCCGGAGAGCTTAGCGAGCACCCAGAGTCCGGAGAGATTAGCCAACACCAAGAATCCGGAGAGCTTAGCCAAACCCAGAATCCAGAGAGCATAGCCAACACCCAGAGTCCGGAGAGCTTAACCGACACCCAGAATCTGGAGAGCTTAAACAACACCCAGAGTCTAGAGAGCTTAGCCAACACCCAGAGTCCGGAGAGCAGAGCCAACACCCAGAATCCGGAGAGCTTAGCCAACACCCAGAGTCCGGAGAGTTAGCCAAAACCCAGAGTCCAGAGAGCTTAGCCAACACCCAGAGTCCGCAGAGCAGAGCAAACACCCAGAGTCCGGAGAGCAGAGCCAACACCCAGAGTCCGGAGACCTTAGCCAAACCCAGACTCCAGAGAGCTTAGCCAACACCCAGAGTCCGGAGAGCTTAGCCAACACCCAGAGTCTGGAGAGCAGAGCCACCACCCAGAGTCCGGAGAGCTTAGCCAACACCCAGAGTCCGGAGAGCTTAGCCAACACCCAGAGTCCGGAGAGCTTAGCCAAACCCACAGTCCGGAGAGCTTAGCCAAAACCCAGAGTCCGGAGAGCTTAGCCAACACCCAGAGTATGGAGAGTAGAGCCAACACCCAGAGTCTGGAGAGCAGAGCCAACACCCAGAGTCCAGAGATCCTAGCCAACACCCAGAGTCTAGAGAGCTTAGCCAACACCCAGAGTCTGGAGAGCAGAGCAAACACCCAGAGTCCGGAGACCTTAGCCAAACCCAGAATCCAGAGAGCTTCGCCAACACCCAGAGTCTGGAGAGCTTAACCAACACCCAGGGTCTGGAGAGCAGAGCCATCACCGAGAGTCTGGAGAGCTTAGCCAACACCCAGAGGCCGGAGAGCTTAGCGAGCACCCAGAGTCCGGAGAGCGTAGCCAACACCAAGAATCTGGAGAGCTTAGCCAAACCCAGAATCCAGAGAGCTTAGCCAACACCCAGAGTCCGGAGAGCTTAACCGACACCCAGAATCTGGAGAGCTTAGCCAACATCCAGAGTCTAGAGAGCTTCGCCAACACCCAGAGTCCGGAGAGCAGAGCCAACACCCAGAGTCCGGAGAGCTTAGCCTACACCCAGAGTCCGGAGAGTTAGCCAAAACCCAGAGTCCGGAGAGCTTAGCCAACACCCAGAGTCCGGAGAGCTTAGCCAACACCCAGAGTCCGCAGAGCAGAGCGAACACCCAGAGTCCGGAGAGCAGAGCCAACACCCAGAGTCCGGAGAGCTTAGACAACACCCAGAGTCCGGAGAGCTTAGACAACACCCAGAGTCTAGAGAGCTTAGCCAACACCCAGAGTCTGGAGAGCAGAGCCAACACCGAGAGTCCGGAGACCTTAGCCAAACCCAGAATCCGGAGAGCTTAGCCAACACCCAGAGTCCGGACAGCTTAGCCAACACCCAATGTCTGGAGAGCAGAGCCACCACCCAGAGTCTGGAGAAGTTAGCCAACACCCAGAGTCTGGAGAGCTTAACCAACACCCAGGGTCTCGAGAGCAGAGCCACCAACCAGAGTCTGGAGAGCTTAGCCAAACCCAGAGTCTAGAGAGCTTAGCCAACACCCAGAGTCCGGAGAGCTTAGCCAACACCCAGAGTCCGGAGAGTAGAGCCAACAGCCAGAGTCTGGAGAGCAGAGCCAACACCCAGAGTCCACAGATCTTAGCCAACACCCAGAATCCGGAGAGCATAGCCAACACCCAGAGTCTGGAGAGCAGAGCCAACACCCAGAGTCCGGAGAGCTTAGCCAACACCCAGAGTCCGGAGAGCTTAGCCAACACACAGAGTCCGGAGAGCTTAGCCAACACCCAGCGGCCGGAGAGCTTAGCGAGCACCCAGAGTCCGGAGAGATTAGCCAACACCAAGAATCCGGAGAGCTTAGCCAACACCCAGCGGCCGGAGAGCTTAGCGAGCACCCAGAGTCCGGAGAGATTAGCCAACACCAAGAATCCGGAGAGCTTAGCCAAACCCAGAATCCAGAGAGCTTAGCCAACACCCAGAGTCCGGAGAGCTTAACCGACACCCAGAATCTGGAGAGCTTAACCAACACCCAGAGTCTAGAGAGCTTAGCCAACAACCAGAGTCCGGAGAGCAGAGCCAACACCCAGAATCCGGAGAGCTTAGCCAACACCCAGAGTCCGGAGAGTTAGCCAAAACCCAGAGTCCAGAGAGCTTAGCCAACACCCAGAGTCCGGAGAGCTTAGCCAACACCCAGAGTCCGCAGAGCAGAGCGAACACCCAGAGTCCGGAGAGCAGAGCCAACACCCAGAGTCCGGAGACCTTAGCCAAACCCAGACTCCAGAGAGTTTAGCCAACACCCAGAGTCCGGAGAGCTTAGCCAACACCCAGAGTCTGGAGAGCAGAGCCACCACCCAGAGTCCGGAGAGCTTAGCCAACACCCAGAGTCCGGAGAGCTTAGCCAACACCCAGAGTCCGGAGAGCTTAGCCAACACCCAGAGTCCGGAGAGCTTAGCCAACACCCAGAGTCCGGAGAGCTTAGCCAACACCCAGAGTCCGGAGAGCTTAGCCAACACCCAGAGTCTGGAGAGCAGAGCCAACACCCAGAGTCTGGAGAGCTTAGCCAACACCCAGAGTCCGGAGAGCTTAGCCAAAACCCAGAGTCTGGAGAGCAGAGCCAACACCCAGAGTCTGGAGAGCTTAGCCAACACCCAGATTCTGGAGAGCTTAGCCAACACCCAGCGGCCGGAGAGCTTAGCGAGCACCCAGAGTCCGGAGAGATTAGCCAACACCAAGAATCCGGAGAGCTTAGCCAAACCCAGAATCCAGAGAGCATAGCCAACACCAGAGTCCGGAGAGCTTAACCGACACCCAGAATCTGGAGAGCTTAAACAACACCCAGAGTCTAGAGAGCTTAGCCAACACCCAGAGTCCGGAGAGCAGAGCCAACAGCCAGAATCCGGAGAGCTTAGCCAACACCCAGAGTCCGGAGAGCTTAGCCAACACCCAGAGTCCGCAGAGCAGAGCGAGCACCCAGAGTCCGGAGAGCAGAGCCAACTCCCAGAGTCCGGAGACCTTAGCCAAACCCAGACTCCAGAGAGCTTAGCCAACACCCAGAGTCCGGAGAGCTTAGCCAACATCCAGAGTCCGGAGAGCTTAGCCAACACCCAGAATCCGGAGAGCTTAGCCAACACCCAGAGTCCAGAGAGCAGAGTCAACACCCAGAGTCCGGAGAGCTTAGCTAACACCCAGAGTCTACAGAGCTTAGCCAACACCCAGAGTCTGGAGGGCAGAGCCAACACCCAGAGTCCGGAGACCTTAGCCAAACCCAGAATCCAGAGAGCGTAGCCAACACCCAGAGTCTGGAGAGCTTAACCAACACCCAGGGTCTGGAGAGCAGAGCCACCACCCAGAGTCTGGAGAGCTTAGCCAACACCCAGCGGCCGGAGAGCTTAGCGAGCACCCAGAGTCCGGAGAGATTAGCCAACACCAAGAATCCGGAGAGCTTAGCCAAACCCAGAATCCAGAGATCTTAGCCAACACCCAGAGTCCGGAGAGCTTAACCGACACCCAGAATCTGGAGAGCTTAACCAACACCCAGAGTCTAGAGAGCTTAGCCAACACCCAGAGTCCGGAGAGCAGAGCCAACACCCAGAATCCGGAGAGCTTAGCCAACACCCAGAGTCCGGAGAGTTAGCCAATACCCAGAGTCCAGAGAGCTTAGGCAACACCCAGAGTCCGGAGCGCTTAGCCAACACCCAGAGTCCGCAGAGCAGAGCGAACACCCAGAGTCCGGAGACCAGAGCCAGCACCCAGAGTCCGGAGACCTTAGCCAAACCCAGACTCCAGAGAGCTTAGCCAACACCCAGAGTCCGGAGAGCTTAGCCAACACCCAGAGTCTGGAGAGCAGAGCCACCACCCAGAGTCCGGAGAGCTTAGCCAACACCCAGAGTCCGGAGAGCTTAGCCAACACCCAGAGTCCGCAGAGCAGAGCGAACACCCAGAGTCCGGAGAGCAGAGCCAACACCCAGAGTCCGGAGACCTTAGCCAAACCCAGACTCCAGAGAGTTTAGCCAACACCCAGAGTCCGGAGAGCTTAGCCAACACCCAGAGTCTGGAGAGCAGAGCCACCACCCAGAGTCCGGAGAGCTTAGCCAACACCCAGAGTCCGGAGAGCTTAGCCAACACCCAGAGTCCGGAGAGCTTAGCCAACACCCAGAGTCCGGAGAGCTTAGCCAACACCCAGAGTCCGGAGAGCTTAGCCAACACCCAGAGTCCGGAGAGCTTAGCCAACACCCAGAGTCTGGAGAGCAGAGCCAACACCCAGAGTCTGGAGAGCTTAGCCAACACCCAGAGTCCGGAGAGCTTAGCCAAAACCCAGAGTCTGGAGAGCAGAGCCAACACCCAGAGTCTGGAGAGCTTAGCCAACACCCAGATTCTGGAGAGCTTAGCCAACACCCAGCGGCCGGAGAGCTTAGCGAGCACCCAGAGTCCGGAGAGATTAGCCAACACCAAGAATCCGGAGAGCTTAGCCAAACCCAGAATCCAGAGAGCATAGCCAGCACCAGAGTCCGGAGAGCTTAACCGACACCCAGAATCTGGAGAGCTTAAACAACACCCAGAGTCTAGAGAGCTTAGCCAACACCCAGAGTCCGGAGAGCAGAGCCAACAGCCAGAATCCGGAGAGCTTAGCCAACACCCAGAGTCCGGAGAGCTTAGCCAACACCCAGAGTCCGCAGAGCAGAGCGAGCACCCAGAGTCCGGAGAGCAGAGCCAACTCCCAGAGTCCGGAGACCTTAGCCAAACCCAGACTCCAGAGAGCTTAGCCAACACCCAGAGTCCGGAGAGCTTAGCCAACATCCAGAGTCCGGAGAGCTTAGCCAACACCCAGAATCCGGAGAGCTTAGCCAACACCCAGAGTCCAGAGAGCAGAGTCAACACCCAGAGTCCGGAGAGCTTAGCTAACACCCAGAGTCTACAGAGCTTAGCCAACACCCAGAGTCTGGAGGGCAGAGCCAACACCCAGAGTCCGGAGACCTTAGCCAAACCCAGAATCCAGAGAGCGTAGCCAACACCCAGAGTCTGGAGAGCTTAACCAACACCCAGGGTCTGGAGAGCAGAGCCACCACCCAGAGTCTGGAGAGCTTAGCCAACACCCAGCGGCCGGAGAGCTTAGCGAGCACCCAGAGTCCGGAGAGATTAGCCAACACCAAGAATCCGGAGAGCTTAGCCAAACCCAGAATCCAGAGATCTTAGCCAACACCCAGAGTCCGGAGAGCTTAACCGACACCCAGAATCTGGAGAGCTTAACCAACACCCAGAGTCTAGAGAGCTTAGCCAACACCCAGAGTCCGGAGAGCAGAGCCAACACCCAGAATCCGGAGAGCTTAGCCAACACCCAGAGTCCGGAGAGTTAGCCAATACCCAGAGTCCAGAGAGCTTAGGCAACACCCAGAGTCCGGAGCGCTTAGCCAACACCCAGAGTCCGCAGAGCAGAGCGAACACCCAGAGTCCGGAGACCAGAGCCAGCACCCAGAGTCCGGAGACCTTAGCCAAACCCAGACTCCAGAGAGCTTAGCCAACACCCAGAGTCCGGAGAGCTTAGCCAACACCCAGAGTCTGGAGAGCAGAGCCACCACCCAGAGTCCGGAGAGCTTAGCCAACACCCAGAGTCCGGAGAGCTTAGCCAACACCCAGAGTCCGGAGAGCTTAGCCAACACCCAGAGTCCGGAGAGCTTAGTAAAAACCCAGAGTCCGGAGAGCTTAGCCAACACCCAGAGTCCGGAGAGCTTAGCCAAAACCCAGAGTCTGGAGAGCAGAGCCAACACCCAGAGTCTGGAGAGCTTAGCCAACACCCAGAGTCCGGAGAGCTTAGCCAAAACCCAGAGTCTGGAGAGCAGAGCCAACACCCAGAGTCTGGAGATCTTAGCCAACACCCAGATTCTGGAGAGCTTAGCCAACACCCAGCGGCCGGAGAGCTTAGCGAGCACCCAGAGTCCGGAGAGATTAGCCAACACCAAGAATCCGGAGAGCTTAGCCAAACCCAGAATCCAGAGAGCATAGCCAACACCCAGAGTCCGGAGAGCTTAACCGACACCCAGAATCTGGAGAGCTTAAACAACACCCAGAGTCTAGAGAGCTTAGCCAACACCCAGAGTCCGGAGAGCAGAGCCAACACCCAGAATCCGGAGAGCTTAGCCAACACCCAGAGTCCGGAGAGTTAGCCAAAACCCAGAGTCCAGAGAGCTTAGCCAACACCCAGAGTCCGCAGAGCAGAGCAAACACCCAGAGTCCGGAGAGCAGAGCCAACACCCAGAGTCCGGAGACCTTAGCCAAACCCAGACTCCAGAGAGCTTAGCCAACACCCAGAGTCCGGAGAGCTTAGCCAACACCCAGAGTCTGGAGAGCAGAGCCACCACCCAGAGTCCGGAGAGCTTAGCCAACACCCAGAGTCCGGAGAGCTTAGCCAACACCCAGAGTCCGGAGAGCTTAGCCAAACCCACAGTCCGGAGAGCTTAGCCAAAACCCAGAGTCCGGAGAGCTTAGCCAACACCCAGAGTATGGAGAGTAGAGCCAACACCCAGAGTCTGGAGAGCAGAGCCAACACCCAGAGTCCAGAGATCCTAGCCAACACCCAGAGTCTAGAGAGCTTAGCCAACACCCAGAGTCTGGAGAGCAGAGCAAACACCCAGAGTCCGGAGACCTTAGCCAAACCCAGAATCCAGAGAGCTTCGCCAACACCCAGAGTCTGGAGAGCTTAACCAACACCCAGGGTCTGGAGAGCAGAGCCATCACCGAGAGTCTGGAGAGCTTAGCCAACACCCAGAGGCCGGAGAGCTTAGCGAGCACCCAGAGTCCGGAGAGCGTAGCCAACACCAAGAATCTGGAGAGCTTAGCCAAACCCAGAATCCAGAGAGCTTAGCCAACACCCAGAGTCCGGAGAGCTTAACCGACACCCAGAATCTGGAGAGCTTAGCCAACATCCAGAGTCTAGAGAGCTTCGCCAACACCCAGAGTCCGGAGAGCAGAGCCAACACCCAGAGTCCGGAGAGCTTAGCCTACACCCAGAGTCCGGAGAGTTAGCCAAAACCCAGAGTCCGGAGAGCTTAGCCAACACCCAGAGTCCGGAGAGCTTAGCCAACACCCAGAGTCCGCAGAGCAGAGCGAACACCCAGAGTCCGGAGAGCAGAGCCAACACCCAGAGTCCGGAGAGCTTAGACAACACCCAGAGTCCGGAGAGCTTAGACAACACCCAGAGTCTAGAGAGCTTAGCCAACACCCAGAGTCTGGAGAGCAGAGCCAACACCGAGAGTCCGGAGACCTTAGCCAAACCCAGAATCCGGAGAGCTTAGCCAACACCCAGAGTCCGGACAGCTTAGCCAACACCCAATGTCTGGAGAGCAGAGCCACCACCCAGAGTCTGGAGAAGTTAGCCAACACCCAGAGTCTGGAGAGCTTAACCAACACCCAGGGTCTCGAGAGCAGAGCCACCAACCAGAGTCTGGAGAGCTTAGCCAAACCCAGAGTCTAGAGAGCTTAGCCAACACCCAGAGTCCGGAGAGCTTAGCCAACACCCAGAGTCCGGAGAGTAGAGCCAACAGCCAGAGTCTGGAGAGCAGAGCCAACACCCAGAGTCCACAGATCTTAGCCAACACCCAGAATCCGGAGAGCATAGCCAACACCCAGAGTCTGGAGAGCAGAGCCAACACCCAGAGTCCGGAGAGCTTAGCCAACACCCAGAGTCCGGAGAGCTTAGCCAACACACAGAGTCCGGAGAGCTTAGCCAACACCCAGCGGCCGGAGAGCTTAGCGAGCACCCAGAGTCCGGAGAGATTAGCCAACACCAAGAATCCGGAGAGCTTAGCCAACACCCAGCGGCCGGAGAGCTTAGCGAGCACCCAGAGTCCGGAGAGATTAGCCAACACCAAGAATCCGGAGAGCTTAGCCAAACCCAGAATCCAGAGAGCTTAGCCAACACCCAGAGTCCGGAGAGCTTAACCGACACCCAGAATCTGGAGAGCTTAACCAACACCCAGAGTCTAGAGAGCTTAGCCAACAACCAGAGTCCGGAGAGCAGAGCCAACACCCAGAATCCGGAGAGCTTAGCCAACACCCAGAGTCCGGAGAGTTAGCCAAAACCCAGAGTCCAGAGAGCTTAGCCAACACCCAGAGTCCGGAGAGCTTAGCCAACACCCAGAGTCCGCAGAGCAGAGCGAACACCCAGAGTCCGGAGAGCAGAGCCAACACCCAGAGTCCGGAGACCTTAGCCAAACCCAGACTCCAGAGAGTTTAGCCAACACCCAGAGTCCGGAGAGCTTAGCCAACACCCAGAGTCTGGAGAGCAGAGCCACCACCCAGAGTCCGGAGAGCTTAGCCAACACCCAGAGTCCGGAGAGCTTAGCCAACACCCAGAGTCCGGAGAGCTTAGCCAACACCCAGAGTCCGGAGAGCTTAGCCAACACCCAGAGTCCGGAGAGCTTAGCCAACACCCAGAGTCCGGAGAGCTTAGCCAACACCCAGAGTCTGGAGAGCAGAGCCAACACCCAGAGTCTGGAGAGCTTAGCCAACACCCAGAGTCCGGAGAGCTTAGCCAAAACCCAGAGTCTGGAGAGCAGAGCCAACACCCAGAGTCTGGAGAGCTTAGCCAACACCCAGATTCTGGAGAGCTTAGCCAACACCCAGCGGCCGGAGAGCTTAGCGAGCACCCAGAGTCCGGAGAGATTAGCCAACACCAAGAATCCGGAGAGCTTAGCCAAACCCAGAATCCAGAGAGCATAGCCAACACCAGAGTCCGGAGAGCTTAACCGACACCCAGAATCTGGAGAGCTTAAACAACACCCAGAGTCTAGAGAGCTTAGCCAACACCCAGAGTCCGGAGAGCAGAGCCAACAGCCAGAATCCGGAGAGCTTAGCCAACACCCAGAGTCCGGAGAGCTTAGCCAACACCCAGAGTCCGCAGAGCAGAGCGAGCACCCAGAGTCCGGAGAGCAGAGCCAACTCCCAGAGTCCGGAGACCTTAGCCAAACCCAGACTCCAGAGAGCTTAGCCAACACCCAGAGTCCGGAGAGCTTAGCCAACATCCAGAGTCCGGAGAGCTTAGCCAACACCCAGAATCCGGAGAGCTTAGCCAACACCCAGAGTCCAGAGAGCAGAGTCAACACCCAGAGTCCGGAGAGCTTAGCTAACACCCAGAGTCTACAGAGCTTAGCCAACACCCAGAGTCTGGAGGGCAGAGCCAACACCCAGAGTCCGGAGACCTTAGCCAAACCCAGAATCCAGAGAGCGTAGCCAACACCCAGAGTCTGGAGAGCTTAACCAACACCCAGGGTCTGGAGAGCAGAGCCACCACCCAGAGTCTGGAGAGCTTAGCCAACACCCAGCGGCCGGAGAGCTTAGCGAGCACCCAGAGTCCGGAGAGATTAGCCAACACCAAGAATCCGGAGAGCTTAGCCAAACCCAGAATCCAGAGATCTTAGCCAACACCCAGAGTCCGGAGAGCTTAACCGACACCCAGAATCTGGAGAGCTTAACCAACACCCAGAGTCTAGAGAGCTTAGCCAACACCCAGAGTCCGGAGAGCAGAGCCAACACCCAGAATCCGGAGAGCTTAGCCAACACCCAGAGTCCGGAGAGTTAGCCAATACCCAGAGTCCAGAGAGCTTAGGCAACACCCAGAGTCCGGAGCGCTTAGCCAACACCCAGAGTCCGCAGAGCAGAGCGAACACCCAGAGTCCGGAGACCAGAGCCAGCACCCAGAGTCCGGAGACCTTAGCCAAACCCAGACTCCAGAGAGCTTAGCCAACACCCAGAGTCCGGAGAGCTTAGCCAACACCCAGAGTCTGGAGAGCAGAGCCACCACCCAGAGTCCGGAGAGCTTAGCCAACACCCAGAGTCCGGAGAGCTTAGCCAACACCCAGAGTCCGGAGAGCTTAGCCAACACCCAGAGTCCGGAGAGCTTAGTAAAAACCCAGAGTCCGGAGAGCTTAGCCAACACCCAGAGTCCGGAGAGCTTAGCCAAAACCCAGAGTCTGGAGAGCAGAGCCAACACCCAGAGTCTGGAGAGCTTAGCCAACACCCAGAGTCCGGAGAGCTTAGCCAAAACCCAGAGTCTGGAGAGCAGAGCCAACACCCAGAGTCTGGAGATCTTAGCCAACACCCAGATTCTGGAGAGCTTAGCCAACACCCAGCGGCCGGAGAGCTTAGCGAGCACCCAGAGTCCGGAGAGATTAGCCAACACCAAGAATCCGGAGAGCTTAGCCAAACCCAGAATCCAGAGAGCATAGCCAACACCCAGAGTCCGGAGAGCTTAACCGACACCCAGAATCTGGAGAGCTTAAACAACACCCAGAGTCTAGAGAGCTTAGACAACACCCAGAGTCCGGAGAGCAGAGCCAACACCCAGAATCCGGAGAGCTTAGCCAACACCCAGAGTCCGGAGAGTTAGCCAAAACCCAGAGTCCAGAGAGCTTAGCCAACACCCAGAGTCCGCAGAGCAGAGCAAACACCCAGAGTCCGGAGAGCAGAGCCAACACCCAGAGTCCGGAGACCTTAGCCAAACCCAGACTCCAGAGAGCTTAGCCAACACCCAGAGTCCGGAGAGCTTAGCCAACACCCAGAGTCTGGAGAGCAGAGCCACCACCCAGAGTCCGGAGAGCTTAGCCAACACCCAGAGTCCGGAGAGCTTAGCCAACACCCAGAGTCCGGAGAGCTTAGCCAAACCCACAGTCCGGAGAGCTTAGCCAAAACCCAGAGTCCGGAGAGCTTAGCCAACACCCAGAGTATGGAGAGTAGAGCCAACACCCAGAGTCTGGAGAGCAGAGCCAACACCCAGAGTCCAGAGATCCTAGCCAACACCCAGAGTCTAGAGAGCTTAGCCAACACCCAGAGTCTGGAGAGCAGAGCAAACACCCAGAGTCCGGAGACCTTAGCCAAACCCAGAATCCAGAGAGCTTCGCCAACACCCAGAGTCTGGAGAGCTTAACCAACACCCAGGGTCTGGAGAGCAGAGCCATCACCGAGAGTCTGGAGAGCTTAGCCAACACCCAGAGGCCGGAGAGCTTAGCGAGCACCCAGAGTCCGGAGAGCGTAGCCAACACCAAGAATCTGGAGAGCTTAGCCAAACCCAGAATCCAGAGAGCTTAGCCAACACCCAGAGTCCGGAGAGCTTAACCGACACCCAGAATCTGGAGAGCTTAGCCAACACCCAGAGTCTAGAGAGCTTCGCCAACACCCAGAGTCCGGAGAGCAGAGCCAACACCCAGAGTACGGAGAGCTTAGCCTACACCCAGAGTCCGGAGAGTTAGCCAAAACCCAGAGTCCGGAGAGCTTAGCCAACACCCAGAGTCCGGAGAGCTTAGCCAACACCCAGAGTCCGCAGAGCAGAGCGAACACCCAGAGTCCGGAGAGCAGAGCCAACACCCAGAGTCCGGAGAGCTTAGACAACACCCAGAGTCCGGAGAGCTTAGACAACACCCAGAGTCTAGAGAGCTTAGCCAACACCCAGAGTCTGGAGAGCAGAGCCAACACCGAGAGTCCGGAGACCTTAGCCAAACCCAGAATCCGGAGAGCTTAGCCAACACCCAGAGTCCGGACAGCTTAGCCAACACCCAATGTCTGGAGAGCAGAGCCACCACCCAGAGTCTGGAGAAGTTAGCCAACACCCAGAGTCTGGAGAGCTTAACCAACACCCAGGGTCTCGAGAGCAGAGCCACCAACCAGAGTCTGGAGAGCTTAGCCAAACCCAGAGTCTAGAGAGCTTAGCCAACACCCAGAGTCCGGAGAGCTTAGCCAACACCCAGAGTCCGGAGAGCAGAGTCAACACCCAGAGTCCGGAGAGCTTAGCTAACACCCAGAGTCTACAGAGCTTAGCCAACACCCAGAGTCTGGAGGGCAGAGCCAACACCCAGAGTCCGGAGACCTTAGCCAAACCCAGAATCCAGAGAGCTTAGCCAACACCCAGAGTATGGAGAGCTTAACCAACACCCAGGGTCTGGAGAGCAGAGCAACCACCCAGAGTCTGGAGAGCTTAGCCAACACCCAGCGGCCGGAGAGCTTAGCGAGCACCCAGAGTCTGGAGAGATTAGCCAACACCAAGAATCCGGAGAGCTTAGCGAAACCCAGAATCCAGAGAGCTTAGCCAACACCCAGAGTCCGGAGAGCTTAACCGACACCCAGAATCTGGAGAGCTTAACCAACAACCAGAGTCTAGAGAGCTTAGCCAACACCCAGAGTCCGGAGAGCAGAGCCAACACCCAGAATCTGGAGAGCTTAGCCAACACCCAGAGTCCGGAGAGTTAGCCAAAACCCAGAGTCCAGAGAGCTTAGCCAACACCCAGAGTCCGGAGAGCTTAGCCAACACCCAGAGTCCGGAGAGCTTAGCCAACACCCAGAGTCTGGAGAGCAGAGCCACCACCCAGAGTCCGGAGAGCTTAGCCGACACCCAGAGTCCGGAGAGCTTAGCCAACACCCAGAGTCCGGAGAGCTTAGCCAACACCCAGAGTCCGGAGAGCTTAGCCAAAACCCAGAGTCTGGAGAGCAGAGCCAACACCCAGAGTCTGGAGAGCTTAGCCAACACCCAGATTCTGGAGAGCTTAGCCAAAACCCAGCGGCCGGAGAGCTTAGCCAACACCCAGCGGCCGGAGAGCTTAGCCAAAACCCAGAGTCCGGAGAGCTTAGCCAAACCCAGAATCCAGAGAGCATAGCCAACACCCAGAGTCTGGAGAGCAGAGCCACCACCCAGAGTCCGGAGAGCTTAGCCAACACCCAGAGTCCGGAGAGCTTAGCCAACACCCAGAGTCCGGAGAGCTTAGCCAACACCCAGAGTCCGGAGAGCTTAGTAAAAACCCAGAGTCCGGAGAGCTTAGCCAACACCCAGAGTCCGGAGAGCAGAGCCAACACCCAGAGTCTGGAGAGCTTAGCCAACACCCAGAGTCCGGAGAGCTTAGCCAAAACCCAGAGTCTGGAGAGCAGAGCCAACACCCAGAGTCTGGAGAGCTTAGCCAACACCCAGCGGCCGGAGAGCTTAGCGATCACCCAGAGTCCGGAGAGCTTAACCGACACCCAGAATCTGGAGAGCTTAACCAACACCCAGAGTCTAGAGAGCTTAGCCAACACCCAGAGTCCGGAGAGCAGAGCCAACACCCAGAATCTGGAGAGCTTAGCCAACACCCAGAGTCCGCAGAGCAGAGCGAACACCCAGAGTCCGGAGAGCAGAGCCAACACCCAGAGTCCGGAGAGCTTAGACAACACCCAGAGTCCGGAGAGCTTAGACAACACCCAGAGTCTAGAGAGCTTAGCCAACACCCAGAGTCTGGAGAGCAGAGCCAACACCGAGAGTCCGGAGACCTTAGCCAAACCCAGAATCCGGAGAGCTTAGCCAACACCCAGAGTCCGGACAGCTTAGCCAACACCCAATGTCTGGAGAGCAGAGCCACCACCCAGAGTCTGGAGAGGTTAGCCAACACCCAGAGTCTGGAGAGCTTAACCAACACCCAGGGTCTCGAGAGCAGAGCCACCAACCAGAGTCTGGAGAGCTTAGCCAAACCCAGAGTCTAGAGAGCTTAGCCAACACCCAGAGTCCGGAGAGCTTATCCAACACCCAGAATCCGGAGAGCTTAGCCAACACCCAGAGTCTGGAGAGCAGAGCCAACACACAGAGTCCGGAGAGCTTAGCCAATACCCAGAGTCCGGACAGCTTAGCCAACACCCAGAGTCCGGAGAGCTTAGCCAACACCCAGAATCCGGAGAGCTTAGCCAACACCCAGAGTCCGGAGAGCAGAGTCAACACCCAGAGTCCGGAGAGCTTAGCTAACACCCAGAGTCTACAGAGCTTAGCCAACACCCAGAGTCTGGAGGGCAGAGCCAACACCCAGAGTCCGGAGACCTTAGCCAAACCCAGAATCCAGAGAGCTTAGCCAACACCCAGAGTATGGAGAGCTTAACCAACACCCAGGGTCTGGAGAGCAGAGCAACCACCCAGAGTCTGGAGAGCTTAGCCAACACCCAGCGGCCGGAGAGCTTAGCGAGCACCCAGAGTCTGGAGAGATTAGCCAACACCAAGAATCCGGAGAGCTTAGCGAAACCCAGAATCCAGAGAGCTTAGCCAACACCCAGAGTCCGGAGAGCTTAACCGACACCCAGAATCTGGAGAGCTTAACCAACAACCAGAGTCTAGAGAGCTTAGCCAACACCCAGAGTCCGGAGAGCAGAGCCAACACCCAGAATCTGGAGAGCTTAGCCAACACCCAGAGTCCGGAGAGTTAGCCAAAACCCAGAGTCCAGAGAGCTTAGCCAACACCCAGAGTCCGGAGAGCTTAGCCAACACCCAGAGTCCGGAGAGCTTAGCCAACACCCAGAGTCTGGAGAGCAGAGCCACCACCCAGAGTCCGGAGAGCTTAGCCGACACCCAGAGTCCGGAGAGCTTAGCCAACACCCAGAGTCCGGAGAGCTTAGCCAACACCCAGAGTCCGGAGA
Source organism: Dugong dugon (assembly GCA_030035585.1). NCBI lineage: Eukaryota > Metazoa > Chordata > Mammalia > Sirenia > Dugongidae > Dugong > Dugong dugon. Next base: position 388,420 of record CM057464.1, read on the forward strand.
GCTTAGCCAAAACCCAGAGTCTGGAGAGCAGAGCCAACACCCAGAGTCTGGAGAGCTTAGCCAACACCCAGATTCTGGAGAGCTTAGCCAAAACCCAGCGGCCGGAGAGCTTAGCCAACACCCAGCGGCCGGAGAGCTTAGCCAAAACCCAGAGTCCGGAGAGCTTAGCCAAACCCAGAATCCAGAGAGCATAGCCAACACCCAGAGTCTGGAGAGCAGAGCCACCACCCAGAGTCCGGAGAGCTTAGCCAACACCCAGAGTCCGGAGAGCTTAGCCAACACCCAGAGTCCGGAGAGCTTAGCCAACACCCAGAGTCCGGAGAGCTTAGTAAAAACCCAGAGTCCGGAGAGCTTAGCCAACACCCAGAGTCCGGAGAGCTTAGCCAAAACCCAGAGTCTGGAGAGCAGAGCCAACACCCAGAGTCTGGAGAGCTTAGCCAACACCCAGAGTCCGGAGAGCTTAGCCAAAACCCAGAGTCTGGAGAGCAGAGCCAACACCCAGAGTCTGGAGAGCTTAGCCAACACCCAGATTCTGGAGAGCTTAGCCAACACCCAGCGGCCGGAGAGCTTAGCGAGCACCCAGAGTCCGGAGAGATTAGCCAACACCAAGAATCCGGAGAGCTTAGCCAAACCCAGAATCCAGAGAGCATAGCCAACACCCAGAGTCCGGAGAGCTTAACCGACACCCAGAATCTGGAGAGCTTAAACAACACCCAGAGTCTAGAGAGCTTAGCCCACACCCAGAGTCCGGAGAGCAGAGCCAACACCCAGAATCCGGAGAGCTTAGCCAACACCCAGAGTCCGGAGAGTTAGCCAAAACCCAGAGTCCAGAGAGCTTAGCCAACACCCAGAGTCCGGAGAGCTTAGCCAACACCCAGAGTCCGCAGAGCAGAGCAAACACCCAGAGTCCGGAGAGCAGAGCCAACACCCAGAGTCCGGAGACCTTAGCCAAACCCAGACTCCAGAGAGCTTAGCCAACACCCAGAGTCCGGAGAGCTTAGCCAACACCCAGAGTCTGGAGAGCAGAGCCACCACCCAGAGTCCGGAGAGCTTAGCCAACACCCAGAGTCCGGAGAGCTTAGCCAACACCCAGAGTCCGGAGAGCTTAGCCAAACCCACAGTCCGGAGAGCTTAGCCAAAACCCAGAGTCCGGAGAGCTTAGCCAACACCCAGAGTATGGAGAGTAGAGCCAACACCCAGAGTCTGGAGAGCAGAGCCAACACCCAGAGTCCAGAGATCCTAGCCAACACCCAGAGTCTAGAGAGCTTAGCCAACACCCAGAGTCTGGAGAGCAGAGCAAACACCCAGAGTCCGGAGACCTTAGCCAAACCCAGAATCCAGAGAGCTTCGCCAACACCCAGAGTCTGGAGAGCTTAACCAACACCCAGGGTCTGGAGAGCAGAGCCATCACCGAGAGTCTGGAGAGCTTAGCCAACACCCAGAGGCCGGAGAGCTTAGCGAGCACCCAGAGTCCGGAGAGCGTAGCCAACACCAAGAATCTGGAGAGCTTAGCCAAACCCAGAATCCAGAGAGCTTAGCCAACACCCAGAGTCCGGAGAGCTTAACCGACACCCAGAATCTGGAGAGCTTAGCCAACACCCAGAGTCTAGAGAGCTTCGCCAACACCCAGGGTCTGGAGAGCAGAGCCATCACCGAGAGTCTGGAGAGCTTAGCCAACACCCAGAGGCCGGAGAGCTTAGCGAGCACCCAGAGTCCAGAGAGCGTAGCCAACACCAAGAATCTGGAGAGCTTAGCCAAACCCAGAATCCAGAGAGCTTAGCCAACACCCAGAGTCCGGAGAGCTTAGCCAACACCCAGAGTCCGGAGAGCTTAGCCAAAACCCAGAGTCCGGAGAGCTTAGCCAACACGCAGAGTCCGGAGAGCTTAGCCAAAACCCAGAGTCTGGAGAGCAGAGCCAACACCCAGAGTCTGGAGAGCTTAGCCAACACCCAGAGTCCGGAGAGCTTAGCCAAAACCCAGAGTCTGGAGAGCAGAGCCAACACCCAGAGTCTGGAGATCTTAGCCAACACCCAGATTCTGGAGAGCTTAGCCAACACCCAGCGGCCGGAGAGCTTAGCGAGCACCCAGAGTCCGGAGAGATTAGCCAACACCAAGAATCCGGAGAGCTTAGCCAAACCCAGAATCCAGAGAGCATAGCCAACACCCAGAGTCCGGAGAGCTTAACCGACACCCAGAATCTGGAGAGCTTAAACAACACCCAGAGTCTAGAGAGCTTAGCCAACACCCAGAGTCCGGAGAGCAGAGCCAACAGCCAGAATCCGGAGAGCTTAGCCAACACCCAGAGTCCAGAGAGTTAGCCAAAACCCAGAGTCCAGAGAGCTTAGCCAAGACCCAGAGTCCGGAGAGCTTAGCCAACACCCAGAGTCCGCAGAGCAGAGCGAGCACCCAGAGTCCGGAGAGCAGAGCCAACTCCCAGAGTCCGGAGACCTTAGCCAAACCCAGACTCCAGAGAGCTTAGCCAACACCCAGAGTCCGGAGAGCTTAGCCAACATCCAGAGTCCGGAGAGCTTAGCCAACACCCAGAATCCGGAGAGCTTAGCCAACACCCAGAGTCCGGAGAGCTTAGCCAACACCCAGAGTCTGGAGAGCAGAGCCACCACCCAGAGTCCGGAGAGCTTAGCCGACACCCAGAGTCCGGAGAGCTTAGCCAACACCCAGAGTCCGGAGAGCTTAGCCAACACCCAGAGTCCGGAGAGCTTAGCCAAAACCCAGAGTCTGGAGAGCAGAGCCAACACCCAGAGTCTGGAGAGCTTAGCCAACACCCAGATTCTGGAGAGCTTAGCCAAAACCCAGCGGCCGGAGAGCTTAGCCAACACCCAGCGGCCGGAGAGCTTAGCCAAAACCCAGAGTCCGGAGAGCTTAGCCAAACCCAGAATCCAGAGAGCATAGCCAACACCCAGAGTCTGGAGAGCAGAGCCACCACCCAGAGTCCGGAGAGCTTAGCCAACACCCAGAGTCCGGAGAGCTTAGCCAACACCCAGAGTCCGGAGAGCTTAGCCAACACCCAGAGTCCGGAGAGCTTAGTAAAAACCCAGAGTCCGGAGAGCTTAGCCAACACCCAGAGTCCGGAGAGCAGAGCCAACACCCAGAGTCTGGAGAGCTTAGCCAACACCCAGAGTCCGGAGAGCTTAGCCAAAACCCAGAGTCTGGAGAGCAGAGCCAACACCCAGAGTCTGGAGAGCTTAGCCAACACCCAGCGGCCGGAGAGCTTAGCGATCACCCAGAGTCCGGAGAGCTTAACCGACACCCAGAATCTGGAGAGCTTAACCAACACCCAGAGTCTAGAGAGCTTAGCCAACACCCAGAGTCCGGAGAGCAGAGCCAACACCCAGAATCTGGAGAGCTTAGCCAACACCCAGAGTCCGCAGAGCAGAGCGAACACCCAGAGTCCGGAGAGCAGAGCCAACACCCAGAGTCCGGAGAGCTTAGACAACACCCAGAGTCCGGAGAGCTTAGACAACACCCAGAGTCTAGAGAGCTTAGCCAACACCCAGAGTCTGGAGAGCAGAGCCAACACCGAGAGTCCGGAGACCTTAGCCAAACCCAGAATCCGGAGAGCTTAGCCAACACCCAGAGTCCGGACAGCTTAGCCAACACCCAATGTCTGGAGAGCAGAGCCACCACCCAGAGTCTGGAGAGGTTAGCCAACACCCAGAGTCTGGAGAGCTTAACCAACACCCAGGGTCTCGAGAGCAGAGCCACCAACCAGAGTCTGGAGAGCTTAGCCAAACCCAGAGTCTAGAGAGCTTAGCCAACACCCAGAGTCCGGAGAGCTTATCCAACACCCAGAATCCGGAGAGCTTAGCCAACACCCAGAGTCTGGAGAGCAGAGCCAACACACAGAGTCCGGAGAGCTTAGCCAATACCCAGAGTCCGGACAGCTTAGCCAACACCCAGAGTCCGGAGAGCTTAGCCAACACCCAGAATCCGGAGAGCTTAGCCAACACCCAGAGTCCGGAGAGCAGAGTCAACACCCAGAGTCCGGAGAGCTTAGCTAACACCCAGAGTCTACAGAGCTTAGCCAACACCCAGAGTCTGGAGGGCAGAGCCAACACCCAGAGTCCGGAGACCTTAGCCAAACCCAGAATCCAGAGAGCTTAGCCAACACCCAGAGTATGGAGAGCTTAACCAACACCCAGGGTCTGGAGAGCAGAGCAACCACCCAGAGTCTGGAGAGCTTAGCCAACACCCAGCGGCCGGAGAGCTTAGCGAGCACCCAGAGTCTGGAGAGATTAGCCAACACCAAGAATCCGGAGAGCTTAGCGAAACCCAGAATCCAGAGAGCTTAGCCAACACCCAGAGTCCGGAGAGCTTAACCGACACCCAGAATCTGGAGAGCTTAACCAACAACCAGAGTCTAGAGAGCTTAGCCAACACCCAGAGTCCGGAGAGCAGAGCCAACACCCAGAATCTGGAGAGCTTAGCCAACACCCAGAGTCCGGAGAGTTAGCCAAAACCCAGAGTCCAGAGAGCTTAGCCAACACCCAGAGTCCGGAGAGCTTAGCCAACACCCAGAGTCCGGAGAGCTTAGCCAACACCCAGAGTCTGGAGAGCAGAGCCACCACCCAGAGTCCGGAGAGCTTAGCCGACACCCAGAGTCCGGAGAGCTTAGCCAACACCCAGAGTCCGGAGAGCTTAGCCAACACCCAGAGTCCGGAGAGCTTAGCCAAAACCCAGAGTCTGGAGAGCAGAGCCAACACCCAGAGTCTGGAGAGCTTAGCCAACACCCAGATTCTGGAGAGCTTAGCCAAAACCCAGCGGCCGGAGAGCTTAGCCAACACCCAGCGGCCGGAGAGCTTAGCCAAAACCCAGAGTCCGGAGAGCTTAGCCAAACCCAGAATCCAGAGAGCATAGCCAACACCCAGAGTCTGGAGAGCAGAGCCACCACCCAGAGTCCGGAGAGCTTAGCCAACACCCAGAGTCCGGAGAGCTTAGCCAACACCCAGAGTCCGGAGAGCTTAGCCAACACCCAGAGTCCGGAGAGCTTAGTAAAAACCCAGAGTCCGGAGAGCTTAGCCAACACCCAGAGTCCGGAGAGCTTAGCCAAAACCCAGAGTCTGGAGAGCAGAGCCAACACCCAGAGTCTGGAGAGCTTAGCCAACACCCAGAGTCCGGAGAGCTTAGCCAAAACCCAGAGTCTGGAGAGCAGAGCCAACACCCAGAGTCTGGAGAGCTTAGCCAACACCCAGATTCTGGAGAGCTTAGCCAACACCCAGCGGCCGGAGAGCTTAGCGAGCACCCAGAGTCCGGAGAGATTAGCCAACACCAAGAATCCGGAGAGCTTAGCCAAACCCAGAATCCAGAGAGCATAGCCAACACCCAGAGTCCGGAGAGCTTAACCGACACCCAGAATCTGGAGAGCTTAAACAACACCCAGAGTCTAGAGAGCTTAGCCCACACCCAGAGTCCGGAGAGCAGAGCCAACACCCAGAATCCGGAGAGCTTAGCCAACACCCAGAGTCCGGAGAGTTAGCCAAAACCCAGAGTCCAGAGAGCTTAGCCAACACCCAGAGTCCGGAGAGCTTAGCCAACACCCAGAGTCCGCAGAGCAGAGCAAACACCCAGAGTCCGGAGAGCAGAGCCAACACCCAGAGTCCGGAGACCTTAGCCAAACCCAGACTCCAGAGAGCTTAGCCAACACCCAGAGTCCGGAGAGCTTAGCCAACACCCAGAGTCTGGAGAGCAGAGCCACCACCCAGAGTCCGGAGAGCTTAGCCAACACCCAGAGTCCGGAGAGCTTAGCCAACACCCAGAGTCCGGAGAGCTTAGCCAAACCCACAGTCCGGAGAGCTTAGCCAAAACCCAGAGTCCGGAGAGCTTAGCCAACACCCAGAGTATGGAGAGTAGAGCCAACACCCAGAGTCTGGAGAGCAGAGCCAACACCCAGAGTCCAGAGATCCTAGCCAACACCCAGAGTCTAGAGAGCTTAGCCAACACCCAGAGTCTGGAGAGCAGAGCAAACACCCAGAGTCCGGAGACCTTAGCCAAACCCAGAATCCAGAGAGCTTCGCCAACACCCAGAGTCTGGAGAGCTTAACCAACACCCAGGGTCTGGAGAGCAGAGCCATCACCGAGAGTCTGGAGAGCTTAGCCAACACCCAGAGGCCGGAGAGCTTAGCGAGCACCCAGAGTCCGGAGAGCGTAGCCAACACCAAGAATCTGGAGAGCTTAGCCAAACCCAGAATCCAGAGAGCTTAGCCAACACCCAGAGTCCGGAGAGCTTAACCGACACCCAGAATCTGGAGAGCTTAGCCAACACCCAGAGTCTAGAGAGCTTCGCCAACACCCAGGGTCTGGAGAGCAGAGCCATCACCGAGAGTCTGGAGAGCTTAGCCAACACCCAGAGGCCGGAGAGCTTAGCGAGCACCCAGAGTCCGGAGAGCGTAGCCAACACCAAGAATCTGGAGAGCTTAGCCAAACCCAGAATCCAGAGAGCTTAGCCAACACCCAGAGTCCGGAGAGCTTAGCCAACACCCAGAGTCCGGAGAGCTTAGCCAAAACCCAGAGTCCGGAGAGCTTAGCCAACACGCAGAGTCCGGAGAGCTTAGCCAAAACCCAGAGTCTGGAGAGCAGAGCCAACACCCAGAGTCTGGAGAGCTTAGCCAACACCCAGAGTCCGGAGAGCTTAGCCAAAACCCAGAGTCTGGAGAGCAGAGCCAACACCCAGAGTCTGGAGATCTTAGCCAACACCCAGATTCTGGAGAGCTTAGCCAACACCCAGCGGCCGGAGAGCTTAGCGAGCACCCAGAGTCCGGAGAGATTAGCCAACACCAAGAATCCGGAGAGCTTAGCCAAACCCAGAATCCAGAGAGCATAGCCAACACCCAGAGTCCGGAGAGCTTAACCGACACCCAGAATCTGGAGAGCTTAAACAACACCCAGAGTCTAGAGAGCTTAGCCAACACCCAGAGTCCGGAGAGCAGAGCCAACAGCCAGAATCCGGAGAGCTTAGCCAACACCCAGAGTCCAGAGAGTTAGCCAAAACCCAGAGTCCAGAGAGCTTAGCCAAGACCCAGAGTCCGGAGAGCTTAGCCAACACCCAGAGTCCGCAGAGCAGAGCGAGCACCCAGAGTCCGGAGAGCAGAGCCAACTCCCAGAGTCCGGAGACCTTAGCCAAACCCAGACTCCAGAGAGCTTAGCCAACACCCAGAGTCCGGAGAGCTTAGCCAACATCCAGAGTCCGGAGAGCTTAGCCAACACCCAGAATCCGGAGAGCTTAGCCAACACCCAGAGTCCAGAGAGCAGAGTCAACACCCAGAGTCCGGAGAGCTTAGCTAACACCCAGAGTCTACAGAGCTTAGCCAACACCCAGAGTCTGGAGGGCAGAGCCAACACCCAGAGTCCGGAGACCTTAGCCAAACCCAGAATCCAGAGAGCTTAGCCAACACCCAGAGTCTGGAGAGCTTAACCAACACCCAGGGTCTGGAGAGCAGAGCCACCACCCAGAGTCTGGAGAGCTTAGCCAACACCCAGCGGCCGGAGAGCTTAGCGAGCACCCAGAGTCCGGAGAGATTAGCCAACACCAAGAATCCGGAGAGCTTAGCCAAACCCAGAATCCAGAGATCTTAGCCAACACCCAGAGTCCGGAGAGCTTAACCGACACCCAGAATCTGGAGAGCTTAACCAACACCCAGAGTCTAGAGAGCTTAGCCAACACCCAGAGTCCGGAGAGCAGAGCCAACACCCAGAATCTGGAGAGCTTAGCCAACACCCAGAGTCCGGAGAGTTAGCCAATACCCAGAGTCCAGAGAGCTTAGCCAACACCCAGAGTCCGGAGAGCTTAGCCAACACCCAGAGTCCGCAGAGCAGAGCGAACACCCAGAGTCCGGAGAGCAGAGACAACACCCAGAGTCCGGAGACCTTAGCCAAACCCAGACTCCAGAGAGCTTAGCCAACACCCAGAGTCCGGAGAGCTTAGTCAACACCCAGAGTCTGGAGAGCAGAGCCACCACCCAGAGTCCGGAGAGCTTAGCCAACACCCAGAGTCCGGAGAGCTTAGCCAACACCCAGAGTCCGGAGAGCTTAGCCAACACCCAGAGTCCGGAGAGCTTAGTAAAAACCCAGAGTCCGGAGAGCTTAGCCAACACCCAGAGTCCGGAGAGCTTAGCCAAAACCCAGAGTCTGGAGAGCAGAGCCAACACCCAGAGTCTGGAGAGCTTAGCCAACACCCAGAGTCCGGAGAGCTTAGCCAAAACCCAGAGTCTGGAGAGCAGAGCCAACACCCAGAGTCTGGAGATCTTAGCCAACACCCAGATTCTGGAGAGCTTAGCCAACACCCAGCGGCCGGAGAGCTTAGCGAGCACCCAGAGTCCGGAGAGATTAGCCAACACCAAGAATCCGGAGAGCTTAGCCAAACCCAGAATCCAGAGAGCATAGCCAACACCCAGAGTCCGGAGAGCTTAACCGACACCCAGAATCTGGAGAGCTTAAACAACACCCAGAGTCTAGAGAGCTTAGCCAACACCCAGAGTCCGGAGAGCAGAGCCAACACCCAGAATCCGGAGAGCTTAGCCAACACCCAGAGTCTGGAGAGTTAGCCAAAACCCAGAGTCCAGAGAGCTTAGCCAACACCCAGAGTCCGGAGAGCATAGCCAACACCCAGAGTCCGCAGAGCAGAGCAAACACCCAGAGTCCGGAGAGCAGAGCCAACACACAGAGTCCGGAGACCTTAGCCAAACCCAGACTCCAGAGAGCTTAGCCAACACCCAGAGTCCGGAGAGCTTAGCCAACACCCAGAGTCTGGAGAGCAGAGCCACCACCCAGAGTCCGGAGAGCTTAGCCAACACCCAGAGTCCGGAGAGCTTAGCCAACACCCAGAGTCCGGAGAGCTTAGCCAAACCCACAGTCCGGAGAGCTTAGCCAAAACCCAGAGTCCGGAGAGCTTAGCCAACACCCAGAGTATGGAGAGTAGAGCCAACACCCAGAGTCTGGAGAGCAGAGCCAACACCCAGAGTCCAGAGATCCTAGCCAACACCCAGAGTCTAGAGAGCTTAGCCAACACCCAGAGTCTGGAGAGCAGAGCAAACACCCAGAGTCCGGAGACCTTAGCCAAACCCAGAATCCAGAGAGCTTCGCCAACACCCAGAGTCTGGAGAGCTTAACCAACACCCAGGGTCTGGAGAGCAGAGCCATCACCGAGAGTCTGGAGAGCTTAGCCAACACCCAGAGGCCGGAGAGCTTAGCGAGCACCCAGAGTCCGGAGAGCGTAGCCAACACCAAGAATCTGGAGAGCTTAGCCAAACCCAGAATCCAGAGAGCTTAGCCAACACCCAGAGTCCGGAGAGCTTAACCGACACCCAGAATCTGGAGAGCTTAGCCAACACCCAGAGTCTAGAGAGCTTCGCCAACACCCAGAGTCCGGAGAGCAGAGCCAACACCCAGAGTCCGGAGAGCTTAGCCTACACCCAGAGTCCGGAGAGTTAGCCAAAACCCAGAGTCCGGAGAGCTTAGCCAACACCCAGAGTCCGGAGAGCTTAGCCAACACCCAGAGTCCGCAGAGCAGAGCCAACACCCAGAGTCCGGAGAGCTTAGACAACACCCAGAGTCCGGAGAGCTTAGACAACACCCAGAGTCTAGAGAGCTTAGCCAACACCCAGAGTCTGGAGAGCAGAACCAACACCGAGAGTCCGGAGACCTTAGCCAAACCCAGAATCCGGAGAGCTTAGCGAACACCCAGAGTCCGGACAGCTTAGCCAACACCCAATGTCTGGAGAGCAGAGCCACCACCCAGAGTCTGGAGAGCTTAGACAACACCCAGATTCTGGAGAGCTTAACCAACACCCAGGGTCTCGAGAGCAGAGCCACCAACCAGAGTCTGGAGAGCTTAGCCAAACCCAGAGTCTAGAGAGCTTAGCCAACACCCAGAGTCCGGAGAGCTTAGCCAACACCCAGAGTCCGGAGAGTAGAGCCAACAGCCAGAGTCTGGAGAGCAGAGCCAACACCCAGAGTCCAGAGATCTTAGCCAACACCCAGAGTCCGGAGAGCTTATCCAACACCCAGAATCCGGAGAGCTTAGCCAACACCCAGAGTCTGGAGAGCAGAGCCAACACACAGAGTCCGGAGAGCTTAGCCAATACCCAGAGTCCGGACAGCTTAGCCAACACCCAGAGTCCGGAGAGCTTAGCCAACACCCAGAATCCGGAGAGCTTAGCCAACACCCAGAGTCCGGAGAGCAGAGTCAACACCCAGAGTCCGGAGAGCTTAGCTAACACCCAGAGTCTACAGAGCTTAGCCAACACCCAGAGTCTGGAGGGCAGAGCCAACACCCAGAGTCCGGAGACCTTAGCCAAACCCAGAATCCAGAGAGCTTAGCCAACACCCAGAGTCTGGAGAGCTTAACCAACACCCAGGGTCTGGAGAGCAGAGCAACCACCCAGAGTCTGGAGAGCTTAGCCAAAACCCAGCGGCCGGAGAGCTTAGCGAGCACCCAGAGTCTGGAGAGATTAGCCAACACCAAGAATCCGGAGAGCTTAGCGAAACCCAGAATCCAGAGAGCTTAGCCAACACCCAGAGTCCGGAGAGCTTAACCGACACCCAGAATCTGGAGAGCTTAACCAACACCCAGAGTCTAGAGAGCTTAGCCAACACCCAGAGTCCGGAGAGCAGAGCCAACACCCAGAATCTGGAGAGCTTAGCCAACACCCAGAGTCCGGAGAGTTAGCCAAAACCCAGAGTCCAGAGAGCTTAGCCAACACCCAGAGTCCGGAGAGCTTAGCCAACACCCAGAGTCCGGAGAGCTTAGCCAACACCCAGAGTCTGGAGAGCAGAGCCACCACCCAGAGTCCGGAGAGCTTAGCCGACACCCAGAGTCCGGAGAGCTTAGCCGACACCCAGAGTCCGGAGAGCTTAGCCAACACCCAGAGTCCGGAGAGCTTAGCCAAAACCCAGAGTCCGGAGAGCTTAGCCAACACCCAGAGTCCGGACAGCTTAGCCAAAACCCGGAGTCTGGAGAGCAGAGCCAACACCCAGAGTCTGGAGAGCTTAGCCAACACCCAGACTCTGGAGAGCTTAGCCAACACCCAGAGTCTAGAGAGCTTAGCTAACACCCAGAGTCTGGAGAGCAGACCCAACACCCAGAGTCCGGAGACCTTAGCCAAAACCAGAATCCAGAGAGCTTAGCCAACACCCAGAGTCCGGAGAGCTTAGCCAACACCCAGAGTCCGGAGAGCTTCGCCAACACCCAGAATCTGGAGAGCTTAGCCAACACCCAGATTCTAGAGAGCTTAGCCAACACCCAGAGTCTATAGAGTTTAGCCAACACCCAGAGTCGGGAGAGATTAGCCAACACCCAGAGTCCGGAGAGCTTAGCCAACACCCAGAGTCCGGAGAGCTTAGCCAAACCCACAGTCCGGAGAGGTTAGCCATCACCCAGAGTCCGGAGAGCTTAGCCAACACCCAGAGTCCGCAGAGCAGAGCGAACACCCAGAGTCTGGAGAGCAGAGCCACCACCCAGAGTCCGGAGAGCTTAGCCGACACCCAGAGTCCGGAGAGCTTAGCCAACACCCAGAGTCCGGAGAGCTTAGCCAAAACCCAGAGTCTGGAGAGCAGAGCCAACACCCAGAGTCTGGAGAGCTTAGCCAACACCCAGATTCTGGAGAGCTTAGCCAAAACCCAGCGGCCGGAGAGCTTAGCCAACACCCAGCGGCCGGAGAGCTTAGCCAAAACCCAGAGTCCGGAGAGCTTAGCCAAACCAAGAATCCAGAGAGCATAGCCAACACCCAGAGTCTGGAGAGCAGAGCCACCACCCAGAGTCCGGAGAGCTTAGCCAAAACCCAGAGTCTGGAGAGCAGAGCCAACACCCAGAGTCTGGAGAGCTTAGCCAACACACAGAGTCCGGAGAGCTTAGCCAAAACCCAGAGTCTGGAGAGCAGAGCCAACACCCAGAGTCTGGAGAGCTTAGCCAACACCCAGATTCTGGAGAGCTTAGCCAACACCCAGCGGCCGGAGAGCTTAGCGAGCACCCAGAGTCCGGAGAGATTAGCCAACACCAAGAATCCGGAGAGCTTAGCCAAACCCAGAATCCAGAGAGCATAGCCAACACCCAGAGTCCGGAGAGCTTAACCGACACCCAGAATCTGGAGAGCTTAAACAACACCCAGAGTCTAGAGAGCTTAGCCAACACCCAGAGTCCGGAGAGCAGAGCCAACACCCAGAATCCGGAGAGCTTAGCCAACACCCAGAGTCCGGAGAGTTAGCCAATACCCAGAGTCCAGAGAGCTTAGCCAACACCCAGAGTCCGGAGAGCTTAGCCAACACCCAGAGTCCGCAGAGCAGAGCGAACACCCAGAGTCCGGAGAGCAGAGCCAACACCCAGAGTCCGGAGACCTTAGCCAAACCCAGACTCCAGAGAGCTTAGCCAACACCCAGAGTCCGGAGAGCTTAGCCAACACCCAGAGTCTGGAGAGCAGAGCCACCACCCAGAGTCCGGAGAGCTTAGCCAACACCCAGAGTCCGGAGAGCTTAGCCAACACGCAGAGTCCGGAGAGCTTAGCCAAACCCACAGTCCGGAGAGCTTAGCCAAAACCCAGAGTCCGGAGAGCTTAGCCAACACCCAGAGTATGGAGAGTAGAGCCAACACCCAGAGTCTGGAGAGCAGAGCCAACACCCAGAGTCCAGAGATCCTAGCCAACACCCAGAGTCTAGAGAGCTTAGCCAACACCCAGAGTCTGGAGAGCAGAGCAAACACCCAGAGTCCGGAGACCTTAGCCAAACCCAGAATCCAGAGAGCTTCGCCAACACCCAGAGTCTGGAGAGCTTAACCAACACCCAGGGTCTGGAGAGCAGAGCCATCACCGAGAGTCTGGAGAGCTTAGCCAACACCCAGAGGCCGGAGAGCTTAGCGAGCACCCAGAGTCCGGAGAGCGTAGCCAACACCAAGAATCTGGAGAGCTTAGCCAAACCCAGAATCCAGAGAGCTTAGCCAAAACCCAGAGTCCGGAGAGCTTAGCCAACACCCAGAGTCCGGAGAGCTTAGCCAACACCCAGAGTCCGCAGAGCAGAGCGAACACCCAGAGTCCGGAGAGCAGAGCCAACACCCAGAGTCCGGAGAGCTTAGACAACACCCAGAGTCCGGAGAGCTTAGACTACACCCAGAGTCTAGAGAGCTTAGCCAACACCCAGAGTCTGGAGAGCAGAGCCAACACCAAGAGTCCGGAGACCTTAGCCAAACCCAGAATCCGGAGAGCTTAGCCAACACCCAGAGTCCGGACAGCTTAGCCAACACCCAATGTCTGGAGAGCAGAGCCACCACCCAGAGTCTGGAGAGCTTAGCCAACACCCAGAGTCTGGAGAGCTTAACCAACACCCAGGGTCTCGAGAGCAGAGCCACCACCCAGAGTCTGGAGAGCTTAGCCAAACCCAGAGTCTAGAGAGCTTAGCCAACACCCAGAGTCCGGAGAGCTTAGCCAACACCCAGAGTCCGGAGAGTAGAGCCAACAGCCAGAGTCTGGAGAGCAGAGCCAACACCCAGAGTCCAGAGATCTTAGCCAACACCCAGAGTCCGGAGAGCTTAGCCAACACCCAGAATCCGGAGAGCTTAGCCAACACCCAGAGTCTGGAGAGCAGAGCCAACACCCAGAGTCCGGAGAGCTTAGCCAATACCCAGAGTCCGGAGAGCTTAGCCAACACCCAGAGTCCGGAGAGCTTAGCCAACACCCAGAATCCGGAGAGCTTAGCCAACACCCAGAGTCCGGAGAGCAGAGTCAACACCCAGAGTCCGGAGAGCTTAGCTAACACCCAGAGTCTACAGAGCTTAGCCAACACCCAGAGTCTGGAGGGCAGAGCCAACACCCAGAGTCCGGAGACCTTAGCCAAACCCAGAATCCAGAGAGCTTAGCCAACACCCAGAGTCTGGAGAGCTTAACCAACACCCAGGGTCTGGAGAGCAGAGCCGCCACCCAGAGTCTGGAGAGCTTAGCCAACACCCAGCGGCCGGAGAGCTTTGCGAGCACCCAGAGTCTGGAGAGATTAGCCAACACCAAGAATCCGGAGAGCTTAGCCAAACCCAGAATCCAGAGAGCTTAGCCAACACCCAGAGTCCGGAGAGCTTAACCGACACCCAGAATCTGGAGAGCTTAACCAACACCCAGAGTCTAGAGAGCTTAGCCAACACCCAGAGTCCGGAGAGCAGAGCCAACACCCAGAATCTGGAGAGCTTAGCCAACACCCAGAGTCCGGACAGTTAGCCAAAACCCAGAGTCCAGAGAGCTTAGCCAACACCCAGAGTCCGGAGAGCTTAGCCAACACCCAGAGTCCGGAGAGCTTAGCCAACACCCAGAGTCTGGAGAGCAGAGCCACCACCCAGAGTCCGGAGAGCTTAGCCGACACCCAGAGTCCGGAGAGCTTAGCCAACACCCAGAGTCCGGAGAGCTTAGCCAACACCCAGAGTCCGGAGAGCTTAGCCAAAACCCAGAGTCCGGAGAGCTTAGCCAACACCCAGAGTCCGGACAGCTTAGCCAAAACCCAGAGTCTGGAGAGCAGAGCCAACACCCAGAGTCTGGAGAGCTTAGCCAACACCCAGACTCTGGAGAGCTTAGCCAACACCCAGAGTCTAGAGAGCTTAGCTAACACCCAGAGTCTGGAGAGCAGACCCAACACCCAGAGTCCGGAGACCTTAGCCAAAACCAGAATCCAGAGAGCTTAGCCAACACCCAGAGTCCGGAGAGCTTAGCCAACACCCAGAGTCCGGAGAGCTTAGCCAACACCCAGAATCTGGAGAGCTTAGCCAACACCCAGATTCTAGAGAGCTTAGCCAACACCCAGAGTCTATAGAGTTTAGCCAACACCCAGAGTCGGGAGAGCTTAGCCAACACCCAGAGTCCGGAGAGCTTAGCCAACACCCAGAGTCCGGAGAGATTAGCCAACACCCAGAGTCTGGAGAGCAGAGCCACCACCCAGAGTCAGGAGAGCTTAGCCAACACCCAGAGTCCGGAGAGCTTAGCCAACTCCCAGAGTCCGGAGAGCTTAGCCAACACCCAGAGTCTGGAGAGCAGAGCCAACACCCAGAGTCCGGAGATCTTAACCGACACCCAGAGTCCGGAGAGCTTAGCCAACACCCAGAGTCCGGAAAGCTTAGCCAACAACCAGAGTCCGGAGAGCTTAGCCAACACTCAGAGTCCGGAGAGCTTAGCCAACACCCAGAGTCCGGAGAGCTTAGGCAACACACAGAGTCTGGAGAGCAGAGTCAACACCCAGAGTCCGGAGAGCTTAGCCAACACCCAGAGTCCGGAGAGCTTAGACAACACCCAGGGTCTGGAGAGCAGAGCCAACACCCAGGGTCTGGAGAGCAGAGCCAACACCCAGAGTCTGGAGAGCTTAGCCAACACCCAGGGTCTGGAGAGCTTAACCAACACCCATAGTCTGGAGAGCTTAGCCAACACCCAGAGTCCGGTGACCTTAGCCAAACCCAGAATCCAGAGAGCTAAGCCCACACCCAGAGTCAGGAGTGTTTAGCCACCACCCAGAGTCTGCAAGGCTTAGCCAACACCCAGAGTCCAGAGACCTTAGCCAAACCCAGAATCCAGAGAGCTTAGCCCACACCCAGAGTCCGGAGAGCTTAGCCAGCACCCAGAGTCTGGAGAGCATAGCCACCACCCAGAGTCTGCAAGGCTTAGCCAACACCCAGAGTCCAGAGACCTTAGCCAAACCCAGAATCCAGAGAGCTTAGCCCACACCCAGAGTCCGGAGAGCTTAGCCAGCACACAGAGTCCGGAGAGCTTAGCCAAACCCAGAATCCAGAGAGCTTAGCCAACACCCAGAGTCCGGAGAGCTTAACCGACACCCAGAATCTGGAGAGCTTAGCCAACACCCAGAGTCTAGAGAGCTTCGCCAACACCCAGAGTCCGGAGAGCAGAGCCAACACCCAGAGTCCGGAGAGCTTAGCCTACACCCAGAGTCCGGAGAGTTAGCCAAAACCCAGAGTCCGGAGAGCTTAGCCAACACCCAGAGTCCGGAGCGCTTATCCAACACACAGACTCCGGAGAGCTTAGCCAACACCCAGGGTCTGGAGAGCTTAGCCAACAACCAGAGTCTATAGAGCTTAGCCAACACCCAGAGTCTGCAGAGCTTAGCCAACACCCAGAGTCCGAAGAGCTTAGCCAACACCCAGGGTCTGGAGAGCAGAGCCAACACCCAGAGTCTGGAGAGCTTAGACAACACCCATGGTCTGGAGAGCTTAAACAACACCCAGAGTCTGGAGAGCTTAGCCAACAACCAGAATCCTGAGAGCTTAGCCAACACCCAGAGTCTGGAGAGCTTAGCCAACACCCAGAGTCCGGAGACCTTAGCCAAACCCAGATTCCAGAGAGCTTAGCCCACACCCAGAGTCCGGAGAGCTTAGCCACCACCCAGAGTCTGGAGAGCATAGCCACCACACAGAGTATGGAGAGCATAGCCAACTCCCAGAGTCTGTAGAGCTTAACCAACAACCAGAGTCTGGAGATCTTTGCCAACACCCAGATTCTAGAGACCTTAGCCAACACACAGTGTCCGGAGAGTAGAGCCAACACCCAGAGTCCGGAGACCTTAGCCAAACCCAGAATCCGGAGAGCTTAGCCAACACCCAGAGTCCGGACAGCTTAGCCAACACCCAGAGTCTGGAGAGCAGAGCCACAACCCAGAGTCTGGAGAGCTTAGCCAACACCCAGAGTATGGAGAGCTTAACCAACACCCAGGGTCTGGAGAGCAGAGCCACCACCCAGAGTCTGGATAGCTTAGCCAAATCCAGAGGCCGGATAGCTTAGCCAAGACCCAGAGTCCGAAGAGCTTAGCCATAACCCAGAATGCAGAGAGCTTAGCCAACACCCAGGGTCCGGAGAGCTTAGCCAACACCAAGGGTCTGGAGAGAAGAGCCAACACCCAGAGTCCGGAGAGCTTAGCCAACACCCAGAGTCCAGAGAACTTAGACAACATCCAGAATCCGGAGAGCTTAGCCAACACCCATAGTCTGGAGAGCAGAGTCAACACCCAGTGTCCGGAGAGCTTAGCCAACACCCAGAGTCTATAGAGCTTAGCCAACACCCAGAGTCTGGAGAGCTTAGCCAACACCCAGAGTCTGGAGAGCTTAACCAACACCCAGAATCTGGAGAGCTTAGCCAACACCCAGAGTCTATAGAGCTTATCCAACACCCAGAGTCTGGAGAGCTTAGCCAATACCCAGAGTCTGGAGAGCTTAACAAACACCCAGAATCCTGAGAGCTTAGCCAACACCCAGAGTCCGGAGAGCTTAGCCAACACCCAGAGTCTGGAGTGCAGAGTCACCACCCAGAGTCCGGAGAGCTTAGCCAACACCCAGAATCCAGAGAGCTTAGCCAACACCGAGAGTCCGGAGAGCTTAGCCAACACCCAGGGTCTGGAGAGCAGAGCCAACACCCAGAGTCTGGAGAGCTTAGCCAACACCCAGAGTCTGGAGAGCTTAGCCCGCACCCAGAGTCCGGAGAGCTTAGCCACCACCCAGAGTCTGGAGAGCAGAGCCACCAACCAGAGTCTAGAGAGCTTAGCCAACACCGAGAGGCCGGAGAGCTTAGCCAGCACCCAGAGTCCGGGGAGCAGAGCCAACACCCAGAGTCCGGAGAGTTATCCAACACCAAGAGTCCGGAGAGCTTAGCCAACACCCAGAGTCCGGAGAGCTTAGCCAACACCCAGAATACGGAGAGCTTAGCCAACACCCAGAGTCTGGAGAGCAGAGTCAACACCCAGTGTCCGGAGAGCTTAGCCAACACCCAGAGTCTACAGAGCTTAGCCAACACCCAGAGTCTGGAGAGCTTAGCCAACACCCAGAGTCCGTAAACCTTAGCCAATCCCAGAATCCAGACAGCTTAGCCAACACCCAGAGTCTGGAGAGCAGAGTCAACACCCAGAGTCCAGAGAGCTTAGCCAACACCCAGAGTCCGGAGAGCATAGCCAACACCCAGAGTCTGGAGAGCAGAGTCAACACCCAGAGTCCAGAGAGCTTAGCCACCACCCAGAGTCTGGAGAGCTTAGCCAACCCGGAGAGTCCGGAGAGCTTAGCCAACACCCAGAGGCCGGAGAGCTTAGCCAGCAAGCAGAGTCCGGAGAGCTTATCCAACAACCAGAATCCGGAGAGCTTAGCCAAACCAAGAATCCAGAGAGCTTAGCCAACACCCAGAGTCCGGAGAGCTTAGCCAACATCCAGAGTCTGGAGAGCAGAGCCACCACCCAGAGTCTGGAGAGCTTAGCCAACCCCGAGAGTCCGGAGAGCGTAGCCAACACCCAGAGCCCGGAGAGCTTAGCCAGCATCCAGAGTCCGGAGAGCTTATCCAACAACCAGAATCCGGAGAGCTTAGCCAAACCCAGAATCCAGAGAGCTTAGCCAACACCCAGAGTCCGGAGAGCTTAGCCAACATCCAGAGTCTGGAGAGCAGAGCCACCACCCAGCGTCCGGAGAGCTTAGCCAACACCCAGAATCCGGAGAGCTTAGCCAACACCCAGAGTCTGGAGAGCAGAGTCAACACCCAGAGTCCGTAGAGCTTAGCCAACACCCAGAGTCCGCAGAGTTTAGCCAACACCCAGAATGCAGAGAGCTTAGACAACATCCAGAATCCGGAGAGCTTAGCCAACACCCATAGTCTGGAGAGCAGAGTCAACACCCAGTGTCCGGAGAGCTTAGCCAACACCCAGAGTCTATAGAGCTTAGCCAACACCCAGAGTCTGGAGAGCTTAGCCAACACACAGAGTCTGGAGAGCTTAACCAACACCCAGAATCTGGAGAGCTTAGCCAACACCCAGAGTCTATAGAGCTTATCCAACACCCAGAGTCTGGAGAGCTTAGCCAATACCCAGAGTCTGGAGAGCTTAACCAACACCCAGAATCCTGAGAGCTTAGCCAACAACCAGAGTCCGGAGAGCTTAGCCAACACCCAGGGTCTGAAGAGCAGAGCCAACACCCAGAGTCTGGAGAGCTTAGCCAACACCCAGAGTCTGGAGAGCTTAACCAACACCCAGAATCTAGAGAGCTTAGCCAACACCCAGAGTCTATAGAGCTTAGCCAACACCCAGAGTCTGGAGAGCTTAGCCAACACCCAGAGTCCGGAGAGCTTAGCCAACACCCAGAGTCAGGAGCGCTTAGCCAACACCCAGAGTCCGGAGAGCTTAGCCAACACCCAGAGTCTATAGAGCTTAGCCAACACCCAGAGTCTGGAGAGCTTGGCCAACACGCAGACTCCGGAGACCTTAGCCAAACCCAGAATCCAGAGAGCTTAGCCAACACCCAGAGTCAGGAGCGTTTAGCCAACACCCAGTGTCCAGAGAGCAGAGCCAACACCCAGAGTCCGGAGAGCTTAGCCAACACCCAGAGTCCGCAGAGCTTAGCCAACTCCCAGAGTCCGGAGAGCAGAACCAACACCCAGAGTCCGGAGAGTTATCCAACACCCAGAGTCCGTAGAGCTTAGCCAACACCCAAAGTCTGGAGAGCAGAGTCAACACCCAGTGTCCGGAGAGCTTAGCCAACACCCAGAGTCTATAGAGGTTAGCCAACACCCAGAGTCTGGAGAGCTTAGCCAACACCCAGAGTCTGGAGAGCAGAGTCAACACCCATAGTCCGGAGAGCTTAGCCAACACCCAGAGTCCGGAGAGCTTAGCCAACACCCAGAGTCCGCAGAGCAGAGCCAACACCCAGAGTCTGGAGAGCAGAGCCAACACCGAGAGTCCGGAGACCTTAGCCAAACACAGAATCCAGAGAGCTTAGCCAACACCCAGAGTCCGGAGAGCTTAGCCACCACCCAGAGTCTGGAGAGCAGAGCCACCAACCAGAGTCTAGAGAGCTTAGCCAACACCGAGAGGCCGGAGAGCTTAGGCAGCACCCAGAGTCCGGGGAGCAGAGCCAACACCCAGAGTCCGGAGAGTTATCCAACACCCAGAGTCCGGAGAGCTTAGCCAACACCCAGAGTCCGGAGAGCTTAGCCCGCACCCAGAGTCCGGAGAGCTTAGCCACCACCCAGAGTCTGGAGAGCAGAGCCATCAACCAGAGTCTAGAGAGCTTAGCCAACACCGAGAGGCCGGAGAGCTTAGCCAGCACCCAGAGTCCGGGGAGCAGAGCCACCACCCAGAGTCTGCAGAGCTTAGCCAACACCAAGAGTCCGGAGAGCTTAGCCAACACCCAGTGTCCGGAGAGCAGAGCCAACACCCAGAGTCTGGAGAGCTTAGCCAACACCCAGAGTCCGGAGAGCTTAGCCAACACCCAGAGTCCGGAGAGCAGAGCCAACACCCAGAGTCCGGAGAGTTATCCAACACCCAGAGTCCGGAGAGCTTAGCCAACACCCAGAGTCCGGAGAGCTTAGCCAACACCCAGAATACGGAGAGCTTAGCCAACACCCAGAGTCTATAGAGCTTAGCCAACACCCAGAGTCTGGAGAGCTTAGCCAACACCCAGAGTCCGTAAACCTTAGCCAATCCCAGAATCCAGACAGCTTAGCCAACACCCAGAGTCTGGAGAGCAGAGTCAACACCCAGAGTCCAGAGAGCTTAGCCAACACCCAGAGTCCGGAGAGCATAGCCAACACCCAGAGTCTGGAGAGCAGAGCCACCACCCAGAGTCTGGAGAGCTTAGCCAACCCCGAGAGTCCGGAGAGCTTAGCCAACACCCAGAGGCCGGAGAGTTTCGCCAGCATCCAGAGTCCGGAGAGCTTATCCAACAACCAGAATCCGGAGAGCTTAGCCAAACCCAGAATCCAGAGAGCTTAGCCAACACCCAGAATCCGGAGAGCTTAGCCAACACCCAGAGTCTGGAGAGCAGAGTCAACACCCAGAGTCCGTAGAGCTTAGCCAACACCCAGAGTCCGCAGAGTTTAGCCAACACCCAGAATGCAGAGAGCTTAGACAACATCCAGAATCCGGAGAGCTTAGCCAACACCCATAGTCTGGAGAGCAGAGTCAACACCCAGTGTCCGGAGAGCTTAGCCAACACCCAGAGTCTATAGAGCTTAGCCAACACCCAGAGTCTGGAGAGCTTAGCCAACACACAGAGTCTGGAGAGCTTAACCAACACCCAGAATCTGGAGAGCTTAGCCAACACCCAGAGTCTATAGAGCTTATCCAACACCCAGAGTCTGGAGAGCTTAGCCAATACCCAGAGTCTGGAGAGCTTAACCAACACCCAGAATCCTGAGAGCTTAGCCAACAACCAGAGTCCGGAGAGCTTAGCCAACACCCAGGGTCTGAAGAGCAGAGCCAACACCCAGAGTCTGGAGAGCTTAGCCAACACCCAGAGTCTGGAGAGCTTAACCAACACCCAGAATCTAGAGAGCTTAGCCAACACCCAGAGTCTATAGAGCTTAGCCAACACCCAGAGTCTGGAGAGCTTAGCCAACACCCAGAGTCCGGAGAGCTTAGCCAACACCCAGAGTCAGGAGCGCTTAGCCAACACCCAGAGTCCGGAGAGCTTAGCCAACACCCAGAGTCTATAGAGCTTAGCCAACACCCAGAGTCTGGAGAGCTTGGCCAACACGCAGACTCCGGAGACCTTAGCCAAACCCAGAATCCAGAGAGCTTAGCCAACACCCAGAGTCAGGAGCGTTTAGCCAACACCCAGTGTCCAGAGAGCAGAGCCAACACCCAGAGTCCGGAGAGCTTAGCCAACACCCAGAGTCCGCAGAGCTTAGCCAACTCCCAGAGTCCGGAGAGCAGAACCAACACCCAGAGTCCGGAGAGTTATCCAACACCCAGAGTCCGTAGAGCTTAGCCAACACCCAAAGTCTGGAGAGCAGAGTCAACACCCAGTGTCCGGAGAGCTTAGCCAACACCCAGAGTCTATAGAGGTTAGCCAACACCCAGAGTCTGGAGAGCTTAGCCAACACCCAGAGTCTGGAGAGCAGAGTCAACACCCATAGTCCGGAGAGCTTAGCCAACACCCAGAGTCCGGAGAGCTTAGCCAACACCCAGAGTCCGCAGAGCAGAGCCAACACCCAGAGTCTGGAGAGCAGAGCCAACACCGAGAGTCCGGAGACCTTAGCCAAACACAGAATCCAGAGAGCTTAGCCAACACCCAGAGTCCGGAGAGCTTAGCCACCACCCAGAGTCTGGAGAGCAGAGCCACCAACCAGAGTCTAGAGAGCTTAGCCAACACCGAGAGGCCGGAGAGCTTAGGCAGCACCCAGAGTCCGGGGAGCAGAGCCAACACCCAGAGTCCGGAGAGTTATCCAACACCCAGAGTCCGGAGAGCTTAGCCAACACCCAGAGTCCGGAGAGCTTAGCCCGCACCCAGAGTCCGGAGAGCTTAGCCACCACCCAGAGTCTGGAGAGCATAGCCATCAACCAGAGTCTAGAGAGCTTAGCCAACACCGAGAGGCCGGAGAGCTTAGCCAGCACCCAGAGTCCGGGGAGCAGAGCCACCACCCAGAGTCTGCAGAGCTTAGCCAACACCAAGAGTCCGGAGAGCTTAGCCAACACCCAGTGTCCGGAGAGCAGAGCCAACACCCAGAGTCTGGAGAGCTTAGCCAACACCCAGAGTCCGGAGAGCTTAGCCAACACCCAGAGTCCGGAGAGCAGAGCCAACACCCAGAGTCCGGAGAGTTATCCAACACCCAGAGTCCGGAGAGCTTAGCCAACACCCAGAGTCCGGAGAGCTTAGCCAACACCCAGAATACGGAGAGCTTAGCCAACACCCAGAGTCTGGAGAGCATAGTCAACACCCAGTGTCCGGAGAGCTTAGCCAACACCCAGAGTCCGTAAACCTTAGCCAATCCCAGAATCCAGACAGCTTAGCCAACACCCAGAGTCTGGAGAGCAGAGTCAACACCCAGAGTCCGGAGAGCTTAGCCAACACCCAGAGTCCGGAGAGCATAGCCAACATCCAGTGTCTGGAGAGCAGAGCCACCACCCAGAGTCTGGAGAGCTTAGCCAACCCCGAGAGTCCGGAGAGCTTAGCCAACACCCAGAGGCCGGAGAGCTTAGCCAGCAACCAGAGTCCGGAGAGCTTCTCCAACAACCAGAATCCGGAGAGCTTAGCCAAACCCAGAATCCAGAGAGCTTAGCCAACACCCAGAGTCCGGAGAGCTTAGCCAACATCCAGTGTCTGGAGAGCAGAGCCACCACCCAGAGTCTGGAGAGCTTAGCCAACCCCGAGAGTCCGGAGAGCTTAGCCAACACCCAGAGGCCGGAGAGCTTAGCCAGCAACCAGAGTCCGGAGAGCTTCTCCAACAACCAGAATCCGGAGAGCTTAGCCAAACCCAGAATCCAGAGAGCTTAGCCAACACCCAGATTCCGGAGAGCTTAGCCAACATCCAGAGTCTGGAGAGCAGAGCCACACCCAGAGTCCTGAGAGCTTAGCCAACACCCAGAATCCGGAGAGCTTAGCCAACACCCAGAGTCTGGAGAGCAGAGTCAACACCCAGAGTCCGTAGAGCTTAGCCAACACCCAGAGTCCGGAGAGCTTAGCCAACACCCAGAATGCAGAGAGCTTAGCCAACACCCAGAGTCTGGAGAGCAGAGCCACCACCCACAGTCCTGAGAGTTATCCAACACCCAGAGTCCGGAGAGCTTAGCCAACACCCAGAGTCCAGAGAGCTTAGACAACATCCAGAATCCGGAGAGCTTAGCCAACACCCATAGTCTGGAGAGCAGAGTCAACACCCAGTGTCCGGAGAGCTTAGCCAACACCCAGAGTCTATAGAGCTTAGCCAACACCCAGAGTCTGGAGAGCTTAGCCAACACCCAGAGTCTGGAGAGCTTAACCAACACCCAGAATCTGGAGAGCTTAGCCAACACCCAGAGTCTATAGAGCTTATCCAACACCCAGAGTCTGGAGAGCTTAGCCAATACCCAGAGTCTGGAGAGCTTAACAAACACCCAGAATCCTGAGAGCTTAGCCAACACCCAGAGTCCGGAGAGCTTAGCCAACACCCAGAGTCTGGAGAGCTTAGAAAACACCCAGAGTCTGGAGAGCTTAACCAACACCCAGAATCTGGAGAGCTTAGCCAACACCCAGAGTCTATAGAGCATAGCCAACACCCAGAGTCTGGAGAGCTTAGCCAACACCCAGAGTCCGGAGAGCTTAGCCAACACCCAGAGTCAGAAGCGCTTAGCCAACACCCAGACTCTATATAGCTTAGCCAACACCCAGAGTCTGGAGACCTTAGCCAAACCCAGAATCCAGAGACGTTAGCCAACACCAAGAGTCAGGAGCGCTTAGCCAACACCCAGTGTCCGGAGAGCAGAGCCAACACCCAGAGTCCGGAGAGCTTAGCCAACACCCAGAGTCCGCAGAGCTTAGCCAACACCCAGAGTCCGGAGAGCAGAACCAACACCCAGAGTCCGGAGAGTTATCCAACACCCAGAGTCCGGAGAGCTTAGCCAACACCCAAAGTCTATAGAGGTTAGCCAACACCCAGAGTCTGGAGAGCTTAGCCAACACCCAGAGTCTATAGAGCTTAGCCAACACCCAGAGTCTGGAGAGCTTAGCCAACACCCAGAGTCCGTAAACCTTAGCCAATCCCAGAATCCAGACAGCTTAGCCAACACCCAGAGTCTGGAGAGCAGAGTCAACACCCAGAGTCCAGAGAGCTTAGCCAACACCCAGAGTCCGGAGAGCATAGCCAACACCCAGAGTCTGGAGAGCAGAGCCACCACCCAGAGTCTGGAGAGCTTAGCCAACCCCGAGAGTCCGGAGAGCTTAGCCAACACCCAGAGGCCGGAGAGTTTCGCCAGCATCCAGAGTCCGGAGAGCTTATCCAACAACCAGAATCCGGAGAGCTTAGCCAAACCCAGAATCCAGAGAGCTTAGCCAACACCCAGAATCCGGAGAGCTTAGCCAACACCCAGAGTCTGGAGAGCAGAGTCAACACCCAGAGTCCGTAGAGCTTAGCCAACACCCAGAGTCCGCAGAGTTTAGCCAACACCCAGAATGCAGAGAGCTTAGCCAACACCCAGAGTCTGGAGAGCAGAGCCACCACCCACAGTCCTGAGAGTTATCCAACACCCAGAGTCCGGAGAGCTTAGCCAACACCCAGAGTCCAGAGAGCGTAGACAACATCCAGAATCCGGAGAGCTTAGCCAACACCCATAGTCTGGAGAGCAGAGTCAACACCCAGTGCCCGGAGAGCTTAGCCAACACCCAGAGTCTATAGAGCTTAGCCAACACCCAGAGTCTGGAGAGCTTAGCCAACACACAGAGTCTGGAGAGCTTAACCAACACCCAGAATCTGGAGAGCTTAGCCAACACCCAGAGTCTATAGAGCTTATCCAACACCCAGAGTCTGGAGAGCTTAGCCAATACCCAGAGTCTGGAGAGCTTAACCAACACCCAGAATCCTGAGAGCTTAGCCAACACCCAGAGTCCGGAGAGCTTAGCCAACACCCAGGGTCTGGAGAGCAGAGCCAACACCCAGAGTCTGGAGAGCTTAGCCAACACCCAGAGTCTGGAGAGCTTAACCAACACCCAGAATCTAGAGAGCTTAGCCAACACCCAGAGTCTATAGAGCTTAGCCAACACCCAGAGTCTGGAGAGCTTAGCCAACACCCAGAGTCCGGAGAGCTTAGCCAACACCCAGAGTCAGGAGCGCTTAGCCAACACCCAGAGTCCGGAGAGCTTAGCCAACACCCAGAGTCTATAGAGCTTAGCCAACACCCAGAGTCTGGAGAGCTTGGCCAACACGCAGACTCCGGAGACCTTAGCCAAACCCAGAATCCAGAGAGCTTAGCCAACACCCAGAGTCAGGAGCGTTTAGCCAACACCCAGTGTCCAGAGAGCAGAGCCAACACCCAGAGTCCGGAGAGCTTAGCCAACACCCAGAGTCCGCAGAGCTTAGCCAACTCCCAGAGTCCGGAGAGCAGAACCAACACCCAGAGTCCGGAGAGTTATCCAACACCCAGAGTCCGTAGAGCCTAGCCAACACCCAAAGTCTGGAGAGCAGAGTCAACACCCAGTGTCCGGAGAGCTTAGCCAACACCCAGAGTCTATAGAGGTTAGCCAACACCCAGAGTCTGGAGAGCTTAGCCAACACCTAGAGTCTGGAGAGCAGAGTCAACACCCATAGTCCGGAGAGCTTAGCCAACACCCAGAGTCCGGAGAGCTTAGCCAACACCCAGAGTCCGCAGAGCAGAGCCAAAACCCAGAGTCTGGAGAGCAGAGCCAACACCGAGAGTCCGGAGACCTTAGCCAAACACAGAATCCAGAGAGCTTAGCCAACACCCAGAGTCCGGAGAGCTTAGCCACCACCCAGAGTCTGGAGAGCAGAGCCACCAACCAGAGTCTAGAGAGCTTAGCCAACACCGAGAGGCCGGAGAGCTTAGGCAGCACCCAGAGTCCGGGGAGCAGAGCCAACACCCAGAGTCCGGAGAGTTATCCAACACCCAGAGTCCGGAGAGCTTAGCCAACACCCAGAGTCCGGAGAGCTTAGCCCGCACCCAGAGTCCGGAGAGCTTAGCCACCACCCAGAGTCTGGAGAGCAGAGCCATCAACCAGAGTCTAGAGAGCTTAGCCAACACCGAGAGGCCGGAGAGCTTAGCCAGCACCCAGAGTCCGGGGAGCAGAGCCACCACCCAGAGTCTGCAGAGCTTAGCCAACACCAAGAGTCCGGAGAGCTTAGCCAACACCCAGTGTCCGGAGAGCAGAGCCAACACCCAGAGTCTGGAGAGCTTAGCCAACACCCAGAGTCCGGAGAGCTTAGCCAACACCCGGAGTCCGGAGAGCAGAGCCAACACCCAGAGTCCGGAGAGTTATCCAACACCCAGAGTCCGGAGAGCTTAGCCAACACCCAGAGTCCGGAGAGCTTAGCCAACACCCAGAATACGGAGAGCTTAGCCAACACCCAGAGTCTGGAGAGCAGAGTCAACACCCAGTGTCCGGAGAGCTTAGCCAACACCCAGAGTCCGTAAACCTTAGCCAATCCCAGAATCCAGACAGCTTAGCCAACACCCAGAGTCTGGAGAGCAGAGTCAACACCCAGAGTCCGGAGAGCTTAGCCAACACCCAGAGAACGGAGAGCATAGCCAACACCCAGAGTCTGGAGAGCAGAGCCACCACCCAGAGTCTGGAGAGCTTAGCCAACCCCGAGAGTCCGGAGAGCTTAGCCAACACCCAGAGGCCGGAGAGCTTAGCCAGCAACCAGAGTCCGGAGAGCTTCTCCAACAACCAGAATCCGGAGAGCTTAGCCAAACCCAGAATCCAGAGAGCTTAGCCAACACCCAGAGTC
Organism: Dugong dugon; assembly: GCA_030035585.1. NCBI lineage: Eukaryota > Metazoa > Chordata > Mammalia > Sirenia > Dugongidae > Dugong > Dugong dugon. The sequence goes on from CM057464.1 coordinate 415,584, forward strand.
CGGAGAGCTTAGCCAACATCCAGAGTCTGGAGAGCAGAGCCACCACCCAGAGTCTGGAGAGCTTAGCCAACCCCGAGAGTCTGGAGAGCTTAGCCAACACCCAGAGGCCGCAGAGCTTAGCCAGCAACCAGAGTCCGGAGAGCTTCTCCAACAACCAGAATCCGGAGAGCTTAGCCAAACCCAGAATCCAGAGAGCTTAGCCAACACCCAGAGTCCGGAGAGCTTAGCCAACATCCAGAGTCTGGAGAGCAGAGCCACACCCAGAGTCCTGAGAGCTTAGCCAACACCCAGAATCCGGAGAGCTTAGCCAACACCCAGAGTCTGGAAAGCAGAGTCAACACCCAGAGTCCGTAGAGCTTAGCCAACACCCAGAGTCCGGAGAGCTTAGCCAACACCCAGAATGCAGAGAGCTTAGCCAACACCCAGAGTCTGGAGAGCAGAGCCACCACCCACAGTCCTGAGAGTTATCCAACACCCAGAGTCCGGAGAGCTTAGCCAACACCCAGAGTCCAGAGAGCTTAGACAACATCCAGAATCCGGAGAGCTTAGCCAACACCCATAGTCTGGAGAGCAGAGTCAACACCCAGTGTCCGGAGAGCTTAGCCAACACCCAGAGTCTATAGAGCTTAGCCAACACCCAGAGTCTGGAGAGCTTAGCCAACACCCAGAGTCTGGGGAGCTTAACCAACACCCAGAATCTGGAGAGCTTAGCCAACACCCAGAGTCTATAGAGCTTATCCAACACCCAGAGTCCGGAGAGCTTAGCCAACACCCAGAGTCCGGAGAGCTTAGCCCGCACCCAGAGTCCGGAGAGCTTAGCCACCACCCAGAGTCTGGAGAGCAGAGCCATCAACCAGAGTCTAGAGAGCTTAGCCAACACCGAGAGGCCGGAGAGCTTAGCCAGCACCCAGAGTCCGGGGAGCAGAGCCACCACCCAGAGTCTGCAGAGCTTAGCCAACACCAAGAGTCCGGAGAGCTTAGCCAACACCCAGTGTCCGGAGAGCAGAGCCAACACCCAGAGTCTGGAGAGCTTAGCCAACACCCAGAGTCCGGAGAGCTTAGCCAACACCCGGAGTCCGGAGAGCAGAGCCAACACCCAGAGTCCGGAGAGTTATCCAACACCCAGAGTCCGGAGAGCTTAGCCAACACCCAGAGTCCGGAGAGCTTAGCCAACACCCAGAATACGGAGAGCTTAGCCAACACCCAGAGTCTGGAGAGCAGAGTCAACACCCAGTGTCCGGAGAGCTTAGCCAACACCCAGAGTCCGTAAACCTTAGCCAATCCCAGAATCCAGACAGCTTAGCCAACACCCAGAGTCTGGAGAGCAGAGTCAACACCCAGAGTCCGGAGAGCTTAGCCAACACCCAGAGAACGGAGAGCATAGCCAACACCCAGAGTCTGGAGAGCAGAGCCACCACCCAGAGTCTGGAGAGCTTAGCCAACCCCGAGAGTCCGGAGAGCTTAGCCAACACCCAGAGGCCGGAGAGCTTAGCCAGCAACCAGAGTCCGGAGAGCTTCTCCAACAACCAGAATCCGGAGAGCTTAGCCAAACCCAGAATCCAGAGAGCTTAGCCAACACCCAGAGTCCGGAGAGCTTAGCCAACATCCAGAGTCTGGAGAGCAGAGCCACCACCCAGAGTCTGGAGAGCTTAGCCAACCCCGAGAGTCTGGAGAGCTTAGCCAACACCCAGAGGCCGCAGAGCTTAGCCAGCAACCAGAGTCCGGAGAGCTTCTCCAACAACCAGAATCCGGAGAGCTTAGCCAAACCCAGAATCCAGAGAGCTTAGCCAACACCCAGAGTCCGGAGAGCTTAGCCAACATCCAGAGTCTGGAGAGCAGAGCCACACCCAGAGTCCTGAGAGCTTAGCCAACACCCAGAATCCGGAGAGCTTAGCCAACACCCAGAGTCTGGAAAGCAGAGTCAACACCCAGAGTCCGTAGAGCTTAGCCAACACCCAGAGTCCGGAGAGCTTAGCCAACACCCAGAATGCAGAGAGCTTAGCCAACACCCAGAGTCTGGAGAGCAGAGCCACCACCCACAGTCCTGAGAGTTATCCAACACCCAGAGTCCGGAGAGCTTAGCCAACACCCAGAGTCCAGAGAGCTTAGACAACATCCAGAATCCGGAGAGCTTAGCCAACACCCATAGTCTGGAGAGCAGAGTCAACACCCAGTGTCCGGAGAGCTTAGCCAACACCCAGAGTCTATAGAGCTTAGCCAACACCCAGAGTCTGGAGAGCTTAGCCAACACCCAGAGTCTGGAGAGCTTAACCAACACCCAGAATCTGGAGAGCTTAGCCAACACCCAGAGTCTATAGAGCTTATCCAACACCCAGAGTCTGGAGAGCTTAGCCAATACCCAGAGTCTGGAGAGCTTAACAAACACCCAGAATCCTGAGAGCTTAGCCAACACCCAGAGTCCGGAGAGCTTAGCCAACACCCAGAGTCTGGAGAGCTTAGAAAACACCCAGAGTCTGGAGAGCTTAACCAACACCCAGAATCTGGAGAGCTTAGCCAACACCCAGAGTCTATAGAGCATAACCAACACCCAGAGTCTGGAGAGCTTAGCCAACACCCAGAGTCCGGAGACCTTAGCCAACACCCAGAGTCAGAAGCGCTTAGCCAACACTCAGAGTCTATATAGCTTAGCCAACACCCAGAGTCTGGAGACCTTAGCCAAACCCAGAATCCAGAGACCTTAGCCAACACCAAGAGTCAGGAGCGCTTAGCCAACATCCAGTGTCCGGAGAGCAGAGCCAACACCCAGAGTCCGGAGAGCTTAGCCAACACCCAGAGTCCGCAGAGCTTAGCCAACACCCAGAGTCCGGAGAGCAGAACCAACACCCAGAGTCCGGAGAGTTATCCAACACCCAGAGTCCGGAGAGCTTAGCCAACACCCAAAGTCTATAGAGGTTAGCCAACACCCAGAGTCTGGAGAGCTTAGCCAACACCCAGAGTCTGGAGAGCAGAGCCACCACCCAGAGTCTGGAGAGCTTAGCCAATACCGAGAGTCCGGAGAGCTTAGCCAACACCCAGAGTCTGGAGTGCAGAGTCACCACCCAGAGTCCGGAGAGCTTAGCCAACACCCAGAATCCAGAGAGCTTAGCCAACACCGAGAGTCCGGAGAGCTTAGCCAACACCCAGGGTCTGGAGAGCAGAGCCAACACCCAGAGTCTGGAGAGCTTAGCCAACACCCAGAGTCTGGAGAGCTTAGCCCGCACCCAGAGTCCGGAGAGCTTAGCCACCACCCAGAGTCTGGAGAGCAGAGCCACCAAACAGAGTCTAGAGAGCTTAGCCAACACCGAGAGGCCGGAGAGCTTAGCCAGCACCCAGAGTCCGGGGAGTTATCCAATACCAAGAGTCCGGAGAGCTTAGCCAACACCCAGAGTCCGGAGAGCTTAGCCAACACCCAGAATACGGAGAGCTTAGCCAACACCCAGAGTCTGGAGAGCAGAGTCAACACCCAGTGTCCGGAGAGCTTAGCCAACACCCAGAGTCTATAGAGCTTAGCCAACACCCAGAGTCTGGAGAGCTTAGCCAACACCCAGAGTCCGTAAACCTTAGCCAATCCCAGAATCCAGACAGCTTAGCCAACACCCAGAGTCTGGGGAGCAGAGTCAACACCCAGAGTCCGGAGAGCTTAGCCAACACCCAGAGTCCGGAGACCATAGCCAACACCCAGAGTCTGGAGAGCAGAGCCACCACCCAGAGTCTGGAGAGCTTAGACAACCCCGAGAGTCCGGAGAGCTTAGCCAACACCCAGAGGCCGGAGAGCTTAGCCAGCAAGCAGAGTCCGGAGAGCTTATCCAACAACCAGAATCCGGAGAGCTTAGCCAAACCCAGAATCCAGAGAGCTTAGCCAACACCCAGAGTCCGGAGAGCTTAGCCAACATCCAGAGTCTGGAGAGCAGAGCCACCACCCAGAGTCTGGAGAGCTTAGCCAAGCCCGAGAGTCCGGAGCGCTTAGCCAACACCCAGAGGCCGGAGAGCTTAGCCAGCATCCAGAGTCCGGAGAGCTTATCCAACAACCAGAATCCGGAGAGCTTAGCCAAACCCAGAATCCAGAGAGCTTAGCCAACACCCAGAGTCCGGAGAGCTTAGCCAACATCCAGAGTCTGGAGAGCAGAGCCACCACCCAGAGTCCGGAGAGCTTAGCCAACACCCAGAATCCGGAGAGCTTAGCCAACACCCAGAGTCTGGAGAGCAGAGTCAACACCCAGAGTCCGTAGAGCTTAGCCAACACCCAGAGTCCGGAGAGTTTAGCCAACACCCAGAATGCAGAGAGCTTAGCCAACACCCAGAGTCTGGAGAGCAGAGCCACCACCCACAGTCCTGAGAGTTATCCAACACCCAGAGTCCGGAGAGCTTAGACAACATCCAGAATCCGGAGAGCTTAGCCAACACCCATAGTCTGGAGAGCAGGGTCAACACCCAGTGTCCGGAGAGCTTAGCCAACACCCAGAGTCTATAGAGCTTAGCCAACACCCAGAGTCTGGAGAGCTTAGCCAACACCCAGAGTCTGGAGAGCTTAACCAACACCCAGAATCTGGAGAGCTTAGCCAACACCCAGAGTCTATAGAGCTTATCCAACACCCGGAGTCTGGAGAGCTTAGCCAACACCCAGAGTCTAGAGAGCTTAGCCAACACCCAGAGTCCGGAGAGCTTAGCCAACACCCAGAGTCCGGAGCGCTTAGCCTACACCTAGAGTCCGGAGAGCTTAGCCAACACCCAGAGTCCGGAGAGCTTAGCCAACACCCAGAGTCCGGAGCACTTAGCCTACACCCAGAGTCCGGAGAGCTTAGCCAACACCCAGAATGCAGAGAGCTTAGCCAACATCCAGGGTCCGGAGAGCTTAGCCAACACCCAGGGTCTGGAGAGCAGAGCCAACACCCAGAGTCTGGAGAGCTTAGACAACACCCAGAATCCTTAGAACTTAGCCAACACCTAGAGTCTGGAGAGCTTACCAACACCCAGAGTCCGGAGACCTTAGCCAAACCCAAAATCCAGAGAGCTTAGCCAACACACAGAGTCCGGAGAGCTTAACCAACACCCAGAGTCTGGAGAGCAGAGCCACCACCCAGAGTCTGGAGAGCTTAGCCAATACCCATAGTCTGGAGAGCAGAGTCAATACCCAGAGTCTGGAGAGCTTAGCCAACACCCAGAGTCCGGAGACCTTAGCCAAACCCAGAATCAAGAGAGCTTAGCCCACACCCAGAGTCCGGAGAGCTTAGCCAGCACCCAGAGTCTGGAGAGCATAGCCACCACCCAGAGTCTGGAGAGCTTAGCAAACACGCAGAGTCTGTAGTGCTTAACCAACAACCAGAGTCTGGAGATCTTAGCCAACACCCAGAGTCCGGAGAGCTTAGCCAACACCCAGAGTCTGCAGAGCAGAGCCAACACCCAGAGTCTGCAGAGCAGAGCCAACACCCAGAGTCCGAAGAGCAGAGGCAACACCCGGAGTCCGGAGAGCTTAACGAACACCCAGGGTCTGGAGAGCCGAGCCACCACCCAGAGTTTGGAGAGCTTAGCCAACACCCAGAGGCCGGAGAGCTTAGCCAGCATCCAGAGTCTGGAGAGCTTAGCCAACAACCAGAATTCGGAGAGCTTAGCCAAACCCAGAATCCAGAGAGCTTAGCCAACACCCAGAGTCTGGAGAGCTTAATCAACACCCAGAATCTGGAGAGCTTAGCCAACACCCAGAGTCTAGAGAGCTTAGCCAACACCCAGAGTCCGGAGAGCATAGCCAACACCCAGAGTCCGGAGAGCTTAGCCAACACCAAGAGTCCGGAGAGCTTAGCCAACACCCAGAGTCCGGAGCGCTTAGCCAACACCCAGAGTCCGGAGAGCTTAGCCAACACCCAGGGTCCGGAGAGCAGAGCCACCACCCAGAGTCCGGAGAGCTTAGCCAACACCCAGAATCCGGAGAGCTTAGCCAATACCCAGAGTCTGAAGAGCTTAGCCAACACCCAGAGTCTGGAGAGCTTAATCAACACCCAGAGTCTGGAGAGCTTAGCCAACACCCAGAGTATATAGAGCTTAGCCAACACCCAGAGTCTGAAGAGCTTAGCCAGCACCCAGAGTCCGGAGAGCAGAGCCACCACCCAGAGTTTGCAGAGCTTAGCCAACACCCAGAGTCCGGAGAGTTTAGCCAACACCCAGTATCCGGAGAGCAGAGCCAACACCCAGAGTCCGGAGAGCTTAGCCAACACCCAGAGTCCGGAGAGTTTAGCCAACACCCAGAGTCCGGAGAGCAGAACCAACACCCAGAGTCCGGAGAGTTATCCAACACCCAGAGTCCGGAGAGCTTAGCCAACACCCAAAGTCTGGAGAGCTTAGCCAACACCCAGATTCCGGAGAGCTTAGCCAACACCCAGAGTCTGGAGAGCAGAGTCAACACACAGTGTCCGGAGAGCTTAGCCAACACCCAGAGTCTATAGAGCTTAGCCAACACCCGGAGTCTGGAGAGCTTAGCCAACACCCAGAGTCTGGAGAGCAGAGTCAACACCCATAGTCCGGAGAGCTTAGCCAACACCCAGAGTCCGGAGAGCATAGCCAACACCCAGAGTCTGGAGAGCAGAGCCACCACCCAGAGTCTGGAGCGCTTAGCCAATACCGAGAGTCCGGAGAGCTTAGCCAACACCCAGAGGCCGGAGAGCTTAGCCAGCAACCAGAGTCCAGAGAGCTTAACCAACAACCAGAGTCCGGAGAGCTTAACCAAAACCCAGAATCTGGAGAGTTTAGCCAACACCCAGAGTCTAGAGAGGTTAGCCAACACCCAGAGTCCGGAGAGCAGAGCCAACACCCAGAGTCCGGAGAGCTTAGCCAACACCCAGAGTCCGGAGCACTTAGCCTACACCCAGAGTCCGGAGAGCTTAGCCAACACCCAGAATGCAGAGAGCTTAGCCAACACCCAGGGTCCGGAGAGCTTCGCCAACACCCAGGGTCTGGAGAGCAGAGCCAACACCCAGAGTCTGGAGAGCTTAGAAAACACCCAGAATCCGGAGAGCTTAGCCAACACCTAGAGTCTGGAGAGCTTAGCCAACACCCAGAGTCCGGAGAGCTTAGCCAACACCCAGAGTCCGCAGAGCATAGCCAACCCCCAGAGTCTGGAGAGCAGAGCCAACACCGAGAGTCCGGAGACCTTAGCCAAACCCAGAATCCAGAGAACTTAGCCAACACCCAGAGTCCGGAGAGCTTAGCCAACATCCAGAGTCTGGAGAGCAGAGCCACCACCCAGAGTCTGGAGAGCTTAGCCAACACCCAGAGGCCGGAGAGCTTAGCCAGCACACAGAGTCCGGAGAGCTTAGCCAAACCCAGAATCCAGAGAGCTTAGCCAACACCCAGAGTCCGGAGAGCTTAACCAACACCCAGAATCTGGAGAGCTTAGCCAACACCCAGAGTCTGGAGAACAGAGTCAACACCCAGAGTCCGGAGAGCTTAGCCAACACCCAGAGTCCGGAGAGCTTAGCCAACACCCAGAGTCTGGAGAGCTTATCCAACACCCAGGGTCTGGAGAGCAGAGCCAACACCCAGAGTCTGAAGAGCTAAGCCAACACCCAGAGTCTGGAGAGCTTAATCAACACCCAGAGTCTGGAGAGCTTAGCCAACACCCAGAGTATATAGAGCTTAGCCAACACCCAGAGTATGGAGAGCTTAACCAACACCCAGGGTCTGGAGAGCAGAGCCACCACCCAGAGTCTGGAGAGCTTAGCCAACACCCAGAGGCCGGAGAGCTTAGCCAGCACACAGAGTCCTGAGAGCTTAGCCAACACGCAGAGTCTAGAGAGCTTAGCCAACACCCAGAGTCCGGAGAGCTTAGCCAACATCCAGAGTCTGGAGAGCAGAGCCACCACCCAGAGTCTGGAGAGCTTAGCCAACACCCAGAGTCCGGAGAGCTTAACCAACACCCAGGGTCTGGAGAGCAGAGCCACCACCCAGAGTCTGGAGAGCTTAGCCAACACCCAGAGGCCGGAGAGCTTAGCCAGCACCCAGAATGCAGAGAGCTTAGCCAACACCCAGGTTCCGGAGAGCTTAGCAAACACCCAGGTCTGCAGAGCAGAGCCAACACCCAGAGTCTGGAGAGCTTAGACAACTCCCAGAATCCGGAGAGCTTAGCCAACCCGTAAGGTCTGCAGAGCTTAGCCAACACCCAGAGTCCGGAGAGCTTAGCCAACACCCAGAGTCCGCAGAGCAGAGCCAACACCCAGAGTCCGGAGAGCAGAGCCAACACCCAGAGTCCGGAGAGCTTAGCCAACACCCAGAGTCTGGAGAGCAGAGCCACCACCCAGAGTCCAGAGAGCTTAGCCAACACCCAGAATCCTGAGAGCTTAGCCAACACCCAGAGTCCGGAGAGCTTAGCCAACACCCAGGGTCTGGAGAGCAGAGCCAACACCCAGAGTCTGGAGAGCTTAGCCAACACCCAGAGTCTGGAGAGCTTAACCAACACCCAGAGTCTGGAGAGCTTAGCCAACACCCAGAGTCTATAGAGCTTAGCCAACACCCAGAGTCTGGAGAGCTTAGCCAACACACAGAGTCCGGAGACCTTAGCCAAACCCAGAATCCAGAGAGCTTAGCCCACACCCAGAGTCCGGATAGCTTAGCCAACACCCAGAGTCCGGAGCGCTTAGCCAACACCCAGAGTCTGAAGAGCAGAGCCACCACCCAGAGTCTGGAGAGCTTAGCCAACCCCGAGAGTCCGGAGAGCTTACCCAACACCCAGAGGCCGGAGAGCTTAGCCAGCAAGCAGAGTCCAGAGAGCTTATCCAACAACCAGAATCCGGAGAGCTTAGCCAAACCCAGAATCCAGAGAGCTTAGCCAACACCCAGATCCGGAGAGCTTAACCAACACCCAGAATCTGGAGAGTTTAGCCAACACCCAGAGTCTAGAGAGCTTAGCCAACACCCAGAGTCCGGAGAGCAGAGCCAACACCCAGAGTCCGGAGAGCTTAACCAACACCCAGAATCAGGAGAGTTTAGCCAACACCCAGAGTCCGGAGACCTTAGCCAAAACCAGAATCCAGAGAGCTTAGCCAATACCCAGTGTCCGGAGAGCTTAGCCAAAATCCAGAGTCTGGAGAGCAGAGCCACCACCCAGAGTCTGGAGATCTTAGCCAACACCCAGAGTATGGAGAGCTTAAACAACACCCAGGGTCTGGAGAGCAGAGCCACCACCCAGAGTCTGGAGAGCTTAGCCAACATCCAGAGGCCGGAGAGCTTAGCCAGCACACAGAGTCCGGAGAGCTTAGCCAAACCCAGAATCCAGAGAGCTTAGCCAACACCCAGAGTCCGGAGAGCTTAACCAACACCCAGAATCTTGAGAGCTTAGCCAACACGCAGAGTCTAGAGACCTAGCCAACACCCAGAGTCCGGAGAGCAGAGCCAACACCCAGAGTCCGGAGACCTTAGCCAACACCCAGAGTCCGGAGAGTTTAGCCAACACCCAGAGTCCGGAGCGCTTAGCAAACACCCAGGGTCTGGAGAGCAGAGCCAACACCCAGAGTCTGGAGAGCTTAGACAACACCCAGAATCCGGAGAGCTTAGCCAACACCCAGGTTCCGGAGAGCTTAGCAAACACCCAGGGTCTGGAGAGCAGAGCCAACACCCAGAGTCTGGAGAGCTTAGACAACACCCAGAATCCGGAGAGCTTAGCCAACCCGTAGAGTCTGGAGAGCTTAGCCAACACCCAGAGTCCTGAGAGCTTAGCCAACACCCAGAGTCCGCAGAGCAGAGCCAACACCCAGAGTCCGGAGAGCAGAGCCAACACCCAGAGTCCGGAGAGCTTAGCCAACACCCAGAGTCTGGAGAGCAGAGCCACCACCCAGAGTCCGGAGAGCTTAGCCAACACCCAGAATCCTGAGAGCTTAGCCAACACCCAGAGTCCGGAGAGCTTAGCCAACACCCAGGGTCTGGAGAGCAAAGCCAACACCCAGAGTCTGGAGAGCTTAGCCAACACCCAGAGTCTGGACAGCTTAACCAACACCCAGAGTCTGGAGAGCTTTGCCAACACCCAGAGTCTATAGAGCTTAGCCACCACCCAGAGTCTGGAGAGCTTAGCCAACACCCAGTGTCCGGAGACCTTAGCCAAAACCAGAATCCAGAGAGCTTAGCCCACACCCAGAGTCCGGAGAGCTTAGCCACCACCCAGAGTCTGGAGAGCATAGCCACCACCCAGAGTCTGGAGAGCTTTGCCAACACCCAGAGTCTGTAGAGCTTAACCAACAACCAGATTCTGGAGATCTTAGCCAACACCCAGAGTCTAGAGAGCTTAGCCAACACCCAGAGTCCGGAGAGCATAGCCAACACCCAGATTCCGGAGAGCTTAGCCAACACCAAGAGTCCGGAGAGCTTAGCCAACACCCAGAGTCCGGAGCGCTTAGCCAACACCCAGAGTCCGGAGAGCTTAGCCAGCATCCAGAGTCTGGAGAGCTTAGCCAACAACCAGAATTCGGAGAGCTTAGCCAAACCCAGAATCCAGAGAGCTTAGCCAACACCCAGAGTCCGGAGAGCTTAATCAACACCCAGAATCTGGAGAGCTTAGCCAACACCCAGAGTCTAGAGAGCTTAGCCAACACCCAGAGTCCGGAGAGCATAGCCAACACCCAGAGTCCGGAGAGCTTAGCCAACACCAAGAGTCCGGAGAGCTTAGCCAACACCCAGAGTCCGGAGCGCTTAGCCAACACCCAGAGTCCGGAGAGCTTAGCCAACACCCAGGGTCCGGAGAGCAGAGCCACCACCCAGAGTCCGGAGAGCTTAGCCAACACCCAGAATCCGGAGAGCTTAGCCAATACCCAGAGTCTGAAGAGCTTAGCCAACACCCAGAGTCTGGAGAGCTTAATCAACACCCAGAGTCTGGAGAGCTTAGCCAACACCCAGAGTATATAGAGCTTAGCCAACACCCAGAGTCTGAAGAGCTTAGCCAGCACCCAGAGTCCGGAGAGCAGAGCCACCACCCAGAGTTTGCAGAGCTTAGCCAACACCCAGAGTCCGGAGAGTTTAGCCAACACCCAGTATCCGGAGAGCAGAGCCAACACCCAGAGTCCGGAGAGCTTAGCCAACACCCAGAGTCCGGAGAGTTTAGCCAACACCCAGAGTCCGGAGAGCAGAACCAACACCCAGAGTCCGGAGAGTTATCCAACACCCAGAGTCCGGAGAGCTTAGCCAACACCCAAAGTCTGGAGAGCTTAGCCAACACCCAGAATCCGGAGAGCTTAGCCAACACCCAGAGTCTGGAGAGCAGAGTCAACACACAGTGTCCGGAGAGCTTAGCCAACACCCAGAGTCTATAGAGCTTAGCCAACACCCGGAGTCTGGAGAGCTTAGCCAACACCCAGAGTCTGGAGAGCAGAGTCAACACCCATAGTCCGGAGAGCTTAGCCAACACCCAGAGTCCGGAGAGCATAGCCAACACCCAGAGTCTGGAGAGCAGAGCCACCACCCAGAGTCTGGAGCGCTTAGCCAATACCGAGAGTCCGGAGAGCTTAGCCAACACCCAGAGGCCGGAGAGCTTAGCCAGCAACCAGAGTCCAGAGAGCTTAACCAACAACCAGAGTCCGGAGAGCTTAACCAAAACCCAGAATCTGGAGAGTTTAGCCAACACCCAGAGTCTAGAGAGGTTAGCCAACACCCAGAGTCCGGAGAGCAGAGCCAACACCCAGAGTCCGGAGAGCTTAGCCAACACCCAGAGTCCGGAGCACTTAGCCTACACCCAGAGTCCGGAGAGCTTAGCCAACACCCAGAATGCAGAGAGCTTAGCCAACACCCAGGGTCCGGAGAGCTTCGCCAACACCCAGGGTCTGGAGAGCAGAGCCAACACCCAGAGTCTGGAGAGCTTAGAAAACACCCAGAATCCGGAGAGCTTAGCCAACACCTAGAGTCTGGAGAGCTTAGCCAACACCCAGAGTCCGGAGAGCTTAGCCAACACCCAGAGTCCGCAGAGCATAGCCAACCCCCAGAGTCTGGAGAGCAGAGCCAACACCGAGAGTCCGGAGACCTTAGCCAAACCCAGAATCCAGAGAACTTAGCCAACACCCAGAGTCCGGAGAGCTTAGCCAACATCCAGAGTCTGGAGAGCAGAGCCACCACCCAGAGTCTGGAGAGCTTAGCCAACACCCAGAGGCCGGAGAGCTTAGCCAGCACACAGAGTCCGGAGAGCTTAGCCAAACCCAGAATCCAGAGAGCTTAGCCAACACCCAGAGTCCGGAGAGCTTAACCAACACCCAGAATCTGGAGAGCTTAGCCAACACCCAGAGTCTGGAGAACAGAGTCAACACCCAGAGTCCGGAGAGCTTAGCCAACACCCAGAGTCCGGAGAGCTTAGCCAACACCCAGAGTCTGGAGAGCTTATCCAACACCCAGGGTCTGGAGAGCAGAGCCAACACCCAGAGTCTGAAGAGCTAAGCCAACACCCAGAGTCTGGAGAGCTTAATCAACACCCAGAGTCTGGAGAGCTTAGCCAACACCCAGAGTATATAGCGCTTAGCCAACACCCAGAGTATGGAGAGCTTAACCAACACCCAGGGTCTGGAGAGCAGAGCCACCACCCAGAGTCTGGAGAGCTTAGCCAACACCCAGAGGCCGGAGAGCTTAGCCAGCACACAGAGTCCTGAGAGCTTAGCCAACACGCAGAGTCTAGAGAGCTTAGCCAACACCCAGAGTCCGGAGAGCTTAGCCAACATCCAGAGTCTGGAGAGCAGAGCCACCACCCAGAGTCTGGAGAGCTTAGCCAACACCCAGAGTCCGGAGAGCTTAACCAACACCCAGGGTCTGGAGAGCAGAGCCACCACCCAGAGTCTGGAGAGCTTAGCCAACACCCAGAGGCCGGAGAGCTTAGCCAGCACCCAGAATGCAGAGAGCTTAGCCAACACCCAGGTTCCGGAGAGCTTAGCAAACACCCAGGTCTGCAGAGCAGAGCCAACACCCAGAGTCTGGAGAGCTTAGACAACTCCCAGAATCCGGAGAGCTTAGCCAACCCGTAAGGTCTGCAGAGCTTAGCCAACACCCAGAGTCCGGAGAGCTTAGCCAACACCCAGAGTCCGCAGAGCAGAGCCAACACCCAGAGTCCGGAGAGCAGAGCCAACACCCAGAGTCCGGAGAGCTTAGCCAACACCCAGAGTCTGGAGAGCAGAGCCACCACCCAGAGTCCAGAGAGCTTAGCCAACACCCAGAATCCTGAGAGCTTAGCCAACACCCAGAGTCCGGAGAGCTTAGCCAACACCCAGGGTCTGGAGAGCAGAGCCAACACCCAGAGTCTGGAGAGCTTAGCCAACACCCAGAGTCTGGAGAGCTTAACCAACACCCAGAGTCTGGAGAGCTTAGCCAACACCCAGAGTCTATAGAGCTTAGCCAACACCCAGAGTCTGGAGAGCTTAGCCAACACACAGAGTCCGGAGACCTTAGCCAAACCCAGAATCCAGAGAGCTTAGCCCACACCCAGAGTCCGGATAGCTTAGCCAACACCCAGAGTCCGGAGCGCTTAGCCAACACCCAGAGTCTGAAGAGCAGAGCCACCACCCAGAGTCTCGAGAGCTTAGCCAACCCCGAGAGTCCGGAGAGCTTACCCAACACCCAGAGGCCGGAGAGCTTAGCCAGCAAGCAGAGTCCAGAGAGCTTATCCAACAACCAGAATCCGGAGAGCTTAGCCAAACCCAGAATCCAGAGAGCTTAGCCAACACCCAGATCCGGAGAGCTTAACCAACACCCAGAATCTGGAGAGTTTAGCAAACACCCAGAGTCTAGAGAGCTTAGCCAACACCCAGAGTCCGGAGAGCAGAGCCAACACCCAGAGTCCGGAGAGCTTAACCAACACCCAGAATCAGGAGAGTTTAGCCAACACCCAGAGTCCGGAGACCTTAGCCAAAACCAGAATCCAGAGAGCTTAGCCAATACCCAGTGTCCGGAGAGCTTAGCCAAAATCCAGAGTCTGGAGAGCAGAGCCACCACCCAGAGTCTGGAGATCTTAGCCAACACCCAGAGTATGGAGAGCTTAAACAACACCCAGGGTCTGGAGAGCAGAGCCACCACCCAGAGTCTGGAGAGCTTAGCCAACATCCAGAGGCCGGAGAGCTTAGCCAGCACACAGAGTCCGGAGAGCTTAGCCAAACCCAGAATCCAGAGAGCTTAGCCAACACCCAGAGTCCGGAGAGCTTAACCAACACCCAGAATCTTGAGAGCTTAGCCAACACGCAGAGTCTAGAGAGCTAGCCAACACCCAGAGTCCGGAGAGCAGAGCCAACACCCAGAGTCCGGAGACCTTAGCCAACACCCAGAGTCCGGAGAGTTTAGCCAACACCCAGAGTCCGGAGCGCTTAGCCAACACACAGAGTCCGGAGAGCTTAGCCAACACCCAGAATGCAGAGAGCTTAGCCAACACCCAGGTTCCGGAGAGCTTAGCAAACACCCAGGGTCTGGAGAGCAGAGCCAACACCCAGAGTCTGGAGAGCTTAGACAACACCCAGAATCCGGAGAGCTTAGCCAACCCGTAGAGTCTGGAGAGCTTAGCCAACACCCAGAGTCCTGAGAGCTTAGCCAACACCCAGAGTCCGCAGAGCAGAGCCAACACCCAGAGTCCGGAGAGCAGAGCCAACACCCAGAGTCCGGAGAGCTTAGCCAACACCCAGAGTCTGGAGAGCAGAGCCACCACCCAGAGTCCGGAGAGCTTAGCCAACACCCAGAATCCTGAGAGCTTAGCCAACACCCAGAGTCCGGAGAGCTTAGCCAACACCCAGGGTCTGGAGAGCAAAGCCAACACCCAGAGTCTGGAGAGCTTAGCCAACACCCAGAGTCTGGACAGCTTAACCAACACCCAGAGTCTGGAGAGCTTTGCCAACACCCAGAGTCTATAGAGCTTAGCCACCACCCAGAGTCTGGAGAGCTTAGCCAACACCCAGTGTCCGGAGACCTTAGCCAAAACCAGAATCCAGAGAGCTTAGCCCACACCCAGAGTCCGGAGAGCTTAGCCACCACCCAGAGTCTGGAGAGCATAGCCACCACCCAGAGTCTGGAGAGCTTTGCCAACACCCAGAGTCTGTAGAGCTTAACCAACAACCAGATTCTGGAGATCTTAGCCAACACCCAGAGTCTAGAGAGCTTAGCCAACACCCAGAGTCCGGAGAGCATAGCCAACACCCAGATTCCGGAGAGCTTAGCCAACACCAAGAGTCCGGAGAGCTTAGCCAACACCCAGAGTCCGGAGCGCTTAGCCAACACCCAGAGTCCGGAGAGCTTAGCCAACACCCAGGGTCCGGAGAGCAGAGCCACCACCCAGAGTCCGGAGAGCTTAGCCAACACCCAGAATCCGGAGAGCTTAGCCAACACCCAGAGTCTGGAGAGCTTAGCCAACACCCAGAGTCTGGAGAGCTTAACCAACACCCAGAATCTGGAGAGCTTAGCCAACACCCAGAGTCTATAGAGCTTATCCAACACCCAGAGTCTGGAGAGCTTAGCCAATACCCAGAGTCTGGAGAGCTTAACAAACACCCAGAATCCTGAGAGCTTAGCCAACACCCAGAGTCCGGAGAGCTTAGCCAACACCCAGAGTCTGGAGAGCTTAGAAAACACCCAGAGTCTGGAGAGCTTAACCAACACCCAGAATCTGGAGAGCTTAGCCAACACCCAGAGTCTATAGAGCATAACCAACACCCAGAGTCTGGAGAGCTTAGCCAACACCCAGAGTCCGGAGACCTTAGCCAACACCCAGAGTCAGAAGCGCTTAGCCAACACTCAGAGTCTATATAGCTTAGCCAACACCCAGAGTCTGGAGACCTTAGCCAAACCCAGAATCCAGAGACCTTAGCCAACACCAAGAGTCAGGAGCGCTTAGCCAACACCCAGTGTCCGGAGAGCAGAGCCAACACCCAGAGTCCGGAGAGCTTAGCCAACACCCAGAGTCCGCAGAGCTTAGCCAACACCCAGAGTCCGGAGAGCAGAACCAACACCCAGAGTCCGGAGAGTTATCCAACACCCAGAGTCCGGAGAGCTTAGCCAACACCCAAAGTCTATAGAGGTTAGCCAACACCCAGAGTCTGGAGAGCTTAGCCAACACCCAGAGTCTGGAGAGCAGAGCCACCACCCAGAGTCTGGAGAGCTTAGCCAATACCGAGAGTCCGGAGAGCTTAGCCAACACCCAGAGTCTGGAGTGCAGAGTCACCACCCAGAGTCCGGAGAGCTTAGCCAACACCCAGAATCCAGAGAGCTTAGCCAACACCGAGAGTCCGGAGAGCTTAGCCAACACCCAGGGTCTGGAGAGCAGAGCCAACACCCAGAGTCTGGAGAGCTTAGCCAACACCCAGAGTCTGGAGAGCTTAGCCCGCACCCAGAGTCCGGAGAGCTTAGCCACCACCCAGAGTCTGGAGAGCAGAGCCACCAAACAGAGTCTAGAGAGCTTAGCCAACACCGAGAGGCCGGAGAGCTTAGCCAGCACCCAGAGTCCGGGGAGTTATCCAATACCAAGAGTCCGGAGAGCTTAGCCAACACCCAGAGTCCGGAGAGCTTAGCCAACACCCAGAATACGGAGAGCTTAGCCAACACCCAGAGTCTGGAGAGCAGAGTCAACACCCAGTGTCCGGAGAGCTTAGCCAACACCCAGAGTCTATAGAGCTTAGCCAACACCCAGAGTCTGGAGAGCTTAGCCAACACCCAGAGTCCGTAAACCTTAGCCAATCCCAGAATCCAGACAGCTTAGCCAACACCCAGAGTCTGGGGAGCAGAGTCAACACCCAGAGTCCGGAGAGCTTAGCCAACACCCAGAGTCCGGAGACCATAGCCAACACCCAGAGTCTGGAGAGCAGAGCCACCACCCAGAGTCTGGAGAGCTTAGACAACCCCGAGAGTCCGGAGAGCTTAGCCAACACCCAGAGGCCGGAGAGCTTAGCCAGCAAGCAGAGTCCGGAGAGCTTATCCAACAACCAGAATCCGGAGAGCTTAGCCAAACCCAGAATCCAGAGAGCTTAGCCAACACCCAGAGTCCGGAGAGCTTAGCCAACATCCAGAGTCTGGAGAGCAGAGCCACCACCCAGAGTCTGGAGAGCTTAGCCAAGCCCGAGAGTCCGGAGCGCTTAGCCAACACCCAGAGGCCGGAGAGCTTAGCCAGCATCCAGAGTCCGGAGAGCTTATCCAACAACCAGAATCCGGAGAGCTTAGCCAAACCCAGAATCCAGAGAGCTTAGCCAACACCCAGAGTCCGGAGAGCTTAGCCAACATCCAGAGTCTGGAGAGCAGAGCCACCACCCAGAGTCCGGAGAGCTTAGCCAACACCCAGAATCCGGAGAGCTTAGCCAACACCCAGAGTCTGGAGAGCAGAGTCAACACCCAGAGTCCGTAGAGCTTAGCCAACACCCAGAGTCCGGAGAGTTTAGCCAACACCCAGAATGCAGAGAGCTTAGCCAACACCCAGAGTCTGGAGAGCAGAGCCACCACCCACAGTCCTGAGAGTTATCCAACACCCAGAGTCCGGAGAGCTTAGACAACATCCAGAATCCGGAGAGCTTAGCCAACACCCATAGTCTGGAGAGCAGAGTCAACACCCAGTGTCCGGAGAGCTTAGCCAACACCCAGAGTCTATAGAGCTTAGCCAACACCCAGAGTCTGGAGAGCTTAGCCAACACCCAGAGTCTGGAGAGCTTAACCAACACCCAGAATCTGGAGAGCTTAGCCAACACCCAGAGTCTATAGAGCTTATCCAACACCCGGAGTCTGGAGAGCTTAGCCAACACCCAGAGTCTAGAGAGCTTAGCCAACACCCAGAGTCCGGAGAGCTTAGCCAACACCCAGAGTCCGGAGCGCTTAGCCTACACCTAGAGTCCGGAGAGCTTAGCCAACACCCAGAGTCCGGAGAGCTTAGCCAACACCCAGAGTCCGGAGCGCTTAGCCTACACCCAGAGTCCGGAGAGCTTAGCCAACACCCAGAATGCAGAGAGCTTAGCCAACATCCAGGGTCCGGAGAGCTTAGCCAACACCCAGGGTCTGGAGAGCAGAGCCAACACCCAGAGTCTGGAGAGCTTAGACAACACCCAGAATCCTTAGAACTTAGCCAACACCTAGAGTCTGGAGAGCTTACCAACACCCAGAGTCCGGAGACCTTAGCCAAACCCAAAATCCAGAGAGCTTAGCCAACACACAGAGTCCGGAGAGCTTAACCAACACCCAGAGTCTGGAGAGCAGAGCCACCACCCAGAGTCTGGAGAGCTTAGCCAATACCCATAGTCTGGAGAGCAGAGTCAATACCCAGAGTCTGGAGAGCTTAGCCAACACCCAGAGTCCGGAGACCTTAGCCAAACCCAGAATCAAGAGAGCTTAGCCCACACCCAGAGTCCGGAGAGCTTAGCCAGCACCCAGAGTCTGGAGAGCATAGCCACCACCCAGAGTCTGGAGAGCTTAGCAAACACGCAGAGTCTGTAGTGCTTAACCAACAACCAGAGTCTGGAGATCTTAGCCAACACCCAGAGTCTAGAGAGCTTAGCCAACACACAGTGTCCGGAGAGCAGAACCAACACCCAGAGTCCGGAGAGCTTAGCCAACACCCAGAGTCCGGAGAGCTTAGCCAAAACCCAGAGTCTGGAGAGTTAGCCAAAACCCAGAGTCCGGAGAGCTTAGCCAACACCCAGAGTCCGGAGAGTTTAGCCAACACCCAGAGTCCGGAGAGCTTAGCCAACACCCAGAGTCTGCAGAGCAGAGCCAACACCCAGAGTCCGAAGAGCAGAGCCAACACCCAGAGTCCGGAGAGCAGAGCCAACACCCAGAGTCCGGAGAGCTTAGCCAACACCCAGAGTCTGCAGAGCAGAGCCAACACCCAGAGTCTGCAGAGCAGAGCCAACACCCAGAGTCCGAAGTGCAGAGGCAACACCCGGAGTCCGGAGAGCTTAGCCAACACCCAGGGTCTGGAGAGCAGAGCCAACACCCAGAGTCTGGAGAGCTTAGCCAACACCCAGAGTCTGGAGAGCTTAGCCCGCACCCAGAGTCCGGAGAGCTTAGCCACCACCCAGAGTCTGGAGAGCAGAGCCACCAAACAGAGTCTAGAGAGCTTAGCCAACACCGAGAGGCCGGAGAGCTTAGCCAGCACCCAGAGTCCGGGGAGTTATCCAATACCAAGAGTCCGGAGAGCTTAGCCAACACCCAGAGTCCGGAGAGCTTAGCCAACACCCAGAATACGGAGAGCTTAGCCAACACCCAGAGTCTGGAGAGCAGAGTCAACACCCAGTGTCCGGAGAGCTTAGCCAACACCCAGAGTCTATAGAGCTTAGCCAACACCCAGAGTCTGGAGAGCTTAGCCAACACCCAGAGTCCGTAAACCTTAGCCAATCCCAGAATCCAGACAGCTTAGCCAACACCCAGAGTCTGGGGAGCAGAGTCAACACCCAGAGTCCGGAGAGCTTAGCCAACACCCAGAGTCCGGAGACCATAGCCAACACCCAGAGTCTGGAGAGCAGAGCCACCACCCAGAGTCTGGAGAGCTTAGACAACCCCGAGAGTCCGGAGAGCTTAGCCAACACCCAGAGGCCGGAGAGCTTAGCCAGCAAGCAGAGTCCGGAGAGCTTATCCAACAACCAGAATCCGGAGAGCTTAGCCAAACCCAGAATCCAGAGAGCTTAGCCAACACCCAGAGTCCGGAGAGCTTAGCCAACATCCAGAGTCTGGAGAGCAGAGCCACCACCCAGAGTCTGGAGAGCTTAGCCAAGCCCGAGAGTCCGGAGCGCTTAGCCAACACCCAGAGGCCGGAGAGCTTAGCCAGCATCCAGAGTCCGGAGAGCTTATCCAACAACCAGAATCCGGAGAGCTTAGCCAAACCCAGAATCCAGAGAGCTTAGCCAACACCCAGAGTCCGGAGAGCTTAGCCAACATCCAGAGTCTGGAGAGCAGAGCCACCACCCAGAGTCCGGAGAGCTTAGCCAACACCCAGAATCCGGAGAGCTTAGCCAACACCCAGAGTCTGGAGAGCAGAGTCAACACCCAGAGTCCGTAGAGCTTAGCCAACACCCAGAGTCCGGAGAGTTTAGCCAACACCCAGAATGCAGAGAGCTTAGCCAACACCCAGAGTCTGGAGAGCAGAGCCACCACCCACAGTCCTGAGAGTTATCCAACACCCAGAGTCCGGAGAGCTTAGACAACATCCAGAATCCGGAGAGCTTAGCCAACACCCATAGTCTGGAGAGCAGAGTCAACACCCAGTGTCCGGAGAGCTTAGCCAACACCCAGAGTCTATAGAGCTTAGCCAACACCCAGAGTCTGGAGAGCTTAACCAACACCCAGAATCTGGAGAGCTTAGCCAACACCCAGAGTCTATAGAGCTTATCCAACACCCGGAGTCTGGAGAGCTTAGCCAACACCCAGAGTCTAGAGAGCTTAGCCAACACCCAGAGTCCGGAGAGCTTAGCCAACACCCAGAGTCCGGAGAGCTTAGCCAACACCCAGAGTCCGGAGCGCTTAGCCTACACCCAGAGTCCGGAGAGCTTAGCCAACACCCAGAATGCAGAGAGCTTAGCCAACATCCAGGGTCCGGAGAGCTTAGCCAACACCCAGGGTCTGGAGAGCAGAGCCAACACCCAGAGTCTGGAGAGCTTAGACAACACCCAGAATCCTTAGAACTTAGCCAACACCTAGAGTCTGGAGAGCTTACCAACACCCAGAGTCCGGAGACCTTAGCCAAACCCAAAATCCAGAGAGCTTAGCCAACACACAGAGTCCGGAGAGCTTAACCAACACCCAGAGTCTGGAGAGCAGAGCCACCACCCAGAGTCTGGAGAGCTTAGCCAATACCCATAGTCTGGAGAGCAGAGTCAATACCCAGAGTCTGGAGAGCTTAGCCAACACCCAGAGTCCGGAGACCTTAGCCAAACCCAGAATCAAGAGAGCTTAGCCCACACCCAGAGTCCGGAGAGCTTAGCCAGCACCCAGAGTCTGGAGAGCATAGCCACCACCCACAGTCTGGAGAGCTTAGCAAACACGCAGAGTCTGTAGTGCTTAACCAACAACCAGAGTCTGGAGATCTTAGCCAACACCCAGAGTCTAGAGAGCTTAGCCAACACACAGTGTCCGGAGAGCAGAACCAACACCCAGAGTCCGGAGAGCTTAGCCAACACCCAGAGTCCGGAGAGCTTAGCCAAAACCCAGAGTCTGGAGAGTTAGCCAAAACCCAGAGTCCGGAGAGCTTAGCCAACACCCAGAGTCCGGAGAGTTTAGCCAACACCCAGAGTCCGGAGAGCTTAGCCAACACCCAGAGTCTGCAGAGCAGAGCCAACACCCAGAGTCCGAAGAGCAGAGCCAACACCCAGAGTCCGGAGAGCAGAGCCAACACCCAGAGTCCGGAGAGCTTAACGAACACCCAGGGTCTGGAGAGCCGAGCCACCACCCAGAGTTTGGAGAGCTTAGCCAACACCCAGAGGCCGGAGAGCTTAGCCAGCATCCAGAGTCTGGAGAGCTTAGCCAACAACCAGAATTCGGAGAGCTTAGCCAAACCCAGAATCCAGAGAGCTTAGCCAACACCCAGAGTCCGGAGAGCTTAATCAACACCCAGAATCTGGAGAGCTTAGCCAACACCCAGAGTCTAGAGAGCTTAGCCAACACCCAGAGTCCGGAGAGCATAGCCAACACCCAGAGTCCGGAGAGCTTAGCCAACACCAAGAGTCCGGAGAGCTTAGCCAACACCCAGAGTCCGGAGCGCTTAGCCAACACCCAGAGTCCGGAGAGCTTAGCCAACACCCAGGGTCCGGAGAGCAGAGCCACCACCCAGAGTCCGGAGAGCTTAGCCAACACCCAGAATCCGGAGAGCTTAGCCAATACCCAGAGTCTGAAGAGCTTAGCCAACACCCAGAGTCTGGAGAGCTTAATCAACACCCAGAGTCTGGAGAGCTTAGCCAACACCCAGAGTATATAGAGCTTAGCCAACACCCAGAGTCTGAAGAGCTTAGCCAGCACCCAGAGTCCGGAGAGCAGAGCCACCACCCAGAGTTTGCAGAGCTTAGCCAACACCCAGAGTCCGGAGAGTTTAGCCAACACCCAGTATCCGGAGAGCAGAGCCAACACCCAGAGTCCGGAGAGCTTAGCCAACACCCAGAGTCCGGAGAGTTTAGCCAACACCCAGAGTCCGGAGAGCAGAACCAACACCCAGAGTCCGGAGAGTTATCCAACACCCAGAGTCCGGAGAGCTTAGCCAACACCCAAAGTCTGGAGAGCTTAGCCAACACCCAGAATCCGGAGAGCTTAGCCAACACCCAGAGTCTGGAGAGCAGAGTCAACACACAGTGTCCGGAGAGCTTAGCCAACACCCAGAGTCTATAGAGCTTAGCCAACACCCGGAGTCTGGAGAGCTTAGCCAACACCCAGAGTCTGGAGAGCAGAGTCAACACCCATAGTCCGGAGAGCTTAGCCAACACCCAGAGTCCGGAGAGCATAGCCAACACCCAGAGTCTGGAGAGCAGAGCCACCACCCAGAGTCTGGAGCGCTTAGCCAATACCGAGAGTCCGGAGAGCTTAGCCAACACCCAGAGGCCGGAGAGCTTAGCCAGCAACCAGAGTCCAGAGAGCTTAACCAACAACCAGAGTCCGGAGAGCTTAACCAAAACCAAGAATCTGGAGAGTTTAGCCAACACCCAGAGTCTAGAGAGGTTAGCCAACACCCAGAGTCCGGAGAGCAGAGCCAACACCCAGAGTCCGGAGAGCTTAGCCAACACCCAGAGTCCGGAGCACTTAGCCTACACCCAGAGTCCGGAGAGCTTAGCCAACACCCAGAATGCAGAGAGCTTAGCCAACACCCAGGGTCCGGAGAGCTTCGCCAACACCCAGGGTCTGGAGAGCAGAGCCAACACCCAGAGTCTGGAGAGCTTAGAAAACACCCAGAATCCGGAGAGCTTAGCCAACACCTAGAGTCTGGAGAGCTTAGCCAACACCCAGAGTCCGGAGAGCTTAGCCAACACCCAGAGTCCGCAGAGCATAGCCAACCCCCAGAGTCTGGAGAGCAGAGCCAACACCGAGAGTCCGGAGACCTTAGCCAAACCCAGAATCCAGAGAACTTAGCCAACACCCAGAGTCCGGAGAGCTTAGCCAACATCCAGAGTCTGGAGAGCAGAGCCACCACCCAGAGTCTGGAGAGCTTAGCCAACACCCAGAGGCCGGAGAGCTTAGCCAGCACACAGAGTCCGGAGAGCTTAGCCAAACCCAGAATCCAGAGAGCTTAGCCAACACCCAGAGTCCGGAGAGCTTAACCAACACCCAGAATCTGGAGAGCTTAGCCAACACCCAGAGTCTGGAGAACAGAGTCAACACCCAGAGTCCGGAGAGCTTAGCCAACACCCAGAGTCCGGAGAGCTTAGCCAACACCCAGAGTCTGGAGAGCTTATCCAACACCCAGGGTCTGGAGAGCAGAGCCAACACCCAGAGTCTGAAGAGCTAAGCCAACACCCAGAGTCTGGAGAGCTTAATCAACACCCAGAGTCTGGAGAGCTTAGCCAACACCCAGAATATATAGAGCTTAGCCAACACCCAGAGTATGGAGAGCTTAACCAACACCCAGGGTCTGGAGAGCAGAGCCACCACCCAGAGTCTGGAGAGCTTAGCCAACACCCAGAGGCCGGAGAGCTTAGCCAGCACACAGAGTCCTGAGAGCTTAGCCAACACGCAGAGTCTAGAGAGCTTAGCCAACACCCAGAGTCCGGAGAGATTAGCCAACATCCAGAGTCTGGAGAGCAGAGCCACCACCCAGAGTCTGGAGAGCTTAGCCAACACCCAGAGTCCGGAGAGCTTAACCAACACCCAGGGTCTGGAGAGCAGAGCCACCACCCAGAGTCTGGAGAGCTTAGCCAACACCCAGAGGCCGGAGAGCTTAGCCAGCACCCAGAATGCAGAGAGCTTAGCCAACACCCAGGTTCCGGAGAGCTTAGCAAACACCCAGGTCTGCAGAGCAGAGCCAACACCCAGAGTCTGGAGAGCTTAGACAACTCCCAGAATCCGGAGAGCTTAGCCAACCCGTAAGGTCTGCAGAGCTTAGCCAACACCCAGAGTCCGGAGAGCTTAGCCAACACCCAGAGTCCGCAGAGCAGAGCCAACACCCAGAGTCCGGAGAGCAGAGCCAACACCCAGAGTCCGGAGAGCTTAGCCAACACCCAGAGTCTGGAGAGCAGAGCCACCACCCAGAGTCCAGAGAGCTTAGCCAACACCCAGAATCCTGAGAGCTTAGCCAACACCCAGAGTCCGGAGAGCTTAGCCAGCACCCAGGGTCTGGAGAGCAGAGCCAACACCCAGAGTCTGGAGAGCTTAACCAACACCCAGAGTCTGGAGAGCTTAGCCAACACCCAGAGTCTATAGAGCTTAGCCAACACCCAGAGTCTGGAGAGCTTAGCCAACACACAGAGTCCGGAGACCTTAGCCAAACCCAGAATCCAGAGAGCTTAGCCCACACCCAGAGTCCGGATAGCTTAGCCAACACCCAGAGTCCGGAGCGCTTAGCCAACACCCAGAGTCTGAAGAGCAGAGCCACCACCCAGAGTCTGGAGAGCTTAGCCAACCCCGAGAGTCCGGAGAGCTTACCCAACACCCAGAGGCCGGAGAGCTTAGCCAGCAAGCAGAGTCCAGAGAGCTTATCCAACAACCAGAATCCGGAGAGCTTAGCCAAACCCAGAATCCAGAGAGCTTAGCCAACACCCAGATCCGGAGAGCTTAACCAACACCCAGAATCTGGAGAGTTTAGCCAACACCCAGAGTCTAGAGAGCTTAGCCAACACCCAGAGTCCGGAGAGCAGAGCCAACACCCAGAGTCCGGAGAGCTTAACCAACACCCAGAATCAGGAGAGTTTAGCCAACACCCAGAGTCCGGAGACCTTAGCCAAAACCAGAATCCAGAGAGCTTAGCCAATACCCAGTGTCCGGAGAGCTTAGCCAAAATCCAGAGTCTGGAGAGCAGAGCCACCACCCAGAGTCTGGAGATCTTAGCCAACACCCAGAGTATGGAGAGCTTAAACAACACCCAGGGTCTGGAGAGCAGAGCCACCACCCAGAGTCTGGAGAGCTTAGCCAACATCCAGAGGCCGGAGAGCTTAGCCAGCACACAGAGTCCGGAGAGCTTAGCCAAACCCAGAATCCAGAGAGCTTAGCCAACACCCAGAGTCCGGAGAGCTTAACCAACACCCAGAATCTTGAGAGCTTAGCCAACACGCAGAGTCTAGAGAGCTAGCCAACACCCAGAGTCCGGAGAGCAGAGCCAACACCCAGAGTCCGGAGACCTTAGCCAACACCCAGAGTCCGGAGAGTTTAGCCAACACCCAGAGTCCGGAGCGCTTAGCCAACACACAGAGTCCGGAGAGCTTAGCCAACACCCAGAATGCAGAGAGCTTAGCCAACACCCAGGTTCCGGAGAGCTTAGCAAACACCCAGGGTCTGGAGAGCAGAGCCAACACCCAGAGTCTGGAGAGCTTAGACAACACCCAGAATCCGGAGAGCTTAGCCAACCCGTAGAGTCTGGAGAGCTTAGCCAACACCCAGAGTCCTGAGAGCTTAGCCAACACCCAGAGTCCGCAGAGCAGAGCCAACACCCAGAGTCCGGAGAGCAGAGCCACCACCCAGAGTCCGGAGAGCTTAGCCAACACCCAGAATCCTGAGAGCTTAGCCAACACCCAGAGTCCGGAGAGCTTAGCCAACACCCAGGGTCTGGAGAGCAAAGCCAACACCCAGAGTCTGGAGAGCTTAGCCAACACCCAGAGTCTGGACAGCTTAACCAACACCCAGAGTCTGGAGAGCTTTGCCAACACCCAGAGTCTATAGAGCTTAGCCACCACCCAGAGTCTGGAGAGCTTAGCCAACACCCAGTGTCCGGAGACCTTAGCCAAAACCAGAATCCAGAGAGCTTAGCCCACACCCAGAGTCCGGAGAGCTTAGCCACCACCCAGAGTCTGGAGAGCATAGCCACCACCCAGAGTCTGGAGAGCTTTGCCAACACCCAGAGTCTGTAGAGCTTAACCAACAACCAGATTCTGGAGATCTTAGCCAACACCCAGAGTCTAGAGAGCTTAGCCAACACCCAGAGTCCGGAGAGCATAGCCAACACCCAGATTCCGGAGAGCTTAGCCAACACCAAGAGTCCGGAGAGCTTAGCCAACACCCAGAGTCCGGAGCGCTTAGCCAACACCCAGAGTCCGGAGAGCTTAGCCAACACCCAGGGTCCGGAGAGCAGAGCCACCACCCAGAGTCCGGAGAGCTTAGCCAACACCCAGAATCCGGAGAGCTTAGCCAATACCCAGAGTCTGAAGAGCTTAGCCATCACCCAGAGTCTGGAGAGCTTAATCAACACCCAGAGTCTGGAGAGCTTAGCCAACACCCAGAGTATATAGAGCTTAGCCAACACCCAGAGTCTGGAGAGCTTAGCCAGCACCCAGAGTCCAGAGAGTAGAGCCACCACCCAGAGTTTGCAGAGCTTAGCCAACACCCAGAGTCCGGAGAGCTTAGCCAACACCCAGTATCCGGAGAGCAGAGCCAACACCCAGAGTCCGGAGAGCTTAGCCAACACCCAGAGTCCGGAGAGTTTAGCTAACACCCAGAGTCCGGAGAGCAGAACCAACACCCAGAGTCCGGAGAGTTATCCAACACCCAGAGTCCGGAGAGCTTAGCCAACACCCAAAGTCTGGAGAGCTTAGCCAACACCCAGAATCCGGAGAGCTTAGCCAACACCCAGAGTCTGGAGAGCAGAGTCAACACACAGTGTCCGGAGAGCTTAGCCAACACCCAGAGTCTATAGAGCTTAGCCAACACCCAGAGTCTGGAGAGCTTAGCCAACACCCAGAGTCTGGAGAGCAGAGTCAACACCCATAGTCCGGAGAGCTTAGCCAACACCCAGAGTCCGGAGAGCATAGCCAACACCCAGAGTCTGGAGAGCAGAGCCACCACCCAGAGTCTGGAGAGCTTAGCCAATACCGAGAGTCCGGACAGCTTAGCCAACACCCAGAGGCCGGAGAGCTTAGCCAGCAACCAGAGTCCGGAGAGCTTAGCCAACAACCAGAGTCCGGAGAGCTTAACCAAAACCCAGAATCTGGAGAGTTTAGCCAACACCCAGAGTCTAGAGAGGTTAGCCAACACCCAGAGTCCGGAGAGCAGAGCCAACACCCAGAGTCCGGAGAGCTTAGCCAACACCCAGAGTCTGGAGCACTTAGCCTACACCCAGAGTCCGGAGAGCTTAGCCAACACCCAGAATGCAGAGAGCTTAGCCAACACCCAGGTTCCGGAGAGCTTAGCCAACACCCAGGGTCTGGAGAGCAGAGCCAACACCCAGAGTCTGGAGAGCTTAGAAAACACCCAGAATCCGGAGAGCTTAGCCAACACCTAGAGTCTGGAGAGCTTAGCCAACACCCAGAGTCCGGAGAGCTTAGCCAACACCCAGAGTCCGCAGAGCATAGCCAACCCCCAGAGTCTGGAGAGCAGAGCCAACACCGAGAGTCCAGAGACCTTAGCCAAACCCAGAATCCAGAGAACTTAGCCAACACCCAGAGTCCGGAGAGCTTAGCCAACATCCAGAGTCTGGAGAGCAGAGCCACCACCCAGAGTCTGGAGAGCTTAGCCAACACCCAGAGGCCGGAGAGCTTAGCCAGCACACAGAGTCCGGAGAGCTTAGCCAAACCCAGAATCCAGAGAGCTTAGCCAACACCCAGAGTCCGGAGAGCTTAACCAACACCCAGAATCTGGAGAGCTTAGCCAACACCCAGAGTCTGGAGAACAGAGTCAACACCCAGAGTCCGGAGAGCTTAGCCAACACCCAGAGTCCGGAGAGCTTAGCCAACACCCAGAGTCTGGAGAGCTTATCCAACACCCAGGGTCTGGAGAGCAGAGCCAACATCCAGAGTCTGAAGAGCTAAGCCAACACCCAGAGTCTGGAGAGCTTAATCAACACCCAGAGTCTGGAGACCTTAGCCAACACCCAGAGTATATAGAGCTTAGCCAACACCCAGAGTATGGAGAGCTTAACCAACACCCAGGGTCTGGAGAGCAGAGCCACCACCCAGAGTCTGGAGAGCTTAGCCAACACCCAGAGGCCGGAGAGCTTAGCCAACACCCAGGGTCCGGAGAGCAGAGCCACCACCCAGAGTCCGGAGAGCTTAGCCAACACCCAGAATCCGGAGAGCTTAGCCAATACCCAGAGTCTGAAGAGCTTAGCCAACACCCAGAGTCTGGAGAGCTTAATCAACACCCAGAGTCTGGAGAGCTTAGCCAACACCCAGAGTATATAGAGCTTAGCCAACACCCAGAGTCTGGAGAGCTTAGCCAGCACCCAGAGTCCGGAGAGTAGAGCCACCACCCAGAGTTTGCAGAGCTTAGCCAACACCCAGAGTCCGGAGAGCTTAGCCAACACCCAGTATCCGGAGAGCAGAGCCAACACCCAGAGTCCGGAGAGCTTAGCCAACACCCAGAGTCCGGAGAGTTTAGCCAACACCCAGAGTCCGGAGAGCAGAACCAACACCCAGAGTCCGGAGAGTTATCCAACACCCAGAGTCCGGAGAGCTTAGCCAACACCCAAAGTCTGGAGAGCTTAGCCAACACCCAGAATCCGGAGAGCTTAGCCAACACCCAGAGTCTGGAGAGCAGAGTCAACACACAGTGTCCGGAGAGCTTAGCCAACACCCAGAGTCTATAGAGCTTAGCCAACACCCAGAGTCTGGAGAGCTTAGCCAACACCCAGAGTCTGGAGAGCAGAGTCAACACCCATAGTCCGGAGAGCTTAGCCAACACCCAGAGTCCGGAGAGCATAGCCAACACCCAGAGTCTGGAGAGCAGAGCCACCACCCAGAGTCTGGAGAGCTTAGCCAATACCGAGAGTCCGGAGAGCTTAGCCAACACCCAGAGGCCGGAGAGCTTAGCCAGCAACCAGAGTCCGGAGAGCTTAGCCAACAACCAGAGTCCGGAGAGCTTAACCAAAACCCAGAATCTGGAGAGTTTAGCCAACACCCAGAGTCTAGAGAGGTTAGCCAACACCCAGAGTCCGGAGAGCAGAGCCAACACCCAGAGTCCGGAGAGCTTAGCCAACACCCAGAGTCCGGAGCACTTAGCCTACACCCAGAGTCCGGAGAGCTTAGCCAACACCCAGAATGCAGAGAGCTTAGCCAACACCCAGGGTCCGGAGAGCTTAGCCAACACCCAGGGTCTGGAGAGCAGAGCCAACACCCAGAGTCTGGAGAGCTTAGAAAACACCCAGAATCCGGAGAGCTTAGCCAACACCTAGAGTCTGGAGAGCTTAGCCAACACCCAGAGTCCGGAGAGCTTAGCCAACACCCAGAGTCCGCAGAGCATAGCCAACCCCCAGAGTCTGGAGAGCAGAGCCAACACCGAGAGTCCAGAGACCTTAGCCAAACCCAGAATCCAGAGAACTTAGCCAACACCCAGAGTCCGGAGAGCTTAGCCAACATCCAGAGTCTGGAGAGCAGAGCCACCACCCAGAGTCTGGAGAGCTTAGCCAACACCCAGAGGCCGGAGAGCTTAGCCAGCACACAGAGTCCGGAGAGCTTAGCCAAACCCAGAATCCAGAGAGCTTAGCCAACACCCAGAGTCCGGAGAGCTTAACCAACACCCAGAATCTGGAGAGCTTAGCCAACACCCAGAGTCTGGAGAACAGAGTCAACACCCAGAGTCCGGAGAGCTTAGCCAACACCCAGAGTCCGGAGAGCTTAGCCAACACCCAGAGTCTGGAGAGCTTATCCAACACCCAGGGTCTGGAGAGCAGAGCCAACATCCAGAGTCTGAAGAGCTAAGCCAACACCCAGAGTCTGGAGAGCTTAATCAACACCCAGAGTCTGGAGAGCTTAGCCAACACCCAGAGTATATAGAGCTTAGCCAACACCCAGAGTATGGAGAGCTTAACCAACACCCAGGGTCTGGAGAGCAGAGCCACCACCCAGAGTCTGGAGAGCTTAGCCAACACCCAGAGGCCGGAGAGCTTAGCCAGCACACAGAGTCCTGAGAGCTTAGCCAACACCCAGAGTCCGGAGAGCAGAGCCAACACCCAGAATCTGGAGAGCTTAGCCAACACCCAGAGTCTAGAGAGCTTAGCCAACACCCAGAGTCCGGAGAGCAGAGCCAACACCCAGAATCTGGAGAGCTTAGCCAACACCCAGAGTCCGGAGAGTTAGCCAAAACCCAGAGTCCAGAGAGCTTAGCCAACACCCAGAGTCCGGAGAGCTTAGCCAACATCCAGAGTCTGGAGAGCAGAGCCACCACCCAGAGTCTGGAGAGCTTAGCCAACACCCAGAGTATGGAGAGCTTAACCAACACCCAGGGTCTGGAGAGCAGAGCCACCACCCAGAGTCTGGAGAGCTTAGCCAACACCCAGAGGCCGGAGAGCTTAGCCAGCACCCAGAATGCAGAGAGCTTAGCCAACACCCAGGTTCCGGAGAGCTTAGCAAACACCCAGGTCTGCAGAGCAGAGCCAACACCCAGAGTCTGGAGAGCTTAGACAACTCCCAGAATCCGGAGAGCTTAGCCAACCCGTAAGGTCTGCAGAGCTTAGCCAACACCCAGAGTCCGGAGAGCTTAGCCAACACCCAGAGTCCGCAGAGCAGAGCCAACACCCAGAGTCCGGAGAGCAGAGCCAACACCCAGAGTCCGGAGTGCTTAGCCAACACCCAGAGTCTGGAGAGCAGAGCCACCACCCAGAGTCCAGAGAGCTTAGCCAACACCCAGAATCCTGAGAGCTTAGCCAACACCCAGAGTCCGGAGAGCTTAGCCAACACCCAGGGTCTGGAGAGCAGAGCCAACACCCAGAGTCTGGAGAGCTTAGCCAACACCCAGAGTCTGGAGAGCTTAACCAACACCCAGAGTCTGGAGAGCTTAGCCAACACCCAGAGTCTATAGAGCTTAGCCAACACCCAGAGTCTGGAGAGCTTAGCCAACACACAGAGTCCGGAGACCTTAGCCAAACCCAGAATCCAGAGAGCTTAGCCCACACCCAGAGTCCGGATAGCTTAGCCAACACCCAGAGTCCGGAGAGATTAGCCAACACCCAGAGTCTGAAGAGCAGAGCCACCACCCAGAGTCTGGAGAGCTTAGCCAACCCCGAGAGTCCGGAGAGCTTAGCCAACACCCAGAGGCCGGAGAGCTTAGCCAGCAACCAGAGTCCGGAGAGCTTCTCCAACAACCAGAATCCGGAGAGCTTAGCCAAACCCAGAATCCAGAGAGCTTAGCCAACACCCAGATCCGGAGAGCTTAACCAACACCCAGAATCTGGAGAGTTTAGCCAACACCCAGAGTCTAGAGAGCTTAGCCAACACCCAGAGTCCGGAGAGCAGAGCCAACACCCAGAGTCCGGAGAGCTTAACCAACACCCAGAATCAGGAGAGTTTAGCCAACACCCAGAGTCCGGAGACCTTAGCCAAAACCAGAATCCAGAGAGCTTAGCCAATACCCAGTGTCCGGAGAGCTTAGCCAAAATCCAGAGTCTGGAGAGCAGAGCCACCACCCAGAGTCTGGAGATCTTAGCCAACACCCAGAGTATGGAGAGCTTAAACAACACCCAGGGTCTGGAGAGCAGAGCCACCACCCAGAGTCTGGAGAGCTTAGCCAACACCCAGAGGCCGGAGAGCTTAGCCAGCACACAGAGTCCGGAGAGCTTAGCCAAACCCAGAATCCAGAGAGCTTAGCCAACACCCAGAGTCCGGAGAGCTTAACCAACACCCAGAATCTTGAGAGCTTAGCCAACACGCAGAGTCTAGAGAGCTAGCCAACACCCAGAGTCCGGAGAGCAGAGCCAACACCCAGAGTCCGGAGACCTTAGCCAACACCCAGAGTCCGGAGAGTTTAGCCAACACCCAGAGTCCGGAGCGCTTAGCCAACACACAGAGTCCGGAGAGCTTAGCCAACACCCAGGTTCCGGAGAGCTTAGCAAACACCCAGGGTCTGGAGAGCAGAGCCAACACCCAGAGTCTGGAGAGCTTAGACAACACCCAGAATCCGGAGAGCTTAGCCAACCCGTAGAGTCTGGAGAGCTTAGCCAACACCCAGAGTCCGCAGAGCAGAGCCAACACCCAGAGTCCGGAGAGCAGAGCCAACACCCAGAGTCCGGAGAGCTTAGCCAACACCCAGAGTCTGGAGAGCAGAGCCACCACCCAGAGTCCGGAGAGCTTAGCCAACACCCAGAATCCTGAGAGCTTAGCCAACACCCAGAGTCCGGAGAGCTTAGCCAACACCCAGGGTCTGGAGAGCAGAGCCAACACCCAGAGTCTGGAGAGCTTAGCCAACACCCAGAGTCTGGAGAGCTTAACCAACACCCAGAGTCTGGAGAGCTTTGCCAACACCCAGAGTCTATAGAGCTTAGCCAACACCCAGAGTCCGGAGAGCTTAGCCAACACCCAGTGTCCGGAGACCTTAGCCAAACCCAGAATCCAGAGAGCTTAGCCCACACCCAGAGTCCGGAGAGCTTAGCCACCACCCAGAGTCTGGAGAGCATAGCCACCACCCAGAGTCTGGAGAGCTTAGCCAACACCCAGAGTCTGTAGAGCTTAACCAACAACCAGATTCTGGAGATCTTAGCCAACACCCAGAGTCTAGATAGCTTAGCCAACACCCAGTGTCCGGAGAGCAGAGCCAACACCCGGAGTCCGGAGAGCTTAGCCAACACCCAGAGTCCGGAGAGCTTAGCCGACACCCAGAGTCTGGAGAGCAGAGCCACAACCCACAGTCCGGAGAGCTTAGCCAACACCTAGAGTCCGGAGAGTTAGCCAAAACCCAGAGTCCGGAGAGTTTAGCAAACACCCAGAGTCCGGAGAGCTTAACCAACACCCAGAGTCCGCAGAGCAGAGCAAACACCCAGAGTCCGGAGAGCAGAGCCAACACCCAGAGTCCGGAGAGCTTAGCCAACACCCAAGTCCGGAGAGCTTTACCAACACCCAGAGTCTGGAGAGCTTAGCCAACACCCAGAGTCTGGAGAGCTTAGCTAACACCCAGAGTCTGGAGAGGTTAGCCAACACCCAGAGTCTGGAGGTCAGAGCCATTGCCTAGATGGTCTCAGAGAAAAGAGGATTATTTTGAAGTCTCGAAAACTAATTTAAATTGTTCTGCTGGGTTTTGATTTGCTTGGTGTCCGTTATCTCTTCTTTCCCACCAATTTCTCCCATTTGAAATGGAAATGTCTACCTTGTGCCTGTTCAACCATCATACTTTGGAAACAGATAACTTGTTGTCTAGATTTCACAGGTTCACCGATGAAGAGGAATTTTACCCCAGGATAGAATATGCCTAAAGTCTTACTCATATTTGATTTAGATGATTCAGCAGATGAGATTTTAGGCTTTGAGTTGATTTAAGACTTTTGGGATGATATGATGGGGTGAAGTGTTGCATATGAGAAGGACATGAATTTTCGGGTTGGGGGGCAAAGGGTGGAACATTATGGATTGAACAGTGTTCTCAAGAAATATGTGTTGTAAATCCTAACCTCTATGTCTGTTGGGGAATTCGTTGTTTTTGTTATGTTAATAAGACAGGATTAGTGTAGAGATACAAAAGAGATTAAACAAGCAATGGACAAAAGCAGAGAAGGAGGAAGAGAGACTATTTCTGAGTGCTGTGCAGGACTGGCTACCTGATTTGGAAGCCCACTGCAAAATAAAAATGCTGGGCCCCTTGTTAAAAAACTGTGAAGACTGGTGTAACAGTGACAGCAGAGCAACGGACCAGGCACGGGCCCCTCTCAGCACAGAGCCCCGCAGGACCGCACAGGCTGCTCTCCTGTGAAGCCAGCCCTGGGCAGGAGGACATTGCCCAATGGTTTGTGAGGACTTCTGCAGTTTGGGTGCATTTTAATCTTCTTCTAGAGTCTGATGAAAGCATCAGACAGCTTCAGCATTTCTTCTGCCCAGAGGAAGGCAGTGCCATTCTTTTTCTCACTAAGGCTGCAGTGGGACCATTTCTCCCACCTCCCTGGTCAGGGGGTAGCATTCTCAGTACCCAACTGCTCTGGTCAAGAGACGGGCTGAAGGAGAAAAATGTTTATGGCCACGTCTGAAAAGGCTACGGAGGTTAGGTGGAACTCCAAGAAGTGTCAGAGAGACAGAGAAAGAGAGATTGCCATAGACAGGAAATCTCTTGGATCAATTTTCTGATGGAATTTATTCTTAGAAATGGTCAGCTCATGATTTCTCTGAGCTTTACATCATTGCCATCTTCTTGTTAGCCAAAGAATTCCTATGATTTTGAGGAAAAGATGGCAATAGTTTATTTTATTTATTTGCTTATTTTTTAATGAGCTTGCTCTCACTCATTCTTTCATATGTTAGTTTGGTACAAGGAAGCAGGAGAGGGGATGACTAGGGAACATGAGGCTAGGTAGTGAGATGCTATGAGGGAGGGAATGGGGAAGGAGCCATCACAAAATGGTTATTGGAGAATGAAGCAATCACAGCAGACAGCAGCTGTTGGAGAGGTAGGCAGAAAGATGAAAGAATGCTGTGTTAATGAGCTGTACCCAGCCCTGCAGGTCCAATTTCTCGTTTCCCTGTGACCCTGTCACCTCTTTGAGGACCTCAGCCTGGCGATTGTCCTGGAAGGACAGATACGTCCAACTGGGCAGCCTTATGGACTGTATCCAGGCAGCCTTCTTTCTCTCAGTAGCTTCATCACCAGAAGTGCATGTGTCGCTCTAGGGGAAGGAGTAGATAGACCAGCCCAGAGGCAGCCCAGAGGTCTGAGTGATAAATTTGGTTAAGATAAGAAGAGAAAAAAATAATAGCATCTCTTATAATTCATTTGTTGCATTGCTGTCATAGAAAATTTGTTTTGCTTTTGTCATGGAAGAACACCAGCAGAGAAAGGAGAGAGTTAAAGTGTTCTAGCAGGCGCTGGCATGGCCCTTGCTAGTCATCAGAAAACTAGGCCAGAAGGCTGAGCCTACGCCGAGTCAGGAAGAAGAGGCTCCTTCGGGCAACAGGCCCTATTTATGAGTGCAGTGTGCCCTAAAATTCAAAAGAGGGCAGCAGACAGCTTACACTCTTGTAGGAACAGGCAAGCTTGTAACCTGAGGAATGTCAGAAAGAAGAAGTCCTAGTTTGTTTGTCAAAACTTAAATCATGCAAGTGTTAGGTATACCAGAAAACAGTGTTGCTAGAATTGTGTATTTAAATGTAAGATCAAATATTTGACTAATGCAACCTAATGAGCTTTGGTGATTTTGAGGGTCAGTATAGAACTGTTGTCCACCATGGTAACCTCATATATCACTGGATTAAGAGACGGAAAACCTGAGATGGCAATGCCAGCAAAGTCAGGGCTCCGGTACAAGGGCGATGGCCATGAAGTAGGAGGTGGAGGGACCATCTGTGGGCTTTACCTAAAATAAGCAGCACTGTTCTCCACAAGGTGTGGAGTCCATTCCACCTGGTAAATTTCACAGGCCATGAGACTTATAGGATGGCGGTGACAGACTCTTTCAGATTTTCCAGTGTTGCCAGAAGAAAGAATGTTTGTACTAGGAAGGACAGACCCCAGCTCCCTGGGGTGCTGGGATTTCAGGAAGGCTGGTAGGAGGGGTGGAGGAAGGAGAAGAAGCCTAAAGCTCTCAGGTTGGAAATACAGTTCCTTAACCCAGTTCTGCAGGGTTCAAGTATTGGGTGTTCATCCTTAGGATCTCCTGGGGGATCTCTTCGTCATCCTGTATCCTGAAAAGGGTGGTTTCAAAGTGTGGACTCCAAACCCAGCTTCCCAGAGGAGCTCTTCTGTGTCTTGTGGCGGGGGAGGAACAGTGAACAACATGGAAGTCTTATTTTTAAAGTAAATCCAGAAATGATATTGTAAGGTTTATGAAATCTATGATAGTGTTTTTATTTGACCTGGTTTTTAGTAATTGTTTTCATTTTTGATTGGTTTTTATCAAAAGCATTTTAAAATTGTTTCAGTCTACCAAGAAAGCATCAGACTAGATAAGGCATGGAGAAGATGATACCTTCTGAAAGTCTGACCCTCTGTTTATTTTGAGCAAATTTTTTGTTTCTAGAAAGACTTGAAAATGTTTTTTTACTCTATCAACAAGTCAGGCTATCCGAACAATAAAGAACATCCATTAAGATGGGAAAATGTGCATTATCTTTCCTTTTTTTGTAATCTAGAAATTAACAGATGCTATACTGGCTAGATGCCCACCTGATGCTAGACAAGGGGTTTCTAAGAAGCATGCCCTACACTTTTGGACTTGTTTAATACTGAACGAATACTACAGAGTGCCTTTATAGATGTTGGGGAATGAAAGAGCCTCTTCATACGTATAATAATAAGAACTAAACTTGGCAAGAGCTAACAGGTCTACAGTGATTATCTGTTTATTTGTATTCTCTAAAATATTGAGGCAGGAAATTATTCTTTGCTGGTGTTTTACATAACATGACATTACAGCTGCAAATTGATAAACAAATTGATAGGGTGTCTAATGCCCTGCAGGATCTGTCTTAGTCATTTAGTGCTGCTATAGCAGAAATACCACAGGTGGACGACTTTAACAAAGAGAAATTTATTCTCTCACAGTCTAGGAGGATAAAATCTCGAATTTAGGGTGCCAGCTCCAGGGGAAGGCTTTCTCTCTCTGTCGGCTTTGGGGGAAGGTCCTTGTCATCAATCTTCCCCTGGTCTAGGAGCTTCTCAGCACAGGGACCCCAGGTCCAAAGGACGCACTCCCCTCCTGGTTGTTCATTCTTGGTGGCATGAGGTCCCCCTGTCTCTCTGCTCTCTTCTCTCTTTTATATCTCAAAAGAGGTTGACTCAAGATAAAATCTAAACTTGCAGATTGAGTCCTGCCTCATTAACATAACTACCTCTAATCCTGCCTCATTAACATCATAGAGGTAGGATTTACAACACATAGGAAAATCACATCAGATGACAAAATGGTGGACAATCATACAACAACGGGAATCATGGCCTAGCCAAGTTGACACACGTTAGTGGAGGACACAGTTCAATCCATACCAGGATCATTAAGGACTTACTGGACTTTTGTAGGTATCTTTTGGAGACTATTTGTAGAATAATATAATCCAGAATGATCACAAGATCTTTCACTTCAAGGTAACTCTAGATGAAAGGATATGATTCATTTCTTTTTTCCAGGGCAGTCATCTCTAGAGTTTCAAAAAATAGTTTTGTTCTCCTAAGACCATAGCCCTCTCAGGAATGTCTCCAGTCACATCTCAAATTCCAAATTCCAAAAGAATGACTGTGTTTACAGAAAATTTTTTTAAGAAGCAAATAATCTGTAAGAAAAAAAATACAATATTGGAACAAATAGAAAATTTTTGAAAAGAAAAATTCCTAAGATAAATGCTAAAAAAATATCAAATAATATAAATAACTGTACTATATGTTGAACTTAATAAAGAATTCTTGACTGCACAGTGGAAGGTTGGGTTTTGCTAGCAGCTCTGCCCTCACCTTGAGTCATCTTACAAAAGGCACAGTTTTAAATTTCAGAACCTCACTTTCCTTATCAGTCAAATGAGAGAATTTTATTTTATTTTAAAATTCTATTATGTTATGATTCACTGAAGAATTGTAATTGACACAACAAACTACCCAAAATTGGCCTCTCTACCTGTTGAGTTAATTTCAGCTTTAGTTTACGGGGAAGTATAGCTACCAGAAATTATGTTAAACACAATTTATAAAAGGTATATGAACCCATTCCTCGCTTATTGACCGGGTTAGTTTCCTAAGATCAGATTGTTACATGAAAATGTAGGATGACCACATCTGATCACAAAATGGAGGATGACTACATCATTACATAACTGCCAAATCGCTGACAATCATAGCCCAGCCAAGCTGACACATAACCATCACAGCCAGCATTACTCTCGCCTCCCACTTCCAACTCAGCATTCATTACTATCACACATTAATGCATAAGATAGTCGGGTAGTAGATTTCTTACTATTGTCGTAAATGCAAAATGTCAGATAACGAGATAGGTGATAAGTGAGGAGTAGGTGTATTTTTCTAAGCTGTGAAGAAATATATGAATTTTATGTTATTTTCAGTCTTAGTCTGTCTCTTAAATACCACTTGATATACTGTAAACCACTCCAAGATTATGTCCTTTGTTTTCAAAATTGTTTCTCTACCAGGAGAATATCATTAGGGGAACCAGATTATCTAGCCCTGAATATGGCTGTCTCTGCCCCCATCCTCACCATCTATCTCAGGTCATGTAGCATTTAGCGATATATATCAGAAAATAGCTCAAAAGACAAACAAGCATTCCACCTGGCATGTCACCAACAGCATCAACAGATGTGAGGCCATCTTTCTAATTTCCTGGAAGCCATGCTCTATTCTCCCCTGCCACTGCTGCAGTTCTTCCTTGCTCCTCAGACTCCCATCTTTCCCTAAATTCTTCCTTCGTCGACATTTATGTCATTTATGCCTTCTGTGTGCAAAGTCCTTCTTGGTTATTCTGGACAGACATAAATGAAACAGAAAACCCAATTCTTACACGTAAAGGTTTACAATTTCTCCCTGAAATGTTTACGTGCTTTCAAATCTTTGCAAGTCCTCAACACTGAGTGAACACATGTACACGTGTACACACACACTGCCCCTCCACTCTCGTTTTTTAACCTCATTTTCATATTAGAAGAGAGCAAGCATATTTTTAGGTCACTTGTCCTTGCTAAAATCATACTTCCTTGAAGCAAACTAGTTGATAGGCACAAAACAAATGGAGGCAGGAATGATTAAATATATGCTGAATAGCTCATGTGCCTGGCACTGTACTAGAGGCTTTGCACACATGAGCCTCATAAAGAGTCTCCTTGCTAAGTTCTGTGTCCCCATTATAAAAGAAAGTTTAAATAAGGCTCAGAGAGGTTAAGTAACTTGCCAGAGACCACACAGTAAGTGGCAGAGCTCAGAATCTAATTCCACAGATTGCACTTTACAGATTATTCTCTTTTATAAAGTACTTACTCAGTTTTGTAAGAATTGAAGCTGTTCTCTCCAGTGCCTTCTTTTCAATTCATAAAAATTATATACAATTTTACCAAATCTAATATATGAAATTCAAGTGTGACTGTACCATTTTCCAATTTAATGTTCATACGGTGCTTTAGCATTTGATAGCCATGAATTAGTATAGTTCTAAGGCAACCATAACAGTTGGAGCAAGACCCTTTTAGACTGTTTTTCTACTTCTTCTTACAGACCATTCCTTATGATGACATAGTATACTCGATAAAATGAAATACTTTTTCCTAAATTTGTTTTTCCGGAAGGATCTCTTTACCATGAAAGGAATATTGTGCATGCTGCCTGCACAGGCAAACATTTGACAAACATTTTGTAAGCCAAGAATGTAATGATTTGGAATAATATCTTAAAGGGTGACAATTTTCCTCTTTCTTTCAGGTCTTTCCTTAGAAAATACTATGATTTAATGTGGTAGGTGAAACAAAGCAGGTTATTATGAGTGTTTTGGCTCACTGCAAGATTGGCTTGGAAACCAAAGGCATGGACAACTCTGTCCCAGGGATTCCACTCTCCATCTTGTTTCTGAAGCAGCCCCCTTCTAGGCGTTCCCTGCTATTACTAGCTTCCCTTCTCCCACTAGATATTATTGCCATGGCCTTCTGTTAGCATTCTGTTAGCCTTTCCTCTTTAGTTGATTAGTGCTTCTGGAAAATTGGAAACTGGTATCCAAAAGTAGGAGAAATACGCTGTGTGTGACATAACGGTGAAAGCTTACACCTATGTAATATTTTATAGCTTAACAACGCTGCTTTTCAAAGTAGGGTTCCAGGAAGACTTGCTTCGGATTGACTGTTGGTGGGGCAGAACTGAAATGCAGACTCTGGGGCCCTACCCCAGACCTGGTAAATCAGGTTTTGGGTAGGGGGAATGGAAGAGGTGGAACTCAAGAATCTGCAATTTAAAAATCTCCCCATGATTTCTATATACAACAAAGTTATAACCATTGTCTTGTAAAATATTTTCATATGTGTTACTTTATTTGTATCTTTCTAAAACCCTATGTGCTAAATTATTATTATTGTATGCTCGTTTTGTAGATGAGGCACTTGGAACTTGGAAAAGTTATTTGCCTATGTTATTATAGGTGCTGTTGAGTCAATTTTTGCCTCATAGTGACCCCATGTGACAGAGTAGAACTGCCCCAAAAAGTTTTCTAGGCTACAATCTTCATAGGGTTTTCTAGGCTCTAAACTCTATGGGAGCAGATCACCACGTCTTTCTCCAATGGAGCCTCTGGTTGGGTTTGAACTGACAACCTTTTGGTTAGCAGCCAAGCACTTAACCTTTGCACCACCAGAGCTCCTTGAGGACACAGCTAAGAAGCTGCAGAGCTATGTCTAGAACCCAAGTCTTTTGGTTCAGCCTAACAGTCTGTGTCCTTTCCCCCATGCCACACAGCCTGTGAGGACTGGAGGGTGGGTCTGCTCACACAGATGAAGTGGATATAATTGTGGAGGACAACATGGACTTGTAATTCTTTCATGGATCACGCTTTTGCGATGTATCTAAAAACTCATCACCAAACCCAAGATCACATTGATTTTCTCGTATGTTTTCTTCTAAAAGTTTTATAGTTTTGCATTTCACATTTCGGTCTATGATATATTCTGAGTTAATCTATGTCTAAGTTAAATTTTTTTTTTTTTTTTATGTGGACATTCAGTTGTTCTGGCACCATTTGTTGAGAAGCGTATCCTTTCCTCACTGAATTGCCTGTACGCCTTTGTCAAAGAAGTTTGAAATTCTTGATTCTTGTCATAAAAGCACTTTATCTCTGTTCTCTTTTTAACCTGTTGGTGACCTAATTATTTTCTGATTTAATTTTTTGTTGATACCATGTGTTTTCATTAATGGAAACATACTGAATCATTGTGTCTGAATTTTTGGTAGGTAGTATGGATTTTTTTTTTTCTTGCCCCTTCCCACAAGCCTACCCTAAGTGTTTAGTGATATATATGAAATACCACTAACTATACCCTGGAGTCCCCACCAGGGTCTATCGGTACATATGTGTAACAAATAAAAATTGTCCAAATTTCTATTTCTCCTACCAAAAATTCAGACACCTCATACATACCCTGTAAAAACACTAATTCGTAGCACACGCCCATTTCTTCAGTTTCAAACAGTCATAAAGGCCTCGGCCTTGTGGCAGCACACACTCTGCCAGTGGTACAGCAGCTTCCACTAAATCTTCAGAAGCTGAAAAGGTCTGTGGTCCCTATATGTACCGTTGGACACGAAACAGTTATAAAAGGCAGCCGGGTCAGTCCCACATTTAATTACTATTTACTTAAGATTTGAACCCCACCTTCGTAGGAAAGAACAAGAGGCAAGTCGTAGATTAGAACATAGAACAAAAGAAACTACTTCAGGGTCAACTAGAATATAGTCCATCCGCACTGAGTTTTGTGGCCCTGGATTAGAGATTACTAAACTAAATTCTAGACCCGATTCCACCACTTGACCTTTTGGGCTTCTGTCTCCTTCAATGGAAAATGAGAGGTCTAGCCTGGGAATATATGATACATTCCAGATTTTTAATTCTCTGATTCTACTTGTAGGGCCCTGGATAATGAAAGCTTCTCTGTGTCTACGTCAGTTATAGTCATTCCTTCCTTGCTCCACTTTTTCATCTCAGGCACTGAGGTGTCTTTGTTTACTTATCCAAACTCGGGTCAGTAATGTTTCTTTCTTTCCTCAGGACACAGGATCTGTTCTGCCTCCTCTCCTTCCCTGCCTCTCCTTCCAACCCTCTTTGCCCAAGGCTGACCACACTCCCTCATTCTCAAGAACACACACCTTATCTATTTTCCATGTTTAAGGCAGCCAAAGGCTTTTACAGATAATGAAAATCTCTTGACTGCAATTTTGAGCTGCAAAGAATTTGCTAGATTTGCTGGCACAGAGGGTTAGAGGAATGTTCTTGTAGTATTTGTGGTCTGGAATCCTTGGAGGGCCAGAGATCTTCAGGGAACACAGACAAGGAGAAATAATTGCAATATAGCACAGGAGGGGTGGCTATTTGTGGGGTGAGGAGGAGAGGTATGAAATAATTTTTGCAGAAGAGGTAACAGTTGAGTCTTAAGGATGGTTAGGAGTTTAATACCAGCATTTTGGTGGTGGGGGTGAGCCAGGTAGAGGCAACACTGCAAACAAGGGAAGCATGAAAGATCATGCCGCTTGGGATCTGGAGAGGTCAGCTCTCACCCAAAGATCGGCAAGGTTGACTTAGCTTGTTTGTCTGGCTGAGCAGGTGCCCCCTTCCCTCCCCCCACCGTTCCCTGCCTGCGTGTCTTTCCTGAAGCTGCTCTCTTGTTAACCCCCAGGAAATCAATCATACTCTGTCAGCACTAGAAAGATAAGCATGCTTTGCTGTCTAGCACGTACAGGACAAGATCTTAGAAATGACTGAAGCATAGAATGTGTGCTTGAAGGCAGCCAGAAGTGGAGGAGAGGGAGGACTGGTGGGAAATGATGCTTGAAGGATCCGTAGGTCCAGGTTGCAGGGGGCGTTGTATACCAGTTCAAGGAGCTGGACAGCTTTAACCCACGGGGAGAGAGTAACTGCTGAAGAGTAACATGGTTCGATTCACATGGAAGACAGAGAAGAGGAAGAAGGTTGAGACAAGAAGACTAGTGTAGGAAATCATTGCAAGACTCCAGCAAGAGGTGGAGTGGACTAAGTGATGTAGCAGTGATGCAGGGAGGCTGGGAAGGATCTGAGAGAGCGTCAGCAGGGATTTCTGTGCCGACTGAATATGAAAGGAGCCGTGGTGGTGCAGTCGTTAAGCGCTCGGCTGCTAACTGAAAGGTCTGTGGTTCGTACCCACCAGCCGCTCTGCAGGAGAAAGATGGGGCAGTCTGCTTCCATAAAGATTACAACTTTGGAAACCCTATGGGGCAGTTCTACCCTGATCTACAGGGTCACTATGAGTTGAAATGGACATGACAGCAATGGATTTGGGTTTTGTTTTTTGGTTTTTTGGTTTAATTGAATATGATAGAGCAAGAGAGTTGAGCACAATTCCCAGATTTCTGACCTTGGTGATAACAGGTGCCATTAGCCAAGATAAGGAGTCCAGCAAGAGTAGCAGGTTTGAGGGAGACCATAAAATCCTGTTTCCGATCTGCTGCTCTTCCGAGGCATAGAGGACGTGAAGGCATTTAGATATATTGGTCTGAAGCCCAATTACAATTCAACAGAGATGAAAAGGGGAAAGAAGGAGTAAATGAGAGCACTGGGAAGAGACTGCTTTAGGTTGACATTCTTAATTCGGTTCAACAAATATTTGTACAGGCCTGGTTAGGCGCTGCAGGACATGCAAAGAGGCCTTCTACCCAAGGAGCCGACTTTGTTTTTACAATAGTCATAGGTTCAACATGTATGAAAAGTTGTTTCCAAGGATTACTGCTGAAGAAAGGGGTAACATTTATGTCTATAAGTTTATGTCTGTTTTCCCTGAGGTTTTGACATACAAGTACCTCCCTCTTTTTATTTTGTCTTTTTACTTGAGATTCCTTGTGAGATTAAAACAAATTCTGTCTACGACAGTCATGACAATTGATCTGTTTTTTATTTTCTATACTGCCTTATGCTAAACAGAACGTGGTTTGCTATTGTTGTTGGTGTTGGGTGTCACTGCATAGCGACCCTATAGAGTAGAACTGCCCCATAGGGTTTCCCAGGCTGTAATCTTTAAGGGAGCAGATTGCCAGATCTTTTCTCCCTTGGAGCCACCAGTGGGTTTGAATCGTCAACCTTTTGGTTAGCAGCTGAGGGCTTAACCGTTGTGATAAAACCAAAAACAACCAAACCCGTTGCCGTGAAGTCAACAGCAACCCTATAGGACAGAGTAGAACTGCCCCAGAGAGTTTCCAAAGAGCAACTGGTGGATTCGAACTGCCGACCTTTTGGTTAGCAGCCAAGCTCTTTAACCACTGCACCACCAGGGCTCCAACCATTGTGCTGGCTGTCCAGAAAATAGGGGTGGAGGTTGTGCCTCTTTACGTAACTCTCAAAATTTAGGAATTACAGGAAAAAGTAGAGGTAAGTTGGAGAAAGATTAATGTGTCTAACTTGTTTTTTAGAGTGAAACTCCCTTTTGAAAGGTATTTTTATGTTGGCTAACTCTTTAGGTAAATAATTACACACACACACACGGCTACAGCCTCAATTGACTGCTAAAGCTTATAAAAGTAATAGTAAATATTTAAGAAAACATTTAAGTAAACATTGAAGAAACATTCTAAAATACATGAATTTGTGTAAGTGTAGGACTGTTACACTTTGGAAATTAAAATTTGGAATAAAAGACAAAATTAAAAATTTAAATTTGATAAG
Organism: Dugong dugon; assembly: GCA_030035585.1. Lineage (NCBI taxonomy): Eukaryota > Metazoa > Chordata > Mammalia > Sirenia > Dugongidae > Dugong > Dugong dugon. The sequence goes on from CM057464.1 coordinate 459,889, forward strand.
CATGCAAAAAGTGCCCATTTGTATTTTATCTCATAAAGAGTTGAGAAACAGTAATTAGAAGCAAATAATGGTGTCTTATTTCATCAAGAATTTGCATATTTTGCCAATTCCTAGAAAATTCCTTTCTAAAGTATGCGATTTCTTATTGGAAAAAAATTCAGATACAAGTGGATTCACATAGACAATTTGCCTTGGATCTCTTTAAACATTTTAAGTTTAATTTCTTCTGAATTCACATTTTAGCCAGTGGGATACAGGTAACACATTCTGTTCTTTTTTCCTCAGAAACTGATGTGTTTATTCTTTTATGGACTCAGAGGGGCTTTTCAAATTAACTTCAGTTTCTACACACCTCTTCTCATACCCCATGTGTGAATTTACTGTGGAGACTTCTGAACGACAGAGCTAACTTCGGCAGCCTCAATACCAAATTGCTTCGCTTTGGTGAGTAGAGAAAACATTTAGCAATGTGATTCAGACCTTAGTTTTAGCACTTAGGCAAAACTTTTTAGAACAAGCCAGGATATTAATAAGTATGGAGGAGGCATTTGAATACAAAATACACTTTAAAAAGTTCAATAAGAAATTGAAAGCATTTTCAACTAAGCTATTTATGACTAGAGTTTGTCTCCTTTGAACCAAATTATTTCCCTTTTGTGAGTCTTTTGTTTAAAGTATTGATTGTACCAGTGATCAGGGTAGAATTTTAAGTAAAATTACAATCCCAAAACCTTTTGGGAAAATCATTCTGATTAATATAACTGATATTTTTGCAAAATGTCATGGGTTGTAATTGAAAGAAATCATCTGGGTCTCAAGAATACCTACTGATGGCAGGCCCTATTAAGATGCATTCTGAAGGCAGGTAAATTCATTTCCTGGACTTGCAAAGCAGCCAGGGGAAGGCCTTCCTTCCTCTGAAGCCTGGAAGGCTTGGTGTTTGGCCCTGTGGAAGCTCAAGGGCTATCTGGGCTGATTAACATATATATAATTAAACTGCACCAGCTAGAAAGGCAGAGCCAGTTTTATTTGACTCTATACTACTGTGAAATAATTTCTTTCTGTCTGCATTTGCCTTTTCTGTGTGTGTGTCTAGTTTTCCCTGGGCATCATCCTGCTGCCTTTCTTAGCTTGACTGCTTCCTATCTTAGCACGTACTAACGAGTAAAAGAAAAGCTTTCCCGAGCATTCAACTAGATTTTCTTTCCATTCAGATTACCACTTTTAAGCCACATATTTCATCACATGGTAAGCAACACTGTAAATAATTGAGGTGATCAATCAAGAGACCCATTCTTGATAATGAAAAATTGCATAACTCAGTATTAGTCAATTAGAAACTGCCAACTTAAGAAGCTTTTGCTCAGTGAAGATTTATTGTTAGATAGGTATCTGATACAATAGATTTCAGGGGTCGATTTTTAAGAAGTTCTAAAAATGCAATTAAAGCTTGAAGATAAACTTGAGGAAAATTTACACAATATCAAAGTATACTAGTTCTTTGAAATGAAAGGTGTTATCCTTCGTTTAACATGAGAGATGTCTGAAACATTAGGATTTTATTCCCTTAGAAACAGCATCCACTGTGTGTGTGGTATACTTTTTTTTTTCTTTTTCCCTTAGGGAGTTTTAAATGATTCTTACTCTTTGGCTGTGCTCATACAATGGAAAGTATACAAATTGAAATGAGAGAAGTCAGGATATTTTCCTATTAAACTAAACATCTGAATAATTAGAACTAACTAGATAGATGACTCGAAATGTTTTTATCCGGTCGCTTGGTTAGGACACAGCCAGCATTTTGATAGAATGTAGTATCTTATACAACTGCATAGAATTTTTTCTTATAAACAATGGGCTTTCTTTAGAGACATCAAATGCTGCTTGAGTGGCCAAGGGGAAAACACCAATCCCCTGAAATGTATCTGTAACTTTTTTCTTCCCGTTTAGTGGCTTCTCATGCCCAAAATATAAATTCAACAGAGCAATATCCATCTTCAAAAACATTTATCTGCTTATTTTAAGGTTCATATTCTGCCACCCTATAACTATGCTCAGGGGCTTAGGTAGGGTTCAGCAATCAGGAATGACAGATGCCTAACTCAAACCAACAGCGTTCATGTGACAAGCTTCCTACTGAAATGAAACTAATAAAAAGGAGGAATTGTGCCCTTTTTAATAAGAATGCAATCGTTAGAATTCTTCAGATTTGGAATTCCAGTGTTCTATTGTTTTCCTCTTGATGTGAGACAAGAATGAATAATATAAAAAGTAAAAATAAACTTAATCTAAACATGTAGTTCTTTGACTGTATAAGGCTCAACATTAAATACATCAAATTCTAAAAATACCCAAGACCACTAAAATGTCAGAGCTAAGGGGACAGCACGCTGGAAATTAAATCTTTTGATTTATTTGAACCTACTAGTGTTAACTTTGTTCATTTCTGTTGAGACATTGCCACTTCAACTACTAGGGATCATGATATTTCATATTCATATAAATATTTGACTTCAACCTCATAAAAAGTCCCTTGGGTCTATAATACTTTTATTCTTGTATAATCTAAAACAAATCCTTTCTATTTTAATATCAAACAGACCAAGTTACACACACAGTTGACTAACTATTTACAAAGCACCCAATTAAACCCTACTTACTTCTCTCTCACTCTTAAAATTCCATCTAACTGGTGTGTAAAGTAGCGATCACATTAAATGCATAACGTTTACAAGCCCTGATAAGTCTGATTTGAACCCAGAAAATATTACCATCCTTGAAGAGAACAGAAAATCTTAAGAATAAGGTTTTCAAGAAATGAGACCAGAAATCATAGTATAAGACAGATAAATCTAATTTAATATTCACATGAAAAAGTTACACATCACAAGAGATTGAACAGTAGCTTAGTGGTAACTAACATAGCTATAGTGAAAATCATTTTTATAAAAAAATAATCTAGATGTGGTCATCAGAATTTTTGGTCTACTTAATGTTTGAAGATCGACTTTTATCCCTGCTTGAAGGATTTGCCATCATGCCTTTAATTTTTTTTTTTTTCTCCCACCGTTGCGTATTAATATTCTTTGGAGGAAGGAAAGCAGTCAGTGTTCATTTTCAAGAGTTAGTCCTTTGGTAGCAAGCAGAGAACATTTTTCATTTCTATGATTTAAATAATCTGTATAGCATGAAACTTAGTGACATTAAGCTTTACTGTAAAATGAGGAGTGATAAGAAAAAAAAAAATTTTTTTCACTTTAATAAAACAGCAGATTTCACAAACTCCTTAAGGATCCAAGCATTTCCCCATCCCCTATGCAAAATAATTCAAAATCCATTTTGACCTCAGTTAAAAAACAAACACTTTTTGTATTACACTATAAAACCCTGTACTTAAAAGCTGATAAAGTGTATTTTCAACATGTATGCTTCCAATACAAAGATTTCTACCTAGGTTAAAGAAAACACATTTGAATGGACTCAGAACAAGTTTATTTTGTGATTAAACATCTCATACAGTCATGCAGGACCACTAGCTATAGCTGTTCACTTCCAATTCTACAATACTGGCCAAAACAAAAACATACTAGAAACCAGGCCAAACAGAAAAGACATTCAAGATATCAAGAGCTCTGCAACCGAGCTGAAAAATAATTTTCCAAAAGAAATATTCCCATAGATTAAAAAAGAAAAAAACACATACAATATTTACAAAAAATATTTAATTAAAAATATTTTATAATTACAGTAGTCTATTAAAGCATATACTTTTCTCACACTTATAGACCATCTCTCTCTATATATACACGGTATGAAATGTCACTCGGTTATCTATACAATATGTAACATTCTTGCAGGGAAAAGAAAGTTCCCTGCCCCATTATAATCATCTATTTTAAACAATAGATGTCAAAAAAAAGAATATCTACAATGCTCTGGTATATTAGTAAAGCTTCGAAACAAAAATTGAGCTCCTTGGTCACAAAGTAGGCTTCTAAAGTCGGCTTTGCTCTTGATCTTCTATTTATCAATCCTGTCACACTTAAGCTTAAAAGTCTAACTGCACCTCCAAAAAAACACAGGAATGTACAATTCACAGCGGCTGTAAATGAAGAGACGAAACAGAGTATGTATGTAGAACGTTTATGAACGTGCAAAAAAAGGTGAAAGTTTTATTTTTCTTTCCTCTTGCTCCCTCTCGGAATGATGAATGAAAACGTTTCTAGGCTTTGCTGACGTTTTTTCCCTTTCCTCCGGTGGCTTTTTCTCTAACTTCTGCTCTTCCCCCTCCCTCTCTAGAGCTCCTGGCTCGGGCTCAGGCAGCCGCACACCTGTGGAAGAGGAATGAATAGAGGGGGTGTGTGAACCTTCCCGCTGCAGACTAACTGGCGCCACCGACCAAACTGAAGACATGCTTGATCAACAACCCAAAACAAGCCAGGTCAGACAACACCCGCAGCCTGCGGCCCGGCCAGGCGCTGAGCGGGCAGCTGCAGGTCCCCGGGAAGCCCAGGGAGGGGACTCACTCGCGGGTCCTACCGCATCCCCCTTTCTGGGTGTCAGGCTGCGCGGGACAACAACAGGTCAGTTTCCACGCTGAGTGAGTCCCTACCGCATCCCCCTTTCTAGGTGTCAGGCTGCGCGGGAGAACAACAGGGCAGTTTCCACGCCCACGAGAAGGAGCGATGCGAGACGGACCCCGCCGGTCACGGGGAAAGGCACGGGGGCGACAGGGACACGAGCTGATTCGTCTCCGTTTAGAGTGAACCCCGAGTTATTAAAGCGAAGTACCAGCTCACTTGCTAACTGGGTCCCAAGAGAAACGGGGCGGGGGGGAGATCCGCTTCTTTGGAAGTTTACCCTTAGAAATGCCGAGGGCAAAAGAACACCGCGGTGCCTGACTCCGGAAGCCCCCGGGGGCGGGCGTCTCCGGTGACTGGCTACCCAAGAAGGCAAATGCGCGCTCACCTGGACAGCGCGGCTCAGCGGCACAGAATGCTGTCACCCTGCTTGTTCACCGCGCCGGCCTGCAACAGCAACCGAACACCAAAGGCAAAGGTTAGCAGGCGCTAGCAGGGTCCTTGCCTCAGTCCGGGACTCCTTCTCGGAAAACAGGCGCGCACACGCACGCCCCCACCCCAGCCTGCAGTGTGGGGACCTGCAGGGCGCACAGACCCTCCGGCACAGGCTGCACTTGACAGCCCAGAGACCCGCCCCGCCGTTCACCCGGACCCGCGCTCGCCCATCTGGCGGCGCCGGGCGATCCGAGGAGGGGAGGGAGGTTGGCTGTCATTCCTGGCCGGCCCTAGGCTCAAGGAGGACGAGCGTTCGCGCCCCGCCACCCGGCCCGGCCCTCCTGGCCCCGGACGCGGCCACCCCCGGCCCGCCTCTCACCGGGTCCGTGTTGAGCGCTGTCAGCGGGGTCCGCGGCGGCGCGGCCGGACAGGTCCCAGCCGGGTGGTGCGGCGGCGCAGGCGGCGGGGGCTGCCTCAGCAGAGCCGGGTGCGTCTCCAGCGCCAGCTGCAGGTCCAGGATGTAGTCGATAACGTGCTGCAGGATCTCCACTTTGCTGACTTTCTTGTTGGGCGGGATGGTGGGCACGAGCCTCCGCAGGCGGCTGTAGCAGTCGTTCATATCGCACTGCAGGCACAGCGCCGACTCGTCGGCCGCCGCCTCCGCCGCCTTGCAGCGCGCGGCCGCCGCCGCCGCCGCCGCCGCCGCCGAGCCGCCCAGGCTGTGGCCGTGCTCGGCCAGGCAGCGCAGCGCCAGCTCCCCGCCGCCGCAGCCCGACGGCGCCTTGCGGCCCGAGGGGCGCACCGGGCTCACCGCCTTCATCGCGCGCGCCCTGCGCGAGCGGACCCGCCTGGGCGAGAGAGGGAGGCAAGCAAGCTTCGGGTCCCCGCCCGCGGCCGGCTCCGCTCCGCTTGCCTTCGCGCCCGGAACGCTCGGGGCACCGCGACGCTCCCGGCGATCCCGTACTCAACAATTGACAGGAGGGTCGCTCCGGGTTTTGCGAGGGGATCTCTGTTCAGTGGGTGACACCCAGCCCAGGCCAAATAGCAAGAAAAATCAAAAGCACCGGAAAGAAAGCAGCCCACCCGGGTTCGCTAGTCACTCCCTTCGGAGCTCCACTAGAGCCCGGCCGCCGCGCTTCCCCAGCCCGAGACTGCCCAAGTCCCGGGACTGACACACAGCTGCGCTTCCACCACTGGGCTCACGCCCAGCCCGCCGCGCAGCTGCATTTATAGAGCCGCGCGCCCCGGGGGCGGGGCCAAGGAGCCGGCCAGGGCGCAGCGCAAGCAGAGCCGGGCTGGGCGCGCGGGCGGGTGCGCAGTGGGAGGAGGCGAGGGCGGGGGCTCCGGGCGGTGCTGGCGGAGGGGCGGGGAGCCTGGCAACCCTAGCGGAGGGGTGGGCGGGGGATCGGAAGTGGCCAGCCAATCAGGCGGGCGGTGCCACCTCCGGGGAATGACGCTCCGGCCAATGGGAAGGGCACTCCATTCCGTCAACGCTGTGAGTCGGGGCTCTGAGAAAAGAGGGCTGGGTGGGAGTCGGGCCAGGCTGGTGTGTGCCCAAGGGAGGGGAAAAGAGAGCTCGAAGTTCCTGCGAAGAACTGCGGGAATGTGCGGCTGGAATTCACTCTCTCCCGGCCTAGGCTGCCGAGGGAGCTCTGGCCCCTTCTCGCGGATACCCTAATACATGCAGCTAATAGCGCGGCTCCCAGGGACCCATCACGACCTATCACTGCAGCCCCTGGGATTCCAGTGTCTTAAGGACGCTGTTCAAGAAGGCCTGTCGTTCTATTCTGTATTTTTTCCCCTCCGTTTCATTTTTTCGCCTTTTCACAATTGCCGAAGCCATAATGATGGAATGGAACGTGTTGCCTTTTCTTTTTTTTTTAAAAATGTTAAAGCTTAGCTAAAAAGGAAAACAATGCTGAATACAGGGTTTCGGTGAAGGGACATATAAATAAAACGTGGTACGGGTTTTCTGTTACCCACGAAGATGCAAAGTGAGCTCAAGAAATGCAATTGCCTTTTAAATTAGCATATAGATATTAAAAATGCACGGACTTGAGTATTTAAAATTCCACGACATATGATATTAATCCGTTTTATGTAAAATTCATACCTGTAACTTAATTTAGGCCATTAATGCACTGCTTCGGGTATTGGTCCTCGTAAGTGGCTTTATATGCAATGCTGAGAATGTCCAGAATCTCCTTTTGCAACAAAACATTAAAATTCACATTCCAGTCCCTGAAGTCCCGCTTGGTCCCCACTCTGCAGAAGATTTTGTTAATTAAGATTCACGTTAGATTTCTGGTGGAAAAGCTGTCCTTCAAGGGTTTAAAACAAAATTGCACAATGAACTTCGGTACAGTCTTGTGAGTACCTTCAAGAAAAAAAAATAAAACGAGCCCTTCAGATGAGAAATGAGCATGGGAACGCAGTCAGTAGGGACATGAATTTTGAGGGCCTTCGCCGGCAAACCTCCCGCCTTTAGACACGCTGGGAGATGAATTAGATAGAGTCTTCTTTATTCGTGCACAGACATGGATTGGTGCCTTCACTGCATAGTTAGAAGAGAGAAACAGATACGGATCTCTGCTCTTCCTGCCTACCCCCGGTAGAGAACCTTCCTCCCCACCCCGTCTGAAATACCTGCAGCAGGCGGGTGTTTTGTTTACCCACATCGGTACTTTATGACTATAGCGCTATGTCCCCAGAGCACATTCCTTTATCCTGATGAAATGAGAAGCAACTGTTTAATGCTGGTTTCACGGGTGAATGTAATAACCTCATCTCCCCTAATCCTTATACATTTCCTTTAATAATTGTTTGGAAACAAGTGACATTCTCATTTACTTAAGTGCCTACATAGATGGTCTCCATGTACACTTACCATGAAAATGCAGATTTACAAAACCCCAAAGAAGCGCTTTCTTCTAAACGCAGACACAGTTTTATACACTCTTAAATTAATATAAATACACACAAAGAGAATATTGCGATTTTAGAGAGAAAGCTGGAGGGCGCTTGTGGGTATAAGCTATTATCTTGGAGCCAATCATATCACCACAGGTGATAATAAAAAACAGATATATGTATGTGGGCCTTTTGTTCCATTGGTTTTTCTCTTTCCAAGAGTTTCAAAAAATTGCAAAATTAAAAACCTAAGATTTGTCTCTGTTTGGCAAAATTTAACAATGCACAGCCACATTTCAACCCTGTACTTCTCCTAACTTGACTAAGATTAAATTTTAAGTTTTAAATTGTGACACAAAGGAACGATCATTCTCATCTTTTGGGCTTTGCTAAGTCTCAGAAAGCCATGCCCTGGGTGTGGCAAGTGTCAAATGCCACAGGTTTTTTTGGAGGTTCTCTGTGTGATTGGCTTAAAGTTAGAAAGACTGAGTTAATGTGGAGAGTGGATTCAAAGGTATGTACCCTCCACATGATCAAGAACACCCAGCAAAAATGCGATCCTTAAATCATGCAAAATTATGTGATGGGAATAAGGACTATGATCCTATACTTTTTGACCCATGAATCAAGAGATTATCAGGGACTAAGCAATGTTTTTGTATTCTTAGACACTTAAATGACGTCAAAGCTGAAGTCACTAAAGACTTCTGGCACTGATTGTTCAAAACGGAATTAACTCAGCAATTACCAGCTTTTGAATAAACCTTATCAGCTACATTATTTCTACTGTGCAAAGAAGGAAATTGAGTTTTCCTATGACTTTTACATCAAAGTGCTTCACTCACACTTGTAAAAATAAGCTGGGCTAGCCAAAGCCTTTTGCCATAAAAGTGCTCCAGACTTCCAAAATTTACCTCAATGAGAACCTGGGATGAAATATTCATAAAGTTTCTCAGAAGCCCTGGTGCATTCTCGATGCTAATTGGACCCTTGCAGAACTGTAACACCCAGGCTCAGAATTCACAATCACCCTGTGTTTACGTGAAGCAAGGGTATCCAAGAATATTGTGCTATTCAGCCCAAATGCCTTTTTAGGACTTGACACTTCTTTCTCCAGGGCCTGCAGTGAAACAGTGGGTGGGCTCAGACACACAGATTAACATGAGTATTCACATGCCTTCATCACTCTCTCCATGGAATTGGTCACTGAAGAAGGAACCTGCATTCTTATAGGGCAGAAGAAACCACAATGTGCTCACCAGCAAGAATGTCGCCTTTCTCCAGAAGAGTAAACCGGGCGATGTGGCAATTCCAGCTCAAGGCTGCTTTATCTGGCACTAAGTGTTACACACTTACTTGTGTTACCCTTGGGTTGCTGATACCAGTCCCGGAAACTCTGATAACCTCTTGGTTTGCCCAATCTTGGAAAGGCTCATAGGAAGAGGATGTTATATGTGGAACAAAGCTGGGCAGATGTGGCCATCAAAATGCCTTATTTCAGGATTTTTAAAAAGTACTCTGTTTAAATAAAAAGTGAATGACCTTTTCAAACATCTCTTCAGAACAGATGTTTTTAAAGGGGAAAAAGCGTCTTCTGTTTTTAGGGTGGGAGATGGACAGAGCATGCACTCTGGAATCAGAGCCTGAGCTCCTGTTTTGGCCCCTTGAATTACTAATTTTGTTATCATTAAGCTGGATTCTTAACTCCCTGTACCTTTCAAATACGAAATGTGGATAAAATTTTTATCTTCTTTATAAGGTTGTTGTGACTTGGCATATATGTATTTCTTAGAACAATGCTTGGCACACAGTGTACAATCAATGTTCAAAATTTCTGTTTTTTTTACAAGTATTATTTGCCAGTCTGCGGCTTATCTTTTCATTCACTTAACAATCTAAGAACAGAACATTCAAATTTTGATAATGTCCAACTGATCAATCCATTCTTTTACAGATCATGCTTCTGGATTTGCACAACCCACGGTAACAAAATCTTCTCCTTTATTTTCTTCTGGAACTGTTATAATTTCAGGCAGGGTTGGCTTCATGGGCACGTGACTTACATACTCATACAGGGTGCTGATCTTAGAAGTACCCCACGCTTGGTTTAATGCTCTGCTGTTGCCATCTTGAAATTCCTAGCAATTTTTGAACAAGGGGGCCTGCATTTTTATTTTGCACTGGGCCTTGCAAATTTTGTAGCCAGTTTGGGTTTTAAGTTTTATTTTTCAGTCTCTGATCCATTTCGAGTTTATTTTTATATATAATACCAGATACAGACGGAAGTTAATATTTTTACATATGCATATTCAATTGTTCCGGCACCATTTGTTGAGGAGACTGTCCTTTTTCCATTGAACTGCCTTTGTACTTTGTTGAAAATTGCTTATGGATAAGTATGGGTCTATCTCTGGCCTCTGAATTCTGTTCCATTGGTCTGTCTGTCTGTCTCTATGCCACTACTACGCCATCTTGATTACTGGAGCTCTATGGTACGTCTGGAAATCAGGTAGCCTTGATCCTCCAACTTTGTTCTTTTTTTCCAAAGTTATTTTGGCTGTTCTGGATATATTGCATTTCCACATGAAATCAGTTTGTTGATTTCTTCCGAAAAAGACTTGTATCCAGACTATACAATGAACTTATATCCAGGATATATGAAGAACTCTTCAAAACTCAATAGTAAGAAAACAACTCAAAAAATGGGCAAAGATTTAAGCAGTCCACCAAAGATATACAGATATGTAGATGACAAATAAGCACATCATTTATCTATTGTTGTGTGCCATAGAGTCAATTCTGACTTATAGCAACCCTATAGGACAGAGTAGAACTGCCCCATAGGGTTTTCTTAGTTGTAATCTTTACAGGAGCAGATTGGCAGGTCTTTTCTTCTGTGGAGAAATTTCCATCGATGGGTTCAAACTGCCAACCTTTTGGTTAGCAGCCGAGTGCTTAACCATTGTGCCACTCCTTTCCACTCCTTTTATTTGTTATTAGGGACATGCAAATCAAAATTACAATGGGATACCCACTACACACCTGTTAGAATGGCTAATTAAAAAGATGGACCATATCAAGTGTTGACGAGGATGTGGACAAAATGGTTGTCTCATATGCTGCTGGTAGAAATGTACAATGGGGAAAACCACACGGGGAAGCAGTTTGGATGTTTCCTAAGAGCCATGTGATCTAGCCATTCTATTCCTAGGTCTTTACCCAAGAGAAATGAAAGCATATATCCATACAAAGGTTTGTACGCAGCTTTATTTGTAATAGGTCCATCAGCAGGTAGTTGGATAAACAAACTGTGGTACATCCATATAATGGAATACTATTCAGCGATAGGAAAGAAAGAACTATTGATATACACAACAAAATGGATGAATCTCAAAATAATTATTCTGAGTCAGAGAAGCCAGACAAAATAAGAGTATATACTGTAAGATTCCATTTATATGAAATTATAGAAAATGCAAACTCATCTATACTGACACAAAGCAGATCATCAGTGGCCCAGGAATAGGGTGGGAGGGTAGGCAGGGAGCAGATGGAGGGAGGGGTTGAAAAGGGGCATGAAGTAACAAAGAGGCATGAGGATGATGAACATGCTCGTTATCTTGACTATGGTGATGGTCTCACAGTTGTATCATATGTCAACACTTATCAAGCTGTACAATTTAAATGTGTGTAGTTTATTGTGTGTCAATTATTCCTAAATAAAGGTGTTAAAAAAAAGTATTACTTTTTACAGTTAATATTTGGATCACAGAAGAGTTTCTTACCCAAATCCACCAGGGTTGATTCTTTCGCTCTTATAAATGTATATTTTATAACCTACCTCGCTCTTTTTAAAAAACCATTTCATATTGCTCTCAGAAAGCTGATGATGCTCAGTCAGGCATCATAGCTCTAACCAAATTGCAGCAAGATCTCCCCAAAGCAGGCACAAGACATATGTAAAACACCAGAGACCAGTTGCCATAGAGATGACTCTGACTCACGGTGACCCCACGTGTGTCAGAGTAGAACTGTGCTCCATAGGGTTTTCAATGGCTGATTTTTCAGATGTGGATCACCAGGCCTTTCTTCTGAGGTTCCTCTGGGCAAACGCAAACCTCCATTTCAGTTAGCAGCTGAGTGCTTAACCACTGAACCACCAGGGCTCCTTGTGCATAACAGATACTCAGTGTCCACTGATGAAAGGGGCTTTAATAGGCAAGATGGTTATGAAGGTGCCAAAGAGACCAACTTCTTTCTTTAGTCACCATAATTCTTTGCAAGGGAAATTCAGTACAAGAGCTATTATTATTATTAAGTAATTCACCCCAGTAGACATCCATATGCGTCTGTGTGCTGTATTCTTGCTTTGTACAGGTGAAGTCATTACTCAGAAGTCTTCATACCACAAACCGTTTTTAGATTCACACTGACAGAAGAGTTTTAATTGTATTTCCTTTTATTTAAAATGAATACAAAACGCTTCCAAAATATAGAAAAAGCACAATCAAATGCATTTTAATTACTTAGAGGGAAAACACTAAATAAGCAGTAAATTGCTTTACACCTTAGAACTGAATACTGAATATGAGTCCATCTCTGTAAATAATCTGACTTCACTCAGAGAAAAAACTTTCCCAACTTGTTTACATCTAGGACATGGTTCCTAAGAACCGATACAATGTTCAAGAAACAGTTGCACCCACACCCCTCCCCCTAAAAGAAATTTTTGAGACATTTTTGTAGCTCCCATGCAATTGCCCCGCCATGTGTCTGTCAGTGTGTCATACTGTGGGGACTTGGGTGTTGCTGTGATGCTGGAAGCTATGCCACCAGTATTCAGATACCAGCAGGGTCACCCATGGCGAACAGGTTTCAGCTGAGCTTCCAGATTAAGACAGACTAGGAAGAAGGACCTGGCAGTCTACTTTTGAAAAGAATTAGCCAGTGAAAACCTTATGAATAGCAGCAGAACATCATCTGACCTAGTGCCAGAAGATGAGCCCCTCAGGTTGGAAGGCACTCAAAAGACGACTGGGGAAGGGGCTGCCTCCTCAAAGTAGAGTCGACATTAATGATGAGGATGGAGTCAAGCTTTTGGGGCCTTCTTTTGCTGATGTGGCACAACTCAAAATGAAAAGAAACAGCTGCAAACATCCATTAATAATTGGAATGTGGAATATACGAAGTATTAATCTAGGAAAATGAGAAATCGTCAAAAATGAAATGGAACACATAAACATCAATATCCTAGGCATTAGAGAGCTGAAATGGACCGGTGTTGGCCATTTTGAACTGGACAATCATATGGTCTACTATGCCAGGAATGACAACTTGAAGAGGAATGGCGTTGCATTCATCCTCAAAAAGAACATTTCAAGATCTATCCTAAAGGAAAACGCTATCAGTGATAGGATACTATCCATAAGCCTACAAGGAAGTCCAGTTAATACGACTATTATTCAAATTTACATACCAACCACTAAGGCCAAAGATTAAGAAACTGAATATTTTTACCAGCATCTGCAGTCTGAAATTGATCGAAGATGCAATCAGGATGCATTGATAATTACTGGTTATTGGAATGCAAAAGTTGGAAACAAAGAAGAAGGATCAGTAGTTGGAAAATATGGCCTTGGTGATAGAAACAATGCTGGAGGTTGCATGATAGAATTTTGCAAGCCCAACGACTTCTTCATTGCTTTTTTCACCAACATAAACGGCGACTATACACATGGACCTCAACAGATGGAATACACAGGGGTCAAATCGACTACATCTGTGGAAAGAGACAATGGAAAAGCTCAATATCATTAGTCAGAACAAGGCCAGGGCCGACTGTGGAACAAACCATCCATTGCTCATATGCAAGTTCAAGTTGAAACTGAAGAAAATTAGAACAAGTCCAGGAGAGCCAAAGTATGACCTTGAGTATATCCCACCTGAATTTAGAGACCATCTCAAGAATAGATTTGACACGTTGAACACTAATGAGCAACGACCAGACGAGTTGCAGAATGACATCAAGACATCATACGTGAAGAAAGAAAGAGGTAATTAAAAAGACAGGAAAGAAAGAAAAGACCAAAAGGGATGTCAGAAGAGACTCTGAAACTTCTCTTGAACATCGAGTAGCTAAAGCAAAAGGGAGAAATGATGAAGTAAAAGAACTAAACAGAAGATTTCAAAGAGAGGCTCCAGAAGACAGAGTATTATAATGACATGTGTAAAGAGCTGGAGATAGAAAACCAAAAGGGAAGAACACATTCAGCATTTCTCAAGGTGAAGAAACAGAAGAAAAAAATTCAAGCTTCGAGTTGCAATAGTGAAGGATTCTGTGGGGAAAATATTAAACGATGCAGGAAGCATCAAAAGAAGATGGAAGCAATACACAGCGTCATTATACCAAAAAGAATTGGTAGATGTGCAGCCATTTCAAGAGGTAGCATATGATCAGGAACCGATGGTACTGAAGGAAGAAGTCCAAGCTGCACTGAAGGCAATGGCGAAAAACAAGGCTCCAAGAATTGACGGAATATCAATTGAGATGTTTCAACAAACAGATGCAGCGCTGGAAGTGCTCACTCGTCTATGCCAAGAAATTTGGAAGACAGCTACCTGGCCAACTGACTGAAAGAGATCCATATTTATGCCTGTTCCCAAAAAAGGTGATCCAAATGCAGAAATTGTCAAACAATATCATTAATATCACACGCAACTGAAATTTTGCTGAAGATCATTCAAAAGCGGCTGTAGCAGTATATCAACAGGGAACTGCCAGAAATTCTGGCCGGATTCAGAAGAGGACATGGAACCAAGAATATTATTGCTGATGTCAGATGGATCCTGACTGAAAGTGGACAATACCAGAAAGAGGTTTACCTGAGTTTTATTGACTATGCAAAGGCATTCAACTGTGTAGATCATAACAAATTATGGATAACATTTCGAAGAATGGGAATTCCAGAATACTTAACTTTGCTCATGAGGAACCTGTACGCCGATCAAGAGGCAGTTGTTCAGACAGAACGAGGGGATACTTCGTGGTTTTAAGTCAGGAAAGGTGTGTGTCAGGGTTGTATCCTTTCACCATACCTATTCAACCTGTATGCTGAGCAAATAATCCGAGAAGCTGGACTATGTGAAGAAAAACAGGGCATCAGGATTGGAGGAAGACTCATTAACAACCTGCATCATGCTGATGACACAACCTTGCTTGCTAAAAGTGAAGAGGACTTGAAGCACTTACTGATGAAGATCAAAGACCACAGACTTCAGTATGGATTACACCTCAACATAAAGAAAACAAAAATTCTCACAACTGGACCAATAAGCAACATCATGATAAAGGGAGAAAAGACTGAAGTTGTCAAGGATTTCATTTTACTTGGATCCATAATCAGCACCCATGGAAGCAGCAGTCAAGAAATCAAAAGACATATTACATTGGGCAAATCAGCTGCAAAAGACTTCTTTAAAGTGTTGCAAAGCAAAGATGTCACCTTGAAGACTAAGATGCACCTGACCAAAGCCATGGTGTTTTCAATCGCCTCATATGCATGCAGAAAGTGGACAATTAATAAGGAAGACCGAAGAATCGATGCCTTTGAATTGTGGTGTTGGCAAAGAATATTGAATATACCATGGGCTGCCAAAAGAACCAACAGGATTGTCTTGGAAGAAGTACAACCAGAATGCTCCTTAGAAGCAAGGATGGCGAGACTATGTCTTACATACTTTGGACATGTTATCAGGAGGGACCAGTCCTTGGAAAAGGACATCATGCTTGGTAAAGTAGAGGGTCAGCAAAAAAGAAGAAGACCCTCAACCAGATGGACTGACACAGTGGCTGCAACAATGGTCTCAAGCATAACAAGGATTCTGATGATGGCGCAGGACCGGGCAGGGTTTTAGTCTGTTGTTCACGGGGTCACTTTGGGTCGGAACCGACTTGACGGCACCTGACAACACATGCGGTTGCCAGTGCCTGTGGGGCAGCTCCCAAGGGCAATGTGCTGATAC
Organism: Dugong dugon; assembly: GCA_030035585.1. Taxonomy (NCBI): domain Eukaryota; kingdom Metazoa; phylum Chordata; class Mammalia; order Sirenia; family Dugongidae; genus Dugong; species Dugong dugon. Next base: position 475,836 of record CM057464.1, read on the forward strand.
CCGCGGTGGGATGACCCCGTGTAAAGCAGACAAATAGGAGGAACCATTCACTTGGACATGACATGATTACAATAGTTCTGTGTCTACCAGCCAAATGTGCAGAAAGCACTAAAGGGACCTTTGAAGATGCTAACATTTCTAGAATGCAACATTGAAGGAAAAGGGACTAAGTTAACGTTGAGTTTAGGTAATTCTATGCTAACAAATGAAAATACAAAACAAAAATACTCAAACCTGTTGCCATTGAGTTGATTCTGACTCAGAGGAACCCTAAAGGACAGAGTAGAACTGTACCACAGGGTTTCCTTGGAGTGGCTGGTGGATTCGAATTGCTGACGTTTAGGTCAGGAGCCGAGCTCTTAACCACTGTGCCACTGGCGGTCCTTGCTAAAATACTGAAGTTAAACAAAATCATCTATTTGGAAGGGATTACAGTTAGAACTAATTTCCCTTGAATGGAATTAAATCAAATGTATAATCTTTAGAGAGTAAAAGCCTTAATGAAATATCTTTTCTTAAAATGTAACTATTTTAATAATCTAGAAGTTTGGCAAAGCAATAGATCATACCTGGTCTGATGGAACCATACTTCCCATTTTAAAAACATCTTGTTCATTAGTTAATGTATGATTTTCTTTGTTTTTATGTTCTAAAAGTGAGTAAAACACACTGCTATCAGGAAAACTAAGATAATACTGTCACAACATTGCAAAAATGTCACAAATTTGTCATTAAGGCTTTTGGGAATATTTTAAAATTGCTCATCAACCCACTGTTCTGCTTTATTAGGAATATACAACCTGTACTACAGAGAATGATTTTATGGAAAATTATTACATGGGCAGTGTTCGATACCTTCCAAAATTGTCCATCATCAGCCTTCTCAGAAGTGCTAACTCTAGTCTCTGGCTGACATGGTTCAAAGGATGGTAGTGCTTTCTTTTTATCCACTTCTAGAAAAAGTGTCTTCCTACACCAATTGCTTAAAAATCTCTGTATAATGAATTATATCAACCTAACAATCAAAGCATGGGAAAGCTGAACAATGAGTAAGGAAGACCAAAAGAAGAATTAATGCCTTTGAATTACGGTGCTGGTGAAGAGTACTGGATATACCAAGGACTGCCAGAAGAATGAACAAATCTGTCTTGGAAGAAGTACAGCCAGAATGCTCCTTAGAAGCAAGGATGGCGAGACTTCATCTCACATACTTTGGACATGTCATCGGAAGAACCAGTCCCTAGAGAAAGACATAATGCTTGGCAAAGTGGAGAGTCAGCGAAAAAGAAGACGACCCTTTACAAGATGGATTGATACAGTGGCTGCAACAATCGGCTCAGTCAAGCATAGCAAAGATTATGGCGAAGGACTGGGCAGTGTTTTGTTTTATTGTGCATTGGTCTGCTATGAGTTGGAACCTACCCCCTGGCACCTAGCAACAATAACAACAACATCAATCAAACCCCACTCTTCAGTCCTACTTTTAAGCCTCCCTGTTAACTGATCCATCTCCAAAACTGTTCCAATTTGAATTCAATTCAATCCTACACAAACATGCATTTTATATCTATTATATGACAAGACTGTGTTCAAGAAAAATATATCCTTTGCCCTCATGAGGAGTCCCTGGGTGGTACAAACAGTTAATATGCTTGGCTGTTAACCAAAAGGTCAGAGGTTTGAGTCCACCCAGAGTCACCTCGGAAGAAAGGTCTGGCAACCTACTTCTGAAAAATCAGCCATTGAGTCCCCTTTGGGGCACAGTTCTACTCTGACAAAATGGTGTCGCTATGAGTTGGAGATGACTTGACAGCAACTGGTTGCCCTTGTGGAGCTTGCTATTTAGGAAATGGGTTAAACAGATTTAAAGTTAATTAATGCTGTGCAGTGTGTTCTATGCAACAATACAGGCATGCGTGAGGCACAGCAGGGGCAAAAACCAATACCTGAGTCAAAGGAAACTTCAAAAAGGAAGAGTTACTTGAACTGGAAGATAGTTTTGTCTGGATCATAGGAATAGCTCCTGTAGAAGCTTGGAGGAGTCAGAGTGCCAGGCTGTCCCTTGTTCTCTCTGCTTCAGGTCAAACACTCAACTTTCATTTCCTTACATTCAACCAGCACTTTTCTTCCTCATCTCATTATGTTCTTCCCACCTGAAATGTTTTCTACTCTCCTTTCTGACATCCCAGTCATTGTGTCTTCCAAAAAACTTTGTAGGACTTAGTGAGACATAGCTTCTTCATCCGGGAAGCCATCTATCATTGACACACGGAGTATAATTATTTTTAAAATAACTTCATTGATTTTCTATTTTATATAAACGTACACCAAATTTTTGAAAAATTCAGAAAACATAGAAAAACATAAAGATGAAAATAAAGGTCATACATAAAAACACATCTGGAAATAACCATTCCTAATATAGGGTCATGGAGCCCTAGTGGTGCAGTCGTTAAGCATTAGGCTGCTGACCAAAAGGTCGGCAGTTCGAATCCACCAGCCACTCTTTGGAAATTCTATGGGGCAGTTCTACTCTGTCCTATAAGGTCGCTATGAGTCGGAATCGACTCGACGACAATGGGTTTAATGCAGCGTCGCTATGAGTCGGAATCGACTCGACGACAATGGGTTTAATGCAGCATTGCTATGAGTCGGAATCGACTCGACGACAATGGGTTTAATGCAGCGTCGCTATGAGTCAGAATCGACTCGACGACAATGGGCTTAATGCAGGGTCGCTATGAGTCGGAATTGACTCGACGACAATGGGTTTAATACAGGGTCGCTATGAGTCGGAATCGATTTGACAGCAGCAGGTTTGGTTTTTTTAGGGGGAATATTTTACTGTGCATCTTCCCAGATTTTCCCTATGCATGTAAATATTATCTTCTGGAACAAAAATTTTATTGTGCAATACATACTTCTTAGAAATATTTTTCAGTTTCTATAACATGGATATATTTCCATATCACTAATTACCTGTCTTTGTCATAATTTTTGTGGTTGCAAAGTATTCTACAATGTGGTTCTGCCATAATTTATTTAACTAGCCTTTTTTTATAATTATTTTTATTGCTTCCAATTTTTTGCTGTGTCCACTCATGAAGTCTGATGCAGTTTAGTCTCAATACTACATGCTGGTTTGCATGGTTGACATGCTTCTGTGCAATTCTTTCCCAGTTTTAAACCTCCAACTAAGACAGAAGCATCTTGGAGGCAAGGTCAGTTCTTTTGCTTCTTTTTATATATCAGTAAAGAGAATTATGCTCATAGTGACTGCTCAAATGGCTGCTCAGCTGGGTCGACAGAATCTGCCAGGAAGACACTCGAATGAGCAGTTGTTTTGGGGACACCTGCAGATTTTGCACATTTCCAGTGAGTGGCTGAACCACTGAAATGGGGAAAGCAAGGACTGGAGCAGAGTGGTGGTGGACCCATTGGGTCAGCTGACATCCCAGGAAAGTCCCAGCTTACTTGCCAAAGAGCTTTAGGAAAGCTGCTAAAACTTATAATTATGAATTTGCTGAAGATCTTCTCAGGTGAGGGAAGTGGTGAGGAGAGGCCATGGGGGTGGAAAGAAGAGCATGTGGTCTCATGACAAAGGACAGGAACTGTGATGTTGAGCTACACACACAATGAGTCAGATCATGTCAGTGCTTCCACTGCCCCTCTTGGTTCCCTCTCTCGTCAAGGTTAATCTTTAGGCTAAACCTTCTCTTCCTTTCTTTCAACTCTTTCTTTTCTTGCTCATTCATCTCGTATAACCAGAATATAAATGAAGTTACAAAGAATTTTGACAATGAAGTCTATGCCCCTCTGCACATCAAGTAATCATTATATTCACCAGTACCAACAAACACAGCATGCTTTATCCCAAACCTTTTGCCCCCTAGACCAAACCAGTTTTCTTTAGAAATCAGCCATAACCACCATACTGTAGTTCAACAGCTAAAGATAAACTTCCCTATCTTACTGGTAATAAATAAAAAGGAGGAATAAGTGAACAGAAAAAGCAATTTTTATCAAGTCACTCTGTGAGATTCAGATGCTCATTCATTTCATTCAACAGCCAAGCACAGAACGATGTAAACATAGAACAGAAAGTGTTCTATTCAACAATATGAATTCAGAAATGGCTATTAGAATATATCACCAATATAACTTGTTTCTTTTGTCAAGATTTGCCTGGGAATAGAAATGCCCTTGGGATTAAAAATTATTCTTCATTTCTCAATTGGAATATGATTAATGTTTTAACTTGTTATTGATGAGACAGCAGTTTTAAAGTCCCGCGGTCAGAAATCTTTTATTTAATTTCTCAAAGGGCAAGAGATAGCAACAGCAGAGCACTCTTTCTTCATGCTGCCACAGCATGTTTGCTGAGCCGTCAGGTCCTGAGACATCTTTATATCTGGCCCTGGTGAACTGAAGACATGTGGGTATCAATTAATAAAACAGTGGCTCTAAGATATCTACGGCAGGTTCTTAGAAGGGGACTTTCCCCTTCCTACTGACATGGTTAACCTAAAAAAACAAAGGGTTATCAGTCCTATGTCTTGATCAAACTTACAATAGTTTCAAAAAGTGGGGAAAAGTAGTGGCCACAGTTCTCTCTCTGCTGTTCCTAAATGGCAGACAATTCCAGATTTTAGGGGTACATAAGCAGGTGCAGCAAGGGTGCCAGCCAGTTCCAAAGACAATTTCTCAGCAATCCACCAACTTGCTAGCGGGGTGGAACATGGCAGAGGATGTACACTGGCTGCAGGTCTCCCCATTATCCTCGCTCCCCTGTCGTGAATAAAATTCACACCTCCAGAGCAATAAGACTTGCCCATTTACTTTTTATAATGCTCCAGTGATTGTAGTACATGGCAAATAAAGGTTATTTTATAGCCAGAGGAAGAATTTGGATTATTGAGTGGGAAGTATCTGGACACTAACTAAACAGATGCCCAAACACAGAATAGAAAAATACAGGCGAGGCAGGGGTGGGGGAAGGGGGTTGCCCACAGGGATCCAGATCTGACATTTAGGAAAATGAATACAAGGAGGCAAAAAAATATTAGCGATGATCTTTTGAGCCAATGAGCTATTTTGATTACAGTTGCTAGAATATGATTCAAATATGTACTGGATTAATACATGGAATTTCCCTCATATTGACGTATTTATAGTGGAGCATCCTGAGCTGGGTGGGAGGTTGGACTGGAAAATATCTCGGTCCCTTCCAAGTGTAAGATTCTATGATTCCGTGGTTCTATTAGATCACTGTGCACTCTGTTTCCTCTTAATTCACAATCCTCAATTAGCTCTGCAATTATAGATTTAGTAAAATGCTTCACTGGTCTTCATTTTAAATGCCTCAAACCACTTCCAGGCAGGCAGCAACAAAGGGCTAAACAGGGACATTGGTGAGGAAGGCACTTGGCTGATGTCTGTATCACCAGTATTTCATCTTGCAGAAGATTTGGCACTTATATCAAAGCATCCAATTTACTGCGTGCACCTCTTGTATGTTACTACCCAGCCCAGCAGTCTCACCTACGACTTGGAAGATATTTACACTCATATTGTGGCTGTATTCTTCAAACATAAAGTATGGCTCTAAATTATTAAATCTGACTTCCATAAGACATACAAGAAAACTAGTCTTATTATTCCATAGTCCTGTTGTACAGATGGATTCTGGTTATCTTCCATATTTTTACTGATTTGTGTTTTCAGGAAATAGAGTCTATATAGCTCCAAAAAGGATTTGCAACAACTCGCTTCATATATAACAGAGCATTGTCAAACTCAATCTTTTAATTAAAGCAAGGAAGTAAATAGCCAGTTCTCCTATAACTATGTTACTTTAACTTTACAATTTAGGGGAGTGTATGCACTCATTCTTACATCTCTTCAAATAGGTAAGGCACTCAGACCTTGAAGAGACTTGAATCCAATGTATTTTCATTCAGTCACTACCTACCAAACTGGGATGTTGTTGTTGGGCGCAGGAGCTACAATTCCGACTCATAGCAACCCCATGTGACAAAGTAAAACTGCCCCATAGGGTTTTCTTGGCGGTAATCTTTACGGAAGCAGATTGCCATGTCTTTCTCCCATGGAATCACTGGGTAAGTTCAAATCACCAACCTTTCGGTTAACAGCTGAGCACTTAACCATTGCGCCACCAGGGCTCCTACCAAACTGGGCTAGGTATTTCCATTTCCTCTGGAGATTGAAACCTTTATAGTAACAATAAATATTTTATTCTCATCAATAGATTCTAGGGAATTATACTCTGCAAGAATGAATGACTTGAAGGATGTGGTAAGATAAACCCCTCATTCACCATCTTACAAATCACTGGCAGAAATGATGGCATTGACAGAGTGGGAGGGATTGGTTCTCAAATGTCAGTATGCAAAAAAATGTCCTGGGTACTTGCTTAAAATACAGATTTCAGGGCACCAGCCCTAGATATTCTGTTTCAGGTGATCCTGATGCAGGTGATTCAAGGACCAATTTTGAGCAATACTGCCCCAACCAACAGCAAATATAATAGCAAACTGATACAAAAACACTGTACATACAGGATTTCATCACGTCTAGAGTCCTGGGTGGTGTGAACAGTTGATGCACTCGGCCGCTAGACAAAAGGTTAGAGGTTCCATTCCACCTAGAGGAGCCTTGGAAAAAAGGCCTGGTGATATACTCATGAAACATCAGCCATTGCAAACCCTACAGAGCACAGTTCTACTTGGACACATGTGAGTTGGAATTCACTGGACAGTAACTGACGGTGGTAGTAGACAGGTAAAAGCAGGTAAAAGTCAAGACAATTTTTAAGAGTTATTTGTACACAAATGTCAGGAGTTGACACACTACAAGTGGGAATGAACTGGGGAGGGAATGGAGTGGGGAGAGATGATGATGACAGCAAGGGTGAGTGCATACTAGCTACTGTTTATTGAACTGTGACTATGTACCAGGCATTATGAAATAGTTTTACAATAACCCTGAGCAGTATTCTCTCAAAATGAAGGGCTGAGTGAAATCAGGTAGCCATTGTGATCAATAGAGTAAATGTAGATTAAGGCTGTTAAAATAGCAAAAGAAGTCACTCAAAGGCAGAGATTAATAATGTATACCTATTTCAATATCTATACCTGTATCTATAAGTATGCCTATAGACTCACTCTCAGAAGTCTAACCACTATTCCTTTAAGTACTATTATTCACGCCTATGTGGTATTTTCAAGCTCAGTATCGAGCTGGGCACGGTTAGGGGGAGAAATTGTCCAAAAATAAATACAAAAAATCAAGGTGAGCAGGGTAAACTGGTTCTCCAAATGCAGACTCTCAGGAGAGAGGGGAAGAGGAGAGTCTACCCAGCCAAGTTTCACTCTGCAGGAGAACTCTCCACACAGAATAACCACCACAGCCACTTCGGCACCAGTTTATAGAAGCTGGCGGAGGCAAGGGTGGAGGCTTTTTTCCGACAATGACAACTTCACAGAATTTGGTGAGAACGACATGCGCTCACTCCCTAAAAGATCTCAAAATTCAACCAAATGATAAACCATGAAAAAATACAGTACTGACTCTAGCACTTACTTTAAAAATTGAAGTGGTATGTAATGCACCCTTAGAAAGCCGAACTATGTAACTTCTGCAATTAGGAATAAATTATCTGAAGATAAAATCAGCTGATAAGGGGAAATTTAGCTTGTAATCTGCAAGATATTCTGAAAAACTCACAGGTCCCACCTCTGGAGAAGCAATGAGACCTCAAGACCTTATCCGCTGCAGTCCTAGCTCCCTACCACACCTGGGTAAGAGTCTCGTAATCTTTCGCAGCTTCTGTCTCCTTGGCAATGCGATGAGAGGCTGGAAGTGCTTGACCCATCAGGTTCTGCTCAACTCCAATATGCCATGCTTCTCATTAATTAATTAATTTGTTGATATCTGGTCTTGTTTTCAAAAGGATTTAGGTTGCAGGCCATTATGATTTACCTTCCTCAAGAATAACAGCAATTCCCTACCCTGCCCAAAGACTGTGGCACCTAGACACCCTTGTAACTCAGAACTGAAGCCACTCCCAAAGTTCACCTTTCAGCCAAATATTAGACAGGTCTATAAAACAAACAATAACACCCGTGAGGAACATGCTCCTTAGGACAGTCAAGCATATGAGACCAAATGGGCAACACCTTCCCGAAAGCAAAGATGAGAATGCAGGAAGGGACAGAAAAACTCAGAGGAATGGAAATGAGGAACCCAGAGCGGGAAGGGGAAGAGTGCTAACACATTACAGGGACTGCAGTCAAGGTCACGAAGTAATATGTGTATAAATTATTGAATGGGAAACTAATTTGCTCTATAAACTTTTACCTAAAGCACACTAAAATGTTCAAAAAGAGAATAAAGTTAATGAGAGCCTGATCCAATGTTGTGGCAAATCTACTGAAAAAAAAAAAGAGTGACTGACGTTGCTTTCAATTATATCGATTAAAAATTGAAGTTGCTAAAATATACATTTTGATGTTATAATGAATAAAATTCCATCTGGCAGTGGTGAACAGAAAAATTTTATGATCAGCCAAGATACTACATTAATGAAGTGTGATTATTTATCATACTATATAAAATATGACAGAGTCCTGGGTGATGCAAACAGTTAATATGCTCAGCTGCTAACCAAAAAGTTGGAGGTTCAAGTCTACTTGGAGGCACTTTGGAATAAAAGCCTGATGATGTACTCTGAAAAATCAGCCACTGAAAACCCTGTGGAGCACAGTTCTGTTCTGACACTCATGGGGTCGCTGTGAGTTGGAATCAACTGGACAACAGCTGGCAGTGGTGGTATACATGACAGCAAAACATGGTTCTGTAACACACAACTTTACGTTGGTACTCATGCACCGTCACCACGCGTAAATTCTTTACAAACAATGGGATATTTGAAAAGATAAAGTTTTGTTTTAGTACATTTTTAAAAAAAGAATAATAGCAATTCCCTCAAGCTTGTGTTCAAGTGATGATCAAAGGGAATAGTGAGAGACAGCTACAGGAACCAGGGAGGGAGCTGGGTGATCTGTCCAAATTGGAGGAAGCTCTGTTATATGTTGGCTGAAACTATTTAGAAGAAGCTTGAGCCAAAACATGGCTTTTTATAAGGACAAATCCTATTTAATTTATATACTTACATCTTGTAATATTAATTCCTTCAAACGTATTTATTGAGAAGATCCTCTGTGCCAAGGACTTTCCAGGGGCGGCAGTGAACGTCTATCTTCAGATGACCGTCCCTACCTCTATGGACCTGACAGTTCAGGAAACACAGGGAGAACAGGAAATTAAGAAATAATAGCCTGTGAGATGGTGAGAAGTGCTATGGAGAAAAACAAAGCAAGAAAGGGAAAGAGCAAGTGCCAGGGGCAGGGACAGGAGGGCTAGGGCTTGCTATTTTGAACACTGTTATTGGGGAAAGTGTCATTGAAATCGTGACATGTGAGCAGAGTAGAAGGACGTGAAGCTGTGAGCCATGTATCAATAGAAGGACATTCTGGGAAGAGAAAATGTGCACAGGCCCAAAGGTGGGAGCATGGCTGGCACTTTTGGAGAGCATTAAGTAGTTATATGGCAGGAGCAGATTGATGGAAGGAGAGGTGTGGAGATGGGGGTGGAGTGCAAGGAGGCAGATCCCAAAACATCCGGTGGGCCACTGTCAGGATGTTGGTCCTTTCTCTAAGAATGGACAGACACTGCAGTATTTAGACAAAGGAGCGACAAGATCTACTTCCTGAAAGGAGCCCTCTGACTGCTGTGCCGAGACTTTGTGCAGGACGCAAAGACAGAAGGCAGGAGGTTGCTGTAGTGATTCAGGCTCTGACCAGGGTGACTCAGTGGGGTGGTGAGAAGTACGTGCACATATTTGTAAGGTCTGGCTGGGGGGCGGGGGTTGCCTCTGGAACAGATGTGCACTGTAGGGTAAAGAGGGGTAAGAAATGACTCCTTAGTTTTTGGTCATAACAACTGTGAGGACAGAACTGGCATTCATCGGTGGAGAATTCTGTGTGAGGAGCGGAGCTGAGGGAGTGGGAGGTGATCCATTTAGTTCTGCACGTATTAAATGGAGATGGATACCAGACATCCAAATAGCCACACCGAGCAGATGACTGGACATAAAACCTAGAGTTCAGGGAAGATTTTGGGAGTGACCAACTCTACACTAATGGTATGTAAAACCATAAGACTGGATGAGGTCTTCCAGGAAGGACTATAGCTTAGAGGAGGGATCAAAGGACCAAATTCTGCATCACTCCAACACGCACAGATTGTGGAGACGAGGAAGAAGCAAGAAGGGAATGTGAGAAGAGTGACTACAGAGAAAGGGAAGTCCAGGGAAGAAACCGTTTCACGGAACAGGGAGAGCCTCAGCCAAGTCAAATGCTCTTAATATGGTGTGGGCTGAAGAAAAGTCCTATACAGGAGAAAAGCCCACTGAAAAAGGTGGTAGCTTACCTACCTCATCTACTAGTTTATCCTTTGGATCCTTGAACTGTAGCCACAGCAAGCATAGGAAAGAAGGAAGACGTTTTAATGAGATGTTTTCAGACTATAGGCAGGAACATATCAATTTGGGTAAAATTTGCTATTACCACCTGCTTCTAAATTCAGTCGGCTAGGACACCATTTAGTAATTTCTTCAATGAAAGTATATTTTTAGTGACCTGATTGAGTGATGCGTCTACCCAGTGTTTATTTCATAACTGGAATGATGGCATTCTAGAAGGATCTGTTCAAAAATCTCTAAGTGAAAAAAAGTAATAAAAGTGTTTTCCCAGTCATCATTTGAATCCATTCTTGGATTTCCTGTTTACATGAAATATTTACATGGAATGTTTACATGTCTAGGATAAGTGAAAGGAATGACTAAGCTCTAACAGAATGTCTGTAGATTAAGGGACTACGCTACACCTAGTCCCCCCAGCTCTTTGTGGCATGCCCACAGCTGTACTGAGACTGTTCAGTCAGCACACATGGACACGGTGATCTGTAACTTTGTAGCCCTTTTATCTGCCACCCCCCTTTCAGCTCTGACTACCCCAGAGAACAAGCAGGTGTTTGCCAAGTGGTCTGAAAGGTAATCTGTATTTTTGAACTTCCTCAGTCGTGGGCCTGAACCAGCTCCGGCAGCCCCTGGGAGACTCTGCCTGTAGGGCTGGTCTTCTCATTTGCCCAGCTGCTTTGCAGAAGTCAAACAAAATTCTTCCCTTTTAGCTCATTCCTACCTTCCCCTCCTCTACTTGATCTTTTTTGCCCGTGGATTTCAGAATCACATTTATAAGAATGAATTTTTGCATATTCACAGAAAGAATGCTTTTCTTGGTGGCTTTGGGAAGAAGTGGCCCCTTTATTGGCCTGTGGTCTTGGTAAAGATGGGTCACTTAATAACTTCCCATAAAGCCTGGATTTTCTACAATGCAGGCTCTGCAGCTAGTTTGTCTGGAGTCCCTGGGTGGTACAAATGATTAAGCACTTGGCTATTAGACTAAAGGTTGACGGTTCAAGCCCACCCAGAAGTGCCTTGGAAGATAAGCTTGGGGATAATTAGCTGTTATTTCAAGTCACTCGATTTGTTGTTGTTCTTAATTATGCAGATTGTATTTACATAGGTGAAAGCTATGGGAGTAATCTGTAAAATGTGCTTCCTGCTATGTTAAACTGTGTACTGTTTACCTGAGATCACCTAGAAATATCTGCTTGTCATAATACAGTTCAGCATTTCATTCTTTTTCCACATCCACCTTAAATGCCATGAAATGACAGTACCTGGAATGCTTCCTTTAGTCTTTATGTATCATAATTAAACATTAATCTATAACAATAAAAACAAAACATTTTCTTGTCTTTACCTTCTAAATTTTCCACAACGAACATGAATTACTGGTATGAGAAAAAAGAAAAAAAAGAAATACATCACCTAAGAATTTCTACTGTAAATATTTTTATTTTTTGCTGTTCTTTATTTAGTATTGTTATTCAAGGAGCAGAAATTGCTTCCAGTGACTTTTCTAACTGAATGAGGGATCCTGAGGATATCAGTTTTTGGTGAAGACAACGAACACAAAAAAAAAAAAATAAAACAGATACATGTGAACTTTCTCTAGACTACACACACCAGTATAAAACCCAGTAAGTGTGGAAGGCAAAGCGCAGCATACAGAGAGGTTTATAAAGGAGACTGACAGTATGTCTGCATCACGGGGTGCCTAAGTTACATCAGGTGGTCGTAATACATCCTGAGTCGGTCTCTGAGTGAATCTGATTTCTCTGTAGGTAGCATATTCTCTGAAGATAATTCTTAGCGCACTTTAACGTTTTTTAAAATGGACTTTTTATTTGGAATAGTTTTAGGTGTACAGAAAAGTTGCAAAGACAGAACAGATATATCCTTTACCCAGTTTTCCCAGATGGTACATTTGTGACAACTTAATCTTGGTATATTACTATTAACCTAACTACAGACTTCATTTGGACTTCACCAGTTTTCCCACTAATGTCCGATTTCTATTCCAGAATCCAATTGTATTTAGAAATGCAACTTTTGAAGAAAATTAAGACCCCATTTGGAGCTATAAAGACCTCAGGCCTAATGGATAGCTGTTGAGATTTGGAATCAGGAAGAATACATAGAAATAGCACAGAAGTCAGTCTCAGAAAAACCTTGACTTCAAAGATGTAGCCATCATTATGTTTTACTCAAGCAATCATACGTAGGTTTCCAGAGCTACTGTCAGTGTATCTTGTATTTTACTTTATTGTCAAGATCCAACGAGAGATCTTTCAGATCAGATAACACTGAATAACCTGTTAATTATTATATAACCCTAGACTGAGGTGAAGGATAATATCTCTGAGGGGTTTAGTAGTGTCATCTAATGGAGTGTATATAATAATGTTCTGGAAGCCCTGGAAGGTACAAACGGTCAAGCACTGTACTACTAATTGAAAGGCCAGTGGTTCGAACCTACCCAGAGGTGCCTCAGAAGACAGGCCTGGGAATCTTCTTCCAAAAGGTCACTCAGCCTTAAAAACCCTATGGAGCAGTTCTACACTGTGCACATGGCCACCATGAGTGAGAATCGAATCGACGGCAACTAACAAAACACGTAATGTTCTGGGATACAGTCATCTCCTTCCAGTTGATCCTTTGCACCTTTGAACCATAGTCACAACCAGCATCATGATGCTTCTTCATTATTTATTCATCCAAAACATGTATTGGGAATTGGTTATGTGCTAGGCATTGGGCTGAGCTATAAGGACCCAATGGTGTTAAACTGTGTACTGTTTACCTGAGATGACCTAGAAACATCTGCTTATTACAATTTATATGGTAAATTGTAAACATATTTGGATGAACCCAGGCAAGGTAAGTAGGCTTTCCTGTAGAGTGTGATAGGTGCTGACAGAGGGCTCCCTAGATTGCTGTGGAAGGAGCATGGCAGACATGCATGAGGCAGAGGGAACTCATGCAAAAGTCATGAAAGAATGAGGTGGCATGGCCTTTCGATGTTCCAGTCTAGCTGCAGCCCATCCTGGGCAAGGCAGGAACTGGAGATGGATGTGCGGGTGGAGCTCAGAATAACAAGGCCTTATGTGCTGGAGTGGACAGTCTGAGTTAATCATGAAAAGGACAGAGAATCGATGATAAGATTTTTGCTGTGGAAAAATCAGTGTGGCGAATGAATTTCTGGAGGAAAGAATCTGAAGCAGGAAGCTTCTGGCATAGTGTGGTTTAGGCAAGAAACCACAAAGCCCTCCTTCCTCTTCTTTACTTGACCAACACTGAAATCATCCTTTTAAGAGCAAGTTGAAATATCACTTCCTCTGAGAAGCCTTTTTTTTTTCCTGCTGCATTGACATACTTAGTCACTTACTCCCATAGCTCTTTTTCATAACTTGATTATAGTATTTATCATGCAGTGTTGTAAGAACTGTTTCCCATGTCTGTCTCCCTACCACCGTGAGTTTCTCTAGGGCAGGGCCTGTTCTTGTTCATCTCCGCATCTTCAGCATTTAGGACAGTGCCTGGCACAGGGCGTCAGCTCAGATATAAGTGACAGAAAGAATAGTTGTCAATTATGGATAGAACACACGGGAAAGTTGACCTTTCACCTCAAACTAAACCTTCACTATTACCCAAATTAATTTTTGCAAAATTCCACACACAATAATATAATTAGTTCAATTGAGGGAATAAGGAAATGAGACTTAATTAAAGAAGAAATTGTAAAGTCTTTAAGCAATTGATATAGATTAGAGTCGTTCAGTCATATTATGGATAATCCAAGTTTTTGAGTTAGAAAGTAAAAAAGAGAAATATTTATGGTTGCAAACTTGTTGCAGAATATATTATAAAAACCATGTTGTGTGGTTTACCTTGACTATGCTATGTGGACAGAAATTTCTTTAGTTCCAAGAGTTGTAAAACCTGTGTTAGCAAAACCTGTGTTGCTGCTGGGTGCTAAAGTTCTGGGGAAAGAACTTGATTTAGCCTCTTTGGAGCCCCGTGACCTAACTTGTAAATAGTCACCTGAACCAAGGGTCACAATAGCAAATGCCTACAGGCAAGTAAGAGAAATGAATGCATGTGACCAGTGTAAGAAACTAGAATGTTGTAAAGACTCTTGTGTACTGGATTGTGCCTGACCCATCTCAAAGTGGCAACTCCTACTCTGATTCAACAGATTACTGACATGCAGTCTGTCATAACTTTTAATCTTTTGAGAGAAGCCAAACATCTCAATTTTTATTGAAGCTGAATTTTTATATTGACAGTAAGTTTTTAGAAATTGATACTGTATAAGTGAATCCTCTTCCAGCAGTGACAGATGAGGCTGTTTTAAACAAGCCTCCCCACCCCCCACTAGGAACAGCTAGAGAAGCTGGACAAAATATTTTTTAAAAAATATATGAATGCATTGGAAAGCTACCAAGGCAGTGAAGAATTGTAGGGTCAAGATCTGGGAGAGCATGAAAGTCCATAGAGGTGAATTTGGCATTTGGGGCCACTTTTCTTCCTAAAGCTAACTGCCGATTCTGAAAGCTGTGGCTCAGAGGATGAAAACCGAGAGCTTTTGGATAGACTCTTGAGGCTACGGGATCAAGAATTGGAGGTCAGTATATGCTAGAGGGTTGCTATGAGTCAGAATCGACTCGATGGCAATGAGTTTGGTTTGGTTTGGTTTTATTTACAAGGGAATAGGGACCTTTTAGGTGGTCAGTTGGGACCCAGAAGGGCTGTGTCCAGGAATAATGGTGAACTTTTCACAGGAACTGAAGCCCAGATGATCTCCAATCTCTGACTGGATTAGGTGTTTTAGGGTTAATAGTGCCCTTAACCTAGCTTCTTGCCAAAAGCATATGTAAATTCTCTCTAGAGGAATATAGAATCATACAGAGACCCTGAATAATTTTCAAATATAATGTCTGGTAAACAGTAATAACTAGGCAAACAAGGAGAGAGGGTGTAACCTAAAAACCAAAGATAAAACAGGCAATAGAAACAGACCCACTGGGTTCCAGATAATGTAATTATCAGCACAGACTTTAAAACAACCATCACTTACATTTTTAAGGAATTGATAAGATGAAAAATTTCAACAGAGAACTAGAAACAACAATAGTGACCAAAAGAAATTTCCAGAATTAAACACTACATGAGCCATAAGAAATATATATAGGCAATCAGATTTTGAACACTGCTCTAAGCATTCTGATTCTAGATACAGCATAGTGGTACCCATGCAAAAACTGCAGATTCCTTGGTTTATAGTATAGCATAAAACATTTGGCAGAAGTAATGAAATAGAAATGACAAGAGAGCTTTCTTTATGAACTACAAAAGATAGCAAAGATTATAGATTATCAAAAAAAAAAAGAACTGATGAGCTTCAACAATGAATTGAACCTTCAGTGTTGTTGTTAGGTATCATCGAGCCAGTTCTGACTCATAGCAACCCTATGTACAGCAGAATGAGACACAGCCCTGTCCTATGCCATCCTCATGATCATTGTTATGCTTGAGCCCATTGCTGCAGCCACTGTGTCAATCCATCTCATTGCGGGTCTTCCTCTTTCTTGCTGACCCTCTACTTTACCAAACATGATGCCCTTCTCCAGGGACTGATCCCTCCTGATAAAATGTCCAAAGTACATGAGATGAAGTCTTGCCATCTTCGCTTCTAAGGAACATTCTGGCTATATTTCTTCCAAGACAGATACCTTCAGTAGCTCTTACAAATTGGAATTAACCAATCAAAAACTCCCATCCAAAATCATATTTGAAGAGTTTTGACAGGGAAATGCTGAGAGGCAGAAACAGTAGTTTCTATAGTCTATGTAATTAAATAGACCTAGGTTTGAATCCTGGATCTTTTTCTTATTGGCTGGGTAACCTTGGAACAGTTACTAAACTCTCAGAACTTCAGAATCCTCATTTCTAAAGCATGAATAATAATTGATACATTGAAATTAAGAAAATTAGAAAATTTATATAAAGTGACCAAGTAGAGTATGCCAACAGAATAGGCATGATAATTCATTCATAGTTATTGGCAGACAGAGGGTCTTCCACCCAGCTCTCTGTCTTCTCTACACCATCTAAAGTTCTTTTCAACCTGTTGCTTCTAATCACAACATTCTTTACTCTCCTTTTCTTCATTCCTCTTATTTGTTTTATTTTCAGAGAGAAACTCTATATAGGCAACTGTCTCATGTAATTAATTACCATCATGTGGAAATGAGTACATTTTCAAATGTCTGATTTCAATTCATCCTGAGAACACCACAAAATGGCCTTTTTACTTTTCTCACAAACATCAAAATAAAATATCGGTATGGGTTGTAATCTATTAGTTTAGTTTAGTTTTTTTTTTTTTTTTTTACTTCTTTGCCAAAGAGGGGTTACAACTTTATATTTAGTGTGTTTGATAGCTTCCCTTGTGATAAAAAAGACAGTTTAGCAGAGTCCTGAGTCATCAGCAAGACCCCCAACTGATTTAGTCAATGCACGGAATTCTGGCAGAGGAAAAGCTTTTCAATCCATTATCTGGAACCATTATATTTTGGCCATCTTCCCTTCTTCCAACACCTTCTTCTTTTAAGTGTAAATTTTTACCATGTTGAAAGACAAATATAATGATATGCAAATTTTTTTAAAAATGTATATTCTAAATTATTTTGAAATACCCTTTGTGGATGAAATGCTACTTCATAAGTATCATTTGCCAAGTGACTTTCATCGTACTAAAAAAACATATTAGCGAACAATTCTTTTATCAAAAATACAGTATATGAGAAGTTTCAATTTTTAGTCTATGCACTTCAAATATTAATATTTAGGAGAATATATTTACTTCCTTTTAAGTAAAAAAGAAATTGAACCTTTGTTCTTAGAGCTATTTAGCGTTTACTACCTGATCTCTCTTTGTGTATTCTCTGTCTCAATTCTAACATCTCATTTATATAAAGATAGGTTTCCTCCAGGTTAACATCAGAAAAATGGTAATACACCTTCTCCTCACTTATCGACTATCTTGTTCTCTGACATTTCACATTTTACAACAACAGTAAAAATCTACTATCTGACTATTTTGCACATTAATGACATATGTCTGGCAGTAATGAATGCCAAGGTGTGAGGCAAGAGTAACACTGGCTTTGATGGTTAAGGTTATGCATCAACTTGGCTGGGCCATGACTCGCAGTGGTTTGGCAGTTATGTAATGATGTAACATGGCATTTATGTAATGATGGAATTTGGCAATTATGTCATGTAACTTGGCAGTTATATAATGATGTAACTTGGGATTTATGTATTGGGATTTATGTAATGATGGACTTTGGCAGTTATGTAATGATGTAACTTGACAGTTATGTAATGATGTAATTTGGCAGTTATGTAATGATGTAGTCATCCTCCATTTTGTGATCTGATGTGGTCATCCTCCATTTTGCACAACACCTATTCCACATAATGACCTAGTCTTTGGAACCTAACCACGTTGATAAGGAAAGGGTATGTGTCCTTCCCTCCTTGTCTCTTTCTCCTTCCTTTCTTAGCTTTATTTTTTTTAAAGTTTTTAGATTTACAGAAAAAATTACAAAGATAGCACAGATTCCATATATTCCATACCTAATTTCCCATTAACATCTTACGTTAGTATATATAATTATAATTAATGAACCAATGCTGATACACTTTTATGAACTAAAGTCCATACTTTATTCAGATTTCCTTCATTTTTACCTAATGTCCTTTTTCTGTTCCAGGATCTCATTGAGGATACCACATTATATTTAGTTGTCATGCTCCTTAAGACTCCTCTTGACTGCGACAGTTTCTCAGACTTTCCTTGTTTTTGATAGCTTCAGTTTTGAGATTGGGGGGAAAAAAAGACATGCTCATAGGCTGAGAATCACACCCAGTGACTACCTGTCTAGTTGATGCAGGGTTCCCACTCAACTGAAAAATCACGTGGTGAGGGCTGTGAAAGTCCCCCTGGTGCAGCTCCTGAGCCCTGCGGCCCTGCCCCTCACGGTGGCTCTTCTCTGAGACCACTCACCCAGCACCTCCAGGCTGCAGCCCACTCACCCGGCACCTCCAGGCTGCAGCCCACTCACCCGGTACCTCCAGGCTGCAGCCCAATTCTCAAACCACATTCCTGATACTGAACAGTGACGTCTGGCCTCCCCAAACCTTTTCCTGTCCACCTCAGTCTCTCCAGCTTTCCAATATTTTGCCACCAAATGTCCTAACTGCTTCTTTTAACTATCAATGAAGCCCACAGTTTTATCAGCAGAAATCTTGTGCTGCCTCCTAACTCAAGGGCAGAGAAAGCTCAGTCTTCAAAAACCTCAATTGCCTGGTCTCTACTTCCTGGAGACAGGGGAGTTGTTTGTATTCCATCCTCCCTCCAGAATGCCTAACAATTCCTAATGCAACAAAGGAAAAATAAAAATAAAAGCTGAGCTGACATTTCAAAATAGGGTGAATGTTCATATTCTGTTAGACATAATGACAGTAACAGAGATAGCATTGTAACAGAGGTGTGTACATGATGCTAGAGAGGTACAGACGAACGAGAACCTAAATCTACTGCTTGACTGCCTAGGAAAAGGAGGAGGGAGAGGAAAAGGACCAGCAGAGGCTATAAGCCTGTAAGTGCTGGCTTCCCGGCTAGAATTAACAGCCTGAGCAAAGGCACGGGGGCATGAAATAACCTAGTATGTTTAAGGAACTGCCAATAATTTGGAATTGGTGCAGTATAGAGGAAATATGAGGGAACGGTGGCAGGAGATGCACTTGGAAAGGTCAGCAGAAATCAGTCAGATTGGAAAATGCCTTTTGTATCATGCTAAACTTTAAGAAGGCTGTTGAATGCTGTGTGAGGTTCAGTTATCTTGCTGGCAGGTCAACCGGGCTTAAGGTCTAGAAAAGAGTCTGGATGAGGAGGTGTGGAGTTAGTACACTCCCAGAAGAGAGCTCTCATCCAAAGGAAGCCATGGAAATGGACTGGTAAAAGAGCACATTTAAGTCTGGACTTAAAACCAGTTAAAAGCATCTTAGCTTGCTGAGCCTGCACGTTAGCTAAGTAAGAGTTCACAATTCAAGACTTAAGACTAGGTTACAGGAGACCTTACAACTTGGCTGCCTGTCCGAGTTGCTCTTTGGACAGAGAAGTCCAGAAGACTATTTGCCCTCTAGTGGTGACCACAAAGCACTTTCTACTTTGCTAGAGACAGTGTTACGGTATACAGTGCAGGCCGTCTCAGGAAGCTATCAAGTCACAGGTTTCATGAAGCTGTTTGAATTAGTACTTAAACATCTAGCTTAACACATACACTTAGTATGAATTATTCAAAACAGAAAAAAAGATGATGCTTAACAATAATCAATCACGCACACCACTAGGATATCACACTTACTGCAATTACTCAGTAATATGAAGGTCACTATGAGTCGGAATCGACTGGACGGCAATTGGGTTGGCTTTTCTGGTGTTCAACACAACTGTTCAATATCATGTTTGATGCGATATGATAGGAGAGTAACACTGTATCATAAACGACACTTTAGCTAAGATTTTTAAGTGTGGTGACATGTATTTTTAATGTGCAGCACAGGAAGATATATGGAAGTAGAGAGATAAGTTTCCCTGAATATCCAAGAGTCTATTTTAGGTTCTCTGATCTGTCCACTTAGATTTTAAACTTGCCATCCAGAGAACGTTGGCCATCCTATTTTGCATTATAGACTTTCCTGTTCTCCCCACTCCCCACGCCCCACATTAAGTGGTTTACATCCTATCAAGGAAGCTTTGGTATCAGTTTTTAATCTGTAAAATTTTCAGTCTTTTGAGAAGTATTTTTTCCCCTGCCTTTGCTAAAGCCGTTTCACAGAAGGATCTCATTATTTATTTATAAGGGTAAGTCTCCGGAATAAGGTTAACGTTACTGCTGGCCTACTATTGCCTCTGCACACATGAATACATCCATAATTGATGGAATGGTCTAACCAGTGTTGCAGCCAGAACAAACCTAAGGTCAGATCTCTAGGAGAGCAAATCATGTCATTATTTTTGATAAGAAATAAATAAGAGCGGAAGTTTAAAATTACCTGAAAGGAGGTGTACAGCTGGGCTGGGTAGAGGGAAAGCAAGGAGTTGTGGGAAAGAGGAGAGAAAGCCGATGGGCGGGGGGAGAAAAGCAAGTCTAGAAGAGTATTTTGAACTATGCCTTGCTAAGAAAGTGCCTTTTGTTTCCTTTCTGAGTTGTCTCTCTTGTTGAGGTTGGTTAATGATTGACCACCACTGCTAGCCTTTTTCACTGGCAGTTAGGCCCTCAAAGAAACTGAAAATCTTTGAGAAACAATGGGATTAAACTGCTGTAGGAAATCCTGGGCCGATGAACATCAGACAGGCAGATGAAGTTTTTCCTGGAAAGCTTCAGCTCTTTCCCTCTCTCAGAGGTGACGCTGATCTCTAATTAGAGTTCTCTTCTGTCCAGTGATGACTACTGATGAGGACATAGAGCAACTGACAGAGAAAAATATTCATCCTTTGTGGCAAAGAGGGGGAAAAAGCAGGTTACAAAATATGTGCATAGTATGGTATTTGTTTAAAAAAAGGAAAAAGTATCTGTGTATATTTATATATAGAAAATCAGCTGGAAAGCTTTGCCTAAATGTTAATAGGGATTGTCTCAGGGTGGTGGAATTATGGGTAATTTTAATTCCTGCCCCCTCTTTTTTAGTTACCTGTATTTTCCAAAATTAAAATAAATAGGAAGGCAAATATTTTCTTAAAACAGAAAAAGTAGTTACATTGTAGATAGATAACTTTGTAAATTCTCAGTTATTAATCTGGATTTAAAGAAATATTTAAAATCCCACAGGGACTAGAAAAAATAAAAATTGAAAGCTAATCTGATTTTAGAGTGGCATAAGGTTTTTTTATGCACTAAAGCAAACAAACAAAAAACATAAAGAAAAAGATTGATCTATTTTGCCACACAATTTTTTAAAGCCTCTATAGGTTAAGAGGAAATAATGTTTAAATAGGGATTAAAGACATACCAAACTGAGATAAAATATTCAAAATATATTAAAAAAAAAAAAAAAAAGCCAAACTCATTGCTGCTGAGTCGATTACGACTCACAGTGACCTTATAGGACAGAGTAGAACCGCCCCATAGGGTTTCCAAGGCTGTAATCTTTATGGAAGCAGACTGCCACATCTTTCTCCCATGGAGCGGTTGGTGGGTTTAAATTGCCCACCTTTCAGTTAGGAGCCAAGCACTTAACCACTGTACCACCAGGGCTCCTAAAGTTCAAACTAATTAATAATTCAAAAATTAATACTAAAATAATAGATATCCCATTCTACCAAATGGACAAAGATTTATGGGGAAAAAAAGATATTTTCCAGTGTTGTCAAGGTTTCAGAGGAATTGGTACTTTTATATCATACATGTGAGAACATGAATTGCTACAAACTTTCTAGATGGCTATTTATCAGTAAATATCACAAATCTTAAATATTTATAGTCACGCGTCACTTAACGTCCACGATATACTCCGTGAAACAGGACGTTATGTGATTTGGACGTTGTACGAACATGTCTACATCGTGAGCAACCGCATTCACTGATTTTCCACCTTAATGTTGTTTAGTAACCTTTTGTTTCCCTTCCAAATCGATACCTCTCCTTTGCCTCTTTCTGCTACTACCACTAGCACTGGCTTTGCTGTGTTTGGGAGCCATGATGCACTTCACAGTAATATTTCTGAAAGAAAATTAGAAAGATAATGCTCCAACACTCGAGACGCTCTATACACGAGATCGGATGCCGCTGTCTATGAGTCAAAGCCTACACTGTTATACCGTAAGCTTTTCATTTGTAAATAGGGAAAAACCACATTAAAATAATCATAGATAAAAAAAAACAACCCAAAACCATTGCCATTGAGTCGATTCTGACTCATAGCGACCCTATAAAGCAGAGTAGAACTGCCCCATAGGGTTTCCAAGGAGCAGCTGGTAGATTTGAACTGCTGACCTTTTGGTTAGTAGCTGAGCTCTTAACCACTGTGCCACCAGGGCTCCAGCAATACAAAGTACAGTTCAGTACATACATAAGCCAGTAACAGGCGTTTATTATGACTCTCCAAACATATGTATTATAGGTTATATACGTACTGTGCCGTTACACGCCTGGCAGAGCAATTGCTTTGTACATGAAGATACATGAGATACATGTGTTCCGTGCAAGAAGCTGTTGCGTTCCCAATGTCCAGTTACGGCTGCTATGTCCCATTCTCCGACTGAGATCTCTGAACTCTATTATAACCTTAGGAGCCCTAGTGGCACAGTGGTTAAAGCACTCAGCTACTAACTGGAAGGTCAGCCGTTTCAACTCACCAGCTGCTCCACTGGAGAAAGATATGGCAGTCTGCTTACCTAAAGGTTTTAGCTTTGGAAACTCTATGGGGCAGTTCTAGACTGTCCCATAGGGTCGCGATGAGTCAGAATCAACTAGATGACTTCTTTTTTTTAATAACCTTATGGGACCACAGAAGTATATGTGGTCTGATGTTGCCTGAACAGATGTTATGTGGCCCATGACTGTACTTTTCAATCCAGCAATCCCATGCCTAGGGAATTTATCTTCAAGAAAACTATCAGGAATGTTAATACGTACTCTTTAAAAGATCCAGTAATTTCACTTGTAGGAATTTATCCTGTGGAAAAAACTCGAACATGTGTAAAATGATGCATATAGAAGGTTATCTGTGCAGCTCTGTCACAGCAAAAGATTGGAAGCAACCAAAATCACCATCAACAGGAATAAGATAAATAAGTGCAGTATTTTCAGACGGTAGACTATTATGCAGCAATAACAAAATAAAAGAGGATATGCTGATATAGGAAGACCTCTAAAATATTTTTTAAATAAATATAAAAACAAGATATGGAACACTGTTTATTCTATCATAGGTCTACAGAGGAGGGGAAGGATAGGAATATATTTGTACTTGCTTTTATATTCTACCCAAAAAAGATAGCCAAGAAATTAGTAATAGTGGTGTCTGTGGGAGTGTGAGAGGGAAACTAGGCAGATTAGCACACGAATGGGAGGGAGAATATTCCCTTTTGATTTTTGAATCACCTGAATATATTATTTCTTAAAAAACTAAATAAATGAATTTAATTCTAAAAAATACTCCTAAAATGTAACCTCTAAGATGGTGTGGAGAAAAAGCAACTACTTCTTAAATGTCCAAAACGAATAGACTACCTTATCTTGAAATTAACTACACTTAACTCTTCCTCTTTGAGAGAATTTTTTTTTTTCCTCTGGACATCCTCATACCTGAGAAAGTACCTCACACACAGGTGCTCAATTAATTTTAGAGGAATAAATGAACCAATGAGGGTGTAAAAGTTATGTCACCAAGGAAACAGCCACAGGCATTTCTTTAAACATTCAAGTTTTTTTTTTTTTTTTTTAATTTTTCAGCAAAAAACTAAACTTATTTTCAGACAAGAATCAAAATAAAAGTCCCAAGGGTCCAAGTAGCTATTTTTAAGTATTTACGTCTTTCACGGGATCTAAGCCTAAAGAGGCTGTTAATATAGATTATTAAAGCAAAATTTAAATCCAGTAAAATGACTGCAAGGCAACACACAGCCACACTCGGGTACCATATAGGTTCATAAACCAGGTTTATCATTTCCATTCAATAATGTGCCAAATCACTTTTCCTTTTGGTGCCAATAAGAGATATCAGGGTATGCTCACAACTAAGGTGTGACAGTTAATGAGGGATAGGAGACATTGAACTTAGAGAAATGTGCTATAAACCACCAAAATCCACCACACAACCCACCGGTTATTAAACATGACCTAGTTCTAGTATAACAGTGAAACCTGAAGGGAATGTTCAGGGGCAGAGATGACGTTTATGAAATGAGCTTGTGCCGACGTATTACGTTGGTGATCCTCACCACCGGCTGTACATTCTAACTACCTGGGGAGCTTCTAAAAATACTAATGCCAGGGCTCCACTCCCAGAGGTTCTGATGACATTGGTGTGGGGCAGAGCCCAGGCATCTCTATTTTTTAAAAGCTTCTGGAGTGATGCTGATATGGTCAGGGTTGAAAAACACTGTAGTGGAGGGATATCTTTTCTTTCTCTTAAAGGAAAATACAATCAGCTGGTTCCAGACAGTGCAATTTAGGGAAACACAAAATCTCTCAGATTAAACCCTTCCCTTTACTGTCTCGTCTCCCTAGCTGAGACCTTATCCAAAACTCCACATTTAAATTATTAATATTATTTCCTATAGTCTGTCTTTCTGGTCTTCATTCCTCCCTCATATTTCCACCCTGCCCAACATGGACAAATGGTTTTCCTTCTATCAGGGAATCTATCTACAGGATGTAGGCAATCTAACTTCCTCATCTTGACTTCCAGTTGGAGCTCTGCTATCACTGATCTGCTGCTCAGTTCCCTCCTCTGAGTCCCTCTGAGAAACTCAGTCCCTCTAACCACATTAGTTGGGACTGATGACCTCTATGGTTCCTTTCAGTTCTAAAATTATAAATGCTCTGGTTCATTGTCTTTCTATCCCCCCACCAGGTAATAGCCAATCTCATCTTTTGCAGTTCCCCAAAACAGTCCTTCGTTGAAGCCGAATGAAATCCTCCCCACTGCCTGATTTATTTCTTGGCTCCTTCCCACCAACGCCATAATTTATGTTGCTGTTTCCTCTCCTGGGAGCCTTTTCATTCCCTCAGCCTATCACATTCTCAATCACCTAGCTCAAACTCACCTCCTCTGGAGGCTTTCAGGATTGATTTCCTCTACATCCATCACGTTCTTACTTGAAACACTTCTTGGTACTTTACAGTCTGTTGTTAGTTGCAATGGAGTCACTCCTGCTCATGAGGACCCCAAGTGTGCACAGCACAACTGCTCCATAAGGGTTTCAAGGCTTTGACCTTTCGGAAGCAGACTGCCAGGGCTGTTTTCTGAGGCGTATCTGGGTGAGTTCGAACCACTAACCTTTCTGCAGTTGTTGAGCACTTAACCCTTTGCACCATCCAGGGACTTCTATCTGTGTAGTCTAGGACTTCTTTCCTGAAATGTGGTCCATGCTCCAGCAGTATCGGCATTATCTGCATGCTGGTTAGAAATGCAAAATCCCATCCCCACCCCGAGTCTGCATTTTAATATTGTCTATCTTCTAATTTTATCCAAAAAATTCCACTACAACTTCTAATACATACTATCCACATAGCAGGTACCCCGAAGAGTTTGTTGAATGAATGAGTGATGGTGGTATATACCAAATACAACTATAAAGATTCAGTTTCAAAGGTTGATCAATAAAACGACGGCGTTGTTCGTTGCCATGGAGTCAGGTCTAGCTCACGGCAATCTCACGTCCAACGGAATGTCCGGTCCTGTGCCGTCCTCATGATTGTTGGTATGTTGGAGTCCATTGTTGCAGCTACTGCGTCAGTCCATCTGCTTGAGCGTTTCCCGCATTTTCTCTGACCCTCTACTTTCTAGCGATTGGTCTTTCCTGATGATGTGTTCAAAGCGAGAGAGCTGAAGTCTCGGGTCCTTGCTTCCCAAGTAACACTTTGGCTGTATTTTCTTCTAGAATGATTTGTTCATTCTTTTGGCAGTCCACGGTGTAGTCAATATTCTTCACCAACACCACAGTTCAAATGCATCAGTTCTTTTTTCCTTATCCAACTTTTGCATGATTATGAGGCAACTAAAAAGATCATGGCTTGAATCTGACGCACCTTAGTCATCAAAGTGACATCTTTGCTGAAACTATAGTCTCAGAGAACATCTTACTGGGTCTCATTTTACAGATGAAGAAACGGAAGCTCAGGGAGGAAGATGACTCTCTGGCACAAGGGCTGATGTTACTGACATCTGCTATAACATTCAGGCCATGCTCTCTAGTTTTCCAGTTTCAGTAACAATATATCCCCAATCTCCAACACAGCCAAAAACCAAGAAAGCCCCCAGAAGAGATGTTCAGGAATTTAAGGGCATTCATTTTATGCAAGCGTTTGTTGCTATTGTGTGCTGTGGAGTCCGTTCACTCACAGCGACCCTGCAGGCCAAAGCTGAACTGCCGCATAAGGTTTCCAAGGCTGTAATGTTCATGGGAGCAGATGCCTCATGCAGCCGCTGGTGTGTTGGAACCAGCGACCTTTCAGGTAGCAGCTGAGCACTTAACTATTGCGCCACCAGGTTTCAAACCTTTATTCAAAGACTCTTGCCTCCGGCATTGTAGATTACCCACCAATTTACAGTCCTCACCAAGTGCCAGAGAGAGAGGGCTACGTGCTGGGGGTTCAGAAATGGCCATGAGCCAGTGCTTGGCCTCCTGGAGGTCTCCGATGGACAGACGGCAGGACAGAGGAAAGACAGGAGGACTGAAAGGGCAGGGCTCTTCAAGGCGCTGGAGACCACCACTACGGAATAATGGTAGAAAATGCAGCCGGTTTCAAGGCCAAATCACGCGTCCGTCACATTTCTTTCTTCCCTGGTCAATTCTGAGCTTTTCCGAGCAGTCTGATTTTTTTTTTTTTGATACCCAGCACAGTGCACAATAAAACTGCAGTGAATTCAACACCTTCCAAGTCCATTTTATCTACAAGTTCCTTTTTATTCCCTTTTTAAATAAATAGCACAGCCGCAATCAGTGGAAAAGAAATCCTAACTGACCCCCGGCTCGTGGGCCTCCCGCAGAGTGCGCGCCCGTGGGGGCGGCTGGCAGAAAACCAGGGCTGCGGTGGCGACCCGGAGCCCTGCGCTCCGAGCGGGCGGGGGGGCCGAGGCTGGAGCCGGAGGGCGGGGGGGAGGGGCCCGAGGCTGGAGCCGGAGGGCGGGGGGGGGGGCGAGGCTGGAGCCGGAGGGCGGGGGGGAGGGGCCCGAGGCTGGAGCCGGAGGGCGGGGGGGGAGGGGCCCGAGGCTGGAGCCGGAGGGCGGGGGGGGGGGGGGGCGAGGCTGGAGCCGGAGGGCGGGGGTGGAGGGGCCCGAGGCTGGAGTCGGAGGGCGGGGTGGGGGCGAGGCTGGAGCCGGAGGGCGGGGGGGTGGGCGAGGCTGGAGCCGGAGGCCCGGAGTGGGGGGGCGAGGCTGGAGTCGGAGGGCGGGGTGGGGGGCGAGGCTGGAGCTGAAGGCCCGGAGTCGTGGGGCGAGGCTGGAGTCGGAGGGCGGGGGCGGGGCGGGCGGAGGCGCATTCCCGCCCCCACCCCCCGCGCCGCGCCCCTCCCCCCGCGCCCCTCCCCCGACCGACAGCTGATTCATTGGCTCGGCCGCCCAGACTGCCTGGCGCCGGCCGCGTGACGTCACCCATTCACGAGCCCGCCTCTCCCCTCCGCTGGCGCCGGCCGGGCGGTCGCCGTGGCAACGCAGACGCCAACCCGCACAATGACTTCCAGCTGTAGCCGCCCAGCCAGCCCGCGCGCTCGCTGGCCTGCTGGCTCTGGGCTTCGGAGCGCGGGGGTGTTTCCCCCCCCCCCCTCGGCTCCCGCGGGTTCCCCCTACAGGGCAATGCACTCGCTCTAGTTTTCTAGGGCTCTGGTCCCAGTACCTTCGGCAGCGCTGTCGCGCGCTCCCTTCTCGCTCGCCGTCTCCTTTGTCGCTGGGTTTTGCTGGGCAGCATCCCACGCTCGGTTCGGCAGACATACTGGCGGTTGGGTTTAGCCTTTGCAGCGCTAACACCTGCAGAGTCGAGGCTCCTGCCAAAAGGCATAAAGCGAAGAAGGAAAAAAAAAAGTTGTAATAGCAAAAATGATAAACCTCAGCTGTCTTCGAAAAGAATGTCAGAACACGTGTTGGCTACCTCCTATAATCACAAAACAGATTTCTTTTGAGATAGTTTGCACTATGTCCTGTTAAAACGTCATGATTCTTATTTTGCTTCTAAAACAGAACTTCACGGCAGTTAGAAATTTACTTTAAAGGACTCTTCCAACGTGATAAATCGTTCTAGAACAGAAAACGAATCTAGGAAGTTGTAGTGCTATAAACCAGAATGGAGGAATGCGTGCGAGGGTCGTATCTGGAAGGAGAGAGGGAGAAGATCGGTGGTCTTGGTTTAGCAAAGCAAACAGTTCTGCACGCAATCCACTCTCTTCTTCCCCAGCACTCAAAGTCTATCAAAAAAAAGCCCTGAAGGTGGGAAAACAGAGCCATCGCTGTTGACCAGACTTGGGAGGGAGGTAATGCCTCGTGCTTCATTTTCACTTTTTTGCCAGACCTCTTGCTTCAAAACAGCTGCGTTGTTGGAAGTCAGTCCACGACCCAGAGCTAAGCGCGACACTCCCGCGGAGAGCAAAATGGCTTTGTTGAAGCTGCTTATCTGTACAATCAGTGAGTCCAGAAGACGCAAACTCTCTTCCCAGCTCTTGCAAAAATACCTCCGGTACAGTAGGTAGATTTCACCTGCATATACATTTTGTTCCCCATTTTTGCTCTATGATCTGGAAAAGAAATGCTTTTTGAATTGTATAAGATTTATGTCTGCTGTAAACATTGCTTAATATTTTGCTCTTGATTTAAACGAAGTTTTATTGAATATTGCAGTCTATATAGTGTACTGGATGACTTCCTTTGTCCACCTGATCTTCTCTGTTACCAATGTGTATCGTCTCCTTCTCCCTCAAGTGTACTTAATCTTTGCTTTCTTTGCGCAAAGTCTTTGGTTGCAAGTCATAAGCCTGAGGCAAATAAAATTCCAGTAATTTCAAAAAACAAACAAAAAAAAATACTTCCGGTAAAAACAAGCCGTTTGGATCTTTCTTATTTTGATAGTCCGGATTTTAGCACACGCTTCTTTCCCTTTTTGTATACTTGGTCACATCCTCAAACAGATTTTAAAACCTTTTGCAGGTAGGAAGGACACATTCCTAAACTTTTAAGCCCCTGGCCCAGCTGAGTAGATGCAGAGGAAGTGTCATTTGATGATGGTGGTAAAAAACGATTAATAACTACTTAAGCATTTAATTGGTCAAGTCGTCCTTTGTTGGCTCAAAATGGTGGTCATTCTTGGCTTCTACGTATGTCTTGAACACGCCTCCCAAACACTTCAATACAAAAGGACTAGTAGGTAGTAGATGGTGATCGTTAGTAAAATTAACCAATGCATTAGAATTCATAGTCAAGAAAGGAATAACGTGTTTTTCACGAGTTTCCCAGGGGTTACTGCTGTTAATATTCAGCAGTTTGTTTGTTTTTTTTAAAAAAGGCCCAAAAGTCTCTGATTTTGTTTCCCATCAAAAGATGAGAACTCAGTGAAAGATTAATTTTCTAAAATTTCTGCATATTTAAATGTGATTGTAATTGATTCCTAACGTTTTAAAATTAGAACATTGATACCGAATGCTTTAGAATCCAAAGAACAGTCTCTCAGGGCTGGCGTTTTTGTATAAAATGGTCTATAACATAATGGATGACTGTCCCCATCCACATTATTTGGATTAACTTGAATGCCATGTTTCAGCATTGGGGAAGGGGGGTACAGGAAATAAAACGAAAATAGGCCTGTGTGTTGTTTTCTCCTCCTATCTTGTTGTTAGGCGTCATCGAGTCAGCTCTGACTAACATCAACCTTATGGATAACAAAACAAAAAGTTGCCCAGTCCTGCACCATCCTCACAGTGGTTGCTAATCATATACATTGTTGTGGCCGCTGTGTCAATCCGTCTCATTTAGGGTCTTCCTCTTTTTTGCTGACCTTTAACATTATGAAGCATGATGTCCTTCTCCAGCAATTGGTCCCTCCTGGTGACATACCCAAAATAAGCAAGACAAAGTCTCGGTGTCTTCACCTCTAAGGAACATTCTGACTGTACTTCCTTTAAGATAGATTTGTTCATTCTTCTGGCAGTCCATGGTATACTGAGTAGTCTTCACCAACACCGTAATTCAAACGCATCAATTCTTCTCTGGTCTTACTTTCTCATTGTCCAGCTTTCGCATGCCTATGAGCCTACTGAAAAGACCATGGCTTGGGACAGGTGCACCTTAGTCCTCAAAGTACGTCTTTGCTTTTTACCACTTGTAAGAGGTCTTTTGCAGCAGATTTGGCCAAAGTAATATGTCGTCTGATTCTTGACTACTGCTTCCATGGGCATTGATTGTTTCTGTCTTAAAACCAACAAACATATTCACAGGTGTTCCACTCACCTGTCGTTTCAGTAACAGCACTAGGTGTCACTGGTCCTGAACCCTAGCCACACTTTAGAACTACCTATCCAACTTAAAAACACACAGTTGGCAAGACTCCTTCACCAGAGATTTTTATTAACTTGGCCTGCGATGTGGCTTAGATACCAATTTTTTTTTTTCAACTTTTCATTTTGAATTAATCATAGAGTCACAGAGGTTGCAAAGATGGTCCGGAGAAGTTCCATTTACCCTTCACCCTGTTTCCACCCGGTTTTACATTTTAAATAACTCTTGTTGTTAATTGGCATCGAGTTGACTGTGACTCATGGTGACCCCATGGACAACAGAACAAAGTGTTGCCTGGTCCTGTGCCGTCTTCATGATTGTGGTATGCTCTGGTCCATCGTTGGGGCCAGTATGTATTTTGAGCGCCTTCCAACCTAGGGCACTCATCTTTCAGCACTGTATTGGACAATTTTCTGTAGTTATCCATAGAACTTTCACTGGCTAATTTTTGGAAGTAGATTGCCAGGCCTTTCTTCCTGGTCTGTCTTAGTCTGGAAGCTCCACTGAACTCTGTTTACCGTGGGTGACCTTGCTACTATTTGAAATGCCAGTGGCATAGCTTCCAGTGTCATAGCAACATGCATGCCACCACAGTGTTACAAACGGATGGTGGATAACATAACTGTAGTACAAAAATAAAACCAGGAAATTGACATTGGTATAAACTGTATGTGGAGTTCTGTCATTTTATGTGTAGAATCGTATAGGTTTCGCATTATCACATGTAACCATTACTACAATCATACAGAACTGTTCCAACATCACAACGCTCTCCCTCATGCAACCCTTCTGTAGTCGGCCCCTGTCTCTCTCTCTCTCTCTCTCACACATCATCATCATCATCCCTAATCCTTGGCAACTACTGAGCATGCATAATTTTGTCATTTCAAGAATGTTTTATGAATTGAATCTTAGGGTTGTGACCTGAGATTTTTTTTTTTCAGTCAGCATAATGCCCTTGAGATCCATCCAAGTTATTGCATGTATCAAGAATTCATTCCTTTTTATCGCTGAGTAGTGGTCCATGGTATGGATGTGCTAAGGTTTGTTTAACCATTTACCTACTGCAGGACGTTTTGGTTGTTTCCGGTTGTTGGCTATTGTAAATAAAGGTACCTTGTTACTGCTGAGTCCTGGTGAATGTCTTGACTCTCCACTAAGCCTCTTCTCACACCACTCCAGTGGGGAGGGGGAGACAGCTATGCTACTGTCGGCTGGAGTGAAAGTCTAGGTGCCCCACGTGGTCTCCATGGACACCATGGTTGGGGAAGGAGACATCTTCTTGCCTGGTGGGGTGGAAGTCCAACTCCCTATTGTCTGTCTCTGACACCACCCTGGTGGTGAAAGTCGAGGCTCGTACTTGGCCTTTGCTGTTGGGGGTGGGGGTGGAGCCATAGTTTTCTCTGTGGTGTTTGGCTGGGTAAAGCAGTTATTGTCTAAGCATTTTCTGTCCGGCTAGGCTGCCCCTTTCTTGTCCTTTGGAGAGAGCATGCTTTTGTTAGGGTCCTTGTTGTCTGTGCCCAGTGGTGTTTTTGAGTTGCCAGCTTCTTCAGCACCTAGTCCAGAATATCTGAGGCAAAAAGAGAACCTGGGAGATTCCCCATCGTCTCGTCCCTCGAGGCCTCAGGTCCCTCTAGCCAGTTTGCCGCCTTCTCTTTGCCCTCTCCAGTCTTATGTTTGCTTTGTAAATGACGTTCAGGGTTTGTCGTTGTGCTTCGGAGGAGAGAGAGGGGAAACTGCTTCTACTTCGTCTTTCCAGAAATGGAAGACCCAGTGTTTTTACAAAATTCCCTAGGTGATTCTAAAATAGTACAGCCAGAGTTGAGGACCACTGAGACACACATACCTTATTTAACATTGCAAATTACGGGCGGGGACAGTCTCAGTTTCTATTTCTGTTGGGTTTGAAGCTATTTTCAAATTTTAGTATATATGGATTTCCTCTTGCCCAACTGTGAAAATTCTTTGAGTGGCAGAACAACACTTTCTTGTTCTTTGGATGACAGCTGAGGCCCAACCAACCCCTACTCGTTGTTGTTGAGTTGATTACAACTCATAGTGATCCTACAGGACAGAATAGAACTGCCCCATAGGGTTTCCAAGGCGCAGCTGGTGGATTCAAACTACCAGCCGTTTGGTTAGCAGCCAAACACTTAACCACTGCGCCACCAGAGCTCCCAGCTGAGGCCACTGGCATGGAAAAGGTTTTTTTTTTTTTTTTTTTAATATATATTTTATTGTACTTCAGGTGAAAGCTTACAGAGCAAATAGTTTCTCATGAAATAGTAGTACACATGTTGTTTTTTGACATTGGTTAACAACCCCACAACATATTAAGCCTCTAAATTCTCAACCTTTTTTTTTGATGAAAATTACAGATGGCCAAAGATACACCGTTTCAAAAATTTCTACATTCACAGTTCAGTGACATTGACTACGCTCTTCCAACTGTGCTGTTATTCTCACATAAGATGAAGGCTTACAGAAAAAATAGTTATTCATTTAACAGTTACTACACATGTTGCCCTATGACAATGGTTAACAATCTCACAGCACATCAAGAATATCCTTACTCCACCTTGTGTTCCCTATCACCAGGGGGCTTCCTTGTCCCCTTCTGTCTTCTGGACCTTGTCAGTGGACTATTGTACCTCTTTAGTCTCATTTGTTTATTTATTTATTTATTTATTTATTTATTTTTATTTTATTTAAACACCATTTCAAAACTTTTTACTTACACATTTAAGTGATATTGACTATGCTCTTCCAATTGTGCTGCCATTCTCGCCCAAGATGAAGGCTTACAGGACAAAACAGCCTCCCATTTAATAGTTACTACAAATGTTGCCCTATAGCAGTGGTCAACAATCTCACAATACATCGACAGTGTCCTTATTCAATTTGTGTTCCTTATCATCAGTTTCCTACTCTCCCTCTGCCTTCTGGCCCTTGTCACCGGACTCCTGTACATCGTTAGTCCCATTTAGTTTTACTGGGGTGTCCATTCCCAGGCTTAACATCGAACCTTGAAGGTAACTTCCCCTCTGAGCTGAAAGGGTGTCTGGGGGCCACACTCTCGAGGTTTCTCTAGTATTCTTTAGGCCAGTAAATCTGGTCTTCTTTTTTTTTTTTTTTTTTTTTTTTTTGGGAGTTAAAATTATACTCTACATCCTACTCCAGCTCTGCCCAGAACCCTCTGTTGTGATCCTGGTCAGAGGAGTCATTGGTGGTAGCCGGGCACCATCCAGCTGTACTGGGCTCAGTCCCGTGGAGGCCTTGGTAGCTGTGGACCATTAGTCCTTCGGACTAATCTTTTCCTTGTATCCTGTTCTCTTCGTTCTCCCTTGTTCCCGAAGGGATGAGATCAGTGGAGTATCTTAGATGGCCGCTCATAGGCTTTTAAGACCCCAGACACTACTCACCAAGGTAGAATGTAGAGCATTATCTTTATAAGTAGTGTCATGCCAATTGAGCTAGATGTTCCCCGAGATCATGGTCCCCAGAGCCCTCCGTCCAACAACTTAGTCCCTCGGGGGGTTTGGATGTGTCTATAGGGCCTCCATGACCTTTCCTTGTGCAGGTTGTGTTAGTTTCCCCTGTACTATGTACTATCTCATCTCTCACCCAAGTTACCACTTACCTATTACCTATTTAGTATTCCCCCCCCCTCCCATCCCTGGTAACCAACAAGGATTGTTACATTTTGCATGTGAATTTTTTCATGGGTTTTTACAATAGAGGTCTCATACAATATTTGTCCTTTTGTGATTGACTTATTTCACTCAGCATGATGTCCTCCAGTTTCATCCATGTTATGAGATGGTTCACCGATTCATTGTTCTTTCTCGTTGCATAGTACTCCATTGTGTGTATGTACCATAGTTTGTGTATCCATTCGTCTGTTGATGGACATCGAGGTTGTTTCCATCGTTTTGCTATTGTGAATAATGCTGCCATGAACATAGGTGTGCATATGTCTATTCGAGTGATGACTCTTATTTCTCTAGGATATATTCCTAGGAGTGGGATTGCTGGATCGAATGGTACGTCTATTTCTAGCTTTCTGAGGAAACGCCATATCATTTTCCAAAATGGCTGTATCATTTTGCATTCCCACCAGCAGTGTATAAGAGTTCCCGTCTCCCCGCAGCCCCTCCAACATTTGTTATTTCCAGTGTTTTTGATTCGTGCCAGTAATGCCGGGGTGAGATGGTATCTCATTGTGGTTTTAATTTGCATTTCTCTAATGGCTAGTGATCGCGAGCATTTCCTCATGTGTCTGTTGGCCATTTGAATGTCTTCCTTGGTGAAGTGTCTGTTCATTTCCTTTGCCCATTTTTTGATAGGATTGGTTGTCTTTTTGTTGTAGAGGTGTTGGATTTTCTTGTAGATTATGGAGATTAGACCTTTGTCTGACTTGTACTGTCCAAAAATTTTTTCCCAGTCTGTAGGTTCTCTTTTAACTCTTTTGGTGAAATCTTTTGAAGAGCATAGATGTTTGATTTTTAGAAGATCCCAATTATCTAGTTTATCTGTTGGGTTTTTTGTGTTGATGTTTATGGTTTGTATCCTGTTAATGCCATGTATTAAGGTCTGAAGTGTTGGTCCTATTTTTTCTTCTATGAATTTTATAGTTTGAGGCTTTATATTCAGGTCTTTGATCCATTTTGAAGTAGTTTTTGTATATGGTGTGAGGTATGGGTCCTGTTTCATTTTTCTACAAATGGATATCCAGTTTTGCCAGCACCATTTGTTAAAAAGACTGTCTTTTCCCCATTTGATGTATTTTGGGCCCTTGTCAAAAATCAGGTGACCATAGGTGGATGGATTTACATCTGAGTTCTCAATTCTGTTCCATTGGTCAATGTCTCTGTTGTTGTACCAGTACCAGGCTGTTTTGAGTACTGTAGCTGTATAGTAGGTTCTCAAGTCAGGTAGTGTGAGTCCTCCAACTTTATTCTTCTTCTTCAGTAGTGCTTTACTTATTCGGGGTTTCTTCCCTTTCCATATAAAGTTAATAATTAGTTTTTCCATCTCTTTGAAGAATGTTGTTGGTATTTGTATCGGAATTGCATTGTATTTGTAAATTGCTTTAGGTAGAATTGCCATTTTCACAATGTTGAGTCTGCCTATCCATGAGCATGGTATGTTTTTCCATTTATGTAGATCCCTTTGGGTTTCATGCAGCAGTGTTTTGTAGTTTTCTTTGTATAGGTCTTTTATATTCCTGGTCAGATTTATTCCCAAGTATTTTATCTTTTTAGGGGCTATTGAAAATGGTATTGATTTCCTGATCTCCTTTTCATCGTTCTCTTTACTGGTGTATAGGAATCCAACTGATTTTTGAATGTTTATCTTGTATCCTGCTACTCTGCTGAATCTTTCTATTAGTTCCAGTAAATTTCTCGTGGAGTCTTTAGGGTTTTCTATGTATAGTATCATATCATCTGCAAACAGGGAGAGTTTAACTTCTTCATTACCAATTTGGATGCCCTTTATTTCTTTCTCTTGCCTTACTGCTCTAGCGAGAACTTCCAGCACAATGTTAAATAGGAGAGGTGATAAAGGGCATCCTTGTCTTGTTCCTGTTTTCAGGGGGAATGTTTTCAGCCTTTCTCCATTAAGAATGATGTTGGCTGTTGGTTTTGCATAGATGCCCTTTATGATGTTGAGAAATTTCCCTTCTATACCTATTTTATTGAGAGCTTTTATCAGGAATGGGTGT
This sequence comes from Dugong dugon, assembly GCA_030035585.1. NCBI lineage: Eukaryota > Metazoa > Chordata > Mammalia > Sirenia > Dugongidae > Dugong > Dugong dugon. The sequence goes on from CM057464.1 coordinate 512,390, forward strand.
TGGACTTTGTCAAATGCCTTTTCTGCATCAATTGAGATAATCATGTGATTTTTTTCTTTCCTTTTATTTATGTGGTGGATTACGTTGATGGATTTTCTAATGTTAAACCATCCTTGCATACCTGGTATGAATCCTACTTGGTCGTGGTGTATTATTTTTTTGATATGATACTGAATTCTATTGGCTAAAATTTTGTTCAGAATTTTTGCATCTATATTCATGAGAGATATTGGTCTGTAATTTTCTTTTTTTGTGATGTCTTTGCCTGGTTTTGGTATCAGCGTTATGCTGGCTTCATAGAATGAATTTGGAAGTGTTGCTTCCTCTTCTATGCTCTGAAATAACTTGAGTAGAACTGGTACGAGCTCTTCTGTAAATGTTTTGTAGAATTCTCCAGTGAAGCCATCTGGGCCAGGGCTTTTTTTGGTTGGGAGTTTTTTTATTACCTTTTCAATCTCTTCTCTTGTTATGGGTCTGTTCAGATTTTCAATATCACTTTGTTGTAGTTTGGGTAGGCCATATGTTTCTAGAAATTTATCCATTTCCTCTAGGTTTTCAAATTTGTTGGAATATAGTTTTTCATAATATTCTGTTATAATCCTTTTTATTTCAGTTGGGTCTGTTGTAATGTCCCCCATTTCATTTCTTATTTGGGTTATTTGTGCCCTCTGCTGTTTTTCTTTTGTCAGTCTGGCCAGTGGTTTGTCGATTTTGTTGATTCTTTCAAAGAACCAACTTTTGGTTTTGTTGTTTCTTTCTATTGTTTTTCTGTTCTCTATTTCATTGATTTCTGCTCTGATCTTTACTATTTCCTTTCTTCCGGTGGTTGTAGGCTTTTTTTGTTGTTCTCTTTCTATTTGTTTGAGTTCTGTAGTTAATGTTTTGATTTTGTCCCTTTCTTCTTTTTTGATATGTGCATCTATTGCTATAAATTGTCCTCTGAGGACTGCCTTTGCTGTGTCCCAAAGGTTTTGGTATGATGTGTTTTCATTTTCATTTGATTCTAGGAATTTTTTAATTCCATCTCTGATTTCTTCTATTACCCATTGATGTGTAAGCAGATTATTATTCAGTTTCCATGTGTTTGATTTTTTTTCCTTGCTCTTTCTAGTGTTAATTTCTACCTTGATGGCATTGTGGTCAGAGAAGATACTGTGAATTATCTCAGCATTTTGGATCTTGTTGAGGATTGCTCTGTGGCCTAAGATGTGGTCTATTCTGGAGAACGTTCCATGTGCATTGGAAAAGAATGTGTACTTTGCAGCGGTTGGATGGAGTGTTCTATATATGTCTATGAGGTCCAGTTGGCTGATTGTGTCCTTTAGGTCTTCTGTATCCTTGCTGAGTTTCTTTTTAGTTGTTCTGTCCTTTACTGAGAGTGGTGTGTTGAAGTCTCCTACTATTATTGTTGAACTGTCAATTTCTCTTTTCAGTGCTGTTAGAGTTTTTTTTATGTATTTTGGAGCCCTGTCATTGGGTGCATAGATATTTATTATGGTTATGTCTTCATGATGGATCATCCCCTTAATCATTATATAGTGTCCTTCTTTGTCTTTTATGGTAGATTTTGTTTTAAAGTCTATTTTATCTGAGATTAGAATTGCCACTCCTGCTCTTTTTTGATAGTTGTTAGCTTGATATATTTTTTTCCAACCTTTGATTTTTAATAAATTCACATCTTTGTTTCTAAGATGTGTCTCTTGTAGACAGCAAATAGATGGATCCTGTTTTCTTATCCATTCTGCCACTCTCCGTCGCTTTATGGGTGCATTGAGTCCATTTACGTTCAGTGTAATTATTGATAGATGTGAGTTTGTTGCTGTCATTTTGTAGTGCTTTTTTTTGTGATGCTGAAGTTTTCTTTGTTCTTCTTACTCTCTTGTGCTGAGTTCCTTTTGTTTGTGGATTTTGTGTTCATTTCTTTTGTTTTTGTAGGTTTTGTTTTTGTTGAGACTTTATGTTTTTCGTCTTTATTTTTATGAGTTGGTTTGTTAACTTTTTTTGTGGTTACCATGAATTTTACCCTTATCTTTATAATTTTGAAGCAGTCTACCGTTACTTGGTATCGCCTTGCCTTCTTCTCCTTTAGAAGGTTCTATACCTATGCCGTTTGTTCCCTCTTTCATTGTTTTGATGTTGTTGTCATCCTTTGATTGATTTCTCTGATTCCCTGTTGTATATCTTTTGTTTTTGGAAAGTCGTCTGTAGTTCAGTTCCTAGAATGGTATCTGGTTCATGTTAACCTGCATCCTAGGTCCTAGGTCCTGCCTGAGGGCTTAAGCTGTTTGTCCTCAGATCGAAGAACTCCCTTTAATAATTCTTGTAAGTTTGGTTTGACTTTTGCATATTCCTTTAGTTTCTGTTTATCTGGAAATGACCTAATTTCACCATCAAATCTGAATGAGAGTTTTGCAGGATATATTATTCTTGGCTGACAATTTTTTTCTTTCAAGATTTTATATATGTCATCCCATTGCCTTCTTGCCTGCATGGTTTCTGCTGAATAATCTGAGCTTAGTCTTATTGTTTCTCCTCTGTATGTGACTTCTTGTTTTTCCTGAGCTGCTCTCAGGATTCTTTGTTTGTCTTTAGTTTTAGTGAGTGTGAATATGATATGTCTTGGTGATTTTCTTTTGGGGTCTATTCTATATGGGGTTCGTTGAGCTTCTTGGATGACCACCTTTTCATCTTTCATGATATTGGGAAAGTTTTCTGTCAGCAGTTCCTCAATGATCCTCTCTGTGTTTTCTGTTTTCTTCCCCTGTTCTGGTATGCCAATCACTCATAAGTTTTTGCTTTTAATTGTGTCCCACATAACTCTCAGGGTCTCTTCATTTTTCTTTGTTCTTTTTTCTGAGTTTTCCTGAAACAGAGTTGTATCCAAGTGTTTGTCTTCAGTTCCACTGATCCTGTCTTCCATGGTTTCAAATCTACTTCTCAGCCCTTCTATGACACCGTCCATTTCTGAAATCTTGTTGTTTATCTTTTGGATTTCTAATTGTTGTTTTTGTATAATTTCGAGTTGTGAATTTATTTTGGCATTTTGTTCTTGCATCATCTTCCTGAATTCTTCCAATTTTTTGTCTGTATTTTCCATAAATTTGTCTATTTTTTCCTCATGTTTGTCAGCTTTTTGCCTCAGTTCTTGGAAAATTCCGAGTATTAGTGATTTGAGTTCCGTATCAGGTACTTCTAGTGCATTTTCTTCCACAGGAGAGTTATCTGGTGTTTTAATTTGGACGCCTATTGGAGCCATCTTGTCTTGTTTTTGTAAATGTTTTGATATTGTTTGCTGTTTTCGGGGCATTCAGTAGATATTTCTCTCGTTTATTGATTGTAGATTTTTTTTTTTTTTTTTTTTTTCGTTCTTGTGGTACAGCTGGGCAGATCTAGTTGAGGAGGAGCCACTGGGATGGGTTGCTTGTGGCACTCACCGCAGCCACCAGGACGGTCGGTAGTCAGTGCTGGGCAGGTTCCAATAGGGCGTGCCTGCACCGCTTGGTGATGTGATGTCTAGTGCACGGTGCAGGTAGGTAGGGTGCAGCGGGAAGATGGTTATGTGTGAAGCTAAGCTGGATATGGGAGAGAGGAGAGAGGAGGAGGAGCAAAAAGCGTACAAACATAAAAGAATGCTAGAGGAGTTTGTCGTTGGAATGTACAGATGAGAGACTATGGGATGGAGGAAACCAGAAGGGGGAAGAGAAAGAAAAGGAAAGAATGACCAAATGAAAATCAGAAAAGTTAAAAACTGCAAAGTTCCCAGGGATCGCACCGATGCAGCTATGAGGTCTGGGGGAGTCGGTCTCAATTTTCACAGCTCAGCCTGGCCAGAAGGTACAGAGGCATACATCGCCTGGTATTCAGGGATCAGAAAGAGAAGGAAGAGATAGAGGGACAAGAAATTAAGCAATGAAGAAAGACAAAAGAGAAAAAGAGGTAAAATATGACAAAACTAATCAAAAAAGGAAGAAAAATAAAATTGAGAAAAAAAAAAAAAAAAGGGCAACACCAGCAGTCAGTGCCTACAAATGGGACCCAGAGAGCCCCCACTCAGGGGCGCGAATTCCAAGAAGCTGATAGTCTTGGGGTTAAGTGACCGTGGCCACGGGAAGCAGAGGGGCCAACGAACAAAGGCCCCAGGATCCCACCCGCGCGGGAGCCCAGACCTGGAAACAGCCACACGCCCGAACGCAGCCCTACAGCCCCGCAGGAGAGAGCAGAGACGGCCCTCGGAACCAGGCACCCAGGCAAAAGGAGGGGGAGGCGGCAGAAGAAGGTCCGCTAGGTGCCAGCAAACGGCTCCCAGAAAGCCCCCAGCCCGGGCGCGCAGAACCCAAGCACCGGCGCCCCCCCGCCCAGGGACCCCGGCCACGGAAAGCAGAGGGGTGAACGAACAAAGGCCCCGGGATCCCACCCACGCGGGAGCCCAGACCCAGAAACAGCCACACGCCCGCACGCAGCTCCACAGCCCCGCAGGAGAGAGCAGAGACAGCACCCGGACCCAGGCACCCAGGCAAAAGGAGGGGGAGGCGGCAGAAAAAGGTCCGCTAGGTGCCAGCAAACGGCTCCCAGAAAGCCCCCAGCCCGGGCGCGCGGAACCCAAGCACCGGCGCCCCCCTGCCCAGGGACCCCGGCCACGGAAAGCAGAGGGGCGAACGAACAAAGGCCCCGGGATCCCCCCCACGCGGGAGCCCAGACCCAGAAACAGCCACACGCCCGCACGCAGCCCTACAGCCCCGCAGGAGAGAGCAGAGACGGCACTCGGAACCAGGCACCCAGGCAAAAGGAGGGGGAGGCGGCAGAGAAAGGTTCGCTAGCTGCCAGCAAACGGCTCCCAGAAAGCCGCCAGCCCAGGCGCGGGGAATCCAAGCACCAGCACCCCCCAGCCCAGAGACCCTGGCCACGGAAAGCAGGGGATCCCCAGCTGAGGCAGAGAGGGGTGGGTGGTGGGAGAGCGCGCACCTCAGTTTACCGGTCGTTCTGTCTCCGACCAGATGCTCTGCAAGGCTGCTCTCCCGTTTGCTGGTCTCCGATAGGAATCCAAGATGGTGGATCCGCGCTGCGTTAGCTGGTAAGGAATCTCTGCCTGAGTCTCTCCTCGCTCTCCGTTCTCTTTTAGTATTCTCACTCCGTTTGGTGTTTGGCTGAGTTCTTTATCTCTTCATTTGGTGTTCTAGGGTTTCAGGATTGTTGATTCTCTGTTAGGCTTAGTTTTTCGGATCTTTGCTGTGGAGGGACGGCGTGGTGTTTCTGCCTAGAGCGCCATCTTGCCCCTCCTTCTGTGTTACCGGAAAAGGTTTTTAGAAGCAGAATATCTGTATTATCATGAGATCTTGGGCAAGATTCTTAGCTTTTCTAATGTCAATAAAAATTAATTCTTGGTGGTGTTGTCAAGAGTAAATATGTTATATGTAAAAGACTGACCACAGTGCATGACTAACACATAATATATGTTCAAATATTAGTTGTTTCTCCCATTGTCATGCTCCATATGTCACCTGTATAGTGATTGATGAAGCTAAAGACTTGGGTTAGGGGTTTGAGTCAGAGGGCTTGCCCTGGAAGCTTCTTAACTCTTAGGCTGAGTAACAGCCAGAAAAACGGTTCTAGGGAAGATATCATTGTAAGAACAGAAATATGGATTTTTTTTTTTTTTTTTTTTTTAACTGATCCAGGGTAGAAGATATGGTGGGGCAGATGTGTAAGGCAATGAGAAAGACTATTGAGTTTGCAAAAGAAAGGTGAAGTGATTCACTGTGGTGTAATTGAAACACTTACTGATGAAGATCAAAGACTACAGCCTTCACTATGAGTTACACCTCAACATAAAACAAAAATCCTCACAACTGGACCAATAAACCACATCATGATAAACAGAGAAACGTTTGAAGTCGTCAAGGATTTCATTTTACTTGAATCCACAATCAACGTCTATGGAAGTAGCAGTTAAGAAATCAAATGATGTATCGCATTGGGCAAATCTGCTGCAAAAGACCTCTTTAAAGTGGTAAAAAGCAAAGATGTCACCTTGAGGACTCCGGTGCACCTGACCCAATCCCTGATGTTTTCATTCAGTTCACATGCCTGCGAAAGCTGGATAATGAGTAAGGAAGCCTGAAGAAGAACTGATGCATTTGAATTATGGTGTTGGCGAAGAGTATTGAATAGTCCATGCACTGCCAGAAGAACTAACGAATCTGTTAGTACAGAAGTACAGCCAGAATACTCCTTAGAAGCAAGGATGACGAGACTTCATCTCAAGTACTTTGGACACGTTATCAGGCACGACCAGTCCCTGGAGAAGGACATCATGCTTGGTAAAGTAGAGGGTCATCGAGAAAGAGGAAGACCCTCAACAAGATGGATGGACATAGTGGCTGCAGCAATGGCTGAAACATAGCAAGGACTGTGAGGATCACGCAGGACTGGGCAGTGTTTTGTTCTGCTGTACATACGGTTGCTATGAGTTGGAACCCACTCGAAGGCACCTAACAGCAACAACAAATGAATAGGAAAAGTAGATCCATGAGTAGGGATGAAGGACTGGGAAAAAAGTTAGAGGTTAAGGGCCTGGAAATTTCAGTAGGTAAAATTCTTCCTACTTTCTGACTGTACTTTCTCAGTGTTTTTTGAGGGTTCTTTTTCTTTACCTATTCCTTAAATGTTGATGTAATTTTAGGTTCTACACTCTTCTCCCCATATGTACTGATGCTGGACAACCTTGTCCAATCCCATAGCTTCAAAGTCCCATGAAAAAGTGAAAGGATGCCAAATATATGTCTTTAGTTCACATCCCTCCTTTGAGTTTCAGACTCACATATTGAATATCTAATTGCTACTGGATGCCTTCACTTGAATGTTTTACAGCTTTGTCAGTCTCAACATGCCCAAATCCCCCTTCTCCGCCTGAATTCTCTGTTTCATTAAGCAAACCATCATCAATTCAGATGCTCAAGCAGAAACTCAGCTGTCATCTTTTAGTCTCTTTCATGCCCCAAATTCAAGCAACAGCCAACTTCTGTCAATTTTTCCATTACGAATCCCTTAAAAATTATATTGAGCTCTAAAGTCATGTTGGAAGTATCCTGAAATAGGACTATAATATATACTACAATCTCTGTCAAGATTTGCCCGGGGTGGGGTGATGGTGGTTAAAATATCCTCCCCAGTTTCAAAACTAATATCCCCTAGGACTTCCTTTATTCTGTGCCTTGTGATTGTTCTTGGTGTCTTGACAGTTATTGCCCAGAGTTTGAATTTTCAGTTTTCTATTCTTTCTAGAACTTCATACCCTCTTATACCATCTCTGTATTTTCCACTGTTCTTGTTTACTGCTTTTACCGTTATGATAACTGCTGCTACAAGTGGAATTCTTTTTTCTGTTCCATCACTCTATTAAGATGGTTTAGGTTATGTAAAATCACAGTTGCATTTAGAAGCAGAGATTTACTTCTGACTTCCATAGCCTTGGAAATCCTACGGGGCAGTTCTACTTTGTCCTGCAGGGTCGCTGTGAGTAGGAATCGACTCAACAGGAACGGGTAATCTTTACGGAAGCAGACTGCTACATCTTTCTCCCACGGAGCGGCTGGTGGGTTCAAACTGCCAACCTTTCGGTTAACAGCTGAACACTTAATCACTGTGCCACCAGGGCTCCTTAAAGCTTATTTAAAACCGTTGCCATTGAGTCAATTGCAACTCATAGCGACCCTATAGGACAGAGTAGAACTGCCCCGTAGGGTTTCCAAGGAGCGGCTGGTGAATTCAAACTGCCGACCTTTTGGATAGCAGCCAAGCTCTTAACCACTGCGCAACCAGGGCTCCAAAGTTTATTTAGCAAGTCTAATTTATTTGAAAATGTCTGAATACTGACTCCCAACAAAACCGAATTCCACAGTCCTCCCATTACATAGACACTAATGTCAAATCAAGTTCCTCTCACATCTCCTTACTAGTATACACACATTCATTCCTAGGACTGTATCTCCAGAAGCAAGATATCATATGTCACAGATGATGGTCAGTTTTTGACTTCTTAATGGGGAGGACATGTCTGTTCAGATGTGACCTGAGGGTACCAATCTCATAATAGACAACTCGCTAACATGGGACCAATGCTCAGAGTAAAGGAGAATAATAGAAATGAAATCCAATCTATTGCACGTGTTAATGATTTTACATTAAAAAACAAGCCAACCCGTTGCCGTCGAGTCAATTCAGACTCATAGTGACCCCATAGAACAAAGTAGAACTGCCCCATAGGGTTTCCAAGGAGTGCCTGGTGGATTTGAACTGCCAATCTTCTGGTTAACAGTCGAACTCTTAACCACTGCGCCATCAGAGATATATGTATATACACATATTCACAAATATATATATTCCACCTCAAATACCATGCCATTCTTTTCCCTGTTTTGCCCCATATCCTCACATCCACACGCCCCATAGAGTGCTACCATTCATTTGCTACCAGCACTTGGGTACATTCATGTCCCTTAGACTCAGTGGGAGCCTCTCAACCCACTGTGCTTGGACTCAGGGGAAAGTTATCCCACAACCATGTATTAAACAAAGAAATAGCCTTACATCCACTTGAAACAAAGCCAATTATTACTTTTAAAAAGCTACCTGCTTTCAATTAAGCAGGAAATTATCTAAGAAACCACTTAATTTGCTTTGGTCTGTAGTCCCACAACTGCTTTATGCTGAGTGGAGCATGAAATTAAATATGTAACAACTATCTTAATGGTTATGTTCCAGAATGCCAGCATTTTAGAATTATAAGTATTCTGAGTGGTTAACAAAATACAAAAACATACAAATGGATAAATGTGGCTATCTTGAGTCTGAGATAAACATTTAAAACAGTATTAAACATCTTCTATATATTTTAAGTTAAAACTGTTAATTATCTTTGATTGACTTATACATCCAAGAAGAATAGCAGTGTGTGTATGGAAATATCTCTAAGACCTACGTTAAAGTACTTTTTTTTTTTCCTCCTTGGAAATTCTTACACTGTTTTTTTGGGTCCAAATGTAAAGTAGATTATGCCAGAATATATTAAAGGCGAATGTCGTAATGAATTTTTACCGTTTGTTGAAGACACGCTAATACTAATCCCTCATTTGAGGTATTTGTCTTTGTTTAGAGCTGAGGGGACATATTGTTTGCAATGGAGAAACTGTTTATGTAGACATATGAGAGCACTGGTTTATGCTGGAAATTTTAGAAGCGTTACAAAAATGACACTTCAATCGGTATTTAACAATATTGTAAATGCTACATGGTTCTTAGAGCCTCTTATTTATTTAAAACATTTTTTTATAACTTTAGAACTATTTTTATACTGGATAAATCTTTTCAAACACTAATCATATTATGAGTAAACATTTAAAAATTCTTCTCTGTATAAATGTGGCTAAAAGCATCCTGTTCTTTTGTAGTTACTGTACTCCAAACCACCTTTTTTTTCTTTCTTTTTTTTTTTACTAAGATATTCTGCCAGTTTTACCAGGAAATTTTGACAACTAGCAGAATTTGATTGGATTTCTTTTTATCCCAAGTATGAGAAAGAGCAAATTTGAGCTGCAAGATTCCAAAAATTACTCTGGCACTCATTTATTTGATGCTGAAGGTGCTTAATATTCCAGTTTCTAGCTATGGCTGCTAGCCAAAAGGTCAGCAGTTCAAATCCACCCAGCACTTCTTGGAAACTCTGTGGGGCCGTTCTACCCTGTCCTATAGGGTCTCCATGAGTCGAAATGGACTCAATGACAACAGGTTTTTTTTTTTTTAATTGAATCGTCTATACTTGACTATATTGCTCAAACATATTTTTCAGTTTTAGAAAACTGTTAGCTACAAAAATTCTCTGAGAAGTTACAAAAAAAAAAAGACATTATGACAATTCATGGGGCTCTGGGTCTTTTTCAAGGACAGAAAGTTCTCCTTCTGCATTCGTTCTTCAGCTCTTCTTGATCATGGAAAGAGTGTAGACCTCAATCACACAGGACCCTGGCGCCACAATGGGTGTGACCGTGAGAGAGCTGCTTAGCCTTTCCGAGCCAGCCAGTTAATAGATGATAACGCTGTTTCGTGTGTTCAATGGGAATAATGATAACTGTCTGTCAGAATAGTGTTGTTGTCAGTTCACACCGGCTCCAGCTCATGGCTACTCCATGTGCAATGGAGCAAACGTTGCCCAGTGCTGCACCATCTTCACGATCGCTGGCGTGCCTCAGTCCGTTGTTAGGGTCAATGTGTATTTTGAGTGCCTTCCAATCTAGCAGGCTCATCTTCCGGCACTCTATTGGACAATATTCTCTTATTCCCTACAGAGTTTTCATTGGCTGATTTTTGGAAGTAGATCACTAGATTTTTTTCCTACTCTGCGTTAGTCTGAAGCGCCACTGAAACCTGTCCACCATGAGCGACCCTACTGGTATTTGAATACCAGTTGCATAGCTTCCAGCATCACAGCAGCCTGCAAGCGATCCCAGTATGACAAACTGACGGATGGGTGGTGATCTGTCAGAAAAAAAAGGAAAACTAAACCCATTGCCATCAAGTCCATTCCGACTAAAGACCACCCCACGTGTCCTTCAGAATAGCGAGGACTAACAGAAATGAGGTAAGGAAGCACCTCGTAGATTGACTTGTAGAGCCTCCTGATCACCATCTATGTGGCTTCAGTTAATCGGTAGGTCCTCTCCTTCTTCTCTAGCCTCTATCCTGCTGTGGTAGGTCCTGTTCTTATTCCATTTTACAGCTGAGGAAATTGGAACACAGAGACAGATGATAGCTTACTTACTATATTTTGAGTTCAAGAGGCCCTTTTCCCTGAAATTCAGCCAAACATTTTCCCTAGTAATAGAACCTACTTACATTACTATCCGTCTGTAAAATGTTTATCGTGTGTCTTTTGTCATGGAATGTTAGAGACCAAGTAAAGGGTAAGAATAGTTCTGACACTACTCTCTTGGACATTTACTTTAAGTGTGCAGTGTTTTGGACATGGAATTTTCCCAGCATACCCAAATCTCTGCTACAATAAAAGATATTGTAGAATAGTCCTATAGTGTTTCTTAAATAAACACTAAAATAAAAATTTAAAGCTAAAAAATAAGTGCCTCTATATAGCTGGGGATGTGATTTATTTATACACCAAACCAAAGCCAAACCTGATGCCTCCAGTCAATTCTGACTCAGACACACTGTAGGATAGAGTAGAACTGCCTCATAGGGTTTCCAAGGAGCAGCTGGTGGATTTGAACTCCCAACCTTCTGGTTAGTAGCCGGGCTCTTAACCACTGTGCCACCAGGGCTCCTATTTATACACAAGGAGGTTTAATTTTCCAGTTAATGAGTGGGGCTTTATGCACACAGTGTCCAGTCATGTTAATGAGTAACGTGTGTGGGGCAATAGATCGCTGAGCTAACCACATGGTGTTCCCTGCCAGGAGGCAGATCTGTATATTGTAATTTGTACGTGTGATATCACACCTATGAAATCAAGAAAATGAATTAATTACATTCACAAATGTTTGGTAGAGCAATAATTTTAAGACTTAACCAACTCCTTAAAAAAATTACCTAGAGGATAATGTTTTATCAGGAAACAATTAGGCGATATTTTAAAAATCTCAACTTGAAGGAGAAGGTATTTATTTTCCTTCAAGTTGAGATTTTTACAATACCTGATGACAGGACCTGAAAAACCATTTGTTGTTATTGTTGTTGTTGTCAGGTGCTGTCAAGTTGGTTCTCACTCCTAGTGACCCTATAGGACAGAGTAGAACTACCCCATAGGGCTTCCAAGGAGCAGCTGGTGGATTTGAACTGCCAACCTTTTGGTTAGCAGCTGAGCTCATAACCACTACACCACCAGGGCTCCAAAAAAACCGTTCAGGACCCTGAAATTCACAGTCCAAAATGGTCAAATTTAGATTAGGGCATGGATGTTATTTGTGGGAAGGGATGTGGGATCAGCCTTACCTTTCCAAATATTCACTGCTGAGAGCCTGACATAACCCAGGAAATAGAGTTGCTGGTTGTTTCTTTTCATGGGAAGTTGCATGGAAAATAGAAAATGAAACTCAAGTTGGATTCAAGGAGTAGTCACTAAGTTTCCAGGTGGTACAATGCACCAGGTTTTGAGAGTAAAATACTCAAATCTTGAGGTGAAGTCTATCTCCCTGGCAGGTATTCAGGCTGCAGGTTGCTGGAAATCCAAGACTCTCTGGCTGTTCCGAGAGTACTGTGGCTGTGATGTCAAAAAAAAAAAAAAAAAGAGCAGCACCATGGAGTTCTGTCTCCTATATAAACCTCCTTTCTCTCGTTACTTCCTACTGGGCGCACACACACACACACACACACACACACACACACTCCTCTTTTGAATTTCGGGGAGCCTGGGGTGATAAGCAAAGATCGTAGATATACATTTCTCTCCGTTCGTATGCCTGTCAGACACTGTATCCAAGAGCAAACTCAGCCTGAAAGGGGGGAGAGGAGAAAACACAACTATTTCAACTCCGTGTTTCTAAGTGATAAGTACAATTACAGCACCAGCGTCTCAATTTTATTTACTTGTACTGCCTGTCATTGTTCGAGTGCTGATCTTTTCGTACTTAGTAAAGTCCAAGCACACAGTAAATAACTTACAGTTCATGAAAGGCTTCCCTTGGGAAGTCACAAAACAGAACATCATTGGAAAAAACTAGAATGATCACCAGGACATTTTTCTTACCTAGCCTTCTTTGATGAGAGGAAGCCAGATTCAGTTCTCCATGTTGCTTCTTTGAGCTCTAGTATGCCTTGGTTTCTTATTTGTAAAATGGTACAGTGACATCTGTCTCTTTGCAATTAACAGGAATGTTTTTATAAGATGAATGAAATATCATAATGTTCAAAAGACCATAGTATTTTTTAACAAAAGCAAGCACTATGAAATAACACTGATCAATAATGTTAAAATGATTATACAAACTATAAAAAGAGTATTTTGTCCAAAAGACAAATGAGTAAATGTTGTTCTAGAGCACTGCTGGTTCTGTAATCATATTGGCTATTATGGGGCTACTACAGTTAACCAAAAAATCAAACCTGATTCTGATTCACAGCGAACCTATAGGACAGAGTAAAACTGCCCCATAGGGTTTCCAGGAAGCGGCTGGTGGATTCCAGCTGCTGACCTCTCGGTTAGCAGCCATAGCTCTTAACCACTGTGTCATCAGGGCCCAAAAATGCACCATAGGGAGGTACAAATAAATACTTCTAAAGTTTAAGACAGGAGATTATTTCCAGCCTTGTGGAATTGGTGTGTGTACCATCTCAATTGATATAGCTTTATAACAAGTCTCAATATCTGGAGCATAAGTTATCCAGCTTTCTTCTTGTTCATGATTTTTTTTTTAATGTAATTTCCATATAAATCTTAGAATTCATTTGTCAATTTCCATATATATACAAAATTAGCTGGGGACTTAAATTGGGGTTGTATTCATCTATAAATTTGGGGATCATTGCCATCTTTATAATATTGAGCCTTCCAGTTCCTGAACGTGGTTTAAGCTTCAACTTATTTATGTCTTTTAATATTTCTCTCATAACGTTTTGTAGTTTTCAATATAGAGGTCTTTCTAATTTTTTGTTATGTTTATTCCTACATAATGGATTTTAAAATAGTATCTCCTACAGTTCTGCTTCTCTGGTTGAACCCTGACTGGTACAGATTTTGGTAATGGAAGTGGTTCCGGAAGAACAGAAAATTAAGGTTGGATTGTCTGAATTGGTGCTGGGTTTGCTGGAATTGGTTCTCTAATTTATTAAATTTAAAGGCGGTAATGACCCTGTTGGAGACCTAGTGGCCCAGTGGTTAAGAGCTCAGCTCTTAACCAAAAGGTTGGCAGCTGGAATCCACTAGTGGCTCCTTGGAAACCCTATGGGGCAGTTCTGTCCCATAGGGTCACTAGGAGTTGGAATCGACTTGACGGCAACAGGTTTGGTTTCGTGTTAATAACCCTGTTTCCAGTGGTAAAGAGGACACTGGCAATGCATGACATGATGTGGGAAAAGAGTTACTCAAATTATTGCTATTTGATACCCCTCGTTGAATACCTGTAAAAGAAACTTCTTACTTGTTTATTGCTACTATGTAAAAATACAATTGATTTTTAAATGCCACATTTTCATTATAATTCAGTTTATAATATTTTCTAATTTCCATTGTGATTCCTTCATTGACTCTAGATTGATTAGAACTGTGCTGCTTAATGTCATCAATTTTGACAAATGTTCCAGGTGCACTTGAAAAGAATGTGTATTCCGTGATGTATCTTTTTCCCCTCTTGTGGCTTAAAAATTTTTCCCTTTCACTTTGTTTTCCCCTAGTAGTTTTATTATTGTTTGTCTAGGTGTAGGCTTAGTATTTCAAGAGGCTGTAACTTGATATCTTTCTTCACTTTTGAAAAATCCTCAGCCATTATTTCATCAGATATTCCCTCTGCCTCTTCAATCTCTTCAAACTGTCTGAGGCTCCATTACATGGATGTTAGAATCTTTCAACCTATGCCATGTCTTTCTTACGGTCTTTTCTGTATTTTCTATCCTTTTCACTCTCCCTGTTAGAACTTTGATATTTACTACATATTTATCTTCCAGTTCGTCAGTTGTCTTTTATATTATGTCTACTAAATACACTTACTGAGTTTTTAGTTTTAATAATTTTATTTTTCCTTTGTCTTTTTTAGTGTACTCCAAATCACTGGGAAAATTCTCCATTATATTTATTATTTTCTTAAACATATTTATCTTGGTTATTTTAAAGTCAGTGTTTAGAAAATTCAATATCTGTGTTGTTTGTGAGTTTATTTCTACTGTCTATTTTTCTCTTTGCCCCCTTCCTTTGTGTGTCTGGTAATTTTTGATTGAATGTCAGACGTTGTATATGAAAACTGTAAGGACTCTGGATTGTTTTGTCTTCCTCTAGAGAGAGTTTATCCTATCTTCAGCTAGGCAGCTGGAGTGGGGGAAGATTACTTTGACTTAGTGAGAGACTAAAAGACTACATCACAGTGTTTGTAAAGTCATTCTATCTGCTATTTGATCCCACTTCTAAGATGTAGCCCTCCAGTGAGAGCAGAGTGATAGCTAGGACCCTATTCATTGGTGGGTTCTGAATAACGTTTTTTGTCTGCTTAGCACTGTGAGGCTGGAAGCCCTGGTGATGTAGTGGTTAAGAGCTACAGCTGCTAACCAAAAGGTTGACAGTTCGAATTCACTGTCCTATAGGGTCGCTTTGAGTCAGAGTTGACTCGATGGCAACAGGTTTTTTTTTTTTTTTTGATGGGTAGCACTGTAAGACTGCTCTGCATTTCAGTGGCTCTGTGCTTGCCTTGGATGTTCAAGAATTTGGCATATGCCATGCATTAGGCTCATTCTTCTGCATCTCTTTAATCTCTGGGATCTTTACCCATTGAGTCCTGACTGCCTTTACAGCCTTCATCTCCAATTTTTGTCTCTCTGGCTCTGGGAGATTGCTAACAGCTCTGCTGGTCTATGCCTTTTAGCAGCAATCATCTGCTAGAATTCTGTCTCTCGTCTAGTACCAAAATTGGTATATGCTATGAAGGGAAACAGCAGTCACAAGGCCTTGACTTATCGTTTGCAGTTCCCTTCTCTTTGGCATTGTGGCGTTAAGTCGTAGGTGCTTCAGCAGGTTTTCCAACACTTTCATACAGATGTTATTTGCATTTTATATTTCTTTTCAAGTTATTTTCTGTGGGACTGTAAATGTGACACCATTATACCTGGAAATGGACAATGCATAATATCGTGATGTGTGGCAATAGAGGGAGGACATGCCTTGCAAATTAAGTTATGTTAGCAAAGGCACAAGATAAATAGTGCTGGTATGTGAGTTCATTTTACTGAAATAGAGTGGAAGAAGAAGCAGTATAGTAGGTGATAAGGCTGGAAAGGTATGACACGAGCAGATTTTGGCAAGGCCTTGAAGACCAAAGTGTATTAGTTTTCCATACTGTGTCACAAGTCACCATGAGTTTAGAAGCTTAAAACAACACACATCCATTTTGTTACAGTTTCCATGGGTCAGGGTTCCAGGCATGGCTTAGCTGGGCCCTATGCTCATAGTCTCGCATGGCTGCAATCAAGATGTTATCCAAGCTGCGTTCTCATTCAGAGGCTTGAAGAGTCCATTCCCAATCTCATTCAGTTTCTTGGGAGAATTCATTTCCTTGTGGTGGTACAGCTGAGGGCTCCAGCTTTTTCCTGGCCATTGGCTAGAGGCAGCCCTCAGGTCCTTGGGGACTCCTGCAGTTCCTAGCCCCATAGGCTTTTCCAACATGGCTCTGCATCATTAAGCTGTTAAGGAAAGTGTCCAACCTCAGTCAGGGCCGAGTCCCTCTTGTAAGGACTTTCACCTCATTAAGTCTGACTCCTCAGGATTATCTCCCTTTTGATGAACTCAGAATCAACTTATTTGGGACCTCAATTGCATCTGTAAAATCTCTTGACCTTTGCCATATTCTCTGGTCTAGAAGCAAACATAGGTCACCACACACTCAATGGGAGAGGATGATACACAGTCCAGGAGTGGGGTCACCAGGCTGTCCTATGGTCTGCTACCATGCAGGCTAGGTGACTTGGAGTATGCTTCCAGTGTAACAGAGAAGTCACTGAAGGTTTCTAAGTAGAAGAATGTTTTGGATGGAAATGTATTTCAGGAGCTTTAGTCTGGTGACCTGTTGCTGTCAAATTGATTCTGACTGACAGTGACCACAAGTGTTACAGAGTAGAACTACTCCATAGGATAATCTTTACAGAAGCAGATCACCAGGACTTTCTTCAGTGGTGCCACTGGGTGGGTTCAAACCGCCAACCTTTAGGTTGGTAGTTGAGTGCAAACCTTTTGCACCACCCAGGAACCTGTTAGTCTCCTAGAAGTATGTAAAACAGATTAGAGAGGACAGGGGTTGAAGTCCGGGGACAGCACCATGAGAGTCATCTGCCTTTCATGACTTTCTGCTTGCTTAGTCCAGAGGAAGGAGGGTTCAGGAGAATCGGAGATGGAAAAGATGGACTCAGTGCTAGCCTGACTGTAGAGGCAATTCATTCATTCATTCATTCTTCAAAATTTTACTGAAGGCCTATCAAGTAGATCTGTGCTAAGGTAACAGTGAGGAAGATGAAGTGAAGGTTACAGATGCCCACCCTTGATAAGCTAACAGTTCAGAAATCTTAAGAACAACACCTGAGGCTAGAGGTTTAAATTTGGGGTCATCTGATAAGGACCACAGAAGAAATCATAGTGTTGAAGCGGACTGAGTAGAGAGGGAACAGGTACAGAAGATGGCTAAAAATGGGATCTTCACTGGGAACAACTGCATTTAGGAAGCCAGGAGAAGGGTGGTCACCAGGAAAGGGATCTGGAAGGAGAACCGTGGTGCAGAAGCCAAGGGAGCGAGAGACAGATTGCTAAGAAAGGCCACTGTGGTCCAGGAGACTTAGCAGCTGTGACACAGAGGC
Organism: Dugong dugon; assembly: GCA_030035585.1. Classification (NCBI taxonomy): domain Eukaryota; kingdom Metazoa; phylum Chordata; class Mammalia; order Sirenia; family Dugongidae; genus Dugong; species Dugong dugon. Next base: position 529,940 of record CM057464.1, read on the forward strand.
TTGGACTTCTCTAAACAGGAATAAAAATTGTTTGGAATCTACCTGGAATCTTTTCCCAAAACAGGTAAGAGAAAAAAGTTTGAATATTCTTATTGGCTTTTAAATATTAAAACAACTTTTTCTTTACTGTAAAGATTCAAAGCAGAGCTGGGTGGAAAATTGTAGATTTCCTGGTTTTTTGGTGAGCTGCTTTATTTTCAAAACCAGTGCTATTATAAATAAAATGCAAGCCACATACGTAATTTTAAATTTTCTAATAGCTAGATGAAAAAAAGAAGCATGCCAGTTGGGGCTAGCACATTTCAAGTGTTCAATAGCCACATGTGGCTAGTGGCTACCATACTGGATAGTGCAAGTTTAAACTATAAAGCCTCTTTTTATTGCATAGAAATGTAATTAATTTATGGATTATATTTTTCTTAATAACTAAAAATAATTATTTAAGCTTTTCATTTTTACTATTTCGTTGAAACGTAGATGTTGCATGTACTACGTATAACAAAAAGAACTTGTTCTATTAGGTAATACAAGATAGTCGTTGATTCATTCAACAAGTAATGTCTGAGAGTCTGCCAAGCTTTGTAAGGAACAGGCTGTGCCATGAAAACACTTTAATCTAATGTCATTGTTGTTCTCTTATATTTCTTAATCACTGTAAAAAGACTCAACGCTGTACTTCCCAGAAATTACGTTAATCATGTATATGCAATATTTGGGTGATTAGAATGGGGTGGGGAAGCAGAAGCAGCAGCAGCTAGCATTTATTTGTTTATTAATATGGGATAGCCCTTCCTTCATTTCCTTTTAAAATTTTCTAAACAACGCTTTACAGCTTTTTGCATGACTATCTTGTGTTAGATTTGTCCCAAGGAGTTTGAATTTTTTTATGCCATCTTACTTATTTCATTTTGGTGTTCATTTTCTGTTTGTTGCTAGCTTATAGGAAAAGAATTTTTTTTTAACATTGGCCTTGTAGTGAGCATCTATGCTGAACTCCCTTATTCATTCGAATAATTTATCTTTAAAGTCTTTAACGCTTTCTGCATAATCAATCCTATGGCCAGTGAGTAATGATGTTTTTATTTTTCCTTTGCAAGTTTTATATCTTTACTTTTTAAAAACTTTTATTTTGTTGTTGTTGTTGAGAATATACATGGCGAAACATACACCAATTCAACAGTTTCTATATGTACAATTCAGTGACATTGATCACATTCTTCGAGTTGTGCAATTGTTCTCACCCTCCTTTTCTGATTTGTTCTTCCCTCGTCAACATAAACTTCCTGTCCCCCTAAGGTTCCTATCTGATCTTTTGAGTTACTGTTGTCACTTTGATCCCATATACCCATTGCCATTGAGTCACTTCTGACTCATAGTGACCCTATAGGACAGAGTAGAACTGCCCGATAAGGTTTCCAAGACTGTAAAACTTTAAGGAAGCTGACTGCCACATCTTTCCCCTGTGGAGCAGCTGGTGGGTTCTAACCACCAACCTTTTGGTTAGCAGCTGAGCACTTTAACTACTGCATCACCAGGGCTCCTTTTGATCCCATATAGATAGTCCCTAAAATATCGTAATGCTCAAGGCAGACATTTATTACTAGTTAAGTTAAACTATTGTTTGGTTTTAAGAAGACTTCAGGGGATATTTTTGGTTTAAGTTTTAAAAATGATCTCGGCAATAGTTTCAGGGTTCATCCAGTCCCCTTAGCTCCAGAAAGTCTGGAGTCCACAAAAATTTGGAATTCTGTTCTGCATTTGACCGCTTTTGGTCAAGATTCTTCTACAGAATCTTTGATCAAAATATTCAATAATGGCAGCTGGGCACCATCCAGTTCTTCCATTCTCATGGCAAAGGAGGCAGTTTTCATGGAAGCACTTAGCCACACATTCCACATATCCTCCTCCAATTCCTGACTTCTTCTTCCTCTGTTGCTCCAGGCAGGTAGAGATGAATTGTTGTGCCTTGGATGGCCACTTGCAAGCTTTTAAGACTCCAGGCTCTACGAAATTCACTAGGAGGTAGAACAGAAACACTAAACATGTTATTAGGCCAATTAACTGGAATGTCCCATGAAACCATGGCCCTAACCCTCCAAACCAAGGAACCAAATCCCATGAAGTTTCTGGTTGTACATAGCAGCCTCAGCAGCTACTCTTTGTTTATCTACTCTTTTACCATTATTGTAATTATATGTATCACACAACCTTTGCCAGTTCAACTTTTTATAGGTGTACAACTTACTGACAGCAATTACAATAATTGGCTGTGTAACCCTACCCTTAATCAATGAGACTTTTCCATTAACCCTCCCCTGCTTTCCTCCTCCCTCCTGCCCCTGGTAACAACCAACGCACTTTGGTCTCTATAAATTTGTCTTTTCCTGTCTTATTTTTATATAAGTGAGGTCATAAAATATTTGTCCCTCTGTGACTGCCTTATTTCACTCAGTAGAATGTCTTCAAGCTCCATCCATATTGTAGTGTATGTCAAGACTTGGTTTCTCCTACTGGCTGAGTAGTATTCCATTTTGTGAAGCCATTCATCTATTGATGAACCTTTAGGGCCGTCGTGAATAGTGCTACAATAAACATTAGTGTAGGAGTCTTCATCTGAGTCTGCTTTCCTGTCTTTTTGATATACACCTAGGAAGCAGCTACCATCTACTGAACACTTTTTATGTGTCTGGCACCAAGCCAAGAGTATTATCTCGTTAAACATTTGAGATACATACTATTGTTAACCCCAATTTATAGAAGTAAAACTAGACTCAGAAATGTTAAACAAACAAACAAAAACTCTTCGAGATCACTAGGTCCCGAGGAGCAGAGACAGGATTCAAACTCAGATGTGTCAGACTAACGTCTTAACAGGTATGCTATGCTGCTTCCCCATAGCAAACTGAGGGTTTAATTAGATACAAATTAATATTTGAATATTCACCCCCTATATGGTGCTATAAGGAGTCGGGGTGTCACAAGCAGTATGTGCTCGATTACGAACCTGAAGGTTGACACTTCAGATCCACTCAGTGGTGCCAAAGCAGAAAGGTCTGGCACTCTGCTTCTGTAAAGATTGTAGCCAAGAAAAGCCCACAGAGTTCAGTTTTACTCTGTAACCCATGGGGTTGCCATGAGTCGGAATCCACTCAATGGTAGCTAACAATAAAACAACATGACGCTACATCTTTCAAATGAGTTTTTTTCCCCCTCTTTTGGTTTTATAATCAGGAAGAACATATAGTTTGGGGGATGTTAGATGTGGGGAGAAGTAGAGAAGGGTAGATCAGCGTTTTCTGATAAAGAGTGGATTTTTTTCTATTTAAACCTTCACCTACTTATTTCTCAGTGGCTTGTTTTCACTCTTCTGCTGTCAAAGACCACATCAATCCGCTCGTATTCAAGATTTAAAAGCCAAAGAGAATGCATTTAAAAACAATTTGCTTGCTGTTTACAACAGCCTAATATTTATGCGTCCTCTCTTCTTGGAAGGAAGGATGAGCACAAGTAGCTTTAATGGACTTGATTTCCTTGGTCAAGCACGGGCAGAAAGTTTTTGCATAGAGATTTGCAGGAACAATACTTGCTGCATTTTAATTTCCACAGAGACTGAAAGTATGTGTGAGCTGAATGCAACCTCCAGTGCACCTTTCAGCCCTAATCTCCTAGGGAACCAGGGACCTAACGGCGCCTCAGCGCCCGCTGGAGAGAACAGGTCAGGCAGAACAGGTCAGGCAGAACAGGTCAGACAGAACAGACTGTGGGTGAGCAGAGCCAACCACGGCTTTATCTCCTGGAGGTGGTTTTGGCCAGCATTTTCTAAGCCCTCAGGCATGGCATACGGAGAATTTGTCAGGAAAGGAACAGCTTAAAGGAAAAAGACAGAACAAGGAATGGCACAATTTTGGGGTTCAACACTGACGCTAAACTTAAGGAAAAATGTGTGGGAGCAGGGAAAAAGCCAAAGAGAGCCAGCAGGGGCCAGAGAGACAGCAGCGCCGATACCTTGCTTTTCTATACTGAAATAGGAAGACATTTCTGGCTCTTTAATATGTCTGTGACATAAACTTGAAGTTTTTCCTCGGGAGAAATATCTAATTAATTCATATACATTTATGCTGACCTTGGAATTTGCAAAAGGCTGTGAGGGCATTTGTATTTTTATGGCTTACAACAATCTAGTGAGATGCAGTTATTCCCATTTTTCAGACAAGCAGAGTCCAATGTTTTGTCCAAGACCCCCCCAAGGGGCTCTTGACTATTTCTCAAGTCGTTACCTTGAGGAAAAACTGAATATTTCCAGGTGTACTCCTGTGAGTACTTTTGCCCATTTCATTATCACCTAACATGTTGAGGAAGGCAAACGTGGTGTTATCATGGCAAACGTGCGTAGATGAGGAGACCGAGGCTTAGAGAGAAGTGACTGGCATCACTATCCAGCCAGAACCTCGGGGCGCACCTGCCCTATTCTCCAGCCAGTGCAGAGCTCCTTCTTTGCTGCAACCTCAATTTCCTTGCCTTCACGAAGTCCTTCCTCCTGGAGTGAAAAAAAAGAAAAAATCAATTGTCATAGGGCAACATGTGTACTGACTGTTTAATGAGAAACTATTTTGTTCTGTAAACCTTCATCTAAAGTGAGAATAGCAGCACAACTGGAAGAACGTAATCGACGTTACTGAACTGTGCATGTAGAAATTTTTGAAATGGTGTGTCTTTGGCTATGTATATTTTCACCAAAAAAAAAAAAAAGTTGAGAAGGGAGAGGGTTGACATGTCATGGGGTTGTTAACCAGTGTCATAAAACAATATGTGTACTACTGTTTAATGAGAAACTATTTGTTCTGTAAACCTTCGCCTGAGGTACAATAAAAAAAAAAAAAAAATCAGTTGCTGTCAAGTCAACTTTGACTCATGGCGACCCCATATGTGCCAGAGTAGAGGTGTGCTCCACAGGATTTTCAATGGCTGATTTTTCAGAAGTTGATTGCCAGGTCTTTCTTCCGTGGTGCCTCTGGGTGGACTCAAACCTTTAAGCTTTCCTGAAACCTTTCAGTTAGCAGCCCAGCATGTTAATCATTTTCACCACCCGAGGACTCCCTGCATGGAATGTTGTTGCTGTTAGTTGCTGCTGAGTGGGGTACTGACTCATGGCGACCTCATGCACAATGGGATTGGACAGTTGTGATCCATAGGGTTTTCATTGGCTGCTTTACCAGAGGTAGATTACCAGGCCTTTCTTCCTAGTCTTAGTTTGGGAACTCTGTTGAAACCCATTCAGTGTCATAGCAACACACAAGCCTCCAGTGACGGATGGGTGGTGGCTGCGCATAAGATGCATTGGCCAGGAACAGAATCCAGGTCTCCTGCAGGGAAGGTGAGAATTCTGCTCCTGAACTAGTTAGGGTTTCACCAGGCCCATGGAGATAAAAAGCCTCTCTTCTCCTCCCTGTCCTAGCCCTCCTCAGTCCAATGACCCTCAGTCTTTCAGAAAAAGACTCAAGGTCACGACAGCTGGAGCTGGGGCTACACCTGGGCTGATACCTGCGGAGCTGCTGGAAGAGGAGCTTGCAGGATGCTCACCAGATCATAAAGAGGATTCCCCAGTGGGCAGGGAAAAGTCATTTTGCGAATAGTAAGTCTGGTGGTGGTTGGTAGGTACTGTCAAGTTGATTTTGACTCATAGACTTCCTAGGCTGTAATCTTTACGGAAGCAGATGGCCAGGTCTTTGTCCCGCGAAGCAGCTGGCTGGCTTCAAACTGCCAACCTTTCAGTTAGCAGCTGAGCGCTTCACTGTTGTGTACCTTAAGCCTTTGGTGAGTGTGCCATATAGATTCATCAGGTGGAAGGAGTCCAGGCATCTGTGCCTGTGGCTCATCCATTTCTCTGGCTGAGAGCGGCCCCTCTCTTTCGTTTGTATTCAGAGTCATTTGCTGAACAGTCTGCTGTTAAACAAAACATCCACTCTGCTTTGCTCTACCCAAAGGCTGCTGAGAAGTGCCAATAATAGCTATCACTGATTGAGTGTTTACTGTGAGAGGAAGTGCCGTATTTACATTGCCTCGTTAAAATCTCTGAGGTTATTTCAAAATGGTTGTTATTGTTAGTTGCCCTCGAGTTGGCTCCAACTCACGGCGACCTTCCCTTACCTCTAACGGAATGAAACATTTCCTGGTTGGCACCTTCCTCGTGATCCTTGAGTGTTTGAGGGCATTGGTTCAGCTATTGTGTCAATCCATCTCACTGAGGATTTCCCTCATTTTTGCCGAACATGGTGTCCTTTTCTAGTGATTGGTTCTTCCTGATGATATGTCAAAAGTAAGCGAGCCGAGGTCTCACCTTCCTCACTTCTAAGGAACATTCTGGTTGTATTTCTTCTAAGACTGATTTATTTGTTCTTCTGGCAGTCCACGGTATATTCTTCACCAAATTACAGAAAAGGAATATGAGGCTGGGAGAGGTGCGTGGAGGTACCTTAAGTCACCCTCTTAGTAAGGAGCTTGGGCATACCAAGCAGAAGTGTGTGTCTTTAACCCTTAATGCCATTTACTCCTAACCCGGGCAGGGAGGAGCATCGTTTAATATCTCACTTTGAACTGTTTTTGTCTCCCCACAGATGCCACTGCTGAATTTCCTCAGTGAAGGGGCTGAATCCTGCTTTCCTTCTATTAATCACCTGTGTGGTCAGACTTGTGCTTTCACATTGCCTCACACCTGAGACTCCCAAGATTATATGGAGCAGACTGCATCCTAAGGTGAGGAAAATTATTTTAAGCATTAGTGCTTAATAGAGTTCAGCTCAGAACTACTGAACCGCTTACAGCATATCTGACACTGTTCTGGGTGCTGGGAAAATAAAGGTAAATTAAAACTCACCCTGTCGTCCAGTGGAGTCCCTGGGGGGTGCCAACAGTTAACGTGCTCAGCTGCTAACCAAAAGTTTGGAGGTTCAAGTCCACCCCGAGACACCTTGGAAGAAAGTCCTGGTGATCTGCTTCCAAATAATCAGTCACTGAAAGCCCTTATGGAGCACATTTCTACTCCAACACACATGGGGGCGCCATGAGTCAGAGTCCACTCAAGAGCAACTGGAGGTTTATCCTGCAGGAGCTTTTAGCCTTTGGAGGAGACATTAGAATTGAAACAGTTAGGCATTGACTAGGCAGACAACAATATGTGATGATGAATACATAGAATAAATAATATAAATAATGGACAATTATAAATAATTTGACTAAATATGCTGTATAATATGAAAGCAATGATCAGTTAGGAAAAGGATAGATTATTGCATAGATTAATTTCAGCTAAAGTCAATCAAAAGAGGGGCATTGAGAAGGACCTTAAAGTTCTGTAGGATTTGAATAGTTCCAAAGACTATTTGATAAGGGCATTTCCCTGCTACTAATGGTAAGTTATAGAGCCCTGGTGTCATAGTGGTTAAGATCTCAGCTGCTAACCCAAACGTCAGAAGTTCAAATCCACCAGCTGCTCCTTGGAAACCCTATGGGGCAGTTCTACTCTGACCTAGAGGGTCACTATGAGTCAGAATCGACTCGACAGCACCTAACAACAACAACAATGGTGAGTTAGTCTAAAAGAGTTACTTTGTTCCATCAAAATTTAAAAAGCGCCCATAGTGCCACTTAATTTAATATAGATTTTTTTTAACTGACTTAGAAGTGCTCAAGAGGAGCCAATCATAAAATTTAATAATTCTGGATACAGTCAGATGAAAAATATTATTTCTTATGTGCAAACATTTCCCTAATTATTACAAAACATTAATTTTTAGAAGTCATTGGTGTATAATAAGAATCCACCAAATATTAGATATTATTATCTCTACCACCCGTCTGTCAGTTTGTTGCGCTGCGATGGCTTGCATGTTGCTGTGATGCTGGAAGCTGTGCCACCAGTGTTCCAAATACGGGCACGGTCACCCAGGTGGACACGTTTCAGCTGAGCTTCCCGACTAAGACTAGGAATAAAGGCCTGTCAGTCTACTTCCAAGAATTAGCCAATGAAAGCACTATGGATCACAACAGAATATTGTCGGATATAGCGCTGGAAGATGAGCCTCCTAGGTTGGAAGGAACTCAGAATACACAGTGGCTGCAACAGTGGACTGGAGCACGCCAACTATCAGGAAGATGGTGCAGGACTGGGCAGCATATTGTTTTGTTACACTTGGGCTCTGACTCAATGGTGCTAACAACAATAATTACTTCTTTATAATTACTTCTTTAATGAAGCAATTACTTGTGTTTTAGGGAGTGGTTCAAATCAGTGTTACATGATGCATAATGTTCTGTGATTGAGTTGGTCCTATATAGTCTACTTTTCACTGCAAAACTTTTTTTTACCTTTTCCATTCTGTATTTTTGTCAGCAGAGAGGAGTGCCTTTGGAGAAATGCATAGCTTTGTAGACTGGCTGAATAACTACACCCCTTCAGGTATTTACTGGTAGTTATTTCACAGATCCATAGATTTTAAAAGAACAGATAACCTTTTTAGTAATTCAAAAATGTTTTCTAGGTACTTGTTTATATTCGAAGTCTGTTATCTTGTGTGAACATTCCCCAAAACATGCACCAAGCATTTTTCTCACATGCTGGGTTGTCAATATGAAATGTACTTAAAATTTCCCACAACATCAGTTTTCTTTCTAAGTTTTCCAACACATTTCATATGCTTTGATAACAGATAATGCCTTGTTCTGCAATTACTTTCAAGAAAATGACTTCTGTGGTTTTGGACCTTTAACTCGTATTAAAAACACACTAACAAGCCTGTTGTTGCAAGGACTATCTTTGTGTCAAACTGCACGCAGCATTTGAAAAGCCTTTAAGATGGGAAAGTTTCCATTCCTGAGCACTCCTGATACCAAGTTGTCGAATTACGTGACCGGGTAGAATTCCCAGCCTTTGCTGTCTTGTGCAAATGACTTGCATCTTGTTGAAGCTGAGCTATTTGGAAGTTGGACCATTACTTGCAAAGTGAGGAAACATTTTTTATTAAAAGTCCTTCAGTGGTAAGAAAAACATGAACTAGATAGGTAAACGGAAGGAGCCTGGGTGGCACAACTGGTTTGTGATTGGCTGCTAAGCGAAAGACTGGTGGTTCAAACCCACCCAGCAGCTCCGTGGAAGAAAAGATCTGGGGATCTGCTTCCATAAAGATTACAGCCAAGAAAACTCTATGGAGCAGTTCTGCTGTGTAACGCTGGGGTTGCCATGAGTGAGGCTGACTCAATGGCAGCTAATGCAACAATAGGGGAGGGAAACAAAGGACCTGTCATGATGAACCTGCTAGCAGTTGCTGCCCTGCAAAGGTGTTTATTTTCTGTTCTTTCCACATATTTAAGGCCAGTGTTATAAAAGTGGTCTATTTTCATAAAAATTTGGAAATTGTAGAAGAAAAAAGCAAAAAATCCATTCATGGGCAATCACTGTCAACATTTTTATGAATGTCTTTTGATTTCCAGTGCATATTAAAAAAAAGTCATTGAGGTATGTAAATTTATTGAAGAATTATACACATTTTGTATCTTTTTCATTACTTGCTATTACAATATTTTCCATTTGTTATTCTTTTTTTTTGTTTTGTTTTGTTTTTTGTAAAGTCATAAATAACTGCAGTACCAGCTTGCAAATATAGTCTTGGATTTCAGACTAGCCAGGCAATAGACTAGACTCACAGTTCATTTTCTGGTATCTGCAGACATTTGGCCCATCATAGATAGAAAATGATCGTTAGCTATAATCTTCATGAAGGCAGACTGCCACATCTTTCTCCCGCGGAGCACCTGGTGGATTTGAATCACCGATGGTTTGCAGTCGAGTGCTTAATCACTGTGCCACCAGGGCTCCTTACGTGCTTCAGACATTCACTTGCTGTTCCTTCATTTTATTCCTAGATGTCTGTAACCTTTTGACAAAATTGCATCAATCAGTCTGTTTGCTGTAGAAGTGTAATACCAGAGCTAATTATTTCTTGATGTCGCTTTGGATCACCGTTTTGAACGTGCTTACCAAGTGCAAAATGTAAAGCAATTTTCCTAGGACTGGTTATCAGTTGGGACCAGGATGTTCACAACCTCTGTTACAGAAGAGGCCATACCTATGTCTATAAACTGCCTAAATGATATAGCCTCAACATTGAAACTCAAGGAAGAATTTTACACTATTCACATTACAATAAAAATAAATGAGATTTTATACAAGAAGATTTTTAGCTTAATATATTGTTAGGATTTTTTTTCTGTGTTAAGACTGATATACTGCTTTGTTAATTAATGTCACCAGTTTTAAAATAAAGTTTCTAGGAAGTCTTTACCTGAATACAAATGATGGGGACGGGGAAGCACTTGCTTATCCAAATATACACAGGACTGATTGTGAGCTTTATTGAAGTATGATTTACATACAATAAAATTCAATTTTAAATGTATAATTTGGTGAGTTTTAACAAATGTAGACAGTTCTGTAACTACCACCCCTGTCATTATCTAGAACATCCCCATTACTCCTAAAAGTTGCTTTGTGCCTCGTTGTAGTCAGTCCCCACCTCTCCTGCCTCCTGACCCTGGTGATCCTCATCTGCCTATTATCATTATTGAGATCAACTATTTTGTCCCTGTATTAGTTGTTCTTTTTGTTGCTGAGTGATATTCCATTGTATGGATATGATATTCCATTGTATGGATATGCCACTATTAGTTTATTCCTTCATAGATCGATGGGCATTTGAGTTCTTTCCAGTTTTTTATTATCATGAATAATGCTATAAATTGGAGTATAAATTTTTGTATGGACATATTTTCATGTCTCTTAGGTGAGAACTTAGCAGTGGAATTCCTGGGCCATATAGTATGTATTTAAAAAAAAAAAAAAAGAACCCCAAAGCTGTTGCCGCCAAGTTGATCCCTAGTAGGACTGCCCCATAGGGTTTCCAAGGAGCGGCTGGTGGATTCGAACTGCCAACCTTTTGCTTTGCAAAAGCACCTGTAGCTCGCTGTAGCTCTTAGCTGCTGTGCCACCAGGACTCCAGTATGTGTGTATTTAACTTCATAAAGAACTGCTGTTTTCCAAAGTGGTTGTTCCATTTTGCATTTTCACCAGCAATGTATGGGGGTCTAATCGCTCCAAATCTTCACCAATACATGGTACTTCAGTGGTTTTTTTTTTTTTTTTTTAAGCCATTCTAATGGGTGTCTGGTGGTTTTAATGAGCATTTTTCTAATGAGTAAGGATGTTGAGAATCTTTTCACGTGCTTATTTGTCATCCCTATGTCTTCTTTCAAATCTTTTGCCCTTTTTACTGGCTTCTTTGTCTTCTTATAGAGTTGTAAGTTGCTTATTATATTACACATGTTGTTGTTATTTGCTGTTGAATTGATTCCTACTCAGGGTGACCCCAGGTGTGCAGAGAACTACACTGCACAGGAGTTTTAAGGCTGTGACCTTCTAGAAGCAGATCACCAAGACCTTATTTCTGAGGCGCCACTGGGTGGGTTTGAACCACCATTCTTTGGATTAATAGTCAACACTTAACCATTTGCACTCCTATTCAAGTCCCTTATTAGATATATGTTATACAAATATTTTCTCGCAATCTGTAGCTGACTTTTTCATTTTCTTAACAATGTCTTTGAAGAGCAAAAGTTTAGTAAAATTTTAAGATTCTGATGAAGTCCATTCAATCTTTTTTCTTTTCTTTTTTGATCCTAATTTAAAAATATATTTGCCTAACCCAAAGTGGAGTGTATAAAGTATGAATCTAGGAAAATTGGACATCGTTAAAAATGAAATTGAACACGTAAACGTTGATATATTAGGCATTAGTGAGCTGAAATGGACTGGTATTGGCCATTTTGAATCAGACAATCTTATGGTTTAATATGCCGGGAATGACAATTTGAAGAGGAAAGGTGTTGCATTCATCGTCAAAAAGAATATTTCAAGACCTGTCCTCAAGTACAACAAAGAAGACTATTATTTAAATTTACCCACCAACCACTAATGTCAAAAATGAAGAAATTGAAGATTTTTACCAACTTCTGCAGTCTGAAATTGATCAAACACCTGAGCAAGATGCATTGATAATTATTGGTGATTGGAATGCAGAAGTTGGAAACAAAGAAGAAGGATCAGTAGTTGGAAAATATGGCCTTGGTGATAGAAACAACTCCAGAGATCGCAGGATAGAATTTTGCAAGACCAATGACTTATTCATTGCAAATACTTTTTTCAGCAACATAAAAGGGGGCTATGCAAGTGGACCTTGCCGGATAGAATACACAGGAACAAAATTGACTACATCTGTGGAAAGAGACGGTAGAGGCGTTCCATATCATCGGTTAGAACAAGGCCAGGGGCTGACTTTGGAATAGACTATCAATTGCTCATATGCAAGTTCAAGTTGAAGCTGAAGAAAATTAAAACAAGTCCACGAGAGCCAAAATACAACCTTGAGTATATCCCACCTAAATTTAGAGACTGTCTCAAGAATAAATTTGACAAATTAAACATTAATGACTGAAGACCAGATGAGTTGTGGAATGACATAAAGGACATCATACATGAGGAAAGCAAAAGGGCATTAAAAAGACAGGAAAGAAAGAAAAGACCAAAATGGGTGTCAGAAGAGACTCTGAAACTTACTCTTAAACTAGCTAAAGCAAAAGGAAGAAATGATGAAGTAAAATAAATGAATGGAAGATTTCAAAGGGCGGCTTGAGAAGACAAAGTATTAGAACAACATATGCAAAGAGCTGGAGATAGTAAACCAAAAGGAAAGAACACGCTTGGCGTTTCTTAAGCTGAAAGAACCAAAGAAAAAGTTCAAACCTCGAGTTGCAAGAGTGAGGCGTTCAGTGGGGAAAATTCTAAACGATGCAGGAAGCATCAAAAGAAGACAGAAAGAATACAGAGACATTATACCAAAAAGATTGGTCGATGTTCAACCGTTTCGGGAGGTAGCATATGATCAAGAACCGATGGTACTGAAGGAAGAAGTCCAAGTTGTTCTGAAGGAATTGGTGAAGAACAACGCTCCAGGAATTGACAGAATATCAATTGAGATGTTTCAACAAACGAATGCAGCACTGAAAGTACTCACTCGTCTATGCCAAGAAAGTTGGAAGACAGTTATCTGGCCAACCAACTGGAAGAGATCCATATTTATGCCTATTCCCAAGAAAGGTGATCCATTTGAATGCAGAAATTATTGAACAATTCTGCTGAAGATCATTCAAAAGCAGCTGCAGCCGTCTATCAACAGGGAACTGCCAGAAATTCAAGCTGGATTCAGAAGAGGACATGGAACCAGGGATATCATTGCTGATGTCAGATGGATCCTGGCTGAAAGCAGAGAATTCCAGAAAGATGTTTACCTATGTTTTATTGACTATGCAAAGGCATTCGACTGTGTGGATCATAACAAATTATGGATAACATTGAGAAGAATGGGAATTCCAGAACACTTAATTGTGCTCATGAGGAACCTGACACAGATCAAGAGGCAGTATTCAAACAGAACAAGGGGATACTGTGTGGTTTAAAGTCAGGAAAGGTGTGAATCAGGGTTGTATCATTTCACCATACCTAGTCAATCTGTATGCTGAGCAAATAATCCAAGAATCTGGACTATATGAAGAAGAACGAGGCATCAGGATTGGAAGAAGACTAATTAACAACCTGCATTATGCAGATGACACAACCTTGCTTGCTAAAGTGAAGAGGACTTGAAGCACTTACTGATGAAGATCAAAGACCACAGCCTTCAGTATGGATTACATCTCAACATAAAGAAAACAAAAACCCTCACAACTGGACCAATAAGCAACGTCATAATAAACGGAGAAAAGATTGAAGTTGTCAAGGATTCCATTTTACTTGGATCCACAATCAACACCCATGGAAGCAGCAGTCAAGAAATCAAAAGATGCATTGCATTGGACAGATCTGCTGCAAAAGACCTCTTTACAGTATTGAAAAGCAAAGATGTCACCTTGAAAACTAAGGTGCCCCTGACTCAAGCCATGGTGTTTTCAGTCACCGCATAAGCATGCAAAAGCTGGACAATAAATAAGGAAGACCAAAGATGAATTGATGCTTTTGAATTGTGGTGTTGGTGAAGAATATTGACTATACCATGGACTGGCAAAAGAACGAACAAATCTGTCTTGGATGAAGTACCACCAGAGTGCTCCTTAGAAGCAAGGATGGCGAGACTCATCTTACATATTTTGGACATGTTATCAGGAGGGACCAGTCCCTGAAGAAGGACATCATGCTTGGTAAAGTAGAGGGTCATCGAAAAAGAGGAAGACCCTCAATGAGATGGATTGACACAGTGGCTGCAAAGATGGGCTCAAGCATAACATTTGTGAGGATGGTGCAGGACTAGGCACTGTTTCGATCTGTTTTGCATAAAGGGTCGCTATGAGTTGAAACTGACTTGACAGCACCTAACAACAACAGCAAGGTCAAAGACAAACTCAGAGTGCACAGTCAAGTAGAATGGAAAAATAAGAATGCAATGAATAAATGAACTTGATGAATGCTCTTCTAAGTCAGGAAAGAGAAGCAATTGATATGAGAGTTGACTTCACGCCAGCTACTATTTGAAACGATTTTCATTCATATGGTAAGATCTTCACTTCAGCCAGGAAACTGAGGCATGGAGAGGTTAGACAACCTGCCCAAGGACACATAGCTGGCAAGAAGAGAAGTCATCAAATCTCTTGGCTCTTCACTTAAACCAAATTGCCTACCCATAGTTTTATTAACAGAAATTATGTAACTGGTTTTATGCAATACCTAACAGTAACCACAACAGGCAAATAACTGTTTAAGTAATGCTTCTGATAACAACAAAAAGCCAATGATGTTTTCTAATAATGATACCTGCTAAAAGGTCAGCAGAGATACCCACCTAAGATGTCAGTGGGTGAGTTGCAGGAAAACATCGCCAGCTGAGCAAAGCAATAAATGAAAATGTTCACACTGGTGAAAGTGATTTGTTTCAGGTGTGTTATGGTAGAAAGTCAAAAGTGACAGCATCTCCTTCGTGGGCTGTCTGAATGATTCTTTTAATAACATCTGCAGATCTTTGCATTTCAACTTTTATTTATTTCCGAGCAGTTCATGCCGTAGCAGTTGAAACACCCTTATTAATCTCAGGTTAGTTTACCATGATTTTTGCATAGTTTTCTATGTTCTATTTGATATTAAGAATGGAAACCCTGGTGGCATAGTGGTTAAGAGTTCGGCTGCTAACCAAAAGGTCAGCAGTTTGAATCCACCAGGCGCTCCTTGGAAACCCTATGGGGTAGTTCTACTCTGTCTTATACGGTTGCTATGAGTTGGAATCGACTCGACGACAATGGTTTTTTTCTTAAATTAAGAATATTGATATGCAGTTAATATATAGCTTTTCATATTTACTCCATAGCATAATTTAATATGAATACTATATTCTCAGCTATACTCTCCTCCATGCCTACTAGGTAAAACAAACAATAAACAAAGTCAAAAGAGGAAAAATATATCCGGCTTGTGCTTATTTTCATTCGCAGTGAGTCTGTCTACTTCGGTGTGATTGAGATGCAATCCCTTTTGGCCCCACCTCTCATATTCTCCCAGGAAACAGTCCCAGTTGTTTAAAAAGTCAACACCTTCTGACAGGCGCCATCTGGCCGGCCGTTCGTTAACTCCCACAATGCTGCTCATGAGTTTGCCTCTTTCCCCATGACCAGTGACACCGTGAGAGCTACTGTGGCTTAAGGGAATATCGCTTCTCTGGTTGGGTCACACAGACTTCACCAGGCGTGAGTGCCACAGGAAATATTCTACTTGGGATGTAGGTTTGTTATGTAATTAAATTTAATACTTGTTAACATTTTGGAAATTGAAAGCTGAGGACTGCAAATAGCGGAAGAGTAAAAGGTTTAACTAACAAGTAGATCATAAATTACGAAAGATTTCATTGTTTGGTTTGAGAATGGAAAACAATGTAGACAATTCTTCTGTAAGAGTAAATGTTTGGAGTGGTAACTAATGGATTGCGAGTTACAAACTAGATTCATTTACTATGTTCCATCTGAAAATCCCTTCTTCTGCTTTCTTCATATAGTACTTACTTTGATTTTTCAGTCAGTTTCACTTACTTTTCTTCCCTATACTTACCTGAGGCAGCATGGTCCAGTACAAAAAAGAGAATTTGAAGACAATGCAAGAATTTGAGTAACAACTTATGCTATTGCTATTATGTGACCCTGCAATTGTCACTTCTGAGGATTGATTTAGGTATTATCATTTGACAATGAGACAAAAGCCCCAAACACACACTACCAATCTCACAGAGTTTCTAGAAGGCACAGTTTCAGTGAGTATCAAGGAAGACAATGCATGTGAAAACACTTTATAACATATACATCCTGGTTCATTGGGCATCTGTTTTGCGTTACACAATATCACAGATGTGGAGGTACCAAAATGTGAGACATGAAACTTGCACTCCACTGGAGAACCGGACATGGAAACAAAAGCACCGTAAGCCATCAGGATTCCTAAAATCAAGGTCCCGAGAGCGTCGGTAATACCAGAGGCCGTGTAGAGTGGGGACAGGGTATTCCGGGCAGAGGGGCCAGTGAGTGGAAAAGACAGGGAGGTGAGAGAAAATATGGTATGTTTCGAAGCCTTTAAGTAGTTAAAGCAGGATCGGACGTTTCACAGAGGAAATGGCAATACTTGAATCCTAGGAAGAGTATGGTTCATGAAACAAAACCAGAGCGACATAAACCCGTTGCCGCCAAGTCCATTCTGACCCATGGTGACCGCACGTGCTCCGTGAGATTTTCAATGGCTGCTTTTTCGGAAGTAGATCAGGCCTTTATTCCAAGGTGCCACTGGGTAGACTTGGACTCCCAAACTTTTAGTTTGCATCACCTGGGGACTCCTGTGTGAAGATGTTGACCTTTACCCATTGGGCAAAACTATTGCAGAGTTTTGAACAGGGTCATGAGATGATTGGAAATGCTTTGGAAAGACTATGTTTGAGTCTGAGTCTTCAGAAATGCTTGGAGGATGGATTAGAAAGATCCATATGTCAGGAGCTCAGTAAAGAGTCTACAGCAGCAGTACCCACTAGACATGATGACAAATGATCTAGAATCGTGACCCACTCACTTCCGTCAGGTTGATTCTGACTCATAGAGACCCCATAGTGTTTCCAAGGCTGTCCATCTCTACGGAAGCAGACTGCCACATCTTTTTCCCTCAGCACTGCTGGTGTTTTTGGACTGCTGACCTTTCAGTTAGCAGTCAATCGCTTTAACCACTGCGCCAGTGTAAGTAAAGACGAGAAGAAGCATCAGAAAAATGGAGCGTGGAACAGCAAGCCTTGACCATCAGAATTGTATTAATGCGAAGATCCGGTATTAGATAAATGTTCCGACATGTCTCAGGCTCAAATTTCTTCAGTTTGTTTTTTTCCTTCTAGTTTTCCCACAGGGAAGAGTTTCTTATCCATTCTGCAGAAGTTGTTCAGCCCATTTGCGAATGGAAACATTCTTTGAAATTCTCTGATGCCCAGAAAGTTGCCAGTAACATATTTTTAGAGTAATTCCTCTCTGAAACTTTAAGGAACCAAACCTGTCTTATCCACTGTTGTATCTCAAGTGTATAAGATGCTCAGTAACTATTTGTTGAATACATGTATGCTAAATTCTGCAGTGCCATGGAAACAAGATGCCCTGAGGGGTCAGGAAGTAGATAGATGTAGACAATAAGGTGCAAAAATTACCTCAATATGAACAGGCTCAGCAATGGTGATAATAATAATAATAGAAAATATTTGCTGAATTCTTGTAAGTTCCATGCAGTATGGTAAATATGCTTCATGTGCATTATCTGATTTCATCCTTATGACAACCCTGTGTGGGCATTGTTTTTAATCCCCAGTTTGCAGATAAGGGAACTGAAGCTTAGTGGTCACACATCTAGCGAGTGGCAAAGCCGTATCTTTAATCCTGTTTTATTTAGGGCAAAACCCATCCTCTAAACCACTATGCTGGATTTAATGCCCCTTGAAGGAGATGAATTCTGTTAGAAATGACACCCTCACATAGACTTCATCTGTTCTTTTTCCTCGTTGTCATCATTGTTGTTATTAGCAGCCTCTGACTTGTGGTGACCCCATGCACCACGGGATCAGACTATTGTGATCCATGGGGTTTTCACTGGCTGAGTTTTGAAAGTAGATCACTAGGTCTTTCCTCCTCGTCTGTCTTACTCTGGCAGCTCTACTAAAATCTGTTCAGCATCATAGCAACATGAAACCTCCACTAACGGATGGATGGTGGCTGTGCATGAGGTGCATTGGCCAGGAATTGAACCCGGGTCTCCAGCGTGGAAGCTGAGAGAGCTCCCACTGAACCACTCACGCTCCCTCTTCCTCATTACATTTCTTTTTTCTTCCTGGGTTGTTCCACTTTGTTTCTCAATACATATACCTAGATTTTACAGGCACATATGCTATCCCTCCCACCCCCACATTTCTTCTCTCCTTTCCATCAGGGTTGAGGTTAATGGAATAAATGACTAGACACATGGCTCTCCACCCCAGTAGAGCAATGTCCTTACAAATTTCCCATGCCAGCCTCTCTTGTGTTGAGTCAGAGTCTTCATGTATGTCTCCCACTTCATTTCCCTACCTTCGCGCCTTTATTCTGCCCGCCCCCCCCTTCCTTACAGTTGGGTGCCTAAGAAGTGGATGTGAGTAGCATTTATGGGCAAAATCAGGTAACAACTGGTACTAGCAGTGGGAACAACAGCCATCAAGGAAGATCAGATCTTAGAGGGCAGGGATGGTGTGTTATTTCTTCCTCTCTGCATCACCTAGTTCACTGCCTGGCACCTAGAGGCACTTGATAAATGTTTGCTGATCTAATGAAGTACATATGTATGTGAGCACTCAGACAAGAAAAGTCACTGCCTGCTTCATTTTCTGTGTGATATGCCGAACTCTTCTTTTCCCTGTATTTTTAAACACAGTATTGAGCGCCCAGGCATTCAGCACAGACCTGGGTGAGCCTCTTTGCGTTTTTCCCTCATTGACGTATCTCCTGCCTAATGAACCTATTTATTATAACAGGGTGTTGTTACAAAACAACAATTTCTTACAGCAATAACAATATGGGTGTTTGCCTGCCTTTTTTGGCCTTAGATGAATAGCTGAACGTATCATGTAGTTTCCACTGTAAATTATCTGTTTCTTTAAGTATGTCTCTTTATTTCTTTTAAAGGCTAATTATTCCTTCAATTACAGATTTAGGTGATGTGCTCCATTTTTACAAATAATGTGGCTAGACTTAGAAAAAGAAACTCTCTTTACAATGACTTACACTTTGAATTCAAGACCGTCTCTTACTTGTGATATCAATTCCCCTTGTGCCTTGGATTTTGTTTTTTTCCATTTCACCTCCAAAATTACATTGAAAACATCTGCTAAGGACTTATTTAAACAGCTAGTTAATGCTTTATAAGGCTCAGAGGTGGGCCCATCTGTACCAGGGTGTTCTCTTTTCTCAAGAGCTATTTCGTATTTTCTACCTGTCTGACAGCTGGTTTTGCCTCAAAACTCTTCATTTCTCTCTATCAGTATAGTCCCTTACTTTAAAGTTTATAACTCATTTTTCCTCATCTTGCTTTGCTCTGAACAAATCTAAGATGATTCAAGCTATTTCCTTCTTTTCTTCTTAGATAGATAGACATTGATAACTGCCATGGAGTCGACTCTGACTAATGGCGGCCTTATATACAACAGACCAAAACGTTACCCGGTCCTCATGGTCCTCACGATTACTCACATGTTTGAGCCCATTGTTGAGGCTACTGTGCCAATATATCTCACCGAGGGTTTCCCTCACGCTTGTTGGCCCTCTACTTCACCAAACACAAAGTCCTCATCTAGCAACTGATCCCCCTGATGATGTATCCAAAGCAAGTGAGTTGGGTAATGTTCTGTTGTGATCCATAAGGTTTTCATTGACTAATTTTTGGAAGTAGATCACCAGACCTTTCTTCCTAGTATGTCTTAGTCTAGAAGTTCCACTGAAACTTGTCCACCATGGGTGAAAAATGCTGGTGGCATAGCTTTCAACGTAAGAGCAATATGCAGGCCACCACAGTAGGACAAACTGACAGATGGGTGGTAGTCTTTTCTTCTTAGTCTTTCTTAAATCTTTCCATTTTTTCTAATCTTTAAAGCCAGAATGTCTTTCCTTCGAATCTTCATAATGAAATAAAGTCAGGATGTGGTGCTGGTGGATTAACCTTATTTTACCATCCTTGCAAGTTGGTGTATTTTGGGTTAAAACATGGATGTATATCAAAAGTAGATGAGATTCTGGGACATTTTTAGTTCTATGGCATCACTTACCTAGAGTTCTGCTCAGACTAAGAGACTTCATGTAGTCCTCAGTTCATTCGACTATTATTTGTCAAGTACCATTATACACCAGGTCTTTAACAGAGGGCTAGAAATAAAGTAGTGAACAAACACTACCCTGATCCCTGCCCTCACAGAGCTTACAGTGTGGAGTGGAAGACAGATGTTCACTGAACAAATATGTAAGTAAAAGTAAAATTAAAACTATGAACATGATGTTAAGAGAGCATATAGAAGGAGACAACATTGTCCAGGGTCAGGAAGGCTTCTGTGAGGAAGTGACAGATCTGAAGGATGAGCAGACACTGAATGGGATGAAGAGGATATGAGGGGAAGAGTGTTCTGGTAGAAGAACAAACAGTGTGCAGGGCTTGGCTGAGGAAGGAGTCATGAGTTCAGGAGGCCTGAAGGAGGCCTGAGTGTTCAGAACTCAGATAGATGGGGAAAGTAGAGGCTTGACCACTCAGGAGTCATAGTCCATGAAAATCTGTTGTGTCTTTATGCCAATAGTGGCATCCATTGAAGGGTTTCAGGTGTGTGTGTAGATGATGGTGGTTTTATTAATTTCCTGGGGCTTCTATAACAAAATACCACAGACTTGGGGGGCTTAAAACAACAGACATTAATTCTCTCACGGTTGTCTAGGAGTCCAGTTTGGGGTGTTGGCAGGGAATCTGAAGGCTCTGGGGGAGAAAGTGTCCCATGTTTTTCTCTTAGCTTCTGGTGTTGTCAGAAATCGTTGGCATCCCTTGCCTTAAAAACACATTACTACAGCCTCTGCCTCTGTCATCACATGGTATCTCCCTGTGTGTCTTTGTCTCCTTTCCTCTCTTACAAGGACACCAGTCTGATTGGATTAAGGCCCATCCTAATGCCCTAATTTTAACTTGATTACACCTGCAAATGCCCTATTTCCAAGTAAGGTCACATTCACAGGTACTGGGGGTTAGGACGTCAACATATCTTTTTGGGGCACACGATTCAATTCATAACAGTGGTGAATGATATAATAAGATTTGTGTTTAAAGCTATAAGCTTTTCTAAGAGTAGAGAAAGGATTGGAACAGGATCCAAGGGAGTGGAGAGAGATGTTTTGCTGAGGTCCAGTACAGAGTAGACAATAGCTCAGACAAGCGTAGTGGTGATGGTGGTGGAGCTGAAAAGTTGAATTCAAGATATTAGGAGATTAGAATGCAATTTGGTATTAGATCAGCTATAGACAAGGTTGAGGGAGTAGTACCTACTTAGGATGATCCCTAGATTCTGGCCCAGGCAACTGACTATAGAGGTGCTCATGCCTGGCATAGTGAACACAAGAAGAGGGGCAATTTTCAGAGGCAGATCATGAATTTGGTTTTGGACTTTGTGGCAGGCAGAATTCTAAGATGACCTCCAAGATTACAGTAGGACTTCGAGGTGTTTTGTTATATTGTCGCTGTGAGTCAGAACAGACGGGACAGTACCTAAGAACAACAAAAAGAGTATAAGTGGGATTTGTGAATGTAATGGGATTCTACTCCTCTTATTAGGTTACACTGTGTGGCAAAGATGAAAGAATTTTGTAGATATTGCTGTTGTTAGTTGCTGTTGAGTCAGTTCTGACTCATAGAGACCCTATGTACAACAGAACGAAACACTGCACCGTACTGTGCCATCCT
The DNA here is from genome assembly GCA_030035585.1 of Dugong dugon. Taxonomy (NCBI): domain Eukaryota; kingdom Metazoa; phylum Chordata; class Mammalia; order Sirenia; family Dugongidae; genus Dugong; species Dugong dugon. The sequence goes on from CM057464.1 coordinate 552,054, forward strand.
CACACTTGTTATGCTTCAGCCCATTGTTGCAGCCACTGTGTCAATCCATCTCATTGAGGGTCTTCCTCTTTTTCACTGACCCTCTACTTTACCAAGCATGATGTCCTTCTCCAGGGACTGATCCCTCCACATATCGTGTCCAAAGCATGTGAGACAAAGTCTCACCATCCTTGCTTCTAAGGAGTGTTCTGGCTGTACTTCTTCCAAGACAGATTTGTTCATTCTTTGGCCATTCATGGTATATTCAATATTCTTCACCAACACCACAATTCAAAGGTATCAATTCTTCTTTGGTATTCCTTATTTATTGTCCAGCTTTTGCATGCTTATGCGGCAACTGAAAATACCATGGCTTGGGTCAGGCGCAGCTGAGTCTTCAAGGTGACATCTTTGCTTTTCAACACTTTAAAGAGGTCTTTTGCAGCAGATTTGCCCAATGCAATGCGTCTTTTGATTTCTTGACTGCTGCTTCCGTGGGTGTTGATTGTGGATCCAAGTAAAATGAAATCCTTGACAACTTCAATCTTTTCTCCGTTTATCATGATGCTGCTTATTGGCCCAGTTGTGAGGATTTTTGTTTTCTTTATGTTGAGGTGTAATCCATACTGAAGGCTGTGGTCTTTGATCTTCATCAGTAAGTGCTTAAGTCCTCTTCACTTAAAGCAAGCAAGGTTGTGTAATCTACATAATGAAGGTTGTTAATGAGTCTTCCTCCAATCTTGATGCCCCGTTCTTCTTTATAGAGTCCAGCTTCCTGGATTATTTGCCCAACATATAGATCGAATATGTATGGTGAAAGGATGCAACCATGACTCACACCTTTCCTGACTTTAAACCACGCAGTGTCCCCTTGTTCTGTTTGAAAGACTACCTCTTATCTGTGTACACGTTCCTCATCAGCTAAATTAAATGTTCTGGAATTCGCATTCTTAGCAACATTATCCATAATTCGTTATGGTCCACACAGTGGAATGCCTTCGCATAGTCAGTAAAACACAGGTAAACATCTTTCTGGTATTCTCTGCTTTCAGCCAGGATCCATCTGACATCAGCAATGATATCCCTGGTTCCACGTCCTCTTCTAAATCTGGCTTGAATTTCTGGCAGTTCCCTGCTCTTGAATGATCTTCAGCAGACTTTTACTTGCATGTGATACTCTTGGGATTGTTCAACAATGTCCGCAATCGGTTGGATCACCTTTCTTGGGAACAGGCATAAATATGGGACTCTTCCAGTCGGTTGGCCAGATCTGTCTTCCAAATTTCTTGGCATAGACGAGTGAGCACTTCCACTGCTGCGTCTGTTTGCTGAAACATCTCAGTTGATATTCTGTTAATTCCTGGAGCCTTGTTTTTCATCAATGCCTTCAGCGTAGCTTGGGCTTCTTCCTTCAGTACCATTGGTTCCTGATCATATGCTACCTCCTGAAATGCCCCCGTGCATCTGTCAGTTTGTCATACTGTGGGGGCTTGCCTGTTGCTGTGATGCTGGAAGCTATACCACCGATATTCAAATACCAGCAGGGTCACTCATGGTGCATAGACAGACTAGGAAGAAGGACCTGATGGTCTGCTTCTGAAAAGAATTAGCCAGTGAAAACCTTATGAATAGCAGTGGAACATTTGTAGATATAGATGTAATTAAAGTCCCTAATCAACTGACTTTGAGTTAATCAAAAGGAAATGATCTTGGGTGGGTCTGACCTAATCAGACAAGACCTTTAAAAAGAGGGCAGAGGCCTTCCCTAAAGGGGAAAATTCAAAGTTACAAAGATGCTGACTGTGAGGAAGCAAACTGCCATGTTGTGAGGAGGGCCACATGGCAGGGAAGGCCAGGGCCTCTAGTTGCTGAGGGCCTCAGCCCTTCAACCACGAGGAACTGAACTCTGCCAACAACCAGTGAGCTTGGGAAGGATCCCAAACCTCAGATGAGATCGCAGCCCCAGCTGAGACCTTGACTGCAGCCTTGTGAGACCCTGAGCCGAGGACCCAGCTAGCCTGTACCAGAGCTCCTGACCTATACAACCTGTGAGATAATAAGTGTGTCTTGTTTTAAGCTGCTAAATTTGTGGAAATTTGTTATGCAGCAATAGACATGTAACACAGACCTGTTGGATGGAATGTATCTTGAGAGTTCAGGTTGAGATAACAAATAGTGAGTGGAATATGAGTTGATTCCTGGAGCTCAGAGGAGAAGTCTCAACTGCAGATGTAAATTCGTGAATTTTCTACTTACAGGCTGTAATTAAATCAATGGGTAATATTACCTAGGGGAAAAGCATAAAGAGGGCCTGAGATAAAGAAGAAAGGTTAAGGAATGCCAGCATTTAGTGACCAGGTAGGAATGATTACCCTGCAGAGAAATCAGAGGAGTGAACAGAGAGGCAGGAGGATCCTGTGGTGGAGTGTGGACTCTGTAATTCAGGGACTGAAAGTACTTCAAGAAGAAAGGAGAAGAAGTCAGTGTCAAATGCTGCTGAGATGGTGGAATAGGACTGAATCTGTCCTGTAGTCAAGGCGCGGTTCTCGAATGTAGAACAGACTTAGTCTCTGATGAAACTATATAGAAGAGGTTACAAACTCAGGGAAACCAGGCACTGTTGAGGCAGAAGGTGAGGCAATGGGTTGGGAAAAGGGTTTCAAGTGAAAGTGTACATGATGATGTGTTGGAGACAGGGCTGGCTTCGAGCGCACAGTGCCCACTGCTCAGATGGGCCCCACACTTGGCTTAATGTTCTGCTGTCGCCACCTTGAAATTCTGAATGATTTTGTTTTTGAACTTGTGTCTTGCAAGCATTCAGTGTGATGGGACAATGGAACATGAAGGTGAGCAGAGGAGATATGCAGAATAGACGTGTCCACCATGCCCCGTGAGCACAGAATTTCAGTGGACACATGTTGCATGGTAGTTCAGCAAGATTCAAAGTGAGTACAAGGAAGCATGTTGCGTCTACAACTGAGTTGGCCGAGGCACTGCCAGTCCCGAAACGCCGTGCTTTCTGTTCAAACCAGAGCTTGCTTCCAACACAAAAGGAAAGCACTGGGATTCTAGGAAATGCGATCACTAAGGAACCCTGTCATATCCTTTCTTCCTGTTACTTCCATGTATGAGCCAAACCACTTTAAATGACAATGATGACTCAGAAGGAAAGGGAAAGACAGTTTCGTTTCTTTTCAACCCTGACTTGCTCATCAGTAAGCCGATGGTAGAGAGTGTTGGTAGAATGTGTGCCTATCAAGAAGTGAAATAAAAAGATTTGAGTTCATTTTGTGCCACTTTTCCACTGTACTGGTAAGATCAAAATCTCTGTGCAAGTACAAGCTATGAAACATGAATTGTGCAATGTCAGTTTATATATGCATTTAAAACTGACATGCACAGTATAAAGTGATAACATTCATGCTAAGTATTAATTTTTTTTTTTAACTTAGAATGAGTTAAATAGCAAATTAAAAACACCCTGACGAATGGAGAGAGAGAGAGAGACAGTGGAAGAAAGAGACAAGCTTTTATATGTTAGTAACTTCAGTGGCATTTCCCTGCCTTTGGATCAAGAGTCCACTCATTTTATTATGCATTTAGCCCCGCAAGTTATGTAGCTGACCTGGGTACGATGCCTTGCTTTCCCCCTCGCCCCACTCCAAGAAGGCCAACAACCAGGCTTACACCCCAAGGAGGGAGATTGGTGGATTCTATTCTGGAGACATTGAACAGACACAAAAACAACTTCCATGGACTTAGGAGTTCACCAACAGCTGGCTGTCCCCATTCATTGTAGAGAAACCCACCAGGGTATGGGTGCTCTCTAAACACTGACTTTCCCTTCAGAGTTTTAGGCCCTCCGTCTATGGACAGACAGTCAAGGATCTGCAGATACTAGAGGAAGGTCTCCATCTGGAAAGAGAGAGACTGACCAGATAAGCGTCAGATCCCCAAGGAAGAAGGGGCAGGAAGAGATTATCTGATATGATAGACTATTTGTAAAGAACTACTAAAATTATTGTATGATCAAGCATTGGGGAAGATACTCATGATTGGTATATAGAAAACTATGCGATTCTTTAATAAATGACGCAAAAATTGATAGTGTATGTCTAGTGCTGTATAACAGTAATACCACAAATGAGTGACTTTAACATACAAAATTTATTTTCTCACTGGCTAGGAGGCCAGAAGCCTGAATTCAGGGTGCCAGCTCTAGGGGAAGGCTTTCTCTTTCTGTTGGCTCTGGAGAAATGTCCTTGTCTCCTTGGCTTCTGCTCCTGGGCAATCTTCATGTGGCTTGGCATCTCTTTTCCCCCATCTCTGCTTCTCTCCTTTGCTTGTTTAATCTGTTTTATATCTCCACAGAGATTGACTTAAGACATAACCCTACTCTAATCCCATCTAATTAACATAAAAAAGAAAACCCATTCCCAAATGGGATTATAACCACAGGCATACACTAAAAAAAAAAAAAAAAAAAAAAAGTTACTGTCCAGTTGATACCAACTCATAGCGACCCCAATGGACAGAGTAGAACTACCTCATAGGGTTTCCAAGGCTGAAACCCCTTTCTTTTTAATTTTTAAAAAAATTTTATTGTGCTTTAGGTGAAAGTTTACAGAGTTTCTCATTCAAAAACTTATACACAAATTGTTTTGTGACATTGGTTTCAATCTTTCCAATATGTCAGCATTCTTCCCCTTTCCATTCCAGATTCCCCGTGTCTATTCATCCAGTTTTACTGTCTCTTCCTACCTTCTTGTCTTTGCTTTTGAGCCAACACTGAAATCTTTACGGAAGCAGACTGCCATATCTCCCATGGAGCAGCTGGTGGGCTTGGACCACCAACCTTTCAATTAGCAGCCTATTGCTTTCAGCACTGCACCACCAGGGCTCCAGTACATATTCTGGAGGGACACAGTTCAATCCATAATATTCTCACCCTTTGGCTCCCAAAAATTCATGTTCTTTCTACATGTAAAACACATTCACCCCATCACATTATCCCAAAAGTCTTAAATCGACTCCAAGTCCAAAATCTCATCTTCCGAATCATCAAAATCAAATATGGGTGAGACTTTAGGCGTATTCCATCCTGGGGAAAGACTTTCTCTCTGTCAGCTCTAGAGGAGGTCCTGGTCTCTTGCGCTTCTGCTCCTGGGCAATCTCCATATGACTTGGCATCTCTCTTCCCCCATCTCTGCTTCTCTCGCTTGTTTAATCTCTTTTGTATTTTAACAGAGATTGACTTAAGACATGCCCTACACTAGTCCTGTCTTATTAACATAATGAAGAAAACCCATTCCCAAACAAGATTATAACTACAGGCATAGAGTTTAGGATTTACAACACACATTTTTGGGGGGCATAATTCAATCCAAAACAGTATAGGAGAGAGAAGATAATCAAAATGAACTACATGGTCTTTATATCGACCTTGTAAGCAAATACTCTATGTTGGTTCCACCACTTGTCAGTTTGTCATCCTAGTGTTGTACTTGGCTTGCATGTTACTGTGATGCTGGAAGCTCTGCCACCAGTATTTCAAATACCAGCAAGGTCACCCATGGTGAACAGGTTTCAGCAAGACTTCCAGACTAAGTCAGACTAGGAGAAAGGCCTGGAGATCTACTTCTGAAAATCAGCTGATGAAAACCTTATGGATCACAACAGAATACTGTCTGGTGTAGTGCTGGAAGATGAGCTCCCTAGGTTGGAAGGTACTCCACATGCACAGTGGCCACAACCAGTGATGGTGAAGATGGCACAAGGCAGGGCAGCATTTCATTCTGGTGCACGTGGGGTCACCGTGAGTCAGAGCCGACTTGACAGCAATTAACAATGACATATGTTGGCTCAAATAAAATTGTTCTATCTCTGGAGGATTGGATGAGGGAAAGTAGAGATGGGGTAGAGGACATAACCTCATCTAGCATAAGAGGAAGTCAATAGATGATGTCTGCAGTTGAACTTCAGAGACTGTCAGTGCAAGCATATTATTTAGGAGCATGGAGATGCATTCTAGAAGGAGACTGTAGACAAAGGAATTCTAAGTGACTGACTCTATGAGCTAGACCTGGGGGAGGGAGGGGGAGGGAACAAGCAGGAGACAGCTGTTTTTCTTCCTACATTTCTTACTTTTATTTGATATATTAACTGCACATACATTGAGCTGACAAGGCTGTGCAGTAAAGGGGAAAAAAAAGCAACCCAGAAAATGATATTGGTTATCTCACAAAATTTGCAGGAAGGCTGGATCGCTGTGCTCAGTAGTCAGGCAGGAGCAAATGAAGTGACTGACAGACAGAACTACAGTCCGGGGAGAACAGTGCTGCTGCCCTTCCAGGACAGTAGAGGTTCGGCTCCCCCTGCTTCTCTGCTGCAGTGGTCAACCGGATGTTACTGGCACCTCACAGTCCCCACCATCCCTGTGTCTTTCCATCACTGCCACCAGGGCCAGGGTCTTGGGTAGTGGTGCCTGATTGGCTGAGGCTCCATCATATGCCCAGGAACAGAGGCCAGTCTGGCAGAAGTAGCAGATAAACAGTCTTTCAGGCTTCTGTAGGGGAGATGGGTAGGCATTCCCTCCTATAAGAATTCCTATAGCCAAAGCTTCCTCGTTCTAGGAAGGAGATTCAGAGGCTGGATAGCTGAAGAGAATATCAAATGCACATTATAGTCACTTCCTGATGAAAGTACATACCACTTATAAATATTTGTTTTTTCTCTTCTCTGACAGGCATGTTTTTAGGGACTGAAGATCAAATTATTAGATATAGTCTCTGCTTTTGAGCGCTTAAATATAGTGGAAAGTTTATCCATCCATCTGTCCGTCCATCTGTACATCCATCCATCTCTCCCTCCACCTATGCGTCACCTTCCTGTCAATCTTTTATGTAGCTTATATTGAGTCCGAGGGCTGACATTAGTAAAACGATGATGGAACACAGTATCCTAGAAAAGTGTGTGGGAGTGTCAGTGGAGTGAGCAATTCAAAACAGAGATTCCAAGGGAAACCAGAAGATTGTCTACAAAAGAAAAATATAAATAAATAAGAAAGCGATGAATAAGATCACTCTGCCCACAGGAGAAAGATAGCATCCCACACCAGAGAAAAAATGCCTTCTTCCATTTTCCCCTTCACTAAGAGTATGAAGCTTGAGCAGGGCCTTTCTGAATCAGGGAACTAAGCACAAATATTGGGACATGCCACGGTTTGCCTGTGATTTCTCTAGGAAATATACGTGATGTTCACTATGGAGACCCAAGGGTTAGTGAGAAAGCCCCTGTCTCAGGGAACATGTACTGGAAGTTGATTCAAGATTTGTCATTGATTGAACCAGTCCACAGTTGGGAGTTTGGTGATACGGGAATTAATATGTGATTTATTGACTTCTTAAACATAATTTTCTATTAACTAACTTTTATTTGAGTGATTTTGGACTTTTCATAAGAAACGAAGAGTGTTGACAGGCAAGTCTGTTGCATATTTCGTATAGCCCCAAAAGGTCTGGCACTGTGAGGAGCTTGGTTTCCAAGAGGGAAGGGATGGATATGCCAGCAAAGACAATATTCCATGAAAATAACCAAAGGAGCGACAGGAGGACTAGCTGTGATTGTTCTAGAGAATGTGTATGTGTTACATATTCATATATATTTACAGTACATATGTATAGATGCAAGCACACACAAGCACTGTCTTGAATTTGAACAGGTAAGAAATTTTTGGTTCTCTAGCTCTTGCTAATTCTCCAAGCTGCTAGGTTTGTAGTGCTGTAGATTTTCAATAAACACCTGCGAGAATACTCCTCCACCTGGATTTAAAGTAATTTGCATTTCCTCTAGTGTGAAACCAATTCACCGCAGGTATAGGCCCTAAGTAATTAAAAATATCAGATGCAATTTTAGTAATTTCATTTCTTGTTTGAAAGTGGTATTCACAGAAAATATAACTTTAGGTGAGCCTATTGAGTGTTTGTTGGCATGAAAAACAAAATCCCTGCAGTATCTGTAGCTTGTAAACTGTGATCAGGTTGAAAAAAGTCAATCTAATCTCTACATCTAATGAAGGTGAAGAAGCAGTCATTAATGCAAAATTTTGGAGAGATATGTTGATGCTGAGCATAGAGTGAAAGAGGATTTAAACAGGTGGCCACGATACTTGGGGAAAAGCCCGACTGGTCTTCAACTGCAATTCGGAGGGAAGAACAGAATGTTGTTAGTAGCAGAGTCTGGCAGACAGCTCAACAGAACGTTTAGCCTTGCACGAATCAGGCCTCATAACAACCTAAGGAGATTTATTTCTGTAAGTGGAAATCTGACGGAGACTTGGGAGTAGTAGGCTGGCCTCTACCATTCGTATTTTAGAGTCCTGTACTACGTACAGGTTGGTTTGGGGTGAAGTAAGGAGTTGTGTATGAGAAGAAAGGCGTAGAGATTAACAATTAACCTACTAAGACTTCTTACCTTTGAACAATTTAAATAGAAATTTTCTGGGAAGGAAGACATAAGTCAGATAACCCAACTGGCTTTTCTGTTGCTTGAATCTTAATTATCTGTGTTGTGTACTTTGGGCCAAGTTCTGTTCCATGGATCTATACGGAAAAATCTAATTCTTTCCCCCCGGGACAGGCCTTCCTACTTCCAAGGCAGCAGTGGTATGTTTTGCAGTCATCTGTTCTGAAGACCTAAAATCAGCATTTCCTTCAAGTATTGCTCATCACAAAAAATTCAGCCTTTTCATCAGTTGTTAGTCTTCTCTGAATTCATTCATTTCGCAAATATTTATTGTGCACTAACTATATGCCAGGTATATGGCAATGAATAAGATATAGTCCCTTCCATAAGAGTTCTGGAGCTAGTGAGTGAGACAGATGGAAAAGATGTATGTACCATGAAAAGTGCTATAATAGAGATATGCAGAGAGTGTTACGAGAAAATCATTTGTCTCTTTCCTGCAGATATAAGCAAAATGCTTTAGGTAGGGTTTGCCTGGTATAAAGCAGAAGAGGTCTCTCGTATCTTGGAGTTAAACATCTGTAATGATACTTATGCGCTCCTTTTCACACTTGATGTTATTTATACATGATTTACAACTTCGATTTCTTTCTTTACCATTGCTGTTGTTGTTAGGTGCTGTTGAGTTTGTTCTGATTCATAGCGACCCTGCGTACAGCAGAACGAAACACTGTCTGATCCTGTGCCATCCTCACAATCATGGCAGTCTTTGAGCTCATTGTTGCAGCCACTGTGTCAATCCATCTTGTTGAGGGTCTTCCTCTTTTTCACGGAACCTCTGCTTTACTAAGCATGATGTCCTTCTCCAGGGACTGGCCATCAGTAAGGGCTTCAAGTCCTCTTCACGTTCAGCAAGCAAGGCTGTGTCATCTGCATATTGCAGGTTGTTAATGAAACTTCCTCCAATCCTGATGCCCCATTCTTCTTCATATAGTCCAGCTTCTCAGATTATTTGCTCAGCATATAGTTTGGATAACTATGGTGAAAGGATACAACCGTGACACATACCTTTCCTGATTTTAAACCACACACTGGCCCCTTGTTCTGTTTGAATGACTGCCTCTTGGTCTATGTACAGGTTCCATATGAGCATAATTAAGTGTTCTGGACCTCCCATTCTTCACAATGTTATCCATAATTTGCCATGATGCACATAGTCAAGTGTCTTTTGCATAGTCAATTAAACAGAGGTAAACATCTTTCCCCCAGTTTGTCATACTGCGGGGGCTTGCATGTTGCTGTGATGGTGGAAGGTATGCCACCAATATTCAAATACCAGCAGGGTCACTCATGGCGGACAGGTTTCAGCTGAGCTTCCAGACTAAGATAGATTAGGAAGAAGGACCTGGCGGTCTACTTCTGAAAAGAATTAGCCAGTGAAAATCTTATGAATAGCAGCAGAACACTGTCTGATATGGTGCCAAAAGATGAGCCCCTCAGATTAGAAGGCATTCAAAAGACAACCAAGGAAGAGCTGTCTCTTCAAAGTAGAGTAGGCTTTAATGATGTGGATGGAGTCAAGCTTTCAGGACCTTCATTTGCTGATGTGGCAGGATTCAAAATGAGAAGAAAGAGCTACAAACAACCATTAATAATCAGAACTTGGAAAGTACAAAGTATGAATGTAGGAAAATTGGAAATTGTCAAAAATGAAATGGAAGGCATCAACATCAATATCCTGGGCATTCGTGAGCTGAAATGGACTGGTATTGGCCATTTTCACTTGGACAGTCATATGGTCTACTCTGCCGGGAATGACAACTTAAAAGGAATGGCTTTGCAGTAATTGCCAAAAAGAACATTTCAAGATCTATCCTAAGGTACTATGTTGTCAGTGATAGGATAATATCCTATGCCTACAAGGAAGACTAGTTAATACAACTATTAATCAAATTTAAGCACCATGAAGAAATTGAAGATTTTTACCAACTTTTGCAGTCTGAAATTGATTGAACGTGCAATCAGGATGCATTGATAATTAATGGTGATTGGAATGCGAAAGTTGGAAACGAAGAAGGATCAGTAGTTGGAAAATATGGCCTTGGTGCCAGAAATGATGCTGGAGATCTCATGATAGAATTTTGCAAGACCAATGACTTCTTCATTGCAAATACCTTTTTTCACCAACATAAACTGTAACTATACACGTGGACCTCGCCAAATGGAATATACAGAAATCAAATCGACTATATCTGTGGAAAGAGATGATGGAAAAGCTCAATATCAGTCAGAACAAGGCCAGGGGCCTACTGCAGAATAGACCATCAATTGCTCATATGCAAGTTCAAGTTGAAACTGAAGAAAATTAGAATAAGTTGATGAGAGCCAAACTACAAACTTGAGTATATCCCACCTGAATTTAGAGACCATCTCAACGATAGATTTGATGCATTAAACACTAATGACCGAAGGCCAGACAAGTTGTGGAAGGACATCGTATATGAAGAAAGCAAAAGGTCATTAAAAAGACAGGAAAGAAAGAGGACCAAAATGGATGTCAGAAGAGACTCTGAAACTTGCTCTTGAACATTGAGTAGCTAAAGCAAAAGGAAGAAATGATGAAGTAAAAGATCTGAACAGAAGATTTCAAAGGGTGGTTCGAGAAGACAAAGTAAAGTATTATAATGACATGTGCAAAGACCTGGAGATAGAAAACCAAAAGGGAGGAACACACTCAGCATTTCTTAACCTGAAAGAACTGAAGAAAAAATTCAAGCCTTGAGCTGCAATATTGAAGGATTCTATGGGGAAAATATTGAATGACACTGGAATTATCAAAAGAAGATGGAAGGAATACACAGAGTCATTATACCAAAAAGAATTGGTCGACATTCAACCATTGCAGGAGGTAGAATATGATCAGGAACTGATGGTACTGAAGGAAGAAGTCCAAGCTGCACTGAAGGCAACTGACTGGAAGAGCTCCATATTTATGCCTATTCCCAAGAAAGGTGATCCAACCAAATGCAGAAATTATTAAACAATATCATTAATACTACATGCAAGTAATATTCTGCTGAAGATCATTCAAAACCAGCTGCAGCAGTATATCGACAGGAAACTGCAGGAAATTCAAGCCGGACTCAGAAGAGATAGTGGAACCTGGTATATCATTGCTGATGTCAGATGGATCCTGGCTGAAAGCAGAGAATACCAGAAAGATGTTTACCTGTGTTTTATTGACTATGCAAAGGCATTCGACTGTGTGGATCATAACAAATTATGGATAACATTTCAAAGAATGGGAGTTCCAGAGCCCTTAATTGTGCTTATGAAGAATCTGTACATGGATCAAGAGGCAGTCGTTCAAGTTAGGAAAGGTGTGCGTCAAGGTTGTATCCTTTCACCATACTTACTCAATCTGTATGCTGAGCAAATAATCCGAGAAGCTGGACTATATGAAGAAGACTGGGGCATCAGGATTGGAGGAAGATCATTAACAACCTGCGATATGCGGATGACACAACCTTGCTTGCTGAAAGTGAAGAGGACTTGAAGTACTTACTGATGAAGATCCAAGACCACAGCCTTCAGTATGGATTACACCTCAACATAAAGAAAACAAAAATCCTCACAACTGGAACAGTAAGCAACATCATGATAAACGGTGAAAAGATTGAAGTTGTCAAGGATTTCATTTTACTTGGATCCACAATCAACACCCATGGTAGCAGCAGTCAAGAAGTCAAAAGACTCATTGCACTGGGCAAATCTTCTGCAAAAGACCTCTTTAAAGTGTTGAAAAGCAAAGATGTCACCTTGAAGACTAAGGTACCCCTGACCCAAGCCATGGTGTTTTCAATCACCTCGTATGCATGGGAAAGCTGGACGATGAATAAGGAAGACCCAAGAAGAACTGATGCCTTTGAATTGTGGTGTTGGTGAAGAATATTGAACAGACCATGGACTGCCAAAAAAATGAACAAATCTATCTTGAAAGAAGTACAACCAGAATGCTCCAAAGAAGCAAAGATGGCAAGACTATGTCTCACCTACTTTGGACATGTTATCAGGAGGGATCAGTCCCTGGAAAAGAACATCATGTTTGGTAAAGCAGAGGGTCAGCGAAAAAGAGGAGGACTGTCAATGAGATGGATTGACACAGTGGCTGCTACAGTGGGCTCAAGCATAAAGGTTGTGAGGATGATGCAGGACTGGGCTGTGTTTTGTTCTGTTGTACATATTCTCACTATGAGTTGGAACTGACTTGAGGGCATCTAACAACCACAAACGTCTTTCTGATATTCTCTACTTTCAGCCAAGATCCATCTGACATCAGCAATGATATCCCCCATGTACCTCCTCTTCTGTATCTGGCTTGAATTTCTGCCAGTTCCCTGTTGTGTACTGCTGCAAAAATTTTTTAGTTATCTTCAGCAAAATTTTACTTGTATGTGCTGTTAATGATATTATTCAATAATTTCTGCATTCCATTGAATAAAAATTTTTTTGGAATGGGCACGTATATAGATCTTTTCCAGTAGGTTGGCCAGGTAGTGAGGGGTCTTCCAAATTTCTTGGCAGAGACAAGTGAGCGCTTCCAGTGCTCCATCCATTGCTGAAACCTGTCAATTGGTATTCCGTCTATTCCTGGAGTTTTATTTTTTGCCAGTGCCTTCAGTGCAGCTTGGACTTCTTCCTTCGGTACCATCGGTTCTTGATCATATGCTACATCCTGAAATGGCTGTGTGTTGTCCACTTCTGTTTGGTACAGTGACTCTGTGTATTCTTTCCATCTTCTTTTGATGCTTCCTGGGTTACTCAATATATTGCCTATGGAACCCTTCATTATTATAACTTGAGGCTTGAATTGTTTCTTCAGTTCTTTCAGTTTGAGAAATGCCAAGAATGTTCTTCCCTTTTGGTTTTCTATCTCCAGCTCTTTGAACATGTCATTATAATACTATACTTTGTCTTCTTGAGCTGCCCTTCAAAATCTTCTGTTCAGCCCTTTTATTTCATCATTTCTTCTGTTCATTGTAGCTACTCTACCCTCAAGAGCAAATTTCAGAGTCTCTTCTGACATCCATTTTGGTCTTTTCTTTCTTTCCTATGTTTTTAATGATCTTTTGCTTTCTTCATGTAGGATGTCTTTGATGTCATCCCACAACTCGTCTGGTCTTCAGTCATTAGTGTTCAATGGGTCAAATCTATTCTTGAGATCGTCTCTAAGTTTAGGTCGGATATACCCAGGCTAGTACTTTGGCTCTTGTGAACTTGTTTTAATTTTCTTCAGCTTCAGCTTTAACTTGCATATGAGCAATTAATGGTCTGTTCTGCAGTTGGGCCCTTGGCTTGTTCTGACTGACGATATTGATCTTTTCCACCATCTCTTTCCACAGATGTAGTCGATTTGATACCTGTGTATTCCACCCAGCAAGTTCCAGGTGTATAGTTACCATTAATGTTGTGAAAAAAGATATTTTCAATGAATAAGTCATTGGTCTTGCAAACTTCTATCATGTGATCTCCTGCCATTTTTATCACCAAGGTAGTATTTGCCAACTACTGATCCTTCCTTGTTTCTATCTTTTGTATTTTAATCACCAACAATTATCAGTGCATCTTGATTGCATGTTTGATCAATTTCAGACTGCAGAGATTGGTAAAAATTAGTAAAAATTTTTACCAACTTCTCTAGCATGCTTTCAAAAATTGTCTGTTGTATCGATTCTTATTTTTTATTTTATTTGTATTTTATTAATTTATCGATTTCTAATTTTATTCTTATAATCCCTTCTACTTTAAAAAATGTTTTTAATTTTTTCTAGCTTTTTGAATCAAAAGCTTAGTTTATTAATTTTCATTCTTTTTGATTTCTATTAAATTCTTTTGAGTCTAAAATTTCCTTTCGGTACTGCTTTAGTCACATCCCGTATGTTCTGGCATATGAGGTTCTTGCGGTCGCTGAGTTATATACAATCTGTAAAGTTAGGTTTGTCGAACTACAAAGTTCTCCCGTGACTCTCAGATCCTGTCATCCAATACGCCCTTCACCAGATCCTGATGTTCATTCTGAGAGGATACTTGGAACAATTGCTCCGTGCAAAAGTTAGCTCTCCCTACATCATCCCCTTGCCCTCCACACCATTCTGAAAAAAGCAAGACCGTCTCTAATTAGGGTGGACAATGAAGGGAGCTGGCAAATGGGTATGTTTTTCTTAGTGATGCTGCCAACATGAGAAATTCAGTTCTGGAGAAAGACCCCTTGCCAGAGCAACTAGTTAAAACAAGAATATGATTGCATCTAGGTTTCATCAGAATATGATGAGGTGCATCATTAAGCAAGGCAGGGAGGTCGGGGGTAGACTTGGGAAAATGGATTCTCCGACTCACACAAAGCAGTAAAGTTCAGCATGAGCATGGGCGATCCTCACAAAGCTGTGGTTCAGGTGGATGCCTCCTGGGCTGGCACGAAAGAAAATGATGGAGCCCATTTATTATACTTCTCAAAATCACTTATTCTTATCACCCTTCCTTCAGTATGCAGTAGTTCCATGGTCCCCTTATTCTCTCCTCTGTGAAAATTTACTCCAAGATATAAACGACTGGCACTTAGTATCGTACCTCACCCGGGCCAATAGTCCTTTTAGAGGGAAAACAAAGCCATGGGTTAAAGGAAATCATCCTGCCTTTGTGAAGCGTTCATCATCAGTAGTATGACAGACTGTTTGGAGACAGAAACAAACAGATGCAAATGTATATGAGGGGTAGGTTAGTATCTTAAATGGGTGAAGAGGGTTGGGTGCACAGTGGTGGTTCTCAAACTGAAGTGAGAGTGGGGAGGGGGAGGTGATTTTGCCCCCCAGTGGACACTTGGCAAGGTCTGGAAACATTTTTGATTGGCATGGTAATCTGGGGGGTAGAAACCAAGGGTGCTGGTAAAACATCGTACAATGCACAGGACGGCCCCACATGTCAGTAGTGCTGCTGTTGGGAAACCTTGGTGTAGAGTGATAGGTATTGGGCAAATGACACTTGGCCCCCGTGTTGAGAAGACAGCAAGGAGAGCCTTAGTGGAACCAGCTGGAAACTGCGTGCCTGAGTAAAAGGGACTTCCACTACTTAGCTGTCAAGAGTTGTAATCTCATGGCATGGTGCAGTGCAGCCAGATCTGATTGCTGAATTCAGAAATCCAGAGTTTTATGTGAACTGTCTAAATTTTTAAAATACCAGCAATGAGTCCAAATTAACAAAGTAGGGAGAGTCAAAGAAAACATGACCATGGGCTGGCCTTGGCTTGTTGGTGGCTGATTTACAAGCTCTGACCTAGATAGTCCTGCCCCATCAGTGTCATTGTGGGTTGTAAATCCCGGGCTGTAAGGTACCAGGACGAAGTTCTGGCAGTGAGTCCATCTATCAGATTAAACTAGTTGCCATCGAATCCATTATGACTCATGGTGACCCCACGTGTATCAGAGTAGAACTACTCTGTAGGGTTTTCAGTGGCTGTTCTTTTGGAGACAGATCACCAGGCCTTTCTTCCAGGGTGCCCCTGGCTGGATTGTACCTGCCAATCTTTTGGTGAGCAACCAGGTTGTTAACCATTTGTACCTCCCAGGATCTCCTCTCTCTGCTTAGACCAAGATTATATTACTGAGGCAGGAGCCAAGGAGGGGTCTGTTTTAGCTGTATGGGGAGGGGAAGTATTGATCTAAAATTTGATCTAGTACTATTTTACATAGTTTCTGAAAGCAATTTTACCTTTTCCTCTTTAAAAATGTCTCTTGGATTCAATATGCACATTCCAGATTCTGGGCTTTTCTCTTACTAATTCAAATCTCTACTAGTTCTAATCTACTAGTTCAAATCCGACAGGGTTGTTGAAGAGATTAAATGAAATAATAGGTACAAAAGTTCCTCCTGTAGAACGGACTGGCACTAAAAGAAATGTTAGTTGACTCCGAATACAAACATAAAACCTCACTGTTTGAATGGGAGCGTAGGTTTTTCTTTTTAACTGGAGAATATTAGTGACTGGCTCCTGGGATAATGAGCTGACAGTTCACTAGGCTTGAATTTGGAGGGTAAACACAAGTTCTTTGTGTCTGGGAGGTACGCCTGGGATTTCTTTTGTCTCTCTCCCTGCTTTGGGGAAAAGTAAATTTGGCATGGCCTTGGAATGTCTGCCTCCTCCACACCTTTTTTTAGTATGGAAGCTTTGTAAATTTGCCTTGTTAAGGAACAAGCACCATCTTCATACCCACTGAAATCTAATTCCCATCCAGAGGCTATGTAATGAACAAGGGGGCGGCAATAGCAACAATGCAGACAGCCCAGCCCATGCAGGTTCACCCGTGGGCCTGCACCAACTGCGGACCAAGCTCATTTGCAAAGAACATTTTTTTTTTACTCTTTCACCTCCCCCAGCCCAACCTGAGCCATGAGAAGAAGAACATAGCTGTCAAAGAGGCCAATTTTACCCACTTTCCACAATAGTGCATTACAGACTTTCCAAGAAGACGCCATTCAGGGTGAATCACCAAATTCAGTATGAAAAGGTTTTGATTTGCAAAAGCGCTCGAGCATTTCTCTTTAGTGCTGGAGATGACTGGCGGGGAAGGAACTTACATGCCTGCAGCTGCTTCACCTTTGGGCCAGGTGCACTGGCAAGCTCCCCACAGTGGAGCAGGGCTGATGCACCCAGCATTCACAGGCGCCTTTGTTACACCGTGGGTGCCAGGCCCATGAATGCCTTATTGAAGGCAGATGAGAACAAGAAGGTGCTGGTGATGGTGGGGTATTGAAGTGAATGGAATTGAGTCAAAGCATGAACTGCAGGTTACCAGCAACTGAAATTAATGTTAAAATTTTCAGGTCCTCAAATAGAGTTCATCAACACAGGTGAGAGGTGATGAGAGCGAATGCTAGATGGAGGACTGTATCATTTAGGATGATTTCTGCTACTAGTAACAGAAAACCTATCTAAATTGATGTAAACCCTTCTTATTCAAAGTTCAGGCTCAGAACCCGCAGTGTTAGTTTATCACCTGGGAGCTTGCTGGAATTGAAAATCCATAGCCCCAGCTCAGATCTCCTGAATCAGAACCTGTATTTTGACAAGAACCACAGGTTATTTGTCTACATTTTATAGTTTAAGAAGCACTACCTTAAATAACAAAGACCCCCCACCCCCTGGCCTTTTTCCTAAAACTCACATAACAAGTAGACTAGAGGTAGGCAGTTCCGGAGTTGGTTAACTCAGCAACCCCACACTGTTAAGTAGGGCCTGAATGTTTTGATATTTCTGCTCTGCTATGTTTAATGTGTTTACTTTTTATTTATTAGTGTCTTTTTTATTTAGAAACAAAAACAAAATTTTCCAACCACACACAGGAGGGGTATGGGTAGAGGGAGGTTGTCCTTCCATCCAGCCCCAGCCCCCATCTCGTGTGCTTTTGGCAGCAGTAAGGGGTGTGGAGTGTGTGAGGGAATTTTAAAATTTGAGCTGCCTGAGAAAATCTGAAATGGCCGGCTTGAGGTTTGGGTACCACTCCTCTGTGGCTCGTTCTGTTTCCACCATAGCATCAGCCATTTTCCCACAGACACAATCATGAAACTAAGAAATGTCCTGTAATGATGATGTAACTACCCTTGGACTCCCCTGAAAGAGGAATGTCCTGTGATGATGATGTAACTACCCTTGGACTCCCCTGAAAGAGGAATGTCCTGTAATGATGACTTAATGATGCTGTAAACTCCCTCCCCCATCACATACCTTGATGATTACAGCATTGTAACCCGTCTAAGAAAGACTGGGCTGTCCTTTGAAGCCAATTGCCTTATGAGCTTCCCTGATAGGAAGTCCTGCCTTACGAATTCCTGCCACAGGAAGACCCACCTTAAAATGGTCTATTACCAATGGAGTAATTTCTTTCGATGATCTAAGCATGTAATTACGGATCAAGTAATGACTTTCAATGATCTTAATCTATAAATACTAATCCAGTACTATATTTCATGTCCTTTGTTCCCCCCTTATAAAATGTCACTGCTGAGTCCTCGTATTGGATTGCTGGGTTTCACTGCATGGAATTCAGTTTATCGCTGGCTCATGCTGTCTCATTACTTCCAATAACTCAATTTTACATTAATCAGAGTACAGATGGTGTATGTGTGTGTATGGGAAAGAAAGGGATGCAAAAGCAGTGGGGAGTGGTTGGGGGAAGGGGCAGACCAGGTCAATACTGGGGACTTGCAGGTGGGGGGGCATTTCATAGCATTTCTTGTTGATCGAACCACTGTGGACACCTTTGCCCATCAGCGGGAGTGGTGTCTTGCCCTTCAGTGACAGTGCCATTGAGGTGGTGGCTCTGCTGGTGTTCTTAGTTTAGCAAAGATCCTTGGTGGGTTCCCTGTGCAGCAGCAGTGAATCCCAGATCACAGAACAAGTGTCAGCCCATTGAAGAAAAGCTTGACTGGTCTTTACCACCCAGAATTCCAACCTCAGCTGGTGCAGTGTTGACAAAGTTTTCCTGGGGATGGTGGCCCAGATGCAGGGCGAATCATGGCCCATGATGGCAGTGATGGCAGCATCGTGACTGATCCCGTCCTCCATGAGGTCATCAATGTGGGTGCTCCACCTGGCAATGATGCTGCTCCTGGGGCTGCTCTGGGTGATGCTGTGAGGGGTGGGGGAGGGAGGCAGCGTGCTTCTGGAGCGCGGCTCTGCTAGCTGTAAGGTGTTCACTTTTATACTTACTTTTACCCTCCTGTACTCACAAAATGGCTGCCAATACTCCAGGTATCATCTGTCGCAGTTGTGTGAAGGGGCAAGAAAAAGGAAGCTCAATGCTCTACATTCTACCTTGGTGAGTAGTGTCTGGGGTCTTAAAAAGCCTGTGAGCAGCCATCTAAGATACTCCACTGGTCTCCTCCCTTCGGGAGCAAGGGAGAATGAAGAGAACAGGATACAAGGATAAGATTAGTCCAAAGGACTACTTGTCCACAGCTACCAAGGCCTCCACCGGACTGAGTCCAGTACAGCTAGATGGTGCCCGGCTACCACCACTGACTGCTCTGACCAGGATCACAACAGAGGGTTCTGGACAGAGCTGGAGAAGGATGTAGAGCATAATTCTAACACACACACAAAAAAAAAAAAAAAAAGACCAGATTTACTGGCCTTAAGGAGACTGGAGAAACCTCAAGAATATGGCCCCCAGACACCCTTTTAGCTCAGTGGCGAAGTTACCTCCGAGGTTCACTGTTCAGCCTGGGAGTGGACAGCCCTGTAAAACCATATGAGACTAACAAGGTACAGGAGTCCAGTGACAAGGGCCAGAAGGCAGAAGGAGAGAAGGAAGCTGGTGATAGGGAACCCAAGGTTGAGTAAGGATATTCTTGATGTGTTGTGAGACTGTTAACCATTGTCATAGGGCAACATTTGTAGTAACTGTTAAATGAGAAACTATTTTGTTCTGTAAGCCTTCATCTTAAGTGAGAATAACAGCACAAGTGGAAGAGCGTAGTCAATGTCACTGAACTGTGCATGTATAAATTTTTGAAACGGTGTATCTTTGGCTATGTGTATTTTCACCAAAAAAAAAAAAAAAAAGGTTGAGAAGTTAGAAGGTTGATATGTTGTGGGGTTGTTAATCAATGTCATAAAACAACATGTGTACTACTGTTTCATGAGAAACTATTTGTTCTGTAAGCCTTCACCTGAAGTACAATAAAATATAAAAAAAGAAAGAAAGAAAGAAAAAGGAAGCTTTCTCTTGCTTGTGTCTTTTTAACAGCAAAGAGACATTTTACCAGAAGCCAGTTAGTAGATATCCCCTCCTGTGACATACATGTCTCATGTCTAATTGGCCAAAATTGCAACACTTGCCCATTCCTAAACCAATCACTGGCAAGGGGATTAGAATGATGAAGATTGGCTGTGGCCAATAAACATTTAACCCTGGGGGCCAAGTAGGGGGCCTGGCCTCCTTTGAAGTAGATGGTAATAGAGTATGTGAACAAAACGGGGTTCTGTAAGTTGAAAGAAGAGTGGATAGGAGAGATAGCTGAAGGGAAAAGCAGTTAACAGTGCTGCAGAAAGTTTTGGTTTTTTTTTTTTTTTAGGCTAGTTACATATATCTTGGTACATTAGAAATTTCCTCTTGAATACTTTTGAGGATTAAAAAAGAAATCAGCTTTAAAAAATTTCCTCTATAATTGATCCACTGGCTATTATTGTAGTCACATATATGTCTTGGATAGTTCGTACTACAGTAAATTCTTAATGATAGAATAATACAATTATTAAAAATTTAGGACGAGAAGAGACTTTTTGACTACTTAGTCTTGTTTTATAGATGAATGAAATGGTCAGATGATTTGAACTGGGAGTGTAGTCTCTGGACTCTGTGTACTACCATGTTGCTTGGGGGTAGCTCATCCTTTCAATTTAATGTCTAGATTTGAAAGACCTAGATAATTTTACCTCTCTGGAGAACATGAAAGATTATATACAAGGCATCACATAGAAGCCATTTTAAGACTATCCAAGGGAACTAGATCAGATCTTAGGATCCTAGACGTCACTAAACCATGAGACCAAGGTAGGCAGGGCTGCATCTGGTGCAATGTATGGGCCCTTGACAAGTGTCTGGAGAATAGTTGATAGAGTGGATAAATGAATTAAGTATAAGTACTTCTCTCTATAAAGAAAACTGTCATGTGACCTACCTTCATTGGTGACATTTTGATTTTTCGTGCATTGTTTTTATCTATTTAATCTACATAAGGGAGATAGAACCAGTGGATCTTTGAGTATATATTTTCACTTTCATACTGCTGACAGAGAAAAAGCAAATAAAACGTTGTTGCTGTTATTGTCATGTGCTATCGAGTTGGCCCCTGACTCATGATGACCCCAAATTTTACAGAGTAGAACTGCCTCATAGGGTTTTCTAGGCTATAATTTCTTTTTTTTTTTTTTACTTAACTTTTTTTTATTATCATAAAAATGTATATAATAAAACATTTGCCAAGTCAACAATTTTTACATGTACATTCAGTGACATTGCTTACATTCACCCTGTTGTACGACTGTCATCACTATCCTTTTCCAGATTATTCCACCACCGTTAACAGAAACTTAAGTCAGTCACGAAAGGACAAATCTATGATTCCACTTATATGAAATAGGCAAGAACATAGAGACCACACCTTATTAGTGGTTACCAGGAGTGGGAGGGAGGGGGAAAAGGGGAATCATTACTTAAAAAAAAAAAAATCAGTTGCTGTTAACTCTAACTCATGGTGATCCCGTGTGCAGAGTAGAACTGTGCTCCGTAGGGTTTTCAAGGGTGTAACCTTTTGAAAGCAGATCGCCAGGACTTTTTCTGAGGCACCTCTGGTTGGGTTCAATTAGCCCATCTTTTGGTAGAAGTCGAGCGCTTCAAACCCTTTCAAGGTCCAATTATTTTCTGTTTTGAATTTTTTTTTTTTTTTTTTTTTGATACCATGTGTTTTCATTAATGGAAGCATGCTGAGTCATGGAGTGTATTTAAATTTTTGGTTGGTAATGTGGATTTTGAGAAATATTATCTGGTACTACATGGTTACCACAGAACTTTTAAGGCCCTTGAACCTGTACTTAGTGGCTGCCTGTCTTTACCACCAGACGTTGGTTGCTGATGTTTATTGTGGTGCCTTCCAGTAGGTTACATGGGGAACCTCTGGTTTTCCAAATATGATACAAAAAAACCAAACCAAACCTACTAGGGCTCCCTGACTATCACACAGGAAACCACAGATATGCTTACAAGGCTTATCTAGGGGCACAAAAACCAAAAGAGAACTATGGTCTCATGGGACAGCTCTGTCAGTTGGCATAACATAGTTCACAATAATCATGATCTACATTCCAGTGAAGTGAGTAGCATCTGGGGTCTTAACAGCTTGTGAGCTGCCGGTTAAGACACAACTACAGGTCTCTACTTGCCAGGAGCAAAACAGTAAGAAGGTAGCCAAAAGCTCAGAGAAGAAACACGTCTGCATGAGCCACAACCTCATCTACCTGAGACCGGAACTACAAGGTGCCCGGCTACCGCCAGTGGCTGTTCTGACCAGGGTCACAATGGATGGTCCCAGATAGAATGGGAGAAAAATGTGGAGCAGAACCCAAATTCTCTTTTTAAAAAAAGGCAGGAACAACGGAGAACAGAAGAGTCCTGAGACTACTGCCCTGAGACGCTCTTTAAACCAAGAACAGAGCCTATCCCCAGAGATCACCCTTTAGCGAAGTAGCAGAGTGGCACACAAAATAAAGGATATTACCAGGAAGATCAGTGCTCTACTTAAAAACCATGAGTGTGAGACCAAAAGGTCCAGAATTACGCAAAAGCAAAGATGAGAAGATAAAGGGGGCAGGAAAGCTAGAGTACTGGAAATGAAACAAACAGAACGCAATTAAAGAGAATATAGACTCATTGTGATGAATGTAACTAATACCACCGAACAATTTATGTGGAAATTGTCAAATTGGAACCTAATTTGCTGTGTAAACTTTCACCAAAAACTCAATTTAAAAAAAAATAAATAAGGAAAAAAGAAAAAAAAAAAAAAAAAGCCAAAAGAGACAAAATTTGTACCCAGTCACACTTCCTGGTTGCACTAAATTACTTGCAAGCCTCATACCCCAGCTATTTTGCTTCAGCTAACATTTCCTTCACCTTCCACTTGGCTGTGATCTTTATGGAAGCAATCTGCCAGGCCTGTCTTCCACAGAGCCACTGGTTGTGTTCGAACCTCCAACCGTTTGGTTAGCAGCCCATCGCAAACTGCTAGTGCTATTCAAAACTAAAATATTAGACTGCATTAAGAAAAGCATGGTGTTTAGGTCAAGGGAGAGTCTTCACCCTGTCCTTGGGATCGACTCTGACTGCTTTGGGAATGTTTTGTCAGCTCTCAGCACCATGTTGGAAGGACATTAATTGACAAAATGTACAATGATGAAAAAATTAAGACCCGATACTGGATTAACACTTTTATATTTTTTCATTAAATTATTACAAAACTGCTGTGAGATAGACACATCAAAGATGAGAAAACTGAAGCTCAGAGAAATGAATTAGCCCAACTACAGACAGCCACTGCATGGTGGAGCTGGGATTTGAACTCAGAACTGTCTGACTCCTAAGTCCATGCCTTTAAAACCATTATAGTAGCTAAGGTGTCTGTTTATTATGTGCTAGAACCAAACCAACCCCACTGCCATCAGGTCAGTTCTGACTCATAGCAGCCCTATAGGATAGAGTAACACTGCCCCATAGGGTTTCCAAGGGGCAGCTGATGGATTAGAACTGCTGGCCTTTTGGTTAGCAGCCGAGCTCTTAACCATGGTGCCGCCAGGGCTTGCTTTAAGTGCATTATTAATCCTTTCAAAAAGCCTATGCAGTGGGAAATATTTATTATTCCCTTTTACAGATAAGATAACTGAAGGTAGAGAGGTTAAGTAACCTACCTCTTTCCACATAGCTGACCCTGTTAGCCCTGGATGTGAACCTACATCCTTCTGACTCCAGAGTTCCAAGTCTCACATGGTCCAATTGCTTGCAGATTGAGAAGAGCACAATGCTGTAGCTTATGTTGCTCAAGAGGGCAAAGCTAGGGTTTAAAAGTACTTCCTCTGAATTAGGCCAAGCTAACAATAGACTTGCCTGCCTCACTTACATATGAGCTGGTACAAGGTAATAAACATCACTGTTGAGGGTGATCATCCAATCTAATCGTGTAATTACATCTAGTCAGTGTAATTAGAGATGGGATCAAGTTGTCTCTAAAGTCTCTTCCAAGACTGTCGTTGTTGTTTTAGCTGCTGTGACACCATCCCCTAACTCATGGTGACCCCGTGCATGAGGGAATCCAACAGTTGTGTCCACAGAGTCTTCATTGGCTGATTTTTGGAAGTAGACCACCAGGCCTTTCTCCCTCATCTTTCTTAGTCTGGAAGTTCTGCTGAAACCTATTTAGCATCACAGCAACATGCAAACCTCTGTTGACAGATGGTGGCTCGGTAAATAGTCTTAAGTCTTTTTTGAAGCAATGTTATTTTCAGTCCTGGGTCACTGACTTGATCAGAAGTGTGTATTCCTCAAAGAGAAATACAGAAAGGAAACTTACTTTTGCAGTTATCTGGACAAGATGGTTTCCATGCCTTTCTTTTTAAACAGGAGTTGGACAGGTGTTTAGACGTAAGGTATTCACCACCTCCCCCAAACACTGGCTGGTGGAGAGGGTCTCATTTAAGAACATGAAAGCCTGTGTCTAAAAGTTGGGAACAATAGTTGAATCTTTCAACAGTGTAAAACTTGGCTACTATCTCACTGCAAAAAGGAGCTAATTTTATAAAGTTAAGATTGTAATCAGTGGAAGCTCTGATGGGTTTTGAGAAATGTGTATAAATTTAGTATTTGTCCTAAGAAGCATTTTTAAATCTCTCTGTCCAGTTTGGTTCCATTCTGGGAAGACCCAGAGCGATGCCTCAGCAACTTTAAACTCTGTAAGTAAAAACTAACGCTGCTTTTGGAATAGTGGGCTGGAGCTCAAAGGGCAAGGTTCTCGAGCTCATACTGGGACAACTGCTCTTTGCTCGCTCTCCCTCTGTATTCCTTTCTGTTCTCCTCCGGTCTCCTTCCTTCTCTTTATCTTTTCACTTTGGAAACCATTGGTTTCAAAAGTGCATCTGTAGCTCTTTATTTTGCTTGTCTCTGATTTTGTAGGTTCATGGAGCCCCTGAAATTAAATTAATTTTAAGTGGACTTTAATTACAAATGCTTAGGGCCATCGCCTTTAGCAGAGTCAACAAGATATCATGGTTATCTTCGTTTGTCTCTGAGAAATGTACCCATTCATCTGGGCTCTTAATAAATAGGGCAGCTTTCTAACTAAAATGAGTAAATGCATAAAATAAACCCAGTGCTATATTTGAACGTCTGAATTTACCTCTCTTTCAAAAACAACCCCCTTTGACGTAAGAAATAGGATTTTAAATGTGCTTAACTGTTCGCCAGTAATATCTTGTTAATTTTCACTGGCGGAGAGGGTCCCGTTTGTAGAATTATGCTACGCAAATGCAGATCAGAGGCTGAATCATGGCCTGAAGGTTTGGATTCTGTTCTTAGCACCTCAGTCAGGGCGTTTTGCATGTAATAGTAGAGAAACCAGGTTACATCTCAATACAAAATGTCCCCTTGCAAATTAAGGGTAATCAACTCCTAGTTCAGAAATGAAGGGAAAATGAGACGATATTTGAAATGGCTTTTTAAGTTACAACCTATAGAGGTTGAAGGTGAAAAACACATTGCAGTGTCTGTGGATACCATGCTCCCAAGAGGGAAGGCTGTTCATGTTGTTCCCAGTGGAACGATCTGTTCAATCACAGGCCATCACTTGACTGTTTAGATAATAATAAGCTTAGACTGACTGAAGAGAAAAATGGGAAAGGTTGATTAAGTCATTTCGTCCCTTGACAATTTTGCAGAAGTAGTTCTTGTAAGCATCAGTTTTAAACCGGGCAATACACTGACCAGTCAAATTTCCCCCAGAAACTACTGCAGGCTTTTGACTATTTTCCTTTCAAAATTAATATCAAATTTCCTTTATCTAAATGTATTTTATTATTACTAATGATTCCCAGGTGGTCTCTAACACTTCTTTTTCTCCTTCTTAGTTGAAAATGTGATGAACACACTCAGGCAATAGAAACCCCCATGGTTGCCAGCTGGCTGTTAACTAGTTAATCAGTTTAATTCATGGTATAGTATGATAGAAGTATGCATCTTTCTAAGAAGAATATTAAATTTATACCCCAGTCACCACCTTAATGTCCAGACGTTTCAGTATAGAGGATAATTAGAAAGGAAACAGTGATTTAAATATAAAGCATTAAATATAAACTTCCTGGGACAAATTCAGAAAGAGAACAGTATTTTTTCGTCTAAATTTTCTCTAGAATATACTTTCCTCTTACATTTAAAGCAGCTCCCAGTAGTCCTACTTCAATTATAGTATCTAAATGTGCAAAGCCAAATAAAAAGTAAAACAATTATTTCTTAATAACAATTTCTTATGTTTGCTTGATGCGTTACAGTTTCCAAGGTGTTAAAACTTAACTCTTCTTTACAGTATCTGCTTATTTTTATCAAATGGGTTTAAAAAATACATTATGCAATTGCCTTACATTTACAAGTAGAAACCATCTTTCATTTATCTGTTCTTTGTTGGCTTCAAGTGTATTTGAAGATTCAGAAAAAGTGGGTGACTTATATGAACACCCCTAAAGCTCAGATTGCGGGGCTATACACAAACACTGCTGTAAGCAGGCACATGTGTACACGCAAGCGTGCACGCGCACACACACACACGTGCACGCACATACGTGCACGCACAAGGATGCACACACGTGCACACACGCAGGCATGCACATACACACGTGTGTACACACACACACGTGCACACACACGCATGCACGCACACACATGGCTTCTTTACCTTTCTCTTGCTAGTATTCCCAGTCAGAAATCACTTTTCTTTCAAATTCCCCTTGATAACTCACACTATATGTGATTTCTATCAATAGTTGCCCACCACTGAGAACTTTTCTTTAAAGACAAAAAGCTTGGATAGAAGAAAAATGAGTCAGAGGAAGAAAAACAGACAAACAAGAAAACCTTGAAGAAGAAAACAGGTAAAAGAGGAAAAAGCTAAAGACGTCTTTTTTAGTCATAATGTTGTTAGTTGCTACCACTTCTAAGACTTAGGCTTTTCTCTGTTGTATATAATTTAAGTTCCACATGGGTTCTTAATACTTTGGAATATCTTTTCTTATCCTGTATAATGTTAAATATAGTTCGTTATTTGAAAAAAACTGTTAAATTGTTTTCTCAAGAAAGCAGAATAGTGGGCCTAAGTGAAGGAACCCCAGAAAGGAAGCAAGGGGAGGGTCTTTGCAAGGTGGCGTGAAGGGGCTCAACAGGGACACAAATATAAATGCTAATTAGACAGAGTATCGCAATTACTAAATCACAGAACTTCAGAGATGAAGAGGACCTCGCGTTCGTCTCTGATTACTTTGTTCACGTGTCTTGGGCAGTGAAATACACATAACGGGGCCCCTGGTGAAGTTGTGCAGAATCATAATATTTTCTCAGTGCTGTGCCCCTCTCTCGCTTCATTCCAGCCACACTGTCCTTTTTTCACTTTCTCAGATGTTCAAGGCTCCTTCCTGTGTTGTACTTTGCTGAAACATACACCAGCAACAGCCGTGATCTAGACCGTGCATGTTTTGCCAGAGCAACAGATGATACAGCTCCCTTGAATATACAGATGTGGAGTGTGACCCACAGAATACTGTGCCATCAGGGCACTCAAGTAGGGCACTGGAACATGTGGTCAACAAGAGCATGGAGAAGGAGAAGGCAAGCCAAGGAGGGGGTCTTGATAACAGCCAGGCAGTGAGAGGAGAAGAGAGGAGGCGAAGTTAGCGGGGTGATCATGGAAAGAGGAGTATCAGCTGAGCGTACTGTCTAAGGAGACAGAGAAGAGTTTTGAGAAAACAGATACTACCACTACTGGATACTGTGCTAAGCTCAGTGCTAGCAGGTAGAAAGCACTTCACAGATATTTTTCATTCACTTATTCATTCATTCATCTATTCTCTCATTCAATCAGTCATTCTACAAATATGCATGTATAACTATTAAATGCCAGGTGTTAATAACATAGAGGTGAACAGACATCACCCCTGCTCCATCATAAAGCTTACATTCTGGGGCAAAGAGGGAGGAATGAGGAGAAACAATAAACACATTAAAAATAGTATAGTAGCTTTTCCTCCCGTTCCACCCTCCCCTCACCGCTGCTCTGGCTGCACTGAGCTCACTCTGAGCTCCTGGCTCCTGCTAAGCTAGTGCTGCTGTTGTCTCCCCCCAGCCGCTATCATGATGATCTACTGGGACCTCATAAGCCATGATGAGATGTTCCCCAACATTTACAAGATCTCGGAGTTCGTGGACAGGCTGTGCCTGGAGGTGAAGGGGAAGATGGTCAGTAGAACAGAGGGTAACATTGATGACTGGCTCATTGGTGGAAATGCCTCAGCTGAAGGCCCCTATGGTGCAGGGACCTTCGAAAGCCCAGTAGTCACTGGTGTTGATACTGTCATCAACCATCACTTGCAGGAAACCAGCTTCACGAAAGAACCCTACAGGTACATCAAAGATTACATGAAGTCAATCAAAAACAAACTTGAAAAGCAGAGACCAGAAAGAGTAAAACCTTTTATGACGGAGGCAGCAGAACAAACCAAGCACGTCCTTGCTGATTTCAAAAACTACCAGTTGTTTACTGGTGAAAACATAAGTCCAGATGATATGGTTGCTCTGCTGGACTACTGTGAGGATGGTGTGACCCCATATATGATTTTCTTTAAGGATGGTTTAGAAATGGAGAAATGCTAACACATTTGGTAATTATTTGTCTCTATCACCTATCACTCTAACTGGCTGCTGCTCTTCATCCACACAACACCAGGACTCAGACAAATGGGACTAGTACTATCTTGAGTTCTTCATTTATTTTGACCTTGATTTATTTGGAGCAGAGGCATTTTTTATTTTTTAAATGAAAAAAAAAATGTCATGTAGGTTGTCTAAAAATAAAATGCATTTAAACTCACTTGAGAGAATGCCTCTGAGTTTAATATATTTAAACTAAATTCATCCTGGAGTACTCCTGGAGAAGCTAGAGCCTGGTTGTACATGACTACTCTAAAGCGTGAGACTGTCTTCAGGTAACTTCTGCAGTTAAACCACTTCTGGGACTGGAATATAAAGCAAGAATCAGAAGTCTTAATTCTGAGCTGAAGTACAGGGAGAGACCATGCTCGTAGCAGTGCCAACACTGGACGTGGACCCTTACACATCTCATCACCTGCAAACGGAAGTAGCTAACTCTGGAAGAGATTATCAAAAGAATAAAAAGAGACTAATACAATTGGGAAAAAATATAATATCAGGTAGTAATAGATGCTATAAAAAAAATAAAGCAAATGAAGGGGATAGTAAGATCAGATGCTGTTTACTTTAGGTAGAGTAACCCCAAATACCTGTTGCTGTCAAGTCGATTCCAACTCACAGTGACCCTATAGGACAGAGTAGAACTGCCCCATAACAGTTTCCAAGGAGCACCTGCTGGATTTGAACTGCCAGCCTTTTGGTTAGCAACCATAGCTCTTAACCACTACACACCAGTGTTTCCTTAGGCAGAGTGGACAGGGAAATCTTCTATGATGGAGGGATATTAAATATGGAGAACAGAATAAAATGAGGTCTGGAGATGTTAGCAGTTGTGATGGGGGTGATGGTGATGATGATGAAGACTTGAAGAAGACGGTGTCAACGGTGCCAAGGGATAAGAGAGTTATAAGCAGGAGGAAATGGCCAACGGTTCAACTGCAGCAGAGAAGTCAGCCTAAGATAAAGACTGGAAAGTGTTCCTTGGGTTGTTCGATTTGTCAATAAGGAGGTTGTGACCCAAAAGAGAGAAGTTGCAATGACTTTTTTGGAATGAAAACAAACTACAGAAGATTAAGGACTAAGTGAGTAATGGGAGATGGATGGATGTAGGGGAGATGTTCTGAAAAAGTTTAGCAATGAAGGAAAGCATGGCTAAGGTTAACCAGTTGCCATCAAGTTGATTCTGGGTCATAGCGACCCTATAGGACAGAGTAGAACTGCCCCGTAGGGTTTCCAAGGAACAGCTGGTGGATTTGAACTGCCGACCTTTTGGTTAGCAGCCGAGCTCCTAATCACTGCACCACCAGGGCTCTGTGGCTAGGATAATAGCTAAAAGTAACATAATATAAAACTTTTTTTTTTTTCTTCTAGATCAGGGTTTCTCAACCTTGGCACTATGGACTTTTGGGGATGGACATTTGGGGATGGATCCTTTCTTTTTATTTAATTTTTTTTTTTTTTTTTTGTACTTTAGATGAATGTTTACAGAACAAATAGTTTGTCATTAAACAGTACACGTATTGTTTTATGATGTTGGTTAATAATCCCATGAACTGTCAACACTCTCCCTTCTCGACCTTAGAGAATTATTACCAGCTTTTCTGGGGGATGGATCATTTTTGTGGTGGAAGGCTGTCCTATGAATGGTAGGATGTTCAGCAGTATCCCTGGCCTGTACCCACTAGATTTCAGTAGCATTCACTGCATCCAAAAATGTCCTCAGATGTTGCCAAATGTCCCCTGGGGGAAAAACCACACACACACCCCTTGCTGGAGAACCACTGCTCTAAACTGAAGTGACCTGTGTATGTTTGAAATGCAGAGAAAGAGCCAGCGGAGAGGGAGGGAGAACACATATTGGAAAGGGCAGGTCTTTTTTATTTTATTTTATTGTGGTTTAGGTGAAAGTTTACAGCTCAAGTTAGTTTCTCAAACAAAAATTTATACACATATTGTTATGTGACCCTAGTTGCTATCCCTATAATGTACAGCACACTTCCCCTTTCCACCCTGGATTTCCCTTGTCCATTCAACCAGCTCCTATCCCTTTCTGCCTTCTCATCTCACCTCCAGAGAGGAGGTGCCCATTTAGTCTCACGTATCTACTTGAGCTAAGAAACACACTCTTTACAAGTATCATTTTATGTTTTATAGTCCAGTCTACGTCTGAAGAGTTGGCTTCCAGAATGGTTTTAGTTCTGAGTTAACAGA
The DNA here is from genome assembly GCA_030035585.1 of Dugong dugon. NCBI lineage: Eukaryota > Metazoa > Chordata > Mammalia > Sirenia > Dugongidae > Dugong > Dugong dugon. The sequence continues at coordinate 583,277 of CM057464.1, forward strand.
GCGTCCGGGGGCCATTCTTCTGGGGTTCCTCTAATCCCAGTCTGGTCTTTTTATGTGCATTTGAGTTCTGCACCCCACTTTTCTCCTGCTCCATCAGGGACTCTCTGTTGTGTTCCCTGTCAGGGTGGTCCTTGGTGGTAGCTGGGCACCATCTAGTTCTTCAGGTCTCAGGCCAATGGAGTCTCTGGTTTATGTGGCTCTTTTTGTCTCTGGGGCTAATACTTTCCTTGTGTCTTTGGTGTTCTTCATTCTCAGAAAGGGCGGGTCTTTATGTGAGGAGCTAAAGAGTCAGAAAGTTCAATGTGTTTCCTTGCAAGTGAGAAAAAGCAGAACTATAAGGACTATCAATAAATACTTTGTTTTATGAGTTTAGGAACAAATGTTATCATTCCAAATTAAGAAGGAATCATTCAAGCTGAAAATTAAAAGAAAAAAATATATTTGTTGTGACAATTTGGAAACCAGCATGCAAATATTCAAGGAAAGCAGTATTATTAAAAAGGAGAAATCATTAGTTATTGTTTTGCATATTACTGGAATTAAGACAAATGAGCAAATAGTTTGAGAGTAGATCATGTGATCCACAAATCTTCCCTTAGCCTGGGAAGTCCTTCACTTGGGATTGGAGACAGATGTTTCTGATGTGACTCATGTATTACCACTTTCTCATGGGCATGGGTTGAGTTTATTCCTCTCTGTCTCCTGGTGATGTCAGTGTCTTGTTTACACAGGACGAGCCTGCTAAAGCCAAAGCTAGCCCTCAGTCACGTGGTCCACAGTAAAACTACATGGGCAGGCTTCTCTTTGGATAGAATATAGTTGCCAGCTCCAAGGGGATTGACTTTACTTCTGGGCTGAATACATATGATGTTTAGAAATTTGGGAATGCCCTAGAATAGTAGAAATTTAGAGTTGAGAGGGACTGTCGTGATTACATCTCAAGGTGCCATTTCAAGTATTGCACATTAAAAATAAACATTATTTGTGTATGTCGTATAAGGAGAATAAATGTGAACATGTTGCTGTTGTGTGCTGTGGAGTTCATTCAGACTCATCTCGACCGTACAGGACCAAGTAGAACTGTCCCATAGAGTGGCTTCCAACCGCTGACCTTTCAGTTAGTAGCTGATCACTTAGCCACTGGGCTACAGGCCTCCTTAACGTGAACATTCTACTTGGCAAGCAAGTCTGGTTTTTTCCCCCTAAATTAAAATGAAATGTTAATCTACATCTGAAAAGACAACTAACATTTAGAACCTACTATGTATCAAGAACTATAGAGTTGCTGTGAGTCAGAATCGACTTGACGGCAATGGGTTTGATTTGGGTTTTGGTTATTGTAGTTACTTTATATATATGATGCCCTTAAAACTTCATGACAACTCAGCGAGCTAGGCATTGCTCCCATTTTGCAAGATAGGATAACTACCCATTGCTCTCGAGTTGATTCCGACTCATAGTGACCATATAGGACAGGGTAGAACTGCCCCAGATGTTTTCAAAGGCTGTAATCTTTATGGAAGCAGATTGCCACATTTTTCTCCTGTGGAGCAGCTGGTGGGTTTGAACTGCTGGCCTTTCAGTTAGCAGCTGAGTGCTTAACCACTGCACTACTAGGATAACTGGAAATCACAAAATCATACTGCAAGACCCAACGATACAGCAACAACTGTTTTATGTCCAGAAATTATTCTTGGACATTCTCCCACCAGTGAGTTTTACCAATCTCTGATGAGATCTCAACTTCATCTTAACAGTAAACAGATAAATTCTGTACCAGTATTCAGGCAGTGTATTTCATCATCCAGTCCCCATCCAGTAGGATAGGGTTGATAGATGTGGTGTTGGCTGCTCACTTCGGCCTCTCCTGGCAGACCTCTCGAACAACACACTATGGGAATGACCCACTGAGGGTCGTACTAAATGTCACTAAAAGGTCATTTTATTTAAGGTTTGAAATAAGGACTTTGGTTTGACTATTTACCTCCAGTTGGGAGATAGTTACGATCTTTTAGTTTAGTAAAGTCATTGCAAGAGAGATTATTGTGTTGCAAGATTTTTCAGAAATTTATTACATCCAAAAGAAAAAAAAAAAAAAACACTACAGAAAGTCATTAATTTCTCATAAGCAACTGATTTCCATTACAAGGATCCCTTCCTTGGATGGGTACTTCTGGCCTAATCTATAAATTTTCTTAACTTAGTAACTCTTACTGTGTACTGTAACTATATAGGAGTCGCTGGATGGTACAAATGGTTAAGACATTCAACTACTAATCAAAAGGTTGGAGATTTAAGTGCACTCAGAGGTGCCTTGGAAGAAAGACCTGGTAATCTCTCTCTGAAAAATCAGCCGTTGAAAACCCTATGGAGCACAGTTCTACTCTGGCACACATAGGGTGGCCATGAGTCAGAATCAACTCAATGGCAACCGGTTTTATAATAACTATATATTTACATGTTCAATGTAGATCTGCTGCTGAAAATGTTTCTTGTTTGTTTGCTTTCTTTTCAGTTGGCTCTTAAGAGCCCAAATAACCCAGAATAACTTGCTGAGCATATTTGGCCCCAGGAAAAAAAGAATGTCTCTGAGAAGCTTCACTTCCCCCATACATTAAGGAGGGATACACTGAAGTGATTTTAAAAAATAAAATCTGTGGATAGGATGTAAACTTCAGGACATCCAATGTAAAAGCATCTTGTGAGTTTGTAATCCAGCATCTCACTCAAGCAAACAAGGGATATCTCGCCACCGTGCAGACGCACTGAGTTCCAGGCAGAGTTGGGTGGGCTACCGGGACGGGCGGGTGAGTGAGTGGTGGCTGTGTCAGTGAGGTGGTCAGTGGGGGATGCAGATCCCTTCCCCCTACTCCCAGGGCTGTTTGTGCCACTCTTCCTCTATACAAAGACAATTTGCTTTTCATGTAGTAGTGAAGAACAATGTGTAACAGACAAAGGAGCTTCTAGTTTATTATTGTGCTGTCTTTGACTAGAGCTAGATGCTGGGAAAAATGGTAATTCACAGTGTGAATGCTTCTTTTCCAACCGTACGGGTTGTAGCTGAGCATGTACATTGTATATTGCAGATCATACAATAGCGAACACTGTGAGAACGAGGAAGGAATGAGTTACAGCTTTTTTCTCTCCCCTTGCTAGCCAAGAAACCAGGAGTTTCTTCACAATGACTTTTATTTATGTCTCTCTGTGTGTAGGGGCTATTCCTTAGCAATGTGCACTGCTGGATTCTGATAAATGGTTTTCAGTTTTAGGATTTTTCAATTAATGTAGAAAATCTACAACGATGTTCTTAGAACACCTGTGTTCACCTCCTTTTGTTTCCCCCACCAGTAAACTGATACAAGGCACAGGTGGTGCCTCATTAACTTATTTCATGCAAATAACAACATACTGCATGGTTTCTTCTCTTAACTGTATAATCACTGAGACAGGACGGTCCTTAGGAACGAACGAACTTGGGGAGGGATGAATTCAGCATCTTTTGTCCTTTCCCCAATTCTGAAGGAATTTACAATCCATGTAAATTGATTTAAATGGAAAAGTGATGGGAATGTGTCTTCTACTTAAGTCTTTTCTCTATGTTGTAATTGTAAGATACTCAGCTGATACCGAACTGGAGAAATAGAAGACCAAATTTCCCAAGGAGATGGAGAAACTGGAAGCCCAGATGAGGGACCATCTCAGAGAAGCAGGTTTATGTATTTTGATTCAGTATGCAGATATTCTTATCAATGATTTCCAGAAAGTGACATTGATTTGCTTTGGAAACAATGATGGAAGAATAGCGAATGTGTACTGGAATGCTTTTAGAGTTCTGAAATCATACTGGAAAATGTCCGAGCACGCCAACAGAACTATGAACAGTGCTAGGCTGTGTTCATGGGGGATGGCTAATTTGTTTTTAAAAGTCTTTTGAGATATTATTTTTATGTTTTTAATTTATTGAATGAAAGCCAGATTTATTCAATTAAGATAATACACTTCAAGGTTAACGACCATTTGCTGTTCATTTAGGCAAGCTATTGTACAGTTATGTAAATTTCATGAACAGAGGCACTACTTGAGTGTCTTAATTACAAGCGAAAATGTGTCATTTAAATATGAATTAAGGGAATAGTTGTCTGTAGTTCCTGTTCCTGTACTTTCTGTCTTCTGAAGATCTCGGGGCTGCCCCATCAGCCATCCTATGTCTCAAGATTTTTCTTCTTCCCATGAAAGCAAAACGCCTCCACTACTAAATAATCTGAAAAGAAGTAGGAAAACAAGTAAAAATGTCGTTGTCACACCGATCGTTAATCAGAGCAATATCCGAAATCTATAACAGGATGCCAGTTTTTCCCAGTGGGCCACTGACAGTCACTTTTACTTTTCTTCTGAAAATGTAAAACTATCCCATTTTATAGTGGGGGGATAATTTGCTACCCCTGTCGTTTGCTCTGATTTACTATATGTACGAATCCATATTTTTTTTTAAATACCTTCTTTGAGAACTCTCCATTTATAATACAAACACTGGGATGTACATATTTTTACCACCGCTTTATCTTTGTAAAGGAAACATTCGTTTTAGATTTAGAACTGTCACGACTATAGTTGTGCTTAGCAAAAGTGACCTGTGACCCGATGCACTGTTTTCCGTGAAATAACTCCCTGTGCGTCTCGGACTTACTGACAAATAATTGTTTTTGTTTGACTCTGTATTTTTGGATGGTTCTTGTGTGTAAAAATGACCCAGAACCAAATCTGGCATTAATCACGAAGGCAGGGAAGGATTCACAGTGAGTTAATGAGAACCACACCTTGGTTCTGTGGAGCACGTTCCCAGCTCCCGTGCTGAGCCACAGGGCTGCAGCCCGGGAAGATATTCCCAGCCTCCCCCCACGGTAGCTCTGCGCGCTCCCCCAGGAGTGAGAAGTTCACTGTTCACTCAGTGCTTGTATCATCCTATCCAACATGTTCCCACTGATACATTAAAGGAATTAATTGCTCATGATGATCTCACCATCTGTTAACGGAGGTTCATACCTACAGGCTGGTGGCATGTGGTGGTTCTATTCAGGGATCAATAGGCAATGCCGGGCGAACGCTTTCCCACATTGCCTGCCTCTGCGTGCTGAAAGGGGGAGGAGAGCTTGGTGCCGGCCATCTGCTCCTTGTCTTTCTGTGTGAGACCTTGATGCGGTCCAGCACAGCTCTGATCTGACTCCAGTCTGATTGGAATGTGGCTGATCTGAGACCCTCTCAAAGCTCTGAAAGTGAGTCAAAAGGAGATGCCCATTGTCCGGCATGGCTGAAAGAAAATGATCACTTTAAAATTCATAACTCCCAGGTGCCTGCCATCTATTCATGGGAAAAACCCTCTGAACTTCTCTTCATTAAAGAGAGAGAGGAGAGTCATGCTAAAAAGAGAGAAAAGGAAGTAGTTTGTGGGAATGTGCAGGGGATTTTCAGGCTAAACAAATGAGGAATTTGGAATTTTTCACTTGTATTAAAAGGGCTGTGTAGGGAAGGGGAAGCTCTTATTTTAAAAAAAAAAAAAAAAAAAAGGAGGGGGAGGTTTTCCCAGGGCACTGTAGCAACCAGTAAAAAAATTTTCAAAAATTTCCCCAGGAGAAATCAAAGATCACCCTATCTTTTTACTTTTATTACCTGAAGCCGAGAAGTTTTCCCTTTTGATTCTGGACATTTTTAATCAAATTTCATTCCCATTCCACTGGGGCTGCAATTTGGGTGGGAATTTGGGGAAGAATGAGACTCTAGGAAACTCCTGGATATGGGACAAGACATCTACTGGACACAATGAAAACTCAAATCTGTCAGGAGTTTCTTGCTGTCGTACTTGTTAGTTGCCATCAGGTCGGTTCTGACTGTGGCGGCCCCATGTATGCAGAGCAGAACTGCTCTATAGGGTTTTGACCTCTCAGAAGCAGAGCACCCGATCTGTGTCCTAAGGCACCTCTGGGTGAATCTGAATCACCATGCTTTTGGTTAGTAGTCCAGTGCTTAACCATTTGCAACCACCCAGGGACTCCAGGTGTTTCTTACCAAAAAACCCCAAATTCACTGCCGTCGAGTTGATTCCAACTCATAGCAACCCTATAGGATGGAGTAGAACTGCCCCATAGGGTTTCCAGGGAGCGGCTGTTGGATTTGAACTGCTGACCTTTTGGTTAGCAGCCGAGCTCTTAACCACTATGCCAGCAAAACTCCAGGTGTTTCTTAGAAGTTTATTCAGCTGGGCTACCTGCACCAAGATCAGGAATAGAATTATCTCAGTGCATTGAGCAATAGAAGAGCTGTGAAGAAACAGAAAAGAAATAAAATCCCCATGCCTAGGCAGCTTAAGATCCTGCTGAACCCCAAAGCAGCAGAGCTGTGGGAATCACAGGACTGGTGGATCAACTACTGTTGACTATTGGTCATTACGGAAAGCTGATATTGCATCAGAGACAGGCAGGCATTCAAACAGGATTTATGAATTAACGGATTGAGAGCCCAACAAAAGTACAAATAGATCTGTGTTCTGTCTCTTGACAATCTTTTTTCTTACAAATGATGACACTCAAGGCCCAAAGAGGCTAAGTGACATGCTCAAAGTCACACAGAGTTAGTTAAAGAAACTGGGCTGTCACCTTAACTTAGTGGTAATTCTCTTTCTATTGCTTCTTGCTGCCTCTCTTAATGGTTTGGGGCTTAAAATTATTTTTGTCAGTTTTCTATAGTTAAAATATAAATTAGTATTGCTGACCTAAAGAGTTGAATAAACCCATTGCCATCAAGTCAATTACGACTCATAGTGACCTTATAGGACAGAGTGGAACTGCCCCATAGGGTTTCCAAGGAACGACTGGTGGATTTGAACTGCCGACCTTTTGGTTAGCAGCCAAACGCTTAACCACTGTGCCACCAGGGTTTGAAAGAGTTTAACAATAACTTTTAAAATAAACTCTGATTACAGATACTTTCTAGGCATAACGGAACACCTCAAGGGATTGGTTTACTGGGTTTGAAGGCTCAGAACCATAGTCTCGTGGGACAACTTAGTCAACTGTCATAATACAGTTCATAAAGTTGATGTTCTACATCCTAATTTGATAGGTAGTGTCCGGGGTCATAAAAGCTTGCAAGTAGCCCTCTAAGATACAGCTATTGGTCTCTACTTGTCTGGAGCAAAAGAGAAAGAAGGAAAACAAAGACTGAGAAAAGAAACTAGTCTACAGGGCTAGTAGCCTACAAGAACCACATCCTCATCTGCCCTTCAACCAGAAGAACTACTGACCATTCTGACCAGGGACACAATAGATGGTCCCAGATAGAATGGGAGAAAAATGTAAGACAAAACTCAAATTCCTAAAAAAGGCAAGACTTACTGAATCGGTAGAGACTAGAGGAATCCCTCCAAGATACCATTAAACTTGGTATTGAAACCACTCCCAGAGATCACCCTTCAGCTAAATAACAGATTGGCTCATAAAATAAACAATATCACCCATAATTACTGTGCACCTTTAAAAAATCACCTATGTGAGGCCAAATGATCAGCATTTACCCTAAAGCAGAGATGAGAAGGTAAGGAGGGGGGACAGGGAAGCTAGATTAATGGAAACAGAACAAGCAGAATGGAAATGCTGAGAATGTTGATATGCTGTGAAAACGTAACCAGTGTCATTGAACAATATGTATAGAAATTGTTAAATGGGAACCTAATTTTCTGTGTAAGTTTTCACTGAAAAGTAATACAATATTATAAACAATGAAATAAACTATGAGCTCTTAGACTAGGAATACCGATATTCATCAGCACCTAGAACCAACTGTCATTTTGAATCGACTCCTATTTACGGTGACCCATGTGTGTCAGAGAAGAACTGTGCTCCATATGGTTGTCAATGACTAATTTTTTGGCAGTATATTGCCAGGTCTTTCTTCTGAGGCACCTCTGGATGGACTTGAACTTCCAACCTTTTTGCAGCCAAATGCTCTAACCATTTTGTACCACCCAGAGACTCTAACAAAAAAAAAAAAAAAAACCATTACTGTCAAGTCGATTCTGACTCATAATGATCCTATAGGACAGAGTAGAACTGCCTATAGGGTTTCCAAGGAGCAACTGGTGGATTTGAACTGCTGACCTTTTGGTTAGCAGCCATAGCTCTTAACTGCTGTGCCACGAGGGCTCTGCTAGTCATCACTAAAACATACAAAACAGAAAATTGAACAAGTAAGGTACTAATTTATGAGGGAAAATATTGCAGTAGAAAGCAGAACATGTTGGTGGGATAGGATGGTAAAGCTCAACTCTCTTGGATATCAATGACCAAATAAAGGAGGAAGGAGAAAGGTAAGAATTGGCAATGATCAATGCAGAGTCAGAGAATCACTCCCTTGACAAACATGGGGTCCGAAGGAGCTGATAATGGAAAGGAGATGGAAGAATCTAGAAATATTCCCAACTTCTGGAAGTGAGAGAAGGTGTGCCTAATAGAAATAATGAATACTACTGGTCTTGCTTAACAGATAACAGTCCACCTTAACCACATTCTTTCTAGAAACGTCCAGTTCAATCTCATGAGAGCTTTTGTTTTGCTAGCTCTGTGGGAACATGCCTTTATTTTTCAGTGCGGTAGACAGGAACATAATATTCTCTTGATAGAATTGTAACACATTGAATTTCTAGCAGATTTCGCAGGAAGAGAAGATATCAAGGTCAAGTCTAGATTTGTTCCTGAATCCAATTTGATTCTTAAATTATTAAATTGTTTGACCCTATAGTTTACGTAGATAAAGTCAGCATTGATGAAATATGGGTAGAAAAGACAGACAAAACCTGACTAGTACAAGTAGATTGAGAATTGAGATGAAAATTGACAGCAGCTAAAACGGAATAGCTAACATTTCCCCAAGAATTTCTGCTTCAGCTTGTGCTCTTGGGGGAACCCAGAGAGTTATTCCAGAAAAAGTAGAAAATTTAGGTAAAAGCCAAAAGAAGAAACAATTATAAATTATCCATGATCCCCCTCCTAGGGATAACTACTGCTCACTTCTCAGAGTATATACTAAATAACATAAAATCAGATTATAATAGTCATATTATTGTGTACAGCATTTAGGTTGAAATAAGAAATTGTAGATATTGACCATGTTTGACCTACCAACAAGTGGCAATTTTCTTACAGGTCAGCTTCAATGCTTTTCACTCAGTGATGTATTGTGGACAGACATCTTTCCTTTTCAGTAAGTATGCATTTAGATCCATTTCTAATCAAATCATATATGTTTTAGGAAATGTTGGAGTAAATATTCTCTGAAGGTTCTTTGTCTCAGCCCTTTCCTAGATTAGATTTAGAACTATGTGCAGATTTCAGAGCAGAGGTAAAACAACTAGTGCTTCGGAGTGTAGGTCATTAGACATTTATTTAAGACATTTATTTTTCCCTCTTGCAATGAAATGAGGGCCCTTTTCCTTCTGATTGCTATTCCTCCTTCATAATTAAAGCCCTATAATATGCTCTCTTCTCAATTACTAGACGAGGAGGAACATTGTTAATGAGAATGAGGCATATGAAGGCAGTTAGCCCAAAGGATGATAGTGAACCACAACTAGTACACTTAATAACAGCAGGAATAACAACAACCCTCCAAACCAACAGATTCCGATGAAGAACAGTGTAGAATTCAAAGATGGTTCAGTTTCTTTAGGGGATGTGAGTGACAGGCTTAATTGTTGGGGCCATAGGGAGCAGTCAGATTACTGGCTGGGTTATGACTTGTGAACTGTGGTCTCCAAAGTTTTGAGTTTAAGACTCAGGTCCTTAAGGTGTTCTGACTCTCAGAGGAATACATGACTGTGAACGTGTTTTCGTTAACTTTACTTCTAATTTTTTATTTTTCTGTGGAATGCCGTCTGAGACCTCACTGCTGAATCTCAAGTCTGTCCTTGGATTTCAGGGTTTTTCCCACGGGCTGTGATTTTTTTTTCTGGATGAATGTATTTTTCACCTCCCTTTCAAGGATCCTGTAGGAAAATCTCCTCCCCATTTAGTCGTTCAGTTTTTGAAACTAGAATTTTCTCTTAAAGTTAACATTGCCGTTGTAATTACTTTAACTTTGCTTAACCATCAGATTCGTCTTTGTTCCCAGTTCTTGTCTTCAAAATTAATAAATATGGAAGATTTAAAAAGCACACAGCAAAAGCAAATACATTTTCATGCCACTCCATCTCCCACCCTCCAATTCTCACAAACACAGGGCTTGTAGGGCTAGCTGATCTCTGGTTTTTTTTTTAATTTTTTTTTTTTTTCTCTTTTCTTTCTTTCTTTTAAACTCCTGTGCCTGGAAAGAAAAAGTTTATTGGGGGCAAGAGGTTCAATGACTATTTTTCCCTCACAAACAAATTAATCTTGTATAACCTGCATTATAAAAGAGATTTTTTAAAAAGAGGAGGAAATAATCGTTGGGGCCTTATTTGGAAGTCTTGTGGGTCTGAGCTCACATTTGCACCAGTCAGAGGTTTTCAATTAGCAGTGCCTTAGAAAACGGGGACCCCTGCCTTTGTCAGTGTCCTGTGGAGGAAGAAGAGCAAATAGATTGGAAATGGTCTTGTGGCTCAAGCGCCTGGGAAAATGTAACAGGTGTTACAGCTCAGCTGGGAGTGAGATTTATGAAAAAAGTCTACTCAGACTTTGCCCATAGAATTCAGCCTTCTAACCAGGGCTTCAAGTAGGAAGAAACTAATGACTTCATTACCATCTCAATTCTGGGAAATGCCCGGCCCAGACCTGAATCATTAAAGCGAAGGTAAGGCACTCTGGGTGACCTTGCAAGATCAAAATAGAGCAATTCCATCAGTCCTTTAGGAAGAACACTTGGGCCATAAAATGAAAAACTCGAAAACAAACAAACAAAAGACAAAACAAATCAATGCAAAAAAAAGGGGGGTGGGGCAAGAAGACAAAACCATATTCTGGAATCATCATCCTACGGCACCACGTCTTCCCCTCACGCTGAAAAGCCCTTGCTCCCAGCCCTTCTTCCTTCACTCTTGTTGTGACACATTAAAAGGCTCTTGGGGCCTTTCCACTTCCAGTGGATTCGAACTGGGAGGGGGTGAGGTGGAAGCTAGGAAGGATGTCAAATTTCCAAGCAGTGCAAGATGAAATAAATCTCTTCAGTACTAATAGTTCTTAATATTACTAACAGTAGTAGTGCTTAGCGGGTAGTAATTAACAGTAAATTTTTTATTAGATAATTGCCTCTTTTGTTAATCTGCAGTGGGAAAAATAAAGCACACGAGCCCCCGTCTTCTGTCCCATTTATCCCTGCAAACAACCCTTTGTAACCATTGTATTGCGTTTCATTTTCCATTGCTACCCCACTGGGAAAGAACTTGGCTGGTGAAAACGCGTCTTCAGGAACCTTCTCACAGTCTGTTTATCTCTAGATGCCAGTCCCCTAGTGGGGGGCCTCCACCCCCCATATGACTCATTTTTATTATGCTCCTACATGCTCTGCTTTCCAGAACACCTTTGAGAAAAAACAAGTCAAAGACAGATTGTTCACAAGGGCTAAGCGTCAAGGTTTGTGAACTTGCTTTAGAAAAACTACCCCCCCCTATTTACTATGCTCCCTAGTCCTGAGAAAGTGAGCTGCACATTTAAGTCTCCTCATAATTCCCTTTATCCCTAGAAAAGTATGTAATGATGCCTTCCCAGTAGATCTGAGACCCTCTATGTCCTGTGGGACAAGCTGATGTTGAACTAGAGCCAGTCACCAAACAAAGCGTTTGGCTGGGCAGGTCTGACGCAGTAGATGTTAAAACCCAACGGGGTAGCAGTGTCTGAACAAAGTTATTTAGATGACCAAAACCAAACCCGTTGCCATCAAGTCGATTTGACTCACAGCGACCCTGGGGATGACAGAGAGCCACAAAAGCCACTGAGTATGCCGAGATCACCAGTGCAATCCTTGGTCAGCATGTACCAGGCTAATGTCTGCTTGTCATTGCAAGTAATAATTAGGATTGTAATATAGTTTCTTGTAGAAACTATAAAGTGGTCAAAACAAATTATGATGGTAAAAAAAACTGGGCACCTCTGGTTGTATTTTAGCCTCCAACCTTTCAGTTAGCAGCCCAGCACATTAATCATTTGCACCACCCAAGGACTCTGACTATGATGTTAGGGAACATTATTTCAGGATGAGGGCTTTAAGTTAGAGATTAGAAATTTCCTGAACGTTAGGCTTGTTGGGTAGCAGAACATATTGAAAAGGCTACATGAAAGAAAGCCTTGCAGAAATGTGTTTGTAGCCCTGTCGCATTTCTCTCCTTCCTTCTTGTTGCTTTGTATCCATTTCTCTCTCTCTTTCAATGTAAACATGTAGGATGTTGTTGTTATTAGGTGCCATTGAGTCAGTTCTGACTCATAGTGACCCTGAGTACAACAGAAAGAAACACTGCCTGGCCCTGCGCCGTCCTCACAATCGCTGCCATATTTGAGCCCATCGTTGCAGCCACTGTGTCGATCCATCTCGTTGAAGGTCCTCCTCTTTTTTGCTGGCCCTCTACCGAGCATGGTGTCCTTCTCCAGGGAGTGGTCCCCTCTGATAACATGTCCAAAGTACTGGAGGCGAAGTCTCACTATCCTCGCTTCTAAGGCGCATTCTGGCTGTACTTCTTCCAAGACAGACCTGTTAGTTCTTTTGGCAGTCCATGGTACATTCAGTATTTTTTGCCAACACCGTAACTCAAATGCATCAGTTCTTCTTATGAAAAGCTTACCTGAGTAAGTTTTACCATTTATAAATTAATTTCACCTGCATCTGTCTCATTCAGCGATTCACAATAGTCCTGGGAGACAGACAGATGAGGAAAACAGGCCTAAGAATTGTTATTTACCCAAGATTACCAGAGAGTGGTGGAGAGATGCTTAGAACCCAGATCTTCTCACAGTTGATCCAAAGCTCTTATATTGTCCTGATCTCCAAAGGGTGGTTGGGTCTTTGGTCACATGGCTGTCTATGGTTTTGATGTAATTTTGAAATACTTCTAACACAGTTCCACACAACAGTCCTTAACAATTTTATGGTGACAATAGAAAAAAAATTTAAAATAATCTTGCTTACTGTTCCTTCCTTAACTCTCAAGCAAGGTTTGAGCTGGAAGATGACTGGAGTCATTATTAAGGGCACCTGAGGGTTAGTGAGTCATAAAGAAACTTAAATATTTAATACAACATATGAACAATAGGATCTCTGACTTCAAGGGACAAGGAGGAGAGTGGTTAGGTGGTGAGGTGCAGTGAATTACTCAGTATGGCTCTTCTAGCTATGATCTTCGTGACTCACACACAGTGATTGAGTGGCACTATGTAAATAATGTGTATGGAACCTGTGATGGTTGGGGTTATGTGTCAGCTTGGCTGGGCCATGATTCCTGGTATTGTGTGGTGGATCCTGACCTCCACATGTCGATGAGGCAGGATTGGTGTAGGGAGTGTCTTGGTTCGCAGCCTTATAGGAGGGTGTGACTCAAGTCCCATCCTTACAAAAGTTATGCTCTTCCCTGGGGGGTGGCCTGCATCTACGATATGTGTGTGTCCTGGCGAGGCTGGCTGTCTGCACCTGGATCCCACGTCTGGTTCATGATCAATTGACCTTCAGTTCTTGGGACTCAAGCCAGAGACCTGCTGTCTGACCTGCCGATGCTTCCTCGGCCTCCACAGCCCTGTGGGCCGACAGCCTATCCTATGCCCTGATTCATCAGTTTCTACAGCCTTGTGAGCCAGCAGCCTGTGTCTGAACTACCGATTTGGTTTCGACAGCTCCTGCAGCCACATGGGTTGGGAGAAGCCTATGCCTGACTCATGAATTTGGGACTTACCAGCCTCCACAACCTCGTGAGCCATTTCCTTTATAGGGTTCATGAGTTCTGAGTCATTGCAGAGAATTAGGGAACCCAGAAATGGGAGAGAGAGTACTGAGGGGAGAGGGAGTAGTTGATGTTACAGACAATGGAGTGGGACAGCAGCTTGGAAAGGTAGACGTTTGGGACATATTTAACCTCTGCCTCATGGGAACCAGCTTTGTGATGATCCTTATAAAAGAAATTAGTCATTTAGGTGAAGGAAAATGTTTTGATTGTAATGTGAAAATCCTGAAGATGTCCCCTGTAAATAACCATTATCATTCTATTTTCTCTACTTCTGGCTATGGAAATGAAACCATCCTGGGTGCTCTGTGAATGATCAGGAACACTGGGATATATGATCTGAAGTCTTTGCTGAGTTAGCAGAAAGCAGTCATGGGGTGAAACACCCTTGCCTGGTGTTTTGGATTGAATTATGTCACCCAAAAGTATGTACTGTAAATCCTAAATCCCTATACCTGTGGATGTAATGTAAGGACCTTCTTTTGTTATGTTAATGAGGCTATATCAGTGTAGGATGTGTCTTAAGCCAGTCACCTTTGAGATATAAAAAGAGCAGATTAGGCACAGAGAAGAAAGCTCAAACGGAGAGGACGATACACGCCACATGAAGATCTCCAAGGAACCGAGCAAAAGAAGCTGAAAAGAGACAAGGACCTTCCCCCAGAGCTGAAAGAGAGAGAAAACCTTCCCCCTGAGCCGGTGCTCTGAATTTGGATTTCCAGCCTTCTAAACCATGATAAAATACATTTCTGTTTGTTAAAGCCATCCACTTGTGGTATTTCCGTTATAGCAGCACTAAGAAACTAAGACACTGAGCTGTTAAATCCCAAGTGGAGAAAAAAGATGCTGAATTTTGGACAATTTTGAAGCTGCCAAGAGAGTTATGGAGCTATGAGTAAACTACAGATGAATAAAAGGAGAAAAAAAAAAATAAACTGAGCTAGAAAAGTTATTTGCTATTCAAATCAGAGGTAAAACAGAGTTATAATAAGATTAATAAATTAGTGGCACAGTGGTTAGGAGCTCAGCTACTAATCAAAAGGTCGGCAGTTGGAATCCACCAGCTGCTCCTTGGAAACCCTATGGAGCAGTTCTACTCTGTCCCATAGGGTTGCTATAAGTCGGAATCAAATAGATGACAACTTTTTTTTTCTTTTCATGAAATAATAATTACTTTTTTTTTTTTTTTGGAATGTGCAACATTCCTGGCACTGCAGCAGCACAGGGAAAATAATAGAGATGAGTAAGAGATACTCCCCACTTTGAAGGAGGTAAATGAGAGAAGATTGTAATGCATTAATAATTGCACAGCACACACAAAGGATTAGCTTATCATTGTGTATAGGGATAAGCTTTAGATATGATTTTGCAGATCAGCTTGCAAAACACAGATACTTACCCTTGGCCTAAGAGACTTGAAACTTGTTCAAAGTAAACATGTAAGGAATGAAACATTAACCAACAGGTCATGAGCTGTGGGCACCATTCTTGTTCTGCCCAGTGCTTTGGACCATTTGTGGAGCCTCTCCTGTTCGCTATAGTGAAGACCATGTGTCTGAGTTACAGAGTAAGCTCCCCTTGCAACGCGTCACTTGACCATTTCGCGAGAATGGAAACAATGTCAATATGAGATTCTCGACATTTTTACTCTTGCTGATGATGTGCTATTAAGTAACTAAAAATGATGCCCCTGGCCAATTACTAGGATTGCCTGGTAGCTTTCATTATGGTTTTTAGAAATAGGTTAGAGCATATTTTTAAAAAGATATTACTTTATTTGCTGTATTTCAGCTTACATGCTTGGCCTGAGTTGGTTTTTAATTTTAGAAGTTGGCAGAACCAGGAACAGTGTGATGTTATTATTAGATATTATTTCTAGGTTGGAATTTTGGTGACATAATTTGATCAGAGTGCTGGCTGTCTACTTCTCCGTCATTCTTTTTTTTTATCGCCACTTGCCAATATACATAGTAGAACGATAAATTCAAACTGCAACTTTATTCTGATGTACATTTTATGTTACTGAACATAACTTTTCTACAGTCAGTATCAGCTCCAATAATAAGACACAAAGATAAATTTACTTTGTATTTACATAGAGCCTTTTCCTCTGAAGTTTGCAAAGCACAGGTTTAAAAGCATCACTAAAAGTATATTCCTCTGCAGCAGTGTTACCCCATTTTAGAGATGTGTACGCTGAAGTTGTTGTTGTTAGCTGCTATGGAGTTGGCCCCTGACTCATGGTAACCCCAGGCACAACAGAACAAAACGATGCCCAGTCCTGTGCCATCCCCATGATTGGTTGCAGATTGGTGTGATTCATAGGGTTTTCACTGGCTGATTTTCACAAGTAGATTGCCATGCCTTTCTTCCTAGTCATCTTAGTCTGAAAGCTTTGCTGAAATCTGTTCAGCATCATAGCAACACACATACAGAAATTAAATTGTTGTACCCTGTATTTTGGTTCTCCTTGATTATATACTTTTAGTTGATTTCTTAAAACAACAAAAATTAAAAGTATTTTCATGTGTTAAAGCAAATGATAAACTATTTTTACATGTTTGGCTTTAGAATTTTCATTTATTTCATGATGACGAGATGGTAAGGAGAGTTGAAAGTCACAAACTCTTAAATGGTTTGGATCATGAGTTATTAAGAGCTGCCAAATGTTGGAAGGGATTGAGCATTCCAATAAATTAATATTGTACTTTGTATTTCCCAGGTGCTAAATGCCTCGTCAGAGATCACCCTGGTGGAAGGCACTATGAACAACTGCCTGGATGGAAAATTCTGCCCCTACCCTATTTCCCATGACTAGCATTGTATCTCAGATATGCCCCTCACACAATAAGCTTTATGTTATTTGCCGCATGAGAGAATGCAGGTGACGGGATTGCACAGTCCCTGACACGTAGGAAGGCGCTGAATATGATGTTCATATACCTTGTTATTTCAGTGTAAAGCTCACTCTCCGTTTAGAATCTGCTAAGACTTCGGCCCACTTTAGACACATCATCAGGAAAGATCAATTGCTAGGAAAGGAATTCATGGTTGGTAAAGTGGTGGGAAAAACTCAGCTAAGAGGAGGGAAACCCTCAGTGAGATGCACTGATACAATAGCCACAGCAGTGGACTCAAACATACCGATGATCATGAAGACTGCGCAGGACCAGGCAACATTTCACATTTCCTTGTGTTATGCGTAACATTGCCATGAATAGGAGCCTACCTGATGGTGACTAACAATATATCACGGGGACGAGGGTTCCAGCAGCCCTTGCAGAATCCTGTAGATGAGGGAAGAGGGGTTGAAAAATTCATTTTTCTTTGAGGTTTTTTTTCCCACTTCAATGCTTGTCTCTCTTTGCTGTAGCTCTGCATAAACTTGGCCATCTGAACTGCCTCTCAAGATTTTCTCCAATTTGTTAACCCATTACTAAACCCAACATGTATCATCATCAAGAGAAGTGAAGCTCCAGATGTCCAATATCCTGAGAATGTAAGTGTTTTCCCAAAGTGTGAAGGGAATCCTCCACAAGACTTCCATGTTCATAGCATAAGTGTGTTCACATGGAGAAATATATGTTTTAAATAGGATTGTTGTTGTTGTTGTGAGGTGCCATCGAGTCAATTCCAACTCATAGCGACCCCATGTACAACAGAACAAAACACTGCCCGGTCCTGTGCATCCTCATAATCTTTCTTCTGCTTAAGCCCATGGTTGCAGCCATTGTGTCAGTCCGTCTCCTTGAGGGTCTTCCTCTTTTCTGCTGACCCTCTACTTTACCAAGCATAATGTCCTTCTCCAGGGACTGTTCCCTCCTGACAACATGTCCAAAGTATGTGAGACATAGTCTCACCATCCTTGCTTCCAAGGAGCACTCCGGCTGTACTTCTTCCAAGACAGATTTGTTTGTTCTTTTGGCAGTCCATGGGGTATTCATATTCTTCGCCAGCACCACAATTCAAAGGCATCAATTCTTCTTCAGTCTTCCTTATTCATCATCCAGCTTTCACATGCATAGGAGGCGATTGAAAACACCATGGCTTGGGTCAGGCACACCTTAGTTTTCAAGGTGACATCTTTGCTTTTCAGCACTTTAAAGAGGTCTTTTGCAGATTTGCCCAGTGCAATGTGTCTTTTGATTTCTTGACTGCTGCTTCCATGGGTATTGATTATAGATCCAAGTAAAATGAAATCCTTGATAACTTCAATCTTTTCTCCATTTATCATGATGTTGCTTATTGGTTCCCTTGTGAGGATTTTTTTTTTTTTTTCTGTATGTTGAGCTGTAATCTATACAGAAGGCTGTGGTCTTTGATCTTCACCAGTAAGTGCTTCAAGTCCTCTTCACTTTCAACAAGTAAGGTTGTGTCATCTGCATATCGCAGGTTGTTAATGAGCCTTCCTCCCATCCTGATGCTACGTTCTTCTTCATAGAGTCCAGCTTCTTGGATTATTTGCTCAGCATACAGATTGAATAGGTATGATGAAAGGACACAATGCTGACACACACCTTTCCTGACTTTAAACCACCCAGCATCCCCTGTTCTGTTCAAATGACTGTTTCTTGGTCTATGTACAGGTTCCACATGAGCACGATTAAGTATTCTGGAATTCCCATTCTTTGAAATGTTATCGATAATTTGTTATGATCCACACAGTCCAATGCCTTTGCATAGTCAATAACACACAGGTAAACATCCTTTTGATATTCTCTGCCTTCAGCCAGGATCCATCTGACATCAGCAATGATATCCCTGGTTCCACATCCTCTTCTGAATCTGGCTTAAATTTCTGGCACTTCCCTGTGGATGTACTGCTACAGCCGCTTTTGAAGGATCTGCAGCAACACTTAACTTGCATGTGATATTAATGATTTTGTTCAGTAATTTCTGCATTCGGTTGGATCACCTTCCCTGCGAATAGGCATAAACATGGATCTCTTCTAGTAGGTTGGCCAGGTAGCTCTTTTCCAAATCTCTTGGCATTGACAAGTGAGCACTTTCAGTGCTGCATCTGTTTGTTGAAACATCTCCCTTGGTATTCCGACAATTCCTGGAGCCTTGGTTTTCGCCATTGCCTTCAGTGCAGCTTGGACGACTTCTTTCAGTACCATAGGTTCCTGATCATATGCTACCTCCTGAAATGGTTGAACGTCGACCTATTCTTTTTAGTATAGTGACTGTATTCCTTCCATGGTTTTCCGATGCTTCCTGCGTCATTTAGTATTTTCCCCATAGAATCCTTCAATATTGCAACTCGAGGCTTGAATTTTTTCTTTTTTTTCTTTCAATTCTTTCAGGTCGCTTCCTTGTCTCCAGGTCTTCGCACATGTCACGGTAGTACTTTGTCTTCTCGAGCTGCCCTTTGAACTCTTCTGTTTAGTTCTTTTACTTCATCATTTTTTCCTTTTGCTTTAGCTACTCAACATTCAAGAGCAAGTTTCAGAGTCACTTCTGACATCTATTTTGGTCATTTCTTTCCTGTCTTTTTAATGACCTCTTGCTTTCTTCATGTATGATGTCCTGGATGTCATTCCACAACTCGTCTGGTCTTCGGTCATTAGTGTTCAATGTGTCAAATCTATTGTTGAGATGGTCTCGAAATTCAGATGGGATATACTCAAGGTCGTACCTTGGCTCTCGTGGACTTGTTCTAAGTTTTTTCAGTTTCTGCTTGAACTTGCATAGGAGCAACTGATGGTCTGTTCCACAGTCAGCCCCCAGCCTTGTTCTGACTGATGATATTGAGCTTTTCTGCCATCTCTTTCCACAGATGTAGCCGATTTGATTTCTGTGTATTCCATCTGGCGAGGTCCACGTGTATAGTCACCGTTTATGTTGGTGAAAAATAGTATTTGCAATGAAGAAGTCGTTAGTCTTGCAAAATTCTATCATGTGGTCCCAGGCATTGTTTCTATCACCAAGGCCGTATTTTCCGACTACCAGTCCTTCTTCTTTGTTTCCAACTCTCGCATTCCAGTCACCAGTAATTATCAATCCATCTCGATTGCATGTTTGATCAATTTGAGACTGTAGAAGTTGGTGAAAGTCTTCAATTTCTTCATCTTTTGCCTTAGTGGTTGGTGTTTAAGTTTGAATAATATTCATATTAACTGGCCTTCCTTGTAGGCATATGGATATTGTCCTATCACTGACAGTGTTGTACTTCCGGACAGATCTTGAAATGTTCTTTTTAACGACGAATGCAACACCATTCCTCTTCAAGTTGTCACTCCTCGCATAGTAGACCATGTGATTTTACAATTCAGAATGGCCAATACCAGTCCATTTCAGCTTACTGATGCCTAGGATATCAATGTTTACGCATCCCATTTCATTTTTGATGACTTCTAATTTTCCTAGCTTCATACATGCCATGTTCCAATTATTAATGGATATTTGCAGCTGTTTCTTCTCATTTTGACTAGTGCCATATCAGCAAATGAAGGTCCGGAAAGCTTGACTCCATCCGCATCATTAAAATTGACTCTACTTTGAGGAGGCAGGTCTTCCCCAGTCATATTTTGAGTGCCTTCCAGCCTGACGGGCTCATCTTCCGGCAGTATATCAGGCAATATTCTGCTGCTATTCATAAGGTTTTCACTGGCTAATTCTTTTCAGAAGTAGACTGCCAGGTCTTTCTTCCTAGTCTGTCTTCATCTGGAAGCTCACCAGAAACCTGTCCACCATGAGTGACCCTGCTGATACTTGAATATTGGTGGCATAGCTTCCAGCATCATAGCAACATGCAAGCCCCTACAGTATGACAAACTGACAGGTGCATTAAATAAGGTTAGATTTTTAATCCTTAAATAGGATTAGATATTCACAATTATTTTTCACTGTATATTGTTTCATGAGATGCAATTCAATGGTGGTGGTATATTGAGTTCCGTGAATTAAAAAAAGAAATTTAAAAACAAGTCAAATAAAGGAAATATTTGAAAACTGTTAGAAAATTTTCTATATCCAGTTTTCTTTGTTGACGTATAAATATATACTTTACCTGCCTATTTTCTTCTCCTGGGAAATGTGGGGATATTGATATTTCAGATGCTTGTTTGGAAAACTTTCTGTTTACCTTTTTTTTTTTTTTTTTGCCCAAACGAAGTAAATTTTCCTTAAATAATTTTTTCTTGTAGCAGCTTCTTAAGGTTATTACTGACATCATATTCTATTCCTGTGGATCCAACTTTTCCATTCATTTGTGTCATTTTCCAGTTCCTTGGACTGATAGACTCGACAACTTAGTTTTCACAGAAGACTTCTACACAGTTGGTGCCAGGGAAGCAAGATGGAGGAAAACCACTGTGTCTCTAGGGATTGGAAAACTCAACAGCAACAGTTCGAACTCTCTGAAAATGCCAAGCAAGAGTTTGTAATGAGAAAAATTTAATGCCTTTACTCACACTAGTTATAGCATTATCTGCAAGAGACACCTGACATGCTGTCGTTGTTAGTTGCCACCAAGTCACCTCCAGCTAATGGAAACCTTGTATGTAACAGAACTAAACGTTTCCTGGTCCTGCGCCATCCTCACAGTTGTTGGTATGTTCGAGCCCATCATGGCGGCTATCATGACATATGCTAGGATGAAGTTAAATTACATGAGTCAAGCCATTAAATATGCTCGAAAACTTTGTTGGAGACATAGTCCTCTAGCACCATTCAGGAGAGCTGATGAAAAGATGGAGAGTGGATACATTTGCTAAAACTTGGGATAGTTGGATGACTGGTCTCAGAAAATAGGAAACCTTGTTGTTAGGGAGGTTCATTCTTCAGACTTATGGAAATCGATGGAGTAGATCTACCAAAGTTTCTCGAAAATCATCATTTTCCCTCAAATTTTCATGTGAATCGTAAAGAGACAAGAATGGAGATGTAGCTGTAGAGCCTACTTTGTGAGTAGAAGGTGTGGTGTGGGGAATGAGGTGGTGAAGGTTACATGAGCAGCATGCAAACTCAACCACCCCTCATTTGTCCCCTGACTTCATGACACCTTCTCAGACTTTTGGCTTCTGTTCCTCTTTTCCCAAACCAAAGAATCATAAAATCTTAGGAATCTTTTAAAAAGAGAGCCACCCAAACCAAACTAAACCAAACCAAACCCATTGCCATTGAATCAATTCCTAGTCATAGTAAGTAGAACTGCCCCGTAGGGTTTCCAAGGCTGTAAATCTTTACGAAAGCAGGCTGCCACATCTTTCTCCCATGGAGCAGCTGTTGGGTTTGAACCGCCAAACTTTCAATTAGTTGCTGAGCACTTAGCCACTGTGCCACCAGGGCTCTTCAAAACAGAGTGGTCTTTAATAAAAGTTACAGCAGAAAATTTATGGAAAATAGTTTTGCAGTTGTCAGAAACAGTTCCTCAAAAAGTTAAACACAGAGCTACCAAAAAAACAAAAAAAAACAAAAAAAAAAAACCCATTGTCGTCAAGTCGAATTTAACTCACAGTGACCCTATAGGGTCTACCCAGAATAGAACTTGCCCTGTAGGGTTTACAAGGCTGTAATGTTTACGGAAGCAGACTGCCACATCCTTTTCCCAAAAAGCAGCTGGTGGGGTAGAACTGCCAACCTTTCGGTTAGCAGCTGAGCACTTAGCCACTGTGCCACTAGTACTCCTAGAGCTACCATATGACCCAGCAATTTCACTCTTAGGTACTCACCCAAAGACTTGAAAGCAGCAATGCAAACAGACACATATACACCGATGGTCATTGCAGCATGATTCACAATGGACAAAAGGTGGAAACACCTTAAATGCCCATCAGCAGACTAATGGATAAACTAAGTGTGTCATATACGCACAATGGAATATTATTTGCCATAAAGACAAATAAAGTCCTGATACATGCCACAGCATGGATGAAGCTTGAAAACATTATGCTGAGTGAAATAAGTTGATCACAAAAGGACAGCATTGTATCATCTCACCGAGTATGAAATACCTAGAATAGGCAAATATATAGAGATCAGTTTGGTAGTGGTTACCAGGGGTAGGAGGGAAAGGGAGAGTCACTGTTTAGAAAGCAGGGAGTTTCTGTTTATGGTCATGAGAAATTTGGCATTGGATATTGGTGATGGTTGCACAACATGATTGATGTAGTTGGTCTCAGTGAATTGTACACGTGGAAAATGTTGAATTAGCAAACGTGTTATCTATATTTTTATAACAATAAAAATTTACAGCAGAAGAAGCATAGAGACTACTGTGATCTGAGGCTGTAGATATGACTTTCATTTTTTAATATATCCTTCGTGTAGTCAGAATGACGAAGAAAAGGGGAACTCCCAATGGATGGCATGAATGCCCACTGGCATATTTTTTTTCAAGTAAGGAAAGAAAAGTCTGTTTAGACATCAATATAGCATTTGATGCCCAACTTGATGTCCTAGCATTATAATTCAGTAATCACTCGAACTATCTTTAAGTAGATCCAAAACTTACTCTCAGAGTCACCGATTAGGAGTCTTCTCAAATGCCCAATGGTATATGATTAAAATCGTTGTATAAGCAGTTGCTTCCACACTCATCTAGGGAGAAACACAACTTCCTTAAGTAAGAAGACCAACAGGGCAAAGTGCCCCAAATTTGGCCCTACTCAGTCTCCAACTCCATCCCCATGTGGTCACCTTTTAAAACTTGCTCAACTGCCCAAACAATGTCCCAATCTGCCTACCCTTTCACCAGAGCCTGTCTCAACTATAGAATCTGTTCAACTGAGACCTCTAACCTATAACACCCTCCTTTTTGCTTACACCAACTTTTGGGTAAGATTCCCCTTTGTCTTCTGTCCACTACTATTGTCTCTTCGTCTCCCAAAGGCAGGTCCTGCTGAAAGTCTGTGACTCTAAGACATTTCCCATCTATGCTCATACACTCATTCTCACAGCTCCTTCTCTCCTTGGATGGCCTGCCCACTAGGGTAGATGCCTGCAGTGTGTTGTCTTCGTGCTATACTTGGGCCTGTTCCTCTTTGGCAGCGGAGACGTATACCTCTGTTTAAAAAAAAACAAAAAGCGAGTATTTCCTGTATCCCAGAGGCCTCTGCTCATTATGAAGCACAGTGATTAAAGATCCTGGAGACCAGAGGAACCGCGGGTCTAGACAAGACAGAGTTTCACTGACAAATTTTTTACAACGTAGCAGACAGGAGAAATGATGAGAAATCATTAAAGCAACATGTGACTCTAAGAAGTTGTTTGGCATCCATAGGCTTATGTCTGGCAGTTATTGATCTTTTTGTTTTCTTAAAATAATTACATAAAATATATCCCTTTCATGTATTTTAGCAATAATACTAAACTTGAAATAGATTTAATAATAATATGCCTATTCTTACGAGTCCCTGGCGGGCACAAATTGTTAAGCACTGGACTATTAACAGAAAGGTTGGTGGTTCAAACCCACCCAGCGGCACCTTGGAAATAAGGCCTGGAGATCTCCTTCCAAAAAGTCAGAACCTTGAAAACCCTAGGAGGCAGTTCTAGTCTGCACACATGGGGTCACCACAAGTCAGAATCAACTTGATAGCAACTAACAACAAAGTATCTATGCTTAATATTAATGGTTGTTAATAGAAATAGTAATCATTATTAACAAAAACAAAAAGCAAACCCATTGCCATCAGGTCGATTCCAACTCATAGCGACCCTATAGGACAGAGTAGAACTGTCCCACAGGATTTCCAAGGAGCAGCTCTTGGATTTGAACTGCTGACCTTTTGGTAAGCAGCTGAGCTCTTAACCACTGTGCCACCAGGGCTCCCATTATGAACTAACAATGCGTTGTCCTTATAATATTCAACATGTAAGGATCCCTGGAGGCAAAATGGTTAAGTGCTTGGCGGCTAACTGAAAAGTCCTGGTTTGAACTCACCAGCAGCTACGTGGGTGAAAAGACATGGTGGTCTACTCCTGTAAAGATTACAGCCTAGGAATCCCTATGGGGCAGTTCTCTGTTATACAGGGTCACTGTGAGTTGGAATCAGCTTGGTGGCATACAACAACAACAACAACATTGCTTATATGCCCTGCACGGCACCAAGCACTTTATACATATCATCTCATTTAATATTCACACTAAGCCCATATTGCTATCATAATAACTACTATATTGCTAGGAGCCCTGGTGGTACAGTGGTTAAGCACCCGGCTGGTAACTGAAAGATTGGTGGTTTGAATCCACTAGTGGCTCCACTGGAGAAAGGATCTGGCAATCTGCTCCCATAAAGATTACAGCCTAGGAAACCCTATGGGGCAGTTCTATCCTGTCCTATAGGGTTGCTATGAGTTGGAATCAACTCGACGGCACACAACATTATATTGCTATATACCCTTTCATCAAGAGCCTGTCTCAACTATAGAATCTGTTCAGCTGAGACCTCTAATGTATAGGAACACCATTCTTTTTGTTTACACCAACTTTTGCATAAGATCCCCTTTGTTTTCTCTCCCCTGCTATTTTCTCCTCATCTTCCAAAGTCAAAGTTATTATTATTATTTCTCTTTCCAGAGGAAGAAACTGAAGTTTATAGAGTTTACATAAAATGCCCAAGGTCATACACCTGGAAAATGCTTGAGCTGACATTTAAACTGAGCCATCATGACCACAGAGCCTGTACTCAGAACCTCTGGGATATTGGTAACCAGGCAGAACATTCTCAAAGGGTGATTGTTGTACTTAAGAAAGTTACACTGCACAAAATACAGAAAGACAGGAGAGAGAAGGGTACGCCTTCGTGACTTGTCCACCTGTAACCTTAACTGAAATTTTCTTTTATGCATGTAGAAATTTAAAAAATTCTGGGGTTGAGATATAAAAAGTCAGTTTAATTAAAGACAGAGTCCTTACAAATTTCTGCCTTTCATCAAATCAGGATATATAAGTGCAGTGTCACACAAGTGAGAATACAGCATGATTAGCCCCAAGACTCATTGTGTGGCTTCCTCCACGCTGGGATCCTCTATCCAGGTCTCGTTTGTGCCGGCCACAATGCTCTGACAGTGTCATCAGATATGTTGGTTGAAGGAAGGCAGGGAGTCCAAACTTGGACAGAAAGACATTTGAATGACTGAAGCAACAGTAACTAATGGCAGAGGAGAAGAACCAGAGCAGTCACGACACCGTTGGAGACATTTATGGAAACTTGATTGCTTCCCACCTGCTAGGATGAAGGGATTGTTCTGAAGGACAGAACTCTGGTTTTCTGTCTTGATCCTGCATACACAAAGATGCTTCCTGCAGGGTTTGTTTATTCCTCCAGCTTTGTCCTCAAACTACAGATGAAGATGATTTTTTCCAAGGTATGTAATTTTGAATTAACACCACCTGTTCCCACCCGAAACTGGCTCTTATTTCTCTCTGTATCTTCAAAACATCCCCACCAATGTGTATCCTCCCACAAAGACTCACACAGTAAAAATGGGTTTGCACTATATTTGAAGTTACATTTTTTTAAAAAATTATAAATCATTGTATCCTATTGTATTGTTACCAAATCCTATCTTCCTTTTGTGCTACATTTAGCTGTGGGTGGGGGACAATAGCTTTGTCGTCCATGGGGGAGGAGCTGCTATGTGTGGCTCAGCTCCCAAGCACAAATCAGATCTTGAATATTAGGAATATTCTGGTTGGAAACAAAACTGGATAGAAAACGTTGATCAAAATGATGAAATAGCTAAAATGTTTATGTGGTCAAAATGAGCATGCCGATTGTCATGGATTGAATTATGTCCCCCCAAAAATGTGTGTATCAATTTGGCTGGGTCATGATTCCCAGTATTGTATGATTGTGTACCATTCTGTAATCTGATGCAATTTCCTTCTGTGTTGTAAACTCAGTCACTATGATCTAATAAGATGGATACGAGCCTATACTGATGAGGTTTACAAGACTGGATAGTGTCTTAAGCCAATCTCTTTTGAGCTATAAAAGAGAGAAGCGAGCAGAGACACGTGAGAACCTCATACCACCAAGAGAGCCGTGCCGGGAGCAGAGCACGTCCTTTGGACCTGAGGTTCCTGTGCAGAGAGGCTCCCAGACCAAGGGAAGACTGATGACAAGGACCTTCTCCAGAGCCGACAGAGAGGGCGTTCCCCTGGAGCTGACACCCTGAATTTGGACTTGTAGCCTACTGGACTGTGAGAGAATAAAGTTCTCTTGGTTGAAGCCATCCACTTGTGGTATTTCTGTTAGAGCAGCACTAGATGACTAAGACACGTGTGGTCTACAGTTGTTAAGGTATGTTCCCAAATGGCTAGAATTTCAGGTCAGAAGGAGAAGTAGCTACACCTCTGTAGAGTAGACCACTGAAGAGATAATTAGAACAAACAACTCCTCTTCAACACTTCTGATGTGAGAGACCATCTATAAGGCTAATATATTCTTAGCTGCCGTGGGGTAGGCGCCAACTCAGCAGAACGAATCCTTGCCTGGTCCTGTGCCATCTTCATAATCGTCGGTATGTTCGAGTCCACTGTTGAGGCTATTGCGTCAATCCATCTTTCTGAGGTTTTCCTTCGTTTCTGATGACCCTCTACCAATCATGATGTCCTTTTCTAGAGATTCGTCTTTCCCAAACTGAGGCAAAGTCGTGCCATCCTTCCTTCTAAAGAACACGCTGGTTGTATTTCTTCTAAGAATAATTTGTTGATTCTTCTGGAAGTCTATGGTATATTATATATACACGTAGGGATGGCATAGAGAGTGTGTCTTTGGACTGCAGCTCTGTCATGCTCCTTAATCCGTTTTCCCTAATCTTGGACTAAGCCGGAATGTTTTGGATAAAGGAAATGAAGCTTTTCTTCCTTCCTTTGAATTCCAGCAAGAGTTTGATTTATTATGAAGCAGAAAACCATTTAATTTTTTCTTTGAATTTGATATTTTGACTATCATGAAACAATTGTTTAGCAAAGAAAAAAACTATAACTGCCTAGATTTTGCATATTTGTTCATCGTGTTTGGATGGAAATTGAGGTAGAATTTCAAATGGAAGTTGAGTGCTGGCCAGTTGACATGTTATATCTTTTGCTGCTTATTAGTTTATGCACGTGAATAGAAAGCTCATCATTTTCCACAATGCATGGATCACTGATACTCTGTTGGGTGTATTACATTTATTGAAGCCTTTTTGAAACTCTCTTAGTAGTTTGAAAGAACAAGTCCATGTTTTAAATTTTCTAAATCTTGAATGATTTTTTTCCTATGCAATAACCCCCTAATCACTTGATCACTTTTATTTTCTTCTGATATTGAAACAGAATTTTCACAAAAATTATCCAAGTAAGCAAACAAAACAAGAAGAAAGAGAACATATGCTGAGCATTATTACAAAAATAATAAGCATGTCTATGTTAAGAGTTCTATTACAATAAAATAGACACCCCTCCACCCTTTTACCTACTGAGATACTAGCGGTTTGGAACTCCTGAGTTATATTTGATAACTTCCTATTGCATTAGTGAATTTCCATTTGGTTATAGAAACTCCCTGATAAAGCACCATTATTTCTATGGCTATGAGGCAAAGTATAATCTGATTATGTAGCTACTTTTATTATAACTGTAGCTGATGTGATAATATACACCATATTATTGCAGAAATGCTTTGTGGTATTTTCACTTTTGAAAAAGGGCAGAGAGACTCAGAGAAAGAACAACAGGAGGGACAAAAAAGAATAGACAGATCCATAAAGTATGCCCTTAAAGCATGTCAACTCTACGGTTGTATAATGCAGTTTATTTCCCAGGGAAGAATGAATAGAACAGGTGGCTGCTCCCCTCATCATGAATCAGGAAGACACATCCTATGTCTGAAATCAGAAATAATCACCTGTCCCTTGTGACTAGGAGGATACTTGTCAATAGGGGTAGGCAATGAGATGCATTATCTAATTTAGACTGAGTACACCACTAAGTCATTCAACTCCAATACATTTATTGAACACCTACTGAGTACTATGTTAGATGATGTTGAAGTACCCGTTGCTGTCGAGTCGATTCCGACTCATAGCAACCTTATAGGACAGAGTAGAACTGCCCCATAAGGTTTCCAAGGAACTGCTACTGACCTTTTGGTTAGCAGCCATAGCTCTTAACCACTGCACCACCAGGTATTGACATAATAGTGAAAAACAAAACAAAACATGGTCCCTGTCCTTAAGCAGCTCATGTCATTTAATAATTACAACACAAGTGGTGGAAGATGTGTAAATTAATGATTATAATGCAATGCAGTAAGCACTATAAAGGAGATACTGACAAGGTGCCTTGAAGGTTGAGTAGGAGTTCCAGGTGGGTGAAACCTTCAGGGGGTGTGTTGAGCGAGGGAAGGGAATGGTGGTTGGTAGAAGCCTGTGCAAAGGCATTGGGATGAGAAGTTAAGGCCAGATGTGAAGGGCATGATGTGCTCTGAAAAAATGTTCTGGACTTTATTCCATGGGTGAGGGTAGGGGAGGTGGGCCACAAAGGTTTTCAAGGAAGAGCAATAATCAGTTCAAATTTCTGTTTTGGAAAGATGGCCTGGGAGCAATGTGCAATG
This sequence comes from Dugong dugon, assembly GCA_030035585.1. Lineage (NCBI taxonomy): Eukaryota > Metazoa > Chordata > Mammalia > Sirenia > Dugongidae > Dugong > Dugong dugon. The sequence goes on from CM057464.1 coordinate 612,773, forward strand.
AACAACTTTGGTTGTCAGTTGACATCAAGTCAGCTCCGACTCATGACGATCCCATGTGCAATAGAACAAAGCATTGCCTGGTCCTGCACCATTTCATGGTCTTTAGTATGCCCCAGTCCATTGTTGAGGCCACGGTGTGTTTTGAGTGCCTTCCAACCTAGGGGGCTCATCTTCTAGCACTATATCAGAAAATATTCTGTTGTGATCCACAGAGGTTTCATGGACTAATTTTCAGAAGTAGAGCTCCAGACCTCTCTTACTAGTCTGCTTTAGTCTGGAAGCTCTGCTGAAACCTCTCCACCATGGGTGATCCTGCTGGCATTTGAAATACTGGTGGCCTAGCTTCCAGCATCACAGCAACACTCCAGCCACCAGAGTACCACAAACTGATAGACAAGTGGTGGAATGAACAACTTGTTGTGTGCTGTCTAGTTGATTCTGAATCACAGGGACCGTATGTGACAGAGTAGAGCTGTCCCATAGGGTTTCCTAGGCAGTAATTTTTAGGGGAGCAGATCATTAGGTCTCTTCTGTGGAGCTGCTAGTGGGTTTGAACCACCAAATTTTTGGTTAGCAGACAAGTGCTTAACCTTTGTGCCACCAGGGCTCCTCATAATGAACAACTAGAGAGAGGAAACCAGAGGCAAAGAGGAGAATTTACACTAAGATTGCTTGCTGGATTTGAGGAATGGGACAGATTTACTACATGTATATAAACTAAAATTACTAGAGTGTAGGAGCTGAGGGAGAAGCACAATTTAAGGGAGCTATGAGATCTCTGGTTTGGGTGACTAGGTGATTATTAATTGGTAAGGTAAAATCTTGTCTAATGAGTTTGGCTTTGGATGTGTTGACTATGAATTAACTTTCGGGACATCAGGATGGAGTTCCCCAGGGGGTACTAGATAGATGCATTTAGGGTTCTGGAAAGATACTAGCTTTCAGAATTAGTGTATCAATAGCAGTTAAACTTTGGGACATGGATGCAATAACCCAGAGAGACTGGTAAGAAGAAGAAGAGAGGCCTAGGGATGAAACTCTGGGAACACCCGTCTTTAGGGGCCGTATGGAGAAGATCTATTGAGGGAGACTTAGAAGAAGTGGTCAGAGGACAAGGAGGAGAGAAGGGAGAAAAAAGGTAAAGTGGTAGCTATGGAAGAGAGTTTCCAGATGAAAAGATTCAAGTGGGTCAGAGATGTCTGATAAATTAAGAAAAATAAAGACTGGAAGGTCCTCTAGATGGAAAATTAGGAGGAACCAAAGACAATAGATGTAGACTGCTTTTTCTAGAAGCTTTGTAGCAACAGGAAAGTAAGAGATAGGGTTGGGTTAAGCAAGGTTTGTAACTGGTAAGACCTGAGCATGTACGTTTGCTGAGAGAGGGAAAAAACAACCACTGAGAAGGTGCAAGGATTAGCCTTGGATTCGGAGAAAGACAGGTACTGATGTGGCTGTTTGGAGTGGAAAGGAGGTGTGTGAAGGGGTTCACGTAAGTATTTACTTGTTTTCTCTGAGATCAAGTCATTGATCTCAATCCATGTGTATACTCAACCCAGACTAGTCATCTTATGAATGTGTATTATTGAACATAATAATTTCTAAGGGAGGATTGTGGTAGTATCACTAAAAATTCATCAGTAATATTACTACCGAAGAAGAATTGATGCCTTTGAATTATGGAGTTGGTGAAGAATATTGAATATACAATGGACGAACAAGTCTGTCTTGGAAGAAGTACAGCCAGAATGCTCCTCAGAAGCAAAGATGGAGAAACTACGTCTCACATACTTGGGACATGTTATCAGGAGGGACCAGTCCCTGAAGAAGGACATCATGCTTGGCAAAGTAGAGGATCAGCAAAAAAGAGGAAGATCCTCAATAAGATGGATTGACACAGTGGCTGCAACAATGGGCTGAAGCATAGCAATGACTGTGAGGATGGCGCAGACCTGGCAGCGTCTCGTTCTATTGTACACAGGATTGCTATGAGTTGGAACTGACTCGACAGCACCTAACAACAACAATGTTGCAAGAAAAACATCAACATCCCCACCCCCAAAAAAATTCTCTTAAAATATACTGTATGTGTAGTGAGTTAACAGTATTGTATCATCTTAGTGTGTAAGAGAGGAAAACAGGATGGAAAAAAAACAAAAACAGGTAACCTCATTACCTGAATTTTTTTTCTACCCAATCTTTAGCAAAGAGGCAAATCATTAAAAAACACC